>CM077088.1:74763812-75363812 GCA_039513925.1 Platanthera zijinensis | reverse complement strand
GGCTCGGGTCTTACATCAACACGAACTGGCACTACCGCCGGCTGCGCTTGCCCGGTCGGCTGAATCATGGCAAATAGCGCCTCAGCCACTAAACGAACAGTTTCCGCAGATGGAGGAGGTGTTGGCACCTCAGCTGGTGCCGCACTCTCATCAGAACGCTGGGGCTCAGACTGCCCAGCACCACTACGTGTCACCTATAGGTGGACAAGACACACATTAGCGAACGAAAGCAAGCAAAACAACACAAAAAGGGACGCGCAGATTCCTCAAACAAGAGTTTGCACATTCCTTTGGACATTCCAGAGTTCAGTAGCGTTACAGCAGGTCGCACAAACACGTGCTCGCCACCCCACAAAAGAATTCGACCACGAATTCGAAAGAGGAAGACCGACGAAAAGCTGATACCAAAATGTAACGACCCCATCCGTTAGATGACGTATAGTAGAAGGTCCGGCCGGGGCCCCACACTATATGCCACAAACAGACGGTGAGGTCACAGGATAATACCAAACCAAACACGAATCCTAACTCAGAGCATTCTAGCGGAAGCTTTAAGTTACAACTTTGAACTCTTAACCGGAATGTCCAATATATAAAACCACATTTATATATATACCATGGAATGTACACAACCACAAGAGTTTGGCCTTAAGGCCTTACAGTTCCTCGGAACATACATCATGTTTTACAAACCTCGGCGCGCAGGCCGGCCATACATGAGTAAAAAGAGAAAACAAAACAAAGCCATTCGCTTAGCCTTCCAGGCTAGCCGCAGCAGCAGCAGCAACAGCAGTAGGGCTCTCCCGCCCATCACTTACCACTTGGCTCTCCAGCACCTGCACGGGAACAATTCCACCCAACCGGTGGCAAACAATGCAACGGTCAGCTTTCAGCTGACCCAATTATAACAATCCTACCCCTTTCTTGGGGCATGAGCATTCTTTCCCTGCAAGCATGGCATCATCAATAGCAACTATGTGCGCACAGGCACATTCAAGCCATCACAACCATCGGCCACCCGGCCCGACAGTCCGTGCACTCAGGGCACATTTTCGGTGTACCGGAATACCAGGGTCAACACCACCGTCTACACGGTATTTGAGCATTTCAGTCTTTCCGGCGCGCGGGCCTAAGACTCTCATTAGGCGCTCCAACAAAACCTATACCAGGCTTCCAAGTCGGACGGACCTAACGCAGGTACGGATCAGCCACCCCCCGTTGCTCAAGTCGCCGAGCCACCTCGAATACGGAAGTATCCATGGCATTTTATAGGCGCGGGTCGGTTTCACCTTTCCTGTTCGGCACTCAGCCTTTTCAACGAGTTGCAGCCCAACGGCTCAACTACTCACAAAGTGGCAACGCACGGCCACAAGAGTTGCCGCCAACCCTCATCATTTCCTGGACATCGTCCAGTACTTCCTGCCGCACCAAGCAACAGGTAGGAACAAGGCATCACAAGCCATAGGCATCACAAGCCATTATCACGGAGCCTTCTCCGATATGCAAACAAGCATCACCAATCCAGATTCCATCCAGATGGGCTTCACACAGCATGCCTAGAGCCGTACTCCAATTCCGGCCTCTAACAAGGGGGACTTCACATATCTACCCCAAGGGACACCACAGCCCACCGCACACTCGCGGGGAAGGGTTCTCCCTATGCAATGCAGAAAAGAAGGACTTCACATGTCCAAGGAGGGAGATCGTTACCCTTGTCGATCTCTTCGGTGCCATCGCAAACTAGCAGGTGAGAAAGAACCGCAGCAGCCTTGCCTTCACAACGCCGGCTTCGGATCGCGTATCGGACCACGGGAGCTCCGCCGGTGGCTAGCTCTCCTCCTCCTTCTTCCTCTCTTCCTCTCTCTTCCTTAAGGATAATCAAGAATGACTTCTTCAATCCTCTTTCACGACTTATCCAGCCCAAGAAACCACCTGAGCCTTTGGATCAAAAGAGAGGAAACTGAACGGCCAAGATTATCCCAAAATTTCACTTTTTGGCCGACACGGCCTGTGACACGCCCGTGTCACAGGCCGTGTACCCTTCAGCGGCACACGCGTTATTGAACCGACTGACCAACACGGGGGTCGACACGCCCGTGTCGAACCTGACACGCCCGTGTCAAACCCGAGACACGCCCGTGTCTCCTGCTCCATCGAGCTGCAACCAGTACACGGGTCGGAACACGGCAGCTGACACGCCCGTGTCCAGCTCGACACGCCCGTGTGCCCGGCCGTGTTCAAGGCCGTGTCCGGCTCTGACTTGAATAGGCTAAATCCGCAAAATAAATCGAACACGCCCTGGGACACGCCCGTGTCCCAGGCCGTGTCACCCGACACGCCCTGGGACACGCCCGTGTCCCAGGCCGTGTAACCTGACCTGCTACTCAAATTTCAAGTTGAGTCTTTTGGGGCCTTTTTGGGGTGTTACACTAAGTACTTTTTGCTCCGAGATGGTTTCACTGACTAGGCTCCCACTAGCTGGCAGGGCAGGTTGACCTCTCGTGGAGGCTAAGTATTTTTTGCTCCGAGATGGTTCCGCTGACCAGGCTCCCACTAGCTGGCTGGGCAGGTTGACCTCTCGTGGAGGCTAAGTACTTTTTGCTCCAAGATGGTTCCGCTGACCAGGCTCCCACTAGCTGGCAAGGCAGGTTGACCTTTCGTGGAGGCCAAGTACTTTTTTTCCGAGATGGTTCTGCTGACCGGGCTCCCACTAGCTATTAGGGCAGGTTGACCTCTCGTGGAGGCCAAGTACTTTTTGCTCCGAGATGGTTCCGCTGACCAGGCTTACACTAGCTGGCAGGGCAGGTTGACCACTCGTGGAGGTTAAGTACTTTTTACTTCGAGATGGTTCTGTTGACCAGGCTCCCACTAGCTGGCAGGGCAGGATGACCTCTCGTGGAGGCTAAGTACTTTTTGCTCCGAGATGGTTCCGATGACCAGGCTCGCACTAGCTGATAGGGTAAGTAGACCTCTTAGTGAAGGCTTTGACATGTTGATCCCGAGAGGATCTCCTCATCCAGGCTCTCACTAGCTGGATGGGTTGAATGTGCCTCGGGGAGAGCAAGTCCCACCCCTGAGAGGATCTCCTCATCCAGGCTCTCACTAGTTGGTTGGGTCGAATTTGCCTCGGTGGAGATCAAATCCCACCCCCAAGAGGATCTCCTCATCCAGACTCTCACTAGCTGGTTGGGTCGAATGTGTCTTGGTAGAGAGTAAGTCCCAACCCCCGAGAGGATCTCCTCACCCAGACTCTCACTAGCTGGATGGGTCGAATGTGCCTCGGGGAGAGAAAGTCCCACTCCCCGAGAGGATCTCCTCATTCAGGCTATCACTAGCTGGTTGGGTCGAATGTGCCTCGGTAGAGAGTAAGTCCCAACCCCTGAGAGGATCTCCTCACCCAGACTCTCACTAGCTAGATGGGTCGAATGTACCTCGAGGAGAGCAAGTCCCACACCCCGAGAGGATCTCCTCACACAGGCTCTCACTTGATGGATGGGTCGAATGTGCCTCGATGGAGAGAAGGAATCAAACCCCGAGAGGATCTCCTCACCTAGGCTCTCACTAGCTGGATGGGTGGAATGTGCCTCGGTGGAGAGAAGGAATCAAACCCCGAGAGTATCTCCTAACACAGGCTCTCACTATCTTGATGGGTCGAATGTGTCTCGGTGGAGAGAAGGAATCAAATCCCGAGAGGATATCCTTACCCAGGCTCTCACTACCTAGATTGGTCGAATGTGCCTCGATGGAGAGAAGGTTCCAAACCCCGAGAGGATCTCCTCACCCAGGCTCTCACTAGCTGGATGGGTCGAATATGCCTCGGTGGAGAGAGTGAATTCTTCCAAGAGGAGATCTCGTCACCTAGGCTCCCATTAGCTGGCATGGCAGGTTGACCCCTCAGGGAGGTTAAGTGAATTCTACCCAAAGGGGATCTCGTCACCCAGGCTCCCATTAGCTGGTATGGCAGGTTGACCCCTCAGGGAGGTTAAGTGAATTCTACTCGGAGGGGATCTTGTCACCCAGGCTCCCATTAGCTGGAAGGACATGTTGACCCCTCAGAGAGTTTAAGTGAACTTTACCCGGTGGGGATCTCGTCACCCATGCTCCCATTAGCTGGCATGATAGGTTGACCCCTCAGGGAGGTTAAGTGAATTCTACTCGGAGGGGATCTCGTCACCCAGGCTCCTATTAGCTGGCATGGTAGGTTGACCCCTCGGAGAGGCCAAGTATTTTTGGTGTCAAGGATGCTACACTCAGTGAATACGTCGGGTTGGATGTTTTTTTTCGAGCGTGGAACTCGCTCGAAAAGAGCGGGGATTGCGTACAACCCCGTATTCGCGGATTGGGGTCCCCAAGAAGGCGTAAGGCTTGCTACGCAGTTTTAAGCTTTTTGAGGGTTTTGCACTCTTGTGGGCCAATTTATGGTCGATCTTCATAATATACTAGTAGGGGGATGCAATATTTGCCTCCCCCCGACCTGTTTTCAGGGGGCGGCGCCAGCGAGAGGCCGACTCAAGGGTCCCAGCTCGCCTGGCCAGCTCGCCCAGCCTGCTCGTCCAAGCTCATCCCAGCTCGCTAGGCAAGCTCACTCGGCCAGCTCGCCCCGGTCTGCTCGTCCCAGCTCACCCGACCAGCTCGTCCCGGCCAGCTCGTCTCGGCCCGTCCCGGCCAGCTCGTCCTGGCCAACTCGTCCCGGCCAGCTCATCCCAGCTCGCCCAGCCTGCTCGCCCAGCCAGCTCGTCCTGGCCAGCTCATCCAAGCTCGCCCGGCCAGCTCGTTCTGGCCAGCTCGTCCTGGCCAGCTCGTCCTGGCCAGCTCGTCCCGGCCAGCTCGTCCCAGCTCGCCCGACCGGCTCGTCTCGGCCAGCTCGTCCCGGCCAGCTCGTCCCGGCCAGCTCGTCGGGCCAGCTCGTCGGGCCAGCTCGTCCCGGCCAGCTCGTCCCGGCCAAGTTCCCGCCCAGCCCAGGGTATGATAGTAATTTCAGAGCAGTGGAGGTTGGCTATTTGTAGGCCGTTCCCAAAAAACTATAAATAGACCCTTAGGGGTTCCTTGGGGGCATGAGTTCTTCACCACTTCATCTTCTTCCTTATCCTCTAAGGCAATTGGCTTAGCATTGGCTAGGGAGAGGTGTTGGATCCGGAGGCCAACCTTAGAGGGGGGGGGGGTGAATAAGGTTTTATAAATTTTGCTTGAATAAACGGAATCTTGACGTAAACCACACCACAAGTGAAGATTTAAAACACAAGTATTAAATTCAATAACAATCAATTTCATACAAGTACAAGATGAATGGTTTACAGTACGATCTTCATGACGTCGAAGATCAAAGACGAAGAGAAGAAAACTTTGGGTTTTCTATACCGACCCAAAACCCGGACCGGTTGGCTCTTCACTTTCTCCCCGAAAGGTCTTAGAGCCGCTCTTCACCTCCACACCCGGAAGGGTCTTAGAGCACCGCTAGATCCCCGATCTAGACGCCCCAAATCCCGGGATGATTTTCCACGGAATCCAACCCGGATTCCGACGACCTTCTCCGGTCGATTTCTCTTACCACTTACGACAATAGAAGAAGAAAAAGATACAAAAAGATATTACAAAATATATTCGTTAAAGTTTAGGTTCTCCCTCTTGAGAAGTTCTCTGGATGGATCTACGGCCGGTGCTTGTGATCTTCGATGGAAAGCACCCGGTCGCTAGACGTAGACGATGCGAAGCCTTGATCGCCGGAGTTCTTCGATCTCGAACGGGAGGAAGAAACCTTGCTTTTTCTTTGACGAAGACGAGTAGAACGGACGTAGGAAGACGGCCGACCTTGGTATTCCTGGAGCACTTCGTCAATAATCTCTGGAGGCTTAGGTCTTGAAGAAACGGCGCTGCTTTTTATACGTCTTGGAGAAAATAGACTACCGCCTGCGATAACTCTATCGTCGGGCGGTAGGTTCGCGCGTAACGCCTGCCAGCTGTCTCCACGCGTCTCCTGAAACGGCAACTATGACTGCTCATTAAGGAAACTGCCGTTTCAGGAAAGCTATCGCCGGGCGGTAATGGTTACCGCGCCCAGTCAGAGCGATAGCGCCATTTCGCCAAATAATTCTACCGCCTGCGACACGACTATCGCCTGACGGTTTCAAGAGAGCTATCGCCGGGCGGTAATGGTTACCGCGCCCAGTCAGAGCGATAGCGCCATTTTGCCAAATAATTCTACCGCCTGCGATAAGACTATCGCCTGAGCGGTAGGTACCATCGTCGACGATCAACCCCTTGACGCACGTCGACCGGATACCGCCGGCGGTAGCGTCCTGTCGCCGGGCGGTAGCATTTGATTGTCGACGATCCTTCCTTAGCTGATGATTGGGCCGTCGACCATCGAACCGATATGCGTCGATCGAGATGTGTACCGCCGGCGATAGCTCCTTACCGCCGGGCGGTAGCGTCCTTTTGAAGCTCTTCTTCTTTCCTTTCACCTGTCAGCCTGCACACTCTATCACACAACCAATCTCATCAAATACAAGCAGGGAGTTGATATTCTCAAACCTAAGGAGTGTGAAACCATGTTCCAACAAACTCCCCCTTTTGATAATATCAATCCCGTTCATGATAAACCAAAATCAAGTAGATAGAGTGCCAGAATAGATGTATGTAGCAACGTAGAACAGTATAAAGTAGAGTATCAGAGTAAAATGAACATAGAACAGTAGAATGATATTGAACAAATAAGCAATACACACCTATATCGATCCCGTTCAATCCTGTTCTATCCTACTACATACTCCCCCTATCGGTGGGACGCTCCCCCTATCTATGAGCGCACACACACCTCACTACGCTCCCCCTATCATGAACACTACCTCCAATACCTTCTCCCCCTTTGATAATATCAAAAGAAAGGGCGAGGCCAACCGACCAAGGAGGATGAAAATTGTAGGCGAGAGATAACGTAATATAGACCCACAACGCACTTGAAACCAGAGAATTGTAAAGCAGGGTCAAAAACAGGAGCAAACGCTAATCAGAGAGAAGAAATTGGACTATATGCACGAGACATAGCACACATCAAGTATGACATGAATGTTTGCAAGGTTTAGATAAATAGAGAGAAAAATAGGCAAACACAAATATCGTCATGAGAGAAAAAATGTGCCAGTACGTATTGTGCGAAAAAGCATCGAATGTAGTTGAGGTCCAATTCTTATGCGCGGAAGATTTAAATAAGATAATGACATGTGCACGTGTAGCACCAAGAGACACAACAATCAAAAGAGATATCATGCAGACATGTTTTATATCAAGCAAACTAACGATGCTAACACCAAAGAGATATAGTGAAAAATCACGTCACATGACATAGTGCGGCATAAAGAAATTAAATCAAGGGCACAAATCATAAAGTGTAGTCCATGCACAAGATCGAAACGACTTTGTAATCCAAGGTGCTCACCCTCACAACGCTTATGAAGACTTATCAGGAGGGATGAGTAGTGCTTGGGGGGTATGTAAGCGGGATTTGATGGACATCATTTTATTTTGAGTTAGGCCATCAATTTTATACATAATCAAAGCAAGACAAGACCCCAAGTCAATCGAAATCTACCCACATAGGTAGATCCACTTTAACTTGTTTACATTGGACATATGCGATTCTAGTTTTGGCCCAAAAATTTAATTAGCATAGACACGCGCAATTTGATTTCATGACATTGATTGTTCAAGATATATCAGATATGTTAAATTTAGTGCCACGATTTATAGCATGTCAGCTTATTATCTCAGGTTGAGTGCATGATCAAGTGGTGTGTGAGTGGTGTAATCATTATCGTAAATAAATCCTCACACATACTTAGAGGCGTAGACAACGTACACCCACATTAATTTTCGCACTCAATAGCTAGACAAAAATTTAACTTCGCTCATCATGACCGGATACCAATGTGCCGTACAAGTTGACAAAAAGAATAGCAAACATTGTATATACTTGAAAATATACCACGACTCGGTCATATGAGCCCCAAACCAACTTGACAGTTTTTTTTTTTGAATATTCTTGAAAACAATTTTAGCCACACACAGGGAACAACCAAAAACAACACGAGCATTGAAAAAAAAACGAACAGTACATAAATTTTTTTTTTTTTTTTGATTTTGGTGTTATAACTTTGAACAGAACAAAAACGAAACCAAAAAAATTACAAACAAAAAAAAACACATATAACAAAAATTAGGACGATAAATCAAGAATCCCAAGTTCGAGTCGTAGAAGTGAAAAACGAGCATCCGGAAGCGGTTTAGTAAGAATGTCCGCGGGTTGATCATCGGTCCCAATAAAGACGACACTCACATTCTCTTTCTTAATGTGGTCGCGAATAAAGTGATGTCGAACGTCTATGTGTTTGGACCGAGAGTGATGCACCGGATTATACGTTAAGTCTATCGCACTCTTGTTGTCGCACCTAAGTGTAATGTTGCGAAAAGAAAGACCAAAGTCTTCTAAAGTTTGCGAAATCCAAAGTGCCTGTGCACAGCAACTTCCTAAGGCGATATACTCGGCTTCGGCGGTCGAAAGAGCCACCGAGTTTTGCTTACGACTCGACCACGAGACAAGTGCCGGGCCTAAAAAATGACAAGTACCGCTAGTGCTCTTGCGGTCAGGAGAGCAACCGGCATAATCGGAGTCAGAATATCCATGAAGGGTAAAATCATCCGAGTGAGGGTACCACAACCCGAGGTGTTGCGTGCCAAGGAGATAACGAAAAATATGTTTTACCGCTTTAAAGTGAGACTCCCTAGGGTCAGCTTGATAACGGGCACACATACCCACCGCAAACGTGATATCGGGCCGTGACGCACTCAAGTATAACAAAGATCCAATCATGCCCCGAAACATTGTTTGATCCACAGAGATTCCACTCTCGTCTTTTCCTAATTTAAGGGACGCACTCATCGGAGTTTTGACTTGTTTTAAAGACTCAAAACCAAAACGTACAAGCATATCTTTTATATATTTGGATTGATTTATGAAAATTCCGTCTTGTCGTTGAGAGATTTGAAATCCTAAAAAATAATTGAGTTCTCCCACAAGACTCATTTCAAATTCAGATTTCATTAAACTCACAATCTCTTCAACCAACCTCTCATTAGTCGCTCCAAAAATAATATCATCAACGTAAATTTGGAGGATAACTATATCCGAATTTTTGGCTTGTACAAAGAGAGTTGTGTCCGCACTACCCATCTTGAACCCATGATCTAAGAGGAACGTAGTTAGCCTATCATACCAAGCACGGGGTGCTTGTTTCAATCCATACAAGGCCTTTACTAATCTGTACACATGATGAGGGTGGGCGGCATTTAGGAAATCGGGTGGTTGCTCGACATACACTTCCTCTTTTATATAACCATTTAAAAATGCGCTCTTAACGTCCATTTGAAACAACTTTATTTTCTTATGGCTTGCGAATGCCAAAAACATTCGAATGGACTCAAGACGAGCAACTGGTGCAAAAGACTCCTCAAAATCCACACCCTCAATTTGTGAATATCCTTGTGCTACCAACCGAGCTTTATTCCTCGTGATCCTAGACTCACCATCAAGTTTATTCTTGAACACCCATTTTAAACCAATCACGGGATGGTTGTCCGGACGATCAACTAGAATCCAAACTTTGCTACGCTCGAATTGGCTCAATTCCTCATTCATGGCAAGGAACCATGATTCATCTTGAAGAGCCTCGGACACGTTTTTGGGCTCAATATCCGATAGAAAGCATAAGTTGGAGAACGCCTCATGAAGAGCAGATCGAGTTCTAACTCCATGGGATGGTTCTCCAATAACTAGATCACGAGGATGTTGTTTCGTAAACGTTAGATCCTTAGGAGGCACATATGCGTGCGACTCACTCTCCTCGTTACTCTCAACCGGAACACTCTCCTCAACCTCTTCTTCGGACATTCTAGGCTCACTAGATGGTGGACTCTCATCAAAATGCACATGAGCCGATTCTTCAACCACTAAGGTTCTCTTGTTATAAATCCTATAGGCTCAACTTTTGCTAGAATATCCTAAGAATATGCCTAGATCGGATTTTTCATCGAATTTTCCTAAGTGATCCTTAGTGTTCAGAATATAGCATGGGCACCCAAAAACTCTAAAGTACGAGACGGAGGGTTTTCTATCAAAGTAGAGCTCGTAAGGGGTTCGCTTAAGAAGTGGGCGAAGCATGACACGGTTCATCACGTAGCATGCCGTGTTGACCGCTTCGGCCCAAAACGATCGAGGTAAGCTGAACTCTGCGAGCATCGTACGTGCTAGCTCTTGAAGTGTGCGATTCTTTCTTTCTACCACTCCATTCTGTTGGGGCGTGCGAGGAGCGGAGAATTCGTGCTTAATCCCTAAGGTCTCACACAACTTTGAAAAATCCTCATTCTCAAACTCTCCACCGTGATCTGATCTGATACACTTAATGTTTAGTTCTTTCTCATTTTGAATACGCGTGCATAAAGTAGAGAATTCCCTAAACGTGTCAGATTTGTTGGCAAGAAATATTGTCCAACAATAACGAGAAAAGTCGTCTATGATGACGAATGTATATCGCTTTCCTCCTAGGCTACATGTGGAAATCGGTCCAAACAAGTCCATGTGCAAGAGTTCTAACGGTCTAGAGGTGGAAATCTCTGTTTTACTTTTAAACGAGTTTTTGACAAATTTTCCCTTTTGACAAGGCCCACACATAACGTTAAAACTACCGCTTAGAGACGGAATTCCTCTAACAAGTTTCTTTCTAGATAACTTAATAATTAGCTTGCTACCCGTGTGTCCTAATCTCCTATGCCAAAGGTCTAGTTCTTCATTCTTAGTTACTAGGCATTTTAGATTGGACGAAGAGAAATCATCAAAATTAACTGTGTACACATTGTGATTTCTATGGGCTACAAGCAATACATTAGAGGTTTTAGCATCAATGAGTTTGCACGTGTTCGATGATGATTCAAAAATAACATCTATACCTTTATCTCCTAGTTGACTTACAGAAATAAGGTTATGTTTTAAACCATCAACAAACAACACATTTGAAATAGAGAAAAACTTGTTACCTATTGTGCCGATTCCCATAATTCTTCCTTTACCATTATCTCCAAACGTGACCACTCCACCTCTCTTCTTTTCCAGGCTAAGGAACTTATCTTTATCACCCGTCATGTGCTTGGAGCATCCAGAGTCCAAGTACCACACGCTCTTTGTGTCCCTTGCCTGCCAACATACCTAAAAAGGAGATGAGAGTAAAGATCTGGTTACCCAAGTTGTTCCACCTATTTTGTAGGTAGTAGACTTTGGTAGCCAGACTTGCGCGTTTTGTTTAGCACCTTTCCTCCCGCAAGAGCTTGAAGCATGTCCGAACTTATTACAGTTGGCACATAGAGCATAAGCTAAGGAAATGACTTTCATCATCTCACTCGATCTCTTGCTAGAGGAAGGAGATAATGTATTCAGATTTTTGATCTTATTTGTTGACTTAGGCGTGGACAGAGTGCTATAGTCCTCCAATGGTGATGATGGACTTACATAGCCGATGCCAAACTTTCCAGACCCATGACACTGTGCGCCCAATAGCATGTTTAGAGATTTTTGGCCTACACCAAATTTTTGAACTGCACAGTTGAGATCATGGATCCTCGCTTTTAGAGCGGTGTTCTCAGTTACTAACATCACACATCGATTAGCAAACTGTTTCTTTCCTTCCTCAACTTTAGCAAGGGAGATATGAAGCTTCTTCTCCAAGACATTCTTCTCATTTTTGAGAGATACTAGTCTCAAGGATGTCTTGGAGTGACTTGCTTTACCCTCCTCGATGGATGCTACCAAGTGAGGACATTCAGGGCATTCCACCTTCTCTTTCCCAATTTTAATTACTTCTTTCTTCAGCTTTTCTAAACTCTTGTTTAGACGTTTATTTTTAGCTCTTAAGGAATTTTTCTTAGATGTTACTTCTTCTAACCTACCAACTACATGATCATAAATCTCAAGTAATTCAGAGTAAGTAGGAGGAGTTACCTCAGTGTCGCTTTGGACACTGGACTCAGCATCAGATTCAGATTCCTCTTGACCTTTTCCCATGAGGCACAGATTTGCTTCGTTGTCACTTCCCGAGTCGGTGCAACTCAAATCTTCCGATCCATCCTCATCCCAGGTCAGAGCCTTCAGTACTTTCTTCTTCCCTTTATACTTGCTGTCCTTTCCTTTCTCTTCCTTCTGGAGTCTTGGACAGTCTCTTTTTAGATGTCCCAGCTTGTGACAATGAAAGCATTCAGGCTGATACTTTTCATCATCGCTATCGGTCTCCTTTACCGACTTGTTCCACTTCCTACCCTCTTCAACTCCCTTCTTCAGAAACCGTTTGAACTTCCCTTGTTTTCTGGGGTTCTTCATGAATTTTTTGAATTCCCTTACATAGAGACTTTCCTCTTCATCTTCTTCAGAGAAATCAGATGTTTTCCTCTCTTTTGAAGCCTTCAAAGCCAATCCCTTTTTCTTCATTTCCTTGGGATATTCCTCGGCTTGTATCTTCAGTTCCACTTCATGAGTCTTCAGGTTTCCGATAAGACTCTCAATCTCTAAGTCGCTGATTTCATGAGATTCAGCGATAGCAGTCACCTTGGGGTTGAAGCGGGGAGGTAGAGATCGCAGTATTTTCCTCACTAGATCACCATTTGGGAAGTTCTTTCCAAGAGATCTTGATGCGTTGACGATCTTGGTGAACCTTGTGTACATGCTGTCAACATCTTCATCGATCTCCATCCGGAACTGTTCATACTCGGATTCAAGCCGGAACAGCTTTGATTCTTTCACCTGCGAGGTACCCTCATGAGTAAGTTCAAGAAGTCGCCAAATATCAAAAGCAGTTTCGCAGTTACATATTCTATTAAATTCTGTCTTATCTAACACACAGAATAGAGAGTTCATAGCCTTGGCGTTATTAGTACATCTAAGCTTGTCCGCATCGTCCCACTTATCGCGTGGTTTTTCAAGAACGACTTCTCCAACCGTGGTAGTGGGTGTGGTGTACTTAGTCTCTATCATGGCCCATACGTCCATGCTGTGCGTCATCAGAAAGATTTTCATCCTTGTCCTCCAGTGACTATAGTCACTACCCATAAAGAGTGGAGGGCGACTCACACCTTGTCCCTCAGTGAAAGCATGCACTGGGTTGGCCATCTTACTTCAGGTGGTTAAGCCTATTCGAAGTAAACCTGCTCTGATACCACTTGTTGGATCCGGAGGCCAACCTTAGAGGGGGGGGTGAATAAGGTTTTATAAATTTCGCTTGAATAAACGGAATCTTGACGTAAACCACACCACAAGTGAAGATTTAAAACACAAGTATTAAATTCAATAACAATCAATTTCATACAAGTACAAGATGAATGTTTTACAGTACGATCTTCATGACGTAGAAGATCAAAGACGAAGAGAAGAAAACTTTGGGTTTTCTATACCGACCCAAAACCCGGACCGGTTGGCTCTTCACTTTCTCCCCGAAAGGTCTTAGAGCCGCTCTTCACCTCCACACCCGGAAGGGTCTTAGAGCACCGCTAGATCCCCGATCTAGACGCCCCAAATCCCGGGACGATTTTCCACGGAATCCAACCCGGATTCCGACGACCTTCTCCGGTCGATTTCTCTTACCACTTACGACAATAGAAGAAGAAAAAGATACAAAAAGAGATTACAAAATATATTCGTTAAAGTTTAGGTTCTCCCTCTTGAGAAGTTCTCTGGATGGATCTACGGCCGGTGCTTGTGATCTTCGATGGAAAGCACCCGGTCGCTAGACGTAGACGATACGAAGCCTTGATCGCCGGAGTTCTTCGATCTCGAACGGGAGGAAGAAACCTTGCTTTTTCTTTGACGAAGACGAGTAGAACGGACGTAGGAAGACGACCGACCTTGGTATTCCTGGAGCACTTCGTCAATAATCTCTAGAGGCTTAGGTCTTGAAGAAACGGCGCTGCTTTTTATACGTCTTGGAGAAAATAGACTACCGCCTGCGATAACTCTATCGCCGGGCGGTAGGTTCGCGCGTAACGCCTGCCAGCTGTCTCCACGCGTCTCCCGAAACGGCAACTATGACTGCTCATTAAGGAAACTGCCGTTTCAGGAAAGCTATCGCCGGGCGGTAATGGTTACCGCGCGCCCAGTCAGAGCGATAGCGCCATTTCGCCAAATAATTCTACCGCCTGCGACACGACTATCGCCTGACGGTTTCAAGAGAGCTATCGCCGGGCGGTAATGGTTACCGCGCCCAGTCAGAGCGATAGCGCCATTTCGCCAAATAATTCTACCGCCTGCGATAAGACTATCGCCTGAGCGGTAGGTACCATCGTCGACGATCAACCCCTTGACGCACGTCGACCGGATACCGTCGGCGGTAGCGTCCAGTCGCCGGGCGGTAGCATTTGATTGTCGACGATCCTTCCTTAGCTGATGATTGGGCCGTCGACCATCGAACTGATATGCGTCGATCGAGATGTGTACCGCCGGCGATAGCTCCTTACCGCCGGGCGGTAGCTTCCTTTTGAAGCTCTTCTCCTTTCCTTTCACCTGTCAGCCTGCACACTCTATCACACAACCAATCTCATAAAATACAAGCAGGGAGTTGATATTCTCAAACCTAAGGAGTGTGAAACCATGTTCCAACAAGAGGGAGATCTCAAAGGTCTTCTGGGTGTGAGGTGGGACCTCCATGCTAGAGCCAAGAGTCGTTTCCAAATTCAAGTCCCTCGCCAAGGGACGCCTTGGGAGAAGTAGGTGTGAGTTGCACCCTCGGTCCAAACTCTAGGTGGAACCGATTTTTCAGTTTCAACAACATTAAAGTGTTGATTGAAATTTATTTTTATAAAAAAATTGAAAAATTTGAAAATTTACGTACGGCTTTATCAAGAGAAATGTATAAAAAAACTTTTTAATTGATTCGACGATCTCTTCCTTCCGACACTTAAAACTAGTGCATAAGAATTTAATGGGTGCCCGATAACCAACCAGCTCTAAGTAAGTCATCGGCTAATGCTCTATTCAATAGTCTATTCTTTCTATGGAAGATTATTCGATTACTGCGATAAGGAAAATAAATTACTCATCATAAAAGTATAAGAATTTCGATTTGCAGAAGAGTGGTACCTTTCTAAAAATCGCATAAGAAGAAAAACTATAATTTCATGTTGGTGGGCGGTTATTAGAGCTCTGCAAGGGTAAGTAGCCGCGAACTTCACATTTACTCTATCTTTCGAAAAACCCACATTCTTCTTCTTTCTATAAACCCTCAGCTTTACATTTCGTATCAAACTACTTGGAATGACCCGGGGTGTGGAATTAACAAGAGTCATCTCGAGAGTAAAAGTAGGGGTAGTCTCGATAGTAGGATAGACCGTGGAAGGTTTGGAAGATGGTGTGGGAGATGGCGCGGGAGATGGTGCGGGGGATGGTGCGGGTGATGCGCTTGTGTGCTTGGACTGAAAAGTCAAGAACCACAACTCGTAAAAACTTCTTAGGGATTGGACCACCCTCCTAATCTCATCAATTGCAGACCGGAGTCGATCCTCCGTACCTCTCCACCCTTGGCTGCCCTCAGCATTTCCTCATTCTCCCTCTTAATCCTACTCAACAACATCCTCTCCTTTTTTTTCTTTTTTCCTTCTTCTCCATTCTCTTCTCCTCTAACATTTGTCCTTCCTCCTCTCTAACCTCCAGTTTGTCGTTGATGAACTTGGAGACTCTTTTCTTCCTCTTCACCTACAAAAAATGCATACCATATGTTTAGAGTGTTAAGTTTAAGAAGCACTTTATTTTAACTTGAATGGATATGTTAACATTGGTCATGTTATAAAATATATACTTTCGCTTTTCTTTTCTTAATAAGCTCGAAATCTGAATCCTCCTCTTCCCCTAGAAGTGCACTCTCCTAAGATTATATATTCTTTAATTTGGTTCTCACATATAACATAAAATAGAGATAAAAAAATACTTGCCGCACACAAGCAACTCACATATAAAAATTGAGTTAGTTTGACAAACTTTATTGTCAAACATGAGTCTGCTTTGGAGATTAAGTCAGAACTTGGCACTGTAACTCATTTTAGATGACCATCGGCAGATCATTGGTCTTGCTATTTAGTCAACACCCAATTGTATTCTCATATGCTTGTAGATTCATACCTGCAATACAATATGGTAGGAGCAATGTAAATTATTAAATAACATAACTATGTATCACTTACCAGAAGCGCCACAGAGTAACCTACAAAATAACTCAAATTCTCGCCTACTTCCGGCATAGCATTCCTGACCCTTAGCTGAGCTATCTGATGCATTTGCAAGAATTTGTGGACGGCCTTTGGCCAATTTTACTTTTGGAAGTTTTTGACCCCTTTGATAGTCATCACGCATACAAGAATTTTTAATCTCATCTGTAGGAAAAGGAACACAACCACTAGGTACCTAATATGTCGACTCGTCGTTTCTCCAAGCTAGGAGACCACTCTTCTGAAACCAAACTCATCGTCTCTTTGACTAGATTTTTTTGAGTCAATCACGCGGACGACCTTCCAACAAAAGAAAAGTCTTGACCTCTATTTGGTAACTCAAGAATAAGGGCAATCTCATTCACAGTAAGGGATACGTAAAATCCGCCTAACATGAAAGATTGTTTCTCCCGATTATATCTATGCACGAAAATATAAAGGAGGGGTATATTTTGTGGTAGCAGTATATTGTTAGAGTCCTCTAATAGAACCTTAACTAAGGGTTGTGCATTCAAAATAAATGTTGAAATCACACACATGCAACTCAGGTATGAGCTTCCCGGCACTGCATCTGCGAAACAAAACATTCAAACATTACAAGCAATAAAAAGTAGAATATACTTGGACATAAGTACCACCAAAGACATTTTTCCTTGTGGGAATTCTTCATAAAATATACCTACAATATTTTAAACGAAAGGAAACGGGGGAAAACTGAAATTAGGCTGCATAAAAAGATAGAAATTGGGCAGTGAAGCTGCACCAAAAAAGAACTGTATAAAAACTAGCAGAAATCAGACTGTAAAATTGCTAAAAAATAACTGTATAAGACGAACATATATCCGACTGCTCAAACAACTCAAACAAATAATTATAAAGGAACAACAGATTTCAGGCAATAAAACAATCCTAAAACATAACTTTATAGCAACAACCACAGTTTTTTGAGTGTTTGTTCCAAAAAAAAAACAAAGTGAAGTATTAATCCTCGTGAGTACCAAATGGGGACGGTAATGGCTATAAGAGCATCTCCAATGGGGATCTCTATATTTAGAGATCCTCATTGTACCATGTTCTCTAAATATTGAGAACATGGTTAGAGCAACTCCAACCATGTTCTCTATATTTAGAGAACATGATATATTTTTATTTATTTTAGGTATTTTAGGTTTATATAAAATATATTTTAGGTTTTTATAATATGTATACATGTATTTTAGATTTATATAAAATATATTTTAGGTTTATATAATATATAATATGTATTTTTTTATTTTTTTTACATGTAATTAAGGTTATTAAAAAAAATTAATTTTAAATTTGATTTGTCTCGAAGTAACGGGAAGAGCGTCGTTGATCTCATCGGCCGGCGAGAGCAACGAATGGTTTGATTGATAAAAAGTCGGGAGGGGAGCTGAGTGCACTCAAAGCCGCAGAACTGGGGCTTTGAGTGCACTCAAAGCCGCAGAACTGGGGCTTTGAGTGCACTCAAAGCCGCAGTTCTGCGGCTTTGAGTGCACTCAAAGCCCCAGAACAGGGGCGGGATTAAACAGTGGCAGGATTAAAAAGTGTGGGAGGCGGCCTGGTGGTATTATTTTATTTTTTACATGTTATTAAGGTTTTAAAAATTTTTTAATTTTAAATTTAATTAGTCTCTAAAAGACAATAAACATTACATTACTGTAATAAAAATATTACATTAAGCATTACTTAATTTAAATGAAAATATTACATTTAGAATTTAAACTAAAATTCTGGAAGGTCATCACTGGGTTTTATCCAAATTCCATGCGTGTCTTCCCCTTGTCATTCTTCTCCATACCCGGGTATTCCATAGACGCTTCCTCCATATTGGCTTTCTCCTTGTTGGTCTCCTCCGAATTGAGGTCCTCCAAATTGGCTTCCCCCGTACTGGATTTCTCGGTAGTGGCTGTCTCGGTACTGACTTCCTTCAAATTCAGGTCCTCCGAATTGCAGCCCTCAAAATTGAGGTCTGCCGTGTGGGCGACCTTCATACTGACTTCCTCCATAACCACTACCTCCATACAGGCCTCCTCCATATTCAGTTCCTTGGAGCGATGAAGATCCACAAAAAAAGTGGTTTTATAATATTTCTATTCATAATTTCTTGTTTTTTTTATTGAAAATACTGCCGCTCCGGAGTTCTTTTGATGCTATCTAAATCTACCATCATGATATCGTGATCTTGTTTAGCGCTCTGAAGATCTAATTTTCTTTTTTGGTTTTCTGTTTTTAACCTCATGAGCTCTTGGATAGCAGACATATCGTTTGCTCGTTGTTCTTGCCCTCTCTTTAAAATTTCTAGGATTTCTTCGTTTTTTTAGTATGAGCCTCAATATCAAAACTCTTAGCACTCAATTTTCTCCTCCTCTCCTTTTCTTGCTTTCTCCCAGTAGGTCGATTATTGGAAGTTGAGATTGGATATTCTTCATCCCTAGTACTATCAGAATTCATGTTATTGCTATCTGCATTTAAGTATATTCCTCTCCGTTGATTGGGAGAGTTAGAACCTAATGTTGGTGATATGTCAATATTTTGAGAGTTCATTCCTTTTGTAGACTCTGACGTGTCCATCCACTTCTCTGTATTTTTTAAGACATTCCAAACATGCTCGAACATGAAGCCTTTCTTCTCTTTTGAATCGGAGGCATATAACATTTTGGCTTCGTTGAGCTACCAAAAAATTTATTTTAATCACACATTATTTAAGAAATTTAGAGATTTAAATTCTAAAAAATACTTACAATATCAAATTCAGATGCACCGCTGGGGTTTCGTTGTTCTATCTGTCGAATACATCCTCGGAATTTGCTTATTTTACTTGCCAAAAAGGACCACCGACAAGAAAGAGATTTTGGGATTCTCTGTCGTACGCAAGTTTGAGGTCTTGTATTGTGAAAAATGGTTGAAACTCTTTCCCACATTCAGTGCTCTTTTTGATACTCCCCATAACTGGGTCTTCCGAGACCTCAAGCCAAGCATAACATAGTGCTTAATCTTCTTTGGGGGAGAATGCTAGCCCACGATTGGCAGACATGACGACAAGTAAAAACAGTAGAGAGTGCTTGATTTTGGAGATAGAGTGATGGGAACTTAGAGAGAGTGCTAGAATGGGTACTTATAGAGAGTGCTGGAATGGATACTTATGAAAAAACAAGGCTCCAATGATGGGAGAGGGCATCCAATGCTGGGAAAAAATAAGCTCTGGATTTGATGTTGAAAGGATTGATGAGACAAAAGAGAGGCTTGAGTGGAGAGAGAATCCAATGCTTGGGAGAAGGGATCCAATGCTGGGAAAAAACAAGGCTCCAGATTTGATGTTGACAGGATTGATGAGATAAAAGAGAGGCTTGAGTGTAGAGGGAATCCAATGCTTGGGAGAAGGGATCCAATGCTGGGAAAAAATAAGGCTCCAGATTTGATGTTGACAGGATTGATGAGATAAAAGAGAGGCTTGAGTGGAGAAGGCATCCAATGCTGGGAAAAAACCAGGCTCCGGGTTTGATGTTGACAGGATTGATGAGATAAAAGAGAGGCTTGAGTGGAGAGAGAATCCAATGCTTGGGAGAAGACATCCAATGTTGGAAAAAAACAAGGCTCCGGATTTGATGTTGACAGGATTGATGAGACAAAAGAGAGGCTTGAGTGGAAAGGGAATCCAATGCTTGGGAGAAGGCATCCAATGTTGGAAAAAAAAACAAGGCTCTGGATTTGCTGTTGATAGGATTAATGAGACAAAAGAGAGGCTTGAGTGGAGAGGGAATCCAATGTTGGGGATCTAATGCTGGCGATCTATATAAACGCCACTTTAAGATAGGCAATCATACTTTCAAAACAATACTTCCCTCCTTAAAAAAATGAACTATAGAAAAGGGTCATCCCATTTGCGATCTTCATCATCTTCAGATGATGATGAATATGATCAAACACTTCTCAAGTGGGAAGAAGACCTTAATAAATAGGAGAAAGAAGATGAAGTTTTAGCTCGCAAGTATGTAGGATCTTGTGGCGCCCTTAGAGGGGGTGAATAAGGGCTCTTTAAAATTTTAACAAGCTTTTTCTAAAATGCTAAATTAGAAGTAAAGTTTGAGACACACCAATGAAATGAAAATCAAGATTTTATTTCTCCAAAATATATATATGTAAAATGATTCCAATAAAGCTTGAAATCAAGGCTTACAATGATAATAATTTTTAGCTTTTTCACCGGTCCTTCTCCCAAGGACCGGTAAGCTATAGTCAATATCTCCCTAGATATGGCTACTAGCCTCCCCCTAAATCAAACCTATGATCTAGACGCTGCACACAAGGTGGCGATTTACTCCTAAGCCTCACAAGGACCTAGACACATGTTGGTACCCTTGTTTGATTTGAGTTTAGTCTTGTCTTTTTTAGTCCCTTGACCCAAGAAATATCTATGGTCAATGGTTAGTGGTCTAGCTGTAGAGTCCCCGCTTTTCCAGATAAAGAATTTGGTTAAGTAGTTTTTCGTTCGACTATAGTCGAACGTCGCTCGACTATTGTCTATCGGCTGATCGACTATCGTCTATCAGTTGGTCGACGCTCTGTCTGTGTTGATAGCTCGACTATCTGTTGATAGGTCGACTATCTGCTTGGTTTGGTAGTTCGACTATCTGTCCTGATAGATCAACTATCTGATAGCTCGACTATCTGTTGATAGGTCGACTATCGGTTCCGCTTTGATAGGTCGACTATCGGTTCCGCTTTGATAGGTCGACTATCTGTTGATAGGTCGACTATCTGTTGATAGGTCGACTATCTGTTTTCTGTGATAGGTCGACTATCTGCTTGATAGGTCGACTATCTGTTTGTGTTTGATAGTTCGACTATCTGTCCGGATAGATCGACTATCTGATAGATCGACTATCTGATAGATCGACTATCTGTTCTGATAGGTCGACTATCTGCCTAGGTAGTTCGACTATCTTCTTTGATAGTTCGACTATCTGGATCGTTCGACTATCTGCCCGATAGGTCGACGATCTCCGTGCGTCGGTCGACGATCTCCGAGGGTCGTTCGACGTTTTCTGTTTGCCTTTTTATTTTATATTTATTTATTCTATTTAATAAATTAATACATTATCTGGCATTTTATTTCAGATGTTTTATGATAATATTTCCAGGCAATATCTGCTCCATCCCTTTTGCCTGAGTCAAATCTTTTCAGATAAAGTTGTTTGTCTTATTAGTTGACAGTGTATTTTACTTTATCTGTTGTCAGTCCTTTATAGCCGTTAGACTGAAAAGTCTTCCTTTTGCTATAAAGAGTTTGTCTCTGATGTGATTTTATTTAGTACCTTTATTATCAGATTACTTCCTGCAGCTTCCTTGAAGAAGGTTTATCCCTTTTATAGAATATTTTACTGCAGAGTTTGTTTGTCTTTGTGATATTTGCAGCCCAGGTTTCAAGTTTCAGAAGAAGACAAACAGTTCAAATTGAAAAGAGCCGTTGCTTGTTACTGCTATAAAAGGAATCCTTTGGAGAAGGATTTCAGCTAGCTAACCAGTTATTCTAAGATTTATTCAATTAGCATTCAAACGTTCATCAAGACCAAGTTCACTGCTCTCAGCAATCTTCATTCAACTGAGAAGTGTTAAGCTCTTCTGCTCTTCTTCAACCTGAGTTCTCCTGCCTCTAAGAAGTTCAGACTCAGAGTTCTTTTGAAGAAGAAGAAGAAGAAGATAGCTGCTAGAAGATTTCTATTTTATTATTTTATATCTTCTTGTAGTTCTTCCTTTAGTTTTTACTGAAGTGTTTTCTACACTGAAGCAAGACTTCACCTGGATATTCTTTGAGCCAGGGGGAGCCTTGATTCCTTTGAGCTTTCTAGCTCAGTGCAAGTCTTTGCGCTTCTCTAATCTATTGTAAAATAGAGAAGACATCTTAACCTTCTTTCCCCCTCCTGTACAGGGTTATTACTCCCTTCAAAAGTATCCCTTGGTGGCAGGGCACCTGATCAAAAACCTGTGTTGGTTTTTAGACATCTGATCAAAAGTCTAAAGGGTTTCTAGATCTACCTGAAGCAGATCTTGTGGTGGCAGGGCACCTGATCAAAAACCTGTAGTGGATTCCTACCTTGTTGGTAGAAGAGTGGACGTACCCAAGTTGTTTGGGGAACCAGTATAAATTCCTTGTATCGTCTGGCTTGCTTAATTTAATTACTTGCATTGTGGCTGTGATTAGATATAACTAGGTTTGCTAGTTGCTGATTAGGTTTTCCAAGCCTTAACTGTAATTACAGTTAGCTTGAGTTTGTGCACAACACTTGTGTTAGGCTTTAGGGTTATCTCCTTATCTATAATCTTTTCATTCCACATTTCACTCCAAGGGAGTTGGGTAGACTATTAAGTTTTGTCTAGTGCAAAATTTGATAACTCTATTCACCCCCCCCCCTCTAGAGTAGTATCTATCCCTTCACTTTCAACACCACTCACAAGGCGGTGATTTGCCCCTAAGCCACACACGGGCTTAGACACCACACACAAGGTGGTGATTTTCCCTTCCCAATTACAAAGATAAAAAGTGAATATGAAGTACAATAGTAAAACTTAAAAACTCCCTCAAAATCACGAGCTCTGAAGATGATGATGGACCGATGAGAAGATCTCCAATCTTGAACGCACGGTCGTATCTCCTTCGCTCTTGAGAGTTCAACGGACCAAGGGAGTTCTTCTGGAAACGGAGATGAAGGCTCTGAAAATTCTCTGGGAAAACTAAAGCTCTACACGATCAATCAATTCCCTGAAATTTTTGGCCGTATATATCCCTTTATGCTATCGCCGGCGATAGAGTTAACACCCCGCGATAGTGATAACTCTTCGTTGCTTGACACGTGGCACATGTCGCGCGGACTTTCAGATCTGAGTGGAGAACGTGACGATCGTGGGATATCGCTCGGCGATATCGGTATCGCGCCGTGATATCGCTCAACCGTGACTTCGTGTGCGGCATCATGTGGATCAAGGCTGACATCAGAAGTAACTGTCCATGTTATCGCTCGCGGTAGCGTTATCGCCAGCGATAGTGTGATTTTCCATTTCTTCAATGCTATGCTCAGTCATTCCTTAGTACTTAAAAAACCTGTTATCCCTGCACATTTAAAACACATACCAAGATCAAATACATCCGGGATTTGTTATTCTCAAACTAAGAAATACGGAACGCATGCTCCAACAATCTCCCCCTTTTGATAATAACAAATCCACTAAGAAAGAAATTGCATGAGATCAGGAGAATGTGAAATAATTTGGATAATTATTATGAACCAAAGTGCATAAATAGTTATAATTAACTCCCCCTATAATAAAGACTATTTTCTCCCCCTATTTAAAAGAAATAATTACTCCCCCTAAATGTACTAATCAATTTATTTCGTACTTAATCTCCCCCTTTTGTTATTAGCAAAAGATGGTGGGATATAAATAAAATGAGTGGCAAATGCAGAAGTTGAAAGAAGTGAGAGAGTAATAAATTAGTCATAGAATTTGGAAATATGAGGAGTAGAATAACGACATTAATAACCATGGAATAGTATTACGATAAAATTTGGAATTTTATCAGAAAAAAAATGTTTGTTGTGGAGGAAATTAATTGAAGAGTTGAATTTAAACATTGAAAATTTGTCAGGCCAAGATATCAAAAACATTAGAAACGATGAAATAGAAGAAAAAAAACTATTTCCGGTCCAATTCACATGAGAAGAAATTTTATAAATGATAATGACGTGTACATGTGAAGAGTGATGTAGTTACAGATTCCTTAAGAAATATGTTACATGAAGGTTTGCAAAATTATAATAAAAGAAACTAACATATAACTTCATGGCATAATGATTTTGAAAAAAAATGGCCAAGTTTGTTTGCACAAGACACTTTACAATCCTTTTCAAGGTGCTCAACCTCACAATGCTCATTAAGACTTATTAGGAGGGTGAGTGGAGCTTGATTGGAAGATCCTAGTCATTTTTATTTGTTTTGTTTTTTTTTTCATTATTTTTTTTTGTTTTTTTTTTCTTAGAAATTGTGACTTAGGATTCCGAATTCACTTGTATTGCAAACTTGATAATAAATATTTTGTTTTTAAAATGGCCATCAGTTTTGAAAATCAATTTGAATGAAGTATACATGAAAGGTTCAGTGATGTATTCGAAACTGTGAAAGAAAGCAATATCATGTAATAAGAAGCTTAAGTAAGTGTAACTATCAGCTCGTGTCAGTGGAAGCACATTATCAATCATAAAATATTACTCATACTTAGAGGCATGCGGAAACAATCCTATTCAAGTTCTAGTCATCAAAGGTATAGAAAGATATCGAGAGCAAGACAAATTAAAAAAATGTTTTAAGAACTTATAAATTAATTATCACACATGTAATAAGTATTGCATCCTGATAATCATGCAAAAATTTATAGTAACACTAGAAGCAAGGTTGGTGAAAAGATGTCAGAATATTAGGGAAATGTGGCTTAAAAATGCACTATCGCCAGCGGTAGTGATACCGCGGGGCGATAGAGATTTTTATATAAAAGGCGAAAACAACGAGTAGGCTGACACATATCCTCCTTTTACCAACCCTGGACTGTTTGTCATCGTCTTCTCCAGCGAAAACCCTCAAGAACTCCAAAAAGTAAGGTTAGATCCCTCTTGAATGTTGTGCATTTCTTTTAAAAAATTTTAGATCTGGTCTCTAGATGATGAATGAAATAGATCTAGAAAAAAAAATTGATTTTTGGCATACATTTTGTTATGAAATAATTTTGAAGAAAATATTTCATTTTGTTGCAAAATCCTTACCAAAGATGAGGTATATGTGGTAGATCTGTGAGATTGATTTATTTTTAGTAACTTTACTGATTTTCCTTGAGGAGATTTACACGAAATTTCAAAAAAAAGAGAAGTTTTTGCGATATCGCCCGGCGATAGTACTGTCGCCGGCGATAGGGAAGAATTCTGGTAAAATTAATTTTTGTGTTAACATGAGAGCGCTGCGTGAGGGCCTCTTATCTAGGAGGTCTGGGGATCGAGCCCCGGCCTCAACAACCTGCCGCATGGTGCTGACGCCATGACGGAGAGCTGGTTGGGGTGTACGGTCTGCGGGCCTGATAAGGCCCATCGGGTGGACTCCCGGTGGGACCCCTGGGCAGGTGCTGACTCCTGGTGCCAGGGTGGCGGGCGGGTGGTGATGCCCGTCCCGCATCATAAAAGTGCACTTTTTGTGACGCCCCTGGCCCTGCTCGCTCGTGTACTCTCATTTCCATCGAGGAGACGCACCAGGCAGCCGTCCGGGCTGCAGCCCAAGCACCCCAACCCCTCTCCATATACTCTTGTTGTTGAATTTTTAATTCAACTTCATGAGTTTTTAAGTTCCCAATCGGGCTTTCAATATTAAGAGACTTAAGATCATGAGATTCAGAAATAGCCGTCACTTTGGGATTAAATTTAGGGGGAAGAGATCTAAGAAGTTTTCTCACCAAATCACCATTCGAGAAATTTTTTCCAAGCACTTTTGAGTCATTTACTATCTTGGTGAATCTGGTGTACAATGAATCTATGTCCTCATCCACTTCCATCCTAAACTTTTCAAATTCCGACTCCAGTTGAAACAGCTTCGAGTCCTTCACCTACGAGGTACCTTCATGAGTAACTTCAAGTAAATTCCAAATTTCATAAGCATTATTGCAAGCACAAGTTCTATTAAATTCAGTCCTATCTAATGCACAAAATAATGCATTCATGGCTTTAGCATTATTTTTGCACCTTAGCTTATCCTGATCATCCCATTTATCTTTTAGTTTTTCCATTTCTACATCTTCTACTGTATAAGTGGGATGAGCATAATTAGACTCTACCATATTCCAAACTTCAATGTCAAGAGAAATAAGAAAACATTTCATCCTAGTTTTCCAGTAATTATAATCAGATCCAGTGAATAACGGAGGTCTACTAATTCCTTGCCCCTCAGAGAAAGCATGGTCATGCTGCGCCATAATTCCTGGTGGTGAAACCGTATTAGGAATAACCAGCTCTGATACCACTTGTAGGATCTTGTGGCGCCCTTAGAGGGGGGGTGAATAAGGGCTCTTTAAAATTTTAACAAGCTTTTTCTAAAATGCTAAATTAGAAGTAAAGTTTGAGACACACCAATGAAATGAAAATCAAGATTTTATTTCTCCAAAATATATATATGTAAAATGATTCCAATAAAGCTTGAAATCAAGGCTTACAATGATAATAGTTTTTAGCTTTTTCACCGGTCCTTCTCCCAAGGACCGGTAGGCTATAGTCAATATCTCCCTAGATATGGCTACTAGCCTCCCCCTAAATCAAACCTATGATCTAGACGCTGCACACAAGGCGGCGATTTACTCCTAAGCCTCACAAGGACCTAGACACCACTCACAAGGCGGTGATTTGCCCCTAAGCCACACACGGGCTTAGACACCACACACAAGGTGGTTATTTTCCCTTCCCAATTACAAAGATAAAAAGTGAATATGAAGTACAATAGTAAAACTTAAAAACTCCCTCAAAATCACGAGCTCTGAAGATGATGATGGACTGATGAGAAGATCTCCAATCTTGAACGCACGGTCGTATCTCCTTCGCTCTTGAGAGTTCAACGGACCAAAGGAGTTCTTCTGGAAACGGAGATGAAGGCTCTGAAAATTCTCTGGGAAAACTAAAGCTCTGCACAATCAATCAATTCCCTGAAATTTTTGGCCGTATATATCCCTTTATGCTATCGCCGGCGATAGAGTTAACGCCCCGCGATAGTGATAACTCTCTGTTGCTTGACACGTGGCACACGTCGCGCGGAATTTCAGATCTGAGTGGAGAACGTGACGATCGTGGGATATCGCTCGGCGATATCGGTATCGCGCCGCGATATCGCTCAACCGTGACTTCGTGTGCGACATCATGTGGATCAAGGCTGACATCAGAAGTAACTGTCCATGTTATTGCCCGCGGTAGCGTTATCGCCAGCGATAGTGTGATTTTCCATTTCTTCAATGCTATGCTCAGCCATTCCTTAGTACTTAAAAAACCTGTTATCCCTGCACATTTAAAACACATATCAAGATCAAATACATCCGGGATTTGTTATTCTCAAACTAAGAAGTGCGGAACGCATGCTCCAACAATGTATGCCTCCAACAATGCCATAATCGCAGCTCAGCTTCAAGAAGATGCACATCCGTGACGCAGAGGTTCAATACCTGGCCACATGGTAATCAATCGGGGGAGGATTGAAGGTAACACTAGACTTTGGAATGATTACTTCTCTGAGCACCCCACATATGGGGAAACTTTTTTTCGACAAAGATTTCGCATGCGAAAGAATCTTTTCCTTCACATTGTCACTGTAGTGCAGGAGCACGACAATTTTTTTGTTCAAATGAAAGATGGTGTTGGTAAGCTTGGACAATCAACAATACAAAAAATTACAGCAGCATTTCGTATGTTAGCATACGGAACATCAGCTGATAATTGCGATGAATACATTCGAATTGGCGAGTCAACTGTGATTCAATGCTTGAAAAGATTTTGCAGGGCAATTGTACAATTATACAAAGACGAATATTTAAGATATCCCAATGCAAATGATGTAACAAGATTACTACAGAAAGGTGAATAACGGGGTTTTCTAGGGATGTTGGGAAGCCTAGATTGTATGCATTGGCAATGGAAGAATTGCTCAACGGCATGGACAGGCCAATATTAAGGACGTCATGGTGGACCTACAATCATTCTCGAGGCAGTTGCATCATATGACATGTGGATATGGCATGCATTTTTTGGCCTACCTGGCTCTAACAATGATATTAATGTCTTGCAGTCATCCAATTTATTTGCAAACTTAACACAAGGTATTACGCCTCCTACCAATTATACAATATTGTGTAAAAATTATGATGTTGGTTATTATTTAGCCGACGACATCTATCTGAAATGGTCAACACTAGTTCAAACAATTTCTCATACACAAGATAAAAAAAACAACACTTCGCAATGATGCAAGAGGCATGCCGAAAAGATGTAGAACAAGCATTTGAAGTTCTTCAATCACGCTTTGCAATTATTAAGAGGTCATATCGTTTTTGGGATAAACATGTGTTACACGATATCATGACTGCTTGCATTATAATGCACAATATGATTATCGAAGACGAGCGAGATGAAAATAAAGATGTTGTTATTTCTCCACCGCCACCAACTCAGAATGTAGAAGAGATAGACACAAGTGAAGTCGGAAGATTTCGACAGTTCCTAAATCGGCATAAAAAAAGCAGAGACAAAGAGACACATTTCGCACTTCGAGATGCACTGATTGAATATTTGTGGGCACGACATGGTAACGAAATAATGTAATTTGAATGTATTTGGATTTATGTATTTGAATGTATTTTGAAAAATTGTATGTATTTTAATTTGAATGTATTTGGCTTTATGTGCAATTTTATTTAGTAAATCGCGTTCTCTTTCCCTTTGTATGATCAATAATAATTATAAAGTATGCAATAGTAGTCTCATTTTGTAGGTCCCGAAAAAACAAATTTATTGGTATATTATACGTCAAGATTGAAAAAATATTTTAGCGGCTACACAAGTTATTGTGTAATATAATTTTTTCGTAAATATAATAAATAAATAATTAAAATAAATAAAATACAAAAGAAAAAAAAAAGGAGGCCCGGCATTTCCTCTCCCTCCTCCTCTAAATTTAGAGGAGAGGAGGAGGGAGAGGAAATGCCTCCTCCTCTAAATTTACAGCCTCCAATGCCGAAGCATTGGAGTGCTCCGGCCTGCATTTCTGGAGAAATGTAGGCTGGTTGGAGCTGCTCTAAGAGTGTTGTTCAATACAAGAATGGCAGAAAACTCATACCCTAGGAAGGGGTCTAGGAGGTGGTCGCCTATCGTCCGGCTTCGACAGCGGAAGGGGAGGGGCGGAGCCATCGACAGTGGAGGTGATTGTCCTATGGTGGAAAAATCTCTAAACGACGATGCCGGACTTAAATTTGGGCGGCCTTGGGCTAAAACAGGGAGGGAATGGAGCGGAATCGGGAGTCGACGATGAAACAACGAAAAAATTCGAATGAAAGGAAGCAAAATGATGGGCCTTAGACTATTTATTCACGCATGAAATTTTGGTGAGTTAAAAGTATGAAAAATTTTTTGCTATAGAATGAATGCAATTATTTATAAGAACGGATAAAACGGCAAGCTTATAAAACTAATATCCAGCAACTTGTATTTCGGGCAATGAACGTAGTCACGTAATGAATGCAATTATTTGTAA
This sequence comes from Platanthera zijinensis, assembly GCA_039513925.1. Classification (NCBI taxonomy): domain Eukaryota; kingdom Viridiplantae; phylum Streptophyta; class Magnoliopsida; order Asparagales; family Orchidaceae; genus Platanthera; species Platanthera zijinensis. Next base: position 75,334,184 of record CM077088.1, on the reverse strand, counting down.
TTAAATGCCCAAAAAAATTGGAAACAAGGTGGTAGAAATAATAACGTCATTTGTCCTACCTGAAAGGCTGAAATCGAAATTAATTAGATTTATTTATATTCAAAAAAATAACTTTTTAATTTTTAATTGCTCATATAATGGGAGCCTAGACTCCTAGACCTAGTTGAAGTATATCCACAATATTTTGGAATATAATATAGAAATCAATGTGGAATATCAGACAAGTTGTTGGCCGAACTCTTACTTGCCCAAATAATAATAATAACAATAATAATAATAATAATAATAATAGCGGTCTCTTGGTCTTTCTTCGGTCCGGAGAATCGGATCGTCTTACCTCGAAATTAAACCGGGTGTGAAAACAGTCAATGAAAAACACAACAAATAACAAAAGATTTTTTTGACATGAAAAACGCTAATGAAAGGTGGAAAAAAACGTGTGGATCTGTGTAGGACAAAAATTCACTAGTTCGTTTAAGTTTACAAGAGTTGAGAGATTTTCTCGGAAGGTGACAGATCACCTCTAGCTCTGTTACAAGTTCAAAATATGAAAAAAAACAGAAAATAAACTAAGTCTTTGTAGCCTGAATGAGAGCGCTCCAGTGAGAAAATCGTTAAGTCCTCAGAGTTTTGATGGAAACGCTCCTGCTTAGCCGGAGTCATGAAAAGAGCCCCCTCGTGGAGAAGGATGTCACATCTTTGATGCCTTGAGATGTCTTCGCATTAGAGAGGGAGTTGAGAGAATTGCAAGCGGTGGAACGATCTAAGTCCCACGAAATCGCCGGAAAACGTCAAATCTCTTTCTAGCCTCTGGATTTACTTGTCTGCAAATGAGAGCTGGGTGTCCTTTTATAGTTTTCTGGAGGGACTTAGTGGTAATTTCGCAGGTGCAGAATTTGTGTTGGTGTATGACGTCGCTCCATTTCAGTCACATGGATCTCCAATTTTAACGAAATGACGAAAGTGCCCCCGGGCGGTCCGGGCAGCCTGGGCCGGAGGTGGACGATGAAGACTGGAGGTGGCGGCAGGCGGCAGCGTGCGCGCGCATTGCGCACACGCAAGGGAGGCGCGAGCGCGCGGCGCCCGCTAGGCGGCACAGCGCGGGTGCGCGTCACTCTCGATTTGGCTCCCCTTTCGGGATGTTCTCGGACCGTTGAGGCGAGCTTGTGCTGGCTTATCTCCATGCTCTTAGTTGAGACCTCCTTGACTTGACCAGGAAATTTCAAGAGAAACCTCATCAATTATTTTACGTAAAGTTTGTGTTGACCATAAATCATTTTAGGGGTTTCGTGAGCTGTCGTTCTTCATATTTTGTTTGAGCTATCAGCATCAACACTACGGGCTTAGTGACTGTAGCATATTCATATAATAATGAACAAGTACATATGATTATCACAATTTATTAGAAAGCTTCGCTCAATCTATTCAATCAATACCAAATACGGCATGTTGTACATATTTGACCTTCTGTTTTTACATTAGCCCGATTTGTTTGAGCATTTCTTTTTCGTTGAGTTTTCCAAAAAAAAAAAAAGCAATAAGCATATCAATTTGTGATACGAGCACACATTGTTGAAATTATTGAAGTGTGAAGTGGGGAAAGTCGTGTGGACAGATTGGAGAGTCTGCACAGACCGCAGAAGACCGCGCGGACTAGGCGGATAGCTTTGAAGAATAGCCTAGCCGGGCAGCCGGTTACGGCTGTGGTTCTTCTCCGGCTGTCTGGACCAAGAAGCACTCAGGTGGATTAACATGGCGGATAGGTTTGTTTATCCGCGGTTAGTGATAGACTCCTTTGGAGGTCGCGGTGTTCGGCAGATTTTCTGATTCGCAAGAAGGCAGTCGGATATTTGCGGACTGGCCTGGGGTGGTTTGTCGCCAGGTCGCTGGTATATTCTCGGGCGAGGAAGATCAGAGTTCGCTGGTAGGGACTTGGTCATTTTGACAAGTTCCGGCTACAGGTGTGGCGGACTCAATCTGGTGTTCGCCGAGTCCGACGGGTTTGGTGTTGGGGACTCTTTGGAGCTCGTCGGTGTCCGACACGGATCCGTGCTTGCGGTCTGGATGTTGGATTGTGGAGTAAGCACAGTTGCACGAACAGGTTGTCTGGAGGTCGCGCGGACTGATGGAGCAGTCCGCATTGTGGCGGACTGGAGTTGTTCAGTAAGGCGCGATCTTGGTATCATGTGGTGCAGTTACGTTTGGAGACCGGGAAAATTGTTGGACTTGGTCTGGGGGGGACTACGCCCAGTTAGTTTCCTAGCGCGCGAAGTTCGCTGTGGTGCGAACTGGTCAATATTCGCCGAGTTCGCCTAGTGCGGTCTGCTCTGGTATTCGGCGAGTTCGGCAATATTGGCTGGACGGATTGTCCAAGTCACGGGATGCGGGATGCGCAGACTTGTAGCAGTGTCCGCGGGGTTGGCGGACTGGTCGTCTATCAAACAGCGTTGATTGACGCGACCTAGCGAACTGGTTTGGTGTAAGCACTGTGCAGATACAGGGTGTTAGCCGACAGGTTTGATGAGCGGTCATCCTATCGGTGTTGGTGGTGACGATACTCCTCCTCATATCTATAAATAGGACCCATTGGCTCGTCATAAATAAGTAGTGAGCAGTAAGAACGAGCTCGCGCTTGATTTTGCGGTTACGGTTTTCTAACTGCTGCGACTAAGGAAGTTGGTTCTGTGTGGCTAACACCAGGCGGCTAGGTGACTAGCGGAACGTTGGTGTGGAATAGTTCGCAGATACAGTCAGCGGTTAAGCAGCAGGTCGCAGTCTTTGCGGCTTGATCTCTTCCTCGGAGTTGCGGATAAGCGAAGTAGTTCGCCCGGTCAATCAGCGGGTTCTATTCCTAGCTCAGCATTGCAATCATTCTTGTCATGGCGTCGCCTAGACGACACCTAGGCGTCTCGGCGCCTAATTGTAAACAAGGCAATGGGCACCTTTTTTAAAAAAAAAAAGGGAATAGATTGTGGTTTATATATAAACCGCAACCTTTATATAAACTGCAGTCTATTCTAGAGCTCATAGAATAGGTTGTGGTTTATATATAAACTGCAGTCTAGTCTGGGAATACACTGCGGTTTATATATATACAACAGTCTATTCCCTGAGCCCTAAAATAGACTGCGGTTTATATATAAACCACAGTCTATTATACCCTAGAATAGACTGCGGTTGTAGAACAACTGCAGTCTATTCTACCGTGAACCATACAATAGACTGCGATTGTTATAGAAACCGCAGTTTAAACTATCTATTTTAAACCGTGAGCAGTAAAAAACTTGTTTTTACCTCGACTTTTTGATTCTTACAGGCGCTGATCCTTACATAAAACCCTAAAGGCGATTTTGTTCAAGTTTCTGCTCTCCTTTCTCTCCTTCACTTCGATTTGAAGATTCTTCTTCGACAAATCTCATATTCTCACTTAGGTATATTTTTTCTTAAGGCCTTTCTTAATTTTGATCTATGTTCTATTGTCTTTATTAGCAGAAGTAGTAGTAGTAGTATAAATATTGTGTAGCAGCCTAGCAGGCACCCACTGAATCTTCCAATCTCATGTATTGGCTATGCTAAATGTATATAAACAACACAATGTGTATTTTTGTTTTAGATAGCCTAAAAACACACTAACTCTATATATTAGCCTAAATATTGCATTTTAACCCTTATTGTACATGTCTAAACAAGCTGACTCTACAGTTCTATATTAGTATTTAACACTAACATAGTAACATATTTATTTATATGTGTGATTGTGTGGTAGTAGCTCAATATCATTGTGCTACTTTATGAATTTTGTTTAGGGTTTTTGGATGGTTTCAGTTTTTTTAGGGTTTTCTTATTACAGGAAAATGGCTGATAAGGGAACTTCATCAAAGTCAACAAGAGGCTTTACGAAGATGAATGAATTGAATAAGCTTAGGCTAGAGGGGATGAAGCTTATTATTTCTGTGAGTGATAATAATCGCATTATTCCCGGGCCTGAGACAAATAAATTAATGAGTTTTATGGGATCTCTTGTGAGGTCTTATGTGTCAATTACATATGTTGCATGGAATGAAGTTGATAAACAAATTAAAGATCAAATATAGACAGAATTAAATGTACGCAACTTTATTATCAATGATTAATGAATAGTGATTACATAACTGTGGTGTTTTAGTTAATTCTTAATTGATATTGTCTATTATTTTTCAGATTTATTTTGAAAATATTGATGGCCTTCACAATACATTAATGAAAAGCATGGGTGAAAGTTGGAGAACTTGGAAATCCAAACTCTTTATCACTTATGTAAAAGATGTTGATTTGGAGCATCGATACAATGTTTCTATCAAGTATAGCTTTATTACTGCCGAAGAATTGAGAGTTTTTGTTGACCATCGCAATACTATAGAATATATGGTATGTGTTCTTAACTTCTTATTAAATTCAATGTTTTATATCATTCTTTATCTTTATAACTTATAAGCAATCTAAGTATTAACAAATATTTATTTGCGTAGGAGAAAAGTAAGGTTAATACAGAGAGAGAAAAAACACAAAAGACCTTTCGTACTACTTCTAGAATGAGTTATTTTGGATTAGAAAAAAGAATGGTATTAGTTCTCTACTTTTCTATCGTATTTTTTATTTTACATATTGGTTTTATCAATAATTTAAATGATAATTTATTTTTATTTTATTATCAAGGTTGAACAAGCTGCAACTGCACCAATTTCACGTGCAGAGTTATGGAAAGTCGGTCATAAAAGAAAGATCGGTGAATACATTAGTACAGATGCAGCTGAGTTGGCATCTAAAATTGTAAGTTTAAATATTTCATCTATTCATTTGTAAATTATCAATAGTAATATTATTTGTGAAGTATAATTTCTTATCTACAATTATGCATTAATATTTATTACTTTTGTTTAGGATGAGTTGTCGAGCAAAGAGTCCCAGAGTGCTGAAACAGTGTTACAGGGAAGAGATGACATCCTTGCATTTGTTTTAGGCCAAGAACATCCGGGCAGAGTTAGAGTTGGTGACAAGTTTTTTCAAGAATGATAGCGGATCCAGAGGACATCAATAGCTCGTATTGAAGATGTTGAAGATATAGTCTAAGAAAGATTGAGTCAGCAATAATAATTATGGAGCCAACAACAATAAGAGCAACAACAATTATGGAGCCAACAACAATAAGAGCAATAACAATTATGGAGCCAACAAAAACAAGAGCAACAACAAGCGCATCACACCGAGATAAGTAGTATAAAGAATTAAATAAAAGAACTTATTCGCATGTTTAGTGTTGGAGCTGGAACTGGAACTTCTCAATACATATCTCAGGTTTCTTAGGTATTATTAATTATTATGTTTATATATTTATACTTTTATGAAATGTTATGCTCGCTTTTTGTTGCGCAGGTAATATATAATTTTTTTGTTATTTTTTGTTTCTCAGCCAGAGCAAGAAATAATGCATGAAACTAGGTCATATGAACATGAGACATCACACGAGCGTTTACCTTCTCCGATATTATAAAATTGTTTTTTGACTTTTATGTATCAAGGAATTCAATATTGAAGTCCAAAATACTAATTCTTCTATTTCCACGGGCTATTGAGACTACAAATGACTTCATTATTTTATTACCCAGTTTCATAACTAGGATGGGGAATGAAAATAAAATAATAACTCTAGTATTAGATTTAACAGTATTTGAGGGTGTTGAATCAATAAGTACATACTTTGAAATTTCAGAATTATACGATTTTCTAAATCTAGAAAAAATTGGAGTTAACATCATATTAGCATGCATTGAGTGAGTATTGACTATTAAGTATCAAATATTACAAAATTAATATTTTTTATTAATATATAAATTGATTTTGAATTTACATGTTTTATTGCAGGTACATAGATTCTCAATTAAAGAAATTTACATACAATAGAGGTGTATATTTTTATAATCCAACATCCATTTGTTTTTTTGATGATAAGTATGCTAAGGCTAATTCAAATACACGAGTTGAAGATCTAAAAATCAGGCTTAGTCAACTCCAATCGGAATCTTTATTATTTTTGCCCCATCATAGATTGTAAGTATGAAGTATCTCTGTATTAATGATTATTACTATTTTTATTCTAATTAATTTATTAATTTTTTCATTTGTTTTACAGAGAACATTGGATGTTAGTTATTATTGATTATAACAAAAATACAGTTTATTGGCTTGATCCCCTAAATCATGACATTCGTGAGGATATTAAAAATATCATTACAAAGTAAGTTTATTAATTAGTTATTTACTTATTCTCGTATTTGGAATTTAGATTTGGCTATAAACTAATTATTTTTAATATTTTATGAAGAGCATTAAGGATTTAGCAAAAAATCGGCGTACAAGTTTTTGCAAACCAAAGGTTTTAAAGTGGAAGCCGGTAAGTTATAGACTTATAGCCTATATGAGTTTATGTATTCTAAATTTTTAAATATTTAAAAATTTATAATTAAAATACTTGTCAATTATTTATTTTTTTAGTACCCAATACAACCGGATAGTATTCAATGTGGGTACTATATTATGTGCTACATGATTGATATAGTTGATGCTCTTAGAAGTGTGTCAATGTCATTATTGGTAAGTTAAGTGTATCTAGATTAGTAAATGATAAATTGATAATAATTATGTTGAATTGATTTTAACTAAAAAAATATTACAGATCTATGATGGAGTGACACAATTTTCGTCAGAGAAAATAGATAATATTAGAAATAAAATTTGTGCTTATATAATCAATAATTGTGTTTAACTAACTTCATACTTGTATAGAAGTAGAACAAATGAAAATTATCTTGTTTACTCTTGTAAATGACGGTGGTCATTAATTCTTTATACTTTAAATGATATTTAAATTTTTCTTTGTGTAAAATAATCTCAGATTGTAGTTCATTTGATAGTTCTTTAAATTGTTCATTGTGATGATTTCTTTAGCTTAAGATCAACCAGTTATTTCATTGTCTAGACCTAACTCTGCAATCTATAGATCCTGTTTTTGAAAGATGGAAGACCAAAACAACAACAGTCTTGCTCCATCTATTGATAGCAATGACCTTGATCCAAAAATAGATCCTAAAAGAAAAGTAAAGTCAAATGATCCTGGTTGGAAATATTGTCATTGGTCTAACATAAAAGATAAAAATACAGTTAAATGTAATTTGTGTGATAGATTGATAAAAGGTGGTATCAAAAGGTTGAAGTAACACTTATGTGGCGGGTATGGAGATATATCCAAGTGTTTTAAGACTACTACTGAAATAACAACTGAGATGTATTTAGCTTTAAATGGAAAAAAAGGACAATGTGCATCTGACTGCTGAAGATGATAATGAGAGTGAACAAGAAAGAGAGCCAACAGGGTCACATAATGTATCCCCGACATTATCTACAGCTAAATCGTCATTTGTACTAAGTTCTGGGATAAGTGCCAAAAAGAGAAAAGTAATCCATTTGCCACAAAAAAGGGGTCCTATGGATGCTCATGTGAGGCGTGCTCCTAAAGATATAGTAGATGATAGACGTGTTAAAGGTACTGCACAAACTATTATCGAGAAATGTTTTAGGTCACCTAAAGAGAAAAGAGAGTTGATAGTTATGTTGTTGATTGGTTCTATGAATGTGGAATTTCATTCAATGCTGCAAATGCACAAAGTTTTGAAGTCATGCTTGAAGCAGTTGGATAGTATGGGTCTGGTTATAAAGGCCTTAGTTATCATGATTTGAGAGTCCTATTGTTATTGAGTACAAAAGATAAAGTTAAGGAGATGAAGACAAACTATCAAGCGTACTGGAGGAGATATGGTTGTACACTTATGTCAGATGGTTGGACAGACAGGAGAAGGAGATATTTGATCAATTTCATAATCAACTGTCCAGAAGGATCCTATTTTATGGGTTCCGTAGATGCATCCAGTCAGATTCAAGATGCTATAATGTTATCAGAGTTGCTTGATAGTAAGATTAGAGAGATAGGAATAGAGTGCGTTGTTCAGGTAAATTTTTTGGTTTAACTAATTTTCATATTTCAAGCTTAATAGTCTACAACTTTCAATCTATACAAAGTTATGTTGTATGTAGGTGGTGACTGACAATGCTTCCAATTACAAGGCAGCTGGTCAAATTTTAATGGAGAAAAGACCCACATTATTCTAGACTCCTTGTGCAGCTCATTGTATTGATCTCATGCTAGAGGCTTCCGGCAAGCTACGACAGAACAGAATTGTGATAAGAAAGGCAAAGATGATTACAAATTTCATCTACAGACATACTCATTTACTTGATGCAATCAGGACTACTATAGGTGGTGATCTAATGAGACATTCGATGACTAGATTTGTAACATCATTCCTTACTCTACAAAGTGTGCTTAAGAATGAGGAGAAGCTGAAATTATTCTTTGTGTCGCCTTCGTGGAATGCCTCTAATTTGGCAAAAATTGAATCCGGAAAATAAGTTGTTGAAACAATACTTTAACCCTTTTTTGGAATGGAGTAGGAGATTGCCTAAAAGGAGGAAAACCACTGATTGCCATTTTGCGATTAATAGATGGAAATGAAAGGTCGGCTATGCCTGAAGTATATGTGGCAATGGAAGAAGCTAAACAAAAGATAAAAGAACATTTTGATAACAAAGAAAGATTATTTAAAAAGATTATTGAGATTGTTTAAAATAGGTGGACAAATCAAATGGAGCAAAAATTATATAGGGCGTCTTTGTTTCTAAATCCAAGTAAATATTTTGAATACGAGGAAAAACATAATGATGATGCATGGACATTTCAAGATGTTTTCAATGATGTTATTGCAAGACTAGTGCCCGATTAAGAATTGCAAGACAAGATTGTAGAGCAAGGTACTAACTACAAAGCATCTCGAAATAGTTTTGGAAAGCCTATGACCATTAGGCAACGAACCACCTTAACTTTAAGTAAGTATTGATTATGTTTTTATTTTTTCTAAAATTATTTATATGTAAAATAATTTACATTTGTCTTAAATGAATAGTGGATTGGTGGGGGTGCACTCGAAGGACCGAATGTTGACCTTACAAAGGTAGCATTGCGCATACTTGGCTTATGTTGTTCTGCTTCTAGTTGTGAGGGAAATTGGAGTACTTTTGAGATTGTAAGTATACAAATATTCAATATAAAATTTAATATTTTTATAGTTACTAATAAGTTTGCAAGTATCTTGATTCAGATTCACACAAAGAAAAGAAATAGATTGGAGCATCAAAGGCTTAGTGATCTTGTATACATCCAATATAATCATCGTCTACAAGCACGATTCCAAGAAAGATGTGAAAAGGTAAGAAATTACAACCCTTTAGTGCTTGATGAGCTAGATTGGAGTAATGAGTGGATGGTGAAAAAACCAGAGGATGCTCTAGTTTTTGATGATGATAATCTCACATGGGATGCTGTAGAGAGAGCTATTAGAACTAGGGCTCGAAATTTATGAAGTGGTGCTAATCTTCAATTAATGGATGAAGATTTAGATCATTTTTTTCATTGTCAATGATGATAAAGATATTGATGATAATTATGGGCAAAACACAAGTACCTCAAACCAACCAAGCACAAGCAATGTCAATGACGACTTACTAGATGATGATTCTAGTTGATCTTGTATGATTTTTTTAAATTTTTTTAAAAAATATTATTCATGCTAATATGCTATTGTGCAATGGATGAAGATATTTTGGATTTGACCATAATATTATACTATGATTTATTTGTGTTCTCTTTTCTGTTATTGCTTTCTTTGAAGTCTTTATTGAACTACTGATTGATATTGTTTTTTCTTACTGCTAAGTGCTAACTGCCCATATATCAAAAGCTATGATTAGTTGCTTTCTCTGAAGTCTGTATTGAACTATTGATTGACATTGTTTTTTTTACTACTAACTGCCCATATATCAGAAGCTACTGCTTACTGCTATGAAGAAAAAATCTGTGTGGTTGTGTGTTTGTATTTGATAGTTTGATACTTGGTAAACATTCTGTTTTAAGAAAAAAAGGAGCTTTAGATATCGGTTATTATAATAACCGGTGTCTAAAGTGTGGCAGACATGCTTTAAGACAGCGTTTATTATAATAACTGCAGTCTATAGTCTGTTTTTTTTAAAAAAAATTGAAGTAAATTGGCGCCTTGCGACTTGCTCGCCTTGTAGTTGCCTAGGCATCCGCTTTGTCGCCTAAGCGTCAAGGCGCCCGACGCTCGCCTTGGTTCGCCTTGACGTCATGATAAGAATGATTACAATAATAGCAGTCCGCGCGGTTAGCCACAGATAGGCGGCTTCGACGGTCTCGACGGACTCTGCTGACGGTTAGGTGGTTTGTGCGGCTACTGGACTCAGTCCGCGTGAATTCTTCTAGCTACATTTATTGTGTTCCCTGAGTACATTGTAAAATAATGTCTTGCAATGCATGTCTCGGCCCTTAATAGAAGTTAATCTCAATTGGAAACTCTTGTGCTACTGTTGTTATTATCTTTTACTTTTCTTCTGGCGTGGTTGAGTGTTCCTGCGACCTCGTTAGCTCCCGCTTCAGAAATTTTTACATGTTATCAGAGGGGTATTGAAGAGTGGTAATTCACCGATCTAAGGTTATTATACCTTCGTTGAAGTTTAAGTGATTCAGTTGATATTAATGACACGCAAGAGGGATTGAGATTGAGCTTTGATGCAGACCAACTTCAAGCGTTGGAGGTCATGCATGGAGAGCTACCTTTTGGCGATGATCTGTGCGAGGTTGCCGGTGGGGATAAGCAGCAAGAAGTGGTCGCTACTGGAGGCAGTGCTGAGGTAGTGAAGGCATGAAAGCGAACATATGCTAAGGCTGCATTTTCTCTTAAGCGAGTTATTTCACTCGAGTTATTCGACCAGATTATTGATTATCGACCGGTAGCTGAGATCCTAATGGCCTTAGATGGCCTACTAAATAAGAAGATTGTAGCTCGGCTACAACTCTTGGAGAATGAGTTAGCTAAGGCCACTCAGGAGGACCTGTCAATATAATCTTTCTTCTTAAAAATGAAGAACATCTGCGCTGAGATTTTGGCATTGGACCCGAAAGAGCCTATCTCAGAGCTGAAGCTGAAAAGACACATCATCCGCAGATTGTAAAAGGAATATGTGGTCTTTGTTACTTATGTTCAGGGTTGGGCCAATCAACCGTCTTTGTTGGAGTTGGAGAACTTGTTGGCTTCGCAGGAGAGCTTGGCAAAGCAGATGCCTGGACTGTCAGTCTCTAAGGGAGACGATGATGTTCTCTTATCGAGTAAGAAGAAGAGATGGGATAGGAAGAAGAAGACGTCTATTACCGATGGTATGTCTTCTTCATCACAGCAGGAGAGCAACAAGCCACCTAAAGCTGATGATCGGAAGAAGCAGGACGGACCCCGATTCTATAAATGTAACCAGCTCAGTCACATCTGCGAGGATTGCAGGGTTAAACTTCAGTCGGGGCATGCTGTAGAGAAGGAGGCTGAGTCCAAGCCTGAGGATAAAGGATGGGGAAGTGCTTTCTTGACAGGCACTTGTGTCCGGGCACGTTCCTCCATTGATTATCAGGAGGACTAGATCGTGGATTCTGGATACGGTCATCACCTCACCGGGGACGTGTCCAAGTTCTCGTCTCTGTACGAGTATAAAGGTAGTGTTACTATTATTACGGCTGCTAATATTGTGCATACAGTAGAGGAGGAGGGATCGGTTTCTTTAGCCAGTGATAGAGGGCCACTCACTTTGCAGAGTGTGTATCACGTACCCGGGCTGAAGAAAAATCTCTTCTCGATGACTAATGCGGTGGATGTTGGGTATCACGTTCTATTCAGCCTGATAGAAGTGAGGTTTCTCAAGAACGTTTTAGCGGTTAAAGCTAACGTTACTCATGTTGGGAGAAGGATGAAAGACTTGTTCGTTTTGGCAACAAGTTATTATATTGACAAGATGAGGGCGAATGACAGCGCTGCTATCTGGCATGAGAGGTTGGGGCATGTTGGGATGGACAAACTAAAGGCTATGCCGGTGAAAGGCCTGGTGCATGGCCTGCCTAGTATTTCTTCCTAAGACGACGGTTATGCCTATGTCGGTTGTTAGTATGGAAAGGCCCATCACCTTCCATTTGATATATCATAGACTAGGTGTAGAGCACTGTTGGAATGCATCCACGATGATCTAACGGGGCCTACCATCACGCCCAGTCTCGGCGGAAATAGTTATATGCTTGTCCTTGTTGATGATTTTTCAAGGTATACATGGGTATACTTTCTGAAGGAGAAGTCAGAAGCGTTCAGGAAGTTTGTGGAGTTCAAGGAGCTTGTGGAGGGTCGGCTCGGTCTGCGGATTAAGAAGTTGAGAATGGATAATGACGGAGAGTTTACTTCACATGATTTCTCTAACTTCTGCAGAAAGTTCATTATCCAACGAGAGCTTACTTGTGTTCGCACTCTACAGTAGAACGGGATTGCAGAGCGAACGATCCGTCATCTAACAAAAACCTGCAAATGTTGGCTTCATGCCAAAGGCATTCTCGGGGCCTTCTGGGCAGAGGGAATGGCCTCTGTGGCATACATCATCAATAGGATGCCCCTCAGTACAAACAACATGAGATCTCCTCATAACATGGGAGGATCTACAGGGGGGATACATGGACACGTGCCCCCCCCCCCAATTTTTTGGAAAGTTTGATTAGGCATGGTTCGCCCAGACCGGTGCCCCCCCCAAATTTTTTTTGAACAGCGATTTTGGGTTAGCCGGTTCCCGATTCCACTGTTCTGCTTGTTTAATGCTTCCCAAACACAGACTTCACCTATGTGCACAGGGGCGGACCCATGTATGGGCACACCCGGGTACATGCCCGGGTCCAAATAATCGCGGTTTGCTACAAGCGGGTTGTATTTCCCTAGAATAGACTGCGATTTATATATAAACCACAGTCTATTCTAGGGTTCAGGTAGAATAGACTGCAGTTTATATATAAACCGCAGTCTATTCTAGGGTTCAGGTAGAATAGAATGTGGTTTATATATAAACCGCAGTCTATTCTAGGGTTCAGGTAGAATAGATTGCAGTTTATATATAAACCGCAGTCTATTCTAGGGTTCAGGTAGAATAGACTGCGGTTTATATATAAACCGTAGTCTATACAAGGGTTCAGGTAGAATAGGCTGCGGTTTTTATATAAACCGCATTGGAATCATTTGACTGTGTTAATGCTTCATGTAATGACCATTATATTTCGGTACACTCATGAGTTAAATCTAGCTCTTCAAAGAAAGGATCAAGACATTGTTAATGCAATGTCTTTTGTTAATTTGACAAAAAAACAGTTGCAAATCTTAAGAGATGATGGATGAGACACATTATTAAATAAGATCTTGTTTTTTTACGGCAAACGTAAGATTCATATTCCTAATATGGATTATCAGTATATACCTCGAGGAAGATCAAGACAGTTTATTGAAGACTACACAAATTTGCATCATTATCGAGTACAAATATTCTTAAAAGTCGTCGATCTATAACTACAAGAGCTTAATAATCGGTTTGATGAAGTGAGCATGGAGTTGCTTCATTGTATGGCTTGCTTAAATCCAATTAACTCGTTTGATAGTTTTGACAAGCAAAAAGTGATAAGACTTGCAGAGTTTTATCCTAATGATTTTTCAAGTTTGGAGATGTTAATTTAGATTTTCAGCTCGACAACTTCATTGCCGACATGAAAAGCGATGAGAGATTTTTTTATTTGAAGGATCTTGGTCATCTCTCCACGAAGCTTGTTGAAACTAGTAAACATATTGCTTATCAACCGATCTACAAGCTTTTGAAGTTTGCATTAATTCTTCCGGTGGCTACTGCAAGTGTAGAAAGAGTGTTCTCGGGCATGAACTACGTCAAGAACAAGTTGCACAACAGTATGGGCGATCAAATGTTGAATGATTGTCAAGTTACTTTTATTGAGAGAGATGCATTTTTGAAAGTCCGTGACGATGATGTTATCGATCGTTTTCAAAAAATGAAGACTCTTCGTGGACAAATGTAATTTTCTTATGTAATTTTGTATTTTCTGATTTGGTGAATTAAATGTAATTTTGTATGAATTTACAATGTCAAATTTTTACATTATCTTGTTGTTTCATTTAAAAAAAATATGTGCCACCCATTGCAAAATTCCTGGATCCGCCACTGCCTCATAAGATGGTATTCAAGGAGAAGCCCAACGTGGAACATCTTTGGGTGTTTGGGTCGACTTGCTATGTGCACGTTCAAGACTCGCTCAGGACAAAAATAGATGCGAAATCAATGAAGCTAGTCTTCATTGGATATGATGAGTGGAAAAATGCATGGAAGTGCTTGGATCTAGAGACACAGAATTTTATTGTCTCTCGGGATGTGATATTTTATGAGTTAACGCCATACCAGGGTAGCTCGTCTATGAAGCTATAGGAGAGCAAGTCTGACGAAGGGCAAGGAGAATCTGTTCAGGATCTTCTGGTGACTTATCTGTGTCGCCAGGTGCTCCAGCGACAACTAGCTCTGGGGCGGAGGCTTATGGATCTGGAAGTAGGGGAGCGATGCTCCTGATATGCCCGAGATCGGAGCTAGCACAGAAGAAGCAGTGGGAGTGGTGGATCAGGGTCAAGCCCTGCGGAGGTCAAAAAGGATTATAGTTCCACCAGCTCGGTATAGAGACAGAAACATGATAAGTTTTGTCTCATGTTTCTTCACAGGTCCCTTGGTTGAACGTGAGCTTTCAAGCTTTGAAAACACTACTGGAGTCAAGAAGTGGTAGGATGCTATGAATGAGGAGATGACCGCCCTCGGGAAGAATGAGACTTGGGTTCTTGTGCCCAAAGTCGAAGCCATCACTCATGTGACATGAAAGTGGGTGTATAAGCTTAAGAAGAAGGTTGACGGGAGTATAGTGCGGCACAAGGCTTGCCTTATTGCTCGGGGGTTCTCTCAACAGTTTGGGGATGATTATGAGGAGACGTTTATCCCTGTGTCCAAGATGACTTTAGTACGGGTGGTGGTCTCCTCAGCGGCTTGCCAAGGGTTGAAATTATGACAACTCGATGTGAAGAATGCTTTTCTTTATGGCGAGATTGACAAAGATATTTTCATGGTGCAACCACCGGGTTACGTATTTGAGGAATATCCAGGGCACGTCTGCAAGCTGAAGAAGGCCCTCTACTATCTGAAGCAAGCGCCTCGGGCGTGGTATATGAAAATCACAGAATATATTCGGTTTTGCTGGTACTTTACTTCAGACTCAGATTTATGTCTGTTCGTTAAGAAGTATGGGGAGCTTCAGGTCCTCGTTCTGTTATATGTTGATGACATGATCGTCACGGGGAACTCAGAGGAGAAAGTAGCTAGGCTCCGAGTTGAGCTAGCTATTCGGTTCGAGATGAAGGATTTGGGTGAGCTTCACCATTTCCTTGGGCTCGGGGTGGAGAGGCAGAAGAACAACATGCTTTTTTCCCAGAAGGGCTATGCAAAGCAGATCGTTAAGTGATTTGGCATGCAGGATGGAAAGAGCAGTTCTACTCCTCTAGAGGTTGGCCTAAAACTTTGGTGGGATGAGGGAAGGGTTCTTCCAAACCCTTTAATATTACGGGCTCTTGTGGGGAGTCTTATATACCTAATTATTACTAGGCCGAATATTTCTTACACAGTAAGCTGGGTGAGTTGATATATGGCAGAGCCACAAAAATCTCATCTGGTGGAGGCTAAAGGTATCTTGAAGTATGTCAAGTACACCTTAGAGTTGGGTCTCTTGTATAAGAGGGGAATGGGATTTTGTATGCATGACTACACAAATGCTGATTATGAGGGAGATACAGATGATCGGAAGTCGACATCTGGTTATGTCTTCTTCACGGGATCAATGATAGTTTCGTGGTGCAACAAGAAGCAGGATTCGCTGTCCGTCTCCACTACTGAAGCAGAGTACAAGGCTTCGTCCTTGGCTGCTCAGGATGGCATTTGGCTTAGGCGGTTAGTGGATGACATCCATGAGAAGGTGTGTCGTCCTACTTTGATTCGCGATGAAAATGAGAGTGTTCTCAAACTGGTGAATAATCCAGTTTGTCATGCGTGAACAAAGCACATCGAGATCGAGCATCAGTTCATATGGGAGAAGGTGCTGGAGGGATCTTTGATGGTTGACTACGTGCAAAGTCAGGACAACGTGGCAGATATCTTTACCAAGCCGTTGTCGAAGGGGTCTTTTATTCGGTTATCAGAGTTGATCGGGCTGGTTTCCACTTCTCACTTCAAGGGGAGTGTTGAAATTGTTAAAGTGCGAAGTGGGGGAAGTCGGGCGGATATATTGGGGAGTCCACAGAATACCGCGCGGACTAGGCGGATAGCTTTGGCGGATAACCTTGCCGGGAAGCCGGTTTCGGTTGTGGTTCTTCTCTGGTGGTCTGGACCAGCAAGAACTCTAGTGAAGTAACCGGGCTGATAGGTTTGTTTATCCACGGTTAGTGGCAGACTCCTTTGGAGGTCACCGTGTTCGATAGATTCTTTTACTCGAAAGAAGGCAGCCAAATATTGCAGACTAGGGTTGCTTGCTGCCAGGTCGCTGACGTCTTCTCGGGCGAGGAAGATCAGAGTTCACTGATAGGGAATTGGTCATTTTGACAAGTTCCGGCTATAGGTGTGGTGGACTCAATCTGGTGTTCGGCGAGTCCAACAAGTTTGGTGTTGCAGACTCTTTGGAGCTCGTCGGTGTCCAGCACGGATCTGTGCTTGCGGTCTGGATGTTGGATCGTGGAATAAGCAAAGTTGCGCGGACAGGTTGCCTGGAGGTCGCGTGGACTGATGGAGTAGTCCGCATAGTGGCAGACTGGAGTTGTTCAGTAGGGCGCGATCTTGGTATTAGGTGGCGCGGTTACATTTGGAGACCACAGAATTCGTTGGACTTGGTCTAGGGTGACTAAGTCCAATTAGTTTCCTAGCTCGCGGAGTTCGCCTTGGTGCGTACTGGTCGGTATTCGCCGAGTTTTCCTTGTGCGGTCTACTCTGGTATTTGCCGAGTTCGGCAGTATTAGCCGGACGGATTGTCCAAGTCACGGGTTGCGGGATGCGCGGACTTGTAGCAGTGTCCGCGGGGTAGGCGGACTGGTCGTCTATCCGGCAACCTTTATTAGCGCGACCTGCAAATTGGTTTGGTTTTGCACTGTGCGGATACAGTGTGTTAGCTGACAAGTTTGATGGGCGATTATCCTATTGGTGTAGGTGGTGACGACACTCCTCACATTTATAAATAGGGCCCCTCAGCTCGTCATAAATAAGCAGTAAACAGTAAGAACGAGCTCGCGCTTGATTTTGCGATTACGGTTTTCTAACTGTTGCGACTACAGAAGTTGGTTCTATGCAGGCTGCACGGCTAACACCAGACGGCTATGCGACTAGCAGAATATTGGTGTGGAGCAGTTCGCGGATACAGACAGTGGAAGCAGCAGGTCGCGGTCTTTCCGGCTTGATCTCTTCCTCGGAGTTGCGGATAAGCTGAGCAGTTCGCCCTGTCAATCAGCGGGTTCTATTCCTGGCTCAGCATTGCAATGACATCATTCCACGTGGTTAGCCGCGGATAGGAGGCTTTGGCGGTCTCGGCGGACTCTGTTGGCGGTTAGGTGGTTTGCGCGGCTACTGGACACAGTCCGCACGGATTCTTCTTGCTGCATTTTTTGTGTTCCCTGAATACATTGCAAAATCATGTCTTGCAATGTATGTCTCAGACTATAATATAAGTTAATCTCAATTGGAAACTCTTGTGCTGCTGTTGTTGTTGTGTTTTACTTGACTTCTTTTGTGATTGAGTGTTCCTGAAACCTCATTAGCTCCCGCTTCAAAAAAATTTACACACATTTGATTTTAGCACAACACAATTTTATTTGAAAATTGAAACCCATTTTTTATGAGCACATGTACTTGAATATTAAAAAAATTATATTTTCATTAGCATAAAATATAACTTTGTATCCAAAATTTTAAAGTATTGATGCAAAACATTAACCCCAAAATAAAAGTAAAATATAAAACAACCCCAACATAAACATATGAACATAGACCTGAATAAAACATCAATAAAATTGTACGTACAAATTTAAACACTAAACTGGAATCAAAATTGGATTTAACTTTTGAATTTTAAAAACACAAAGTAATGATTTCAAATCAGGCCCCAAAGTCAACTGTGGATATTCTTTTACGTTATCATGAAATTTCACCACTCTCTCTCCCTCTTTGCTGCGCCGCCTGAGATTTTTATGAGCACGCATAGAATTTGTTAGTTTTCTACTGCCCAGCCTTAGTAGCAACACCTCTGAGGAGCAAACCAAAACCTCCCTTGCCACCAAAAATGGGGAGAAGGAGAACGCATGACGGAAAGAAGCCATAAATGACGGAAATTAGGGTTTCTGTCCGCTCACATGTCAGGCTAGGAGGTATGTTACACCAAGCAACGGAACTAATGCCAGCCAGCGGCGTCGGAATGGGAGGAAGGCAACACCGGCGAGGCTTGGAGGAGGGGGAAGGGGTTTAGGGTTTCATGCAATTTGGATTTGACGGAAATGAGAGAACGCAGTGAGGGGGTGTGCGCGTGAAATTTAAAAGTAAAATAATTAGGTATTATTTTGTTTTTGAGTGTGCTAATATCCAAATTAGATGTGCTCCTAATAATGCTCTATTTTTTCACTTGTTTTAATTACTTCCATTCAAAATCAAAAACCACCAAAATTGTCATTATGTTATTTCAATCACATTGAAAGAGCTCTATTCAAGAACACTCATTTATCATCATCTCACTCCATCTTAAACCAATTATTAGAATTTTATTATTAAACAATTAATTAATTATCTTTTTTTTGTTTGAAACAGACAGATCAATGATTTCATTAAGAGGCTTACAACTGGAAGTAGGGCTGATATCGAGTCGAGTTCGAACGATTTCAGCTCGACTCGAAATCGAAATTTTCGACTCAGTCGGCTCGAAATTGTCTCAAAGTCGAAATCGTTTTCGAGCCAAGCTGGCTCGACTCGAAATCGATTCGATTCCGAGTCAACTCGAATTAATTTCGAGCCGACTCGAAATTAATACTTTTTTAAAAATAATAATTTATGATACATTAATTAAGACTTTATACTTTATACTTATAAAAATTAATTTTTTTTTATAAAAATTAATTTATTACACATTAATATATTATACACTTATCAAGTATCAACTACCATAAAGAGCATCATTCAAGACATTTTTAAAATCACAATGAATATATAATATCATAGCATTGACTCATTGAATAGTTCATCATCACTTGATCTTTATTTAGTTTGAATTTTATAAAAAAAATTTGTTATTATATATTATTGTTAAATTCAAGAACAATTATTTCCAAAAGAACAATACAAGAAAATTTCGCATATCAAGTAAAGTAGTGAACATTGTTACACAAAAATGTTCATTAAATGATTAAAACAATTATCCAAATCCCACGATAGAAATTTGAAAATTAAACTATTTCCCAAACAGAGTATTTGCCAAAAAAAAACCAAAATTCCAAATAAATAGTCCAATAAAAGTCCACATAGAGACACAGTCCAATAAAATTTCATAAATAGTCCATATTAGAGTTATAGACAAACACTTCAAAAATAGTAAACTTTGAGTTGCTGCTTATATGTGTTATAGAGGTCTAGAATATGAGATCCGCTTATGCTCTTTGCTTATGTCGAAAAGAGGAACAAAAAATGTTGATTAGAATCTCAAGAGAGTCGTTGTGTAAATGAACTTGAAGCAACTAACATAATTCAACTTTAGTCTCAGCTATTTATAAATGAAAATGTCAGTTTGTAATCCACTAATATTAACATGTGTGACTGTGTGTGCAATAATGAAGGGATTTCAAAGCTTTAGTGTATTCAGAAAAAGTGTTACATATGATCACACTTACTACTTGTCCATGAATAAATTCAATCATAGAATTTTCATTGAATGAAAAAAAATGTTGCAGGTCTACATTTACACTTACTGGATAATCTCCATGTGACGAGGTACATAATGATCACCACTGATACCCAAAAGAACCTTATTGCAACTGCTTCTGCTCATGATGCATTAAAATAATCATTCAAGAGAACTTGAAGCATTTCAGGGAACCAATCTCCTTATTAAAAGTACTGTAAAAACAGAAACTTACGACACTTAATCAAAACAAATCAATAGTGTGTTCAACAAATGATTTAAAGAAACAGATCGTCTAAGATTTAATGGGAAATTAAAATAGATATCAAGGTGCTTAGAACTTTTCAACCAAATATTTATAGCATACAAAATGAAAACTTTAATGTGTGCAACTTCAACCTGAATCAAATAACACCAGACAAGAACACCAAATTTCGAGAAACTATAATGGGTGCATAACATTAATGGTCATGATGATATTGCTAAAGGTACGATGAAAGACGCAAAAAAGTGAACATATTCAACTGACGCAAAAAAGTGCATGAAAATCTCGTATTCAATGGTCATAAACATATAATTACATGAAAAATATATATACATTTTTATAACCGATACAGAAACGTATGAACTCGATGCTAAATTAAGTAAAAAATATGAACTCAATGCTTATCAACTAATTATGCCAACACATAAACCACTCTCATGTATTATACATTTAAACCCAGATTGAAGAAACAGATAATTATTTCAAAGTGTTTCAATGCTCTCTCACCCAACATAGCTACATCTTATGATCCACAATTGATTTTCAAAATTTTCATGTAGGCTAATTGCTCCTAAATAGACAACACATAAGTCAAATTTTTGTGTTTTTGTTCTACTTGTCCTAATATTTCTTATTTCTTTTTTTTAATTCTAAATAGTTAAACTAAACGCAATGATGATTCAGTTTCAAGTTTTGAACAAGACCATAAATTCAGCAAAAACTCATAAAGCTGTAAGACATGAAAAAACAAAACCATTAAATTTATCAACTTGAACAAACAAAGATGTAACAACAACGAGAAATCTAAAATTATAGAGGTGAAATAAATTAAGATTAATAGAAAAATAGAATATTATAATGGAGAGCTAAGCCATCACACATGTTTTTGCAATAAATAAATAAATGCAACAACAAAAGAACAAGTGAACAACTTGCAGTAAATTCAAATTCAGCAATTTCCTTGTTTTTGAATATTCTAGTGATCTGTATTAAGTAAAATGATGATAAGATTTAGAAGAAGGTCTTACAATTGTGACAAAAATTCATTTAGTAATAGGTAAAAAAATATTGTCATGTTTAGATCACCCCCTGATAAGAAAAAAGAAGGTACATTTAAATCACACAAGGAAATTGGTAAATTGGGCTGAATATGTAGCAAAAGGTACTATTGTAAATAAATTCTATCTTCTGCACTAATTTCTCCAATGTATTAATGTCCAATGATGATTTTTCAGGTAGTATCAATTTTTTGTTGTTGGTTCAGGCTACTTCTCAAGTAGCGAGGGTGATGATTGAGAAAATTTTTTTGATGTGCTTCTGCTATTTGATCAATATAGGTGGGGCAGGTCTGCAAGTATGAGTTTAACTATGAAATATCATAAACACTCGGATAAAAAATTCTAAAGAAAATGAGATGAATTGTTCATTTTTGTCTTGCCTACCAAACCACAAATTATAAAAAGACGATCAAGCTAAAGACTATTATAAAATGATCACTGGTTAATAACAAATAAAAAATACATCTCAATTTTTCCATATTCTAGCGAGTAACCACAATGAATAGTAGTGGAGAAAACAATAAACATATGCATATTTTATAAATTAAAACTTGGAGTCTTGGACGGACATATTAGTATACCAACATCCAAAAAAATAGAAAAGACAAGAAAACCCGACTGTAAATAGAGAAGATTTTATCAAATCAGTAGAATCTAAACATGTCTGGAAGAATCAAAACCTGGCAGGAAGAAACGTTGTGGCCTGTCACAAGCTTGCAGCTTATAGTTGGCGGTCGCAGACTCGCCGTCCAGGAAGCAAGAACGTGGTGGCCTCTGCAGGCTTGCAGCTTACAGTTGGAAGTTGCTGACTCGCCGTCCAGGAAGAAAGAACGTGGTGGCCTCTTGCAGTAATGCAATTGGTGCTCGGCGGTCGCCGGCTCGCCGTCCTAGAAGCAAGAACGCAACGCAGGACACATGGTCTGAGAAGAAGAAACTCAAGGCTCAAGAAACCCAAAGGGCCCGCCCGAATGCTTGAATGGAAAAAATGAAGAAGGCGCTTTCGTGAAAACTGAAAACAACAAAAAGATCATGTCCATTATCGAATATCGAGGCACTGCATTCATGACGTATTGATGTTTCTGCATTTTCATTATCGAGGCATTTCAGAATATTAATTTACGATGCATCAATTCTATAATATCTTATGAACAAATCTCCTCTCAAAGATCAAAGTCCCATTACCATATATTGAGCCAGTCACTCATGATTGTTGACTCATAGCCTAGCCGCCCTAGGGCCTAGCCTAAGTTTTTAAAAAATAATTATTTAATATTTCATTTCGAGCCGGCTCGAATCATAAATCAAGCGACTCGTGATCGACTCGAAATCGGCTCGAAATTAATTTCGAATCATTTTGAAATCATTTTATTTCAATTTCGATTTGACTGAAAATTTGAGCGATTATCGAGTTTCGATTATTATGCTCAGCCCTAACTGGGAGCACATGATTACACGAGCCGGAAACACAGCCAACCATAAAAAGGGAAAAGTAGCAATCTCATGAGCTACCTTGCTCGCACACTAGCAAACAAAACAAAATGAATAACACATCAACGAGGGAGGCATATGGAAAATATTCTGAAAGAAAGGGCGGTCTGCCGAGCTGGGAGCCACACCCTAGTGAGTAATTAATTGCGCACTAGAAGAAAAATATTATTTTGGCGTCGCTTTCGCAGCATCGGGGAAGGCTTCAACACGAGCCGAGGTAAAAAACTAGCCCTTGAGCTCCTCCCTAAGATTCATCAAAAGTTCGGCAGCGCTCTGGTACTTTCTCTCTCCTATCTTCTCTCTTTAATTTATCGGTGATTGTAATGGAATTGGAGTGAGTAAATCAGACCAGGGGATGGGTATTTATAAGATCTTCGCAACGCCACCAAAATCGCCTCAATCCAAGTTTTGGTGCTCCCCGAAAGAGCGAAAAACTGATATATAAGCCAAAAAGGTCCCTTTCAACCTCTCAGATGGCACGTGGCCCGTACGGGCACCACGTGGTGCCCATCTGTGCCAGCATCGTGTTGGGCACACGCAGATAGGGCAAATCGTTGTGTGTGGCCCGCGTGTATGTCTCTCTTCTGGAGCCTCCAAGTGGCATCAGCGACTGCCATGTGACATCACAACTGCCATGTGGTGCTGATAACTACTATACCACATGGTGTCCTCTCCATTTTTTGGTCATTTTGGATAAATTTTTTACCCCCCCCCCCAACTATGAAAATACCTATCATAGAGTTTTTCGACGTTCCAGATTCGATTCCGTCCTCCATTTCACCAAATTCTGAACAGTTATTGTCAAATTACACTTTTTTCATACTTATCCTGATTTTGATATTAATAGTAATTCATAATGAGCATTATTTAATGTTAATTGTGATTAATTGATTATGGGATATTACAGTGTACCCTCCTTACAAAAATTTCATCCCCAAAATTTAATACATCAAAGTAAATTAGGATATTTCTTCTTCATGTGTCTTCTAATTCCTATGTTGCTTTTTCTGCAAACCATCATTTCCAAATGAGTTTTACCATAAGAATTATCTTGTTCCTCATTTGTTTATCCTGACAATCTATGATTTGATTAGGGATAGCTTTATAGTTGAGATCAGGATGTATCTTTAATATTTCTTTATCAAATTGGAAGACATTGGAGGGATCATAACTGTATTATCTCAACATAGATACGTAAAACACATTATGCATCCACTTTTGACTGCTGGTAATGCAAGTCGGTATGCGACCAGACCAATTTTAGCAAAAACATCAAAAAGGCTGATATATTGTGCTTTAAGCTTCCAGCTTCCTACAAATCTTTTGATGCCAGATTCAGGTTTTATCTTGAAGAATACATGGTCTCCTACTTGAAACTCAACATCACAGTACTTACGTCAAATCTTTTGCAAGTCGGTATGTTGTTGGAAAATAGATTTTCAATCTGCAAAAGCTGCTCAACTATTGTTGACTCTTTGTCCATAAGAGAAGATTATTAGGAGGCTAATTTGACTCTGATTTCAATTGATCCACCTTAGTAACAAGTGATGGAAGTCCTCACGATGAGTAACTTTCCCAAGGAAATTCACCTTGGCGGCTAGGGAATATTTTTTGGTATGCTTGCACTACAAGAAAAACCATAATTAGCAACGAACAGAATACCTTGCTAATCCTTTAAATTCGTTGCTAATTTTAATTAGCAATGAATTTAGAAAGAACCAACCATTGCTAATACTTTGCTAATACCTTGCTAATACTTTTCTTTCAATATAGCAAAGTACTTTAGAAACAACGAATTTAGAAACAACGAATTTAGAATACCTTGCTAATACTTTTCTTTCTCTATATCAAAGTATTTTATTCTTTCTAAATTAGGAAGGAATTCTGGTTTTGTTGCTAAAAAATATATTTATTTAATTGGATATGCTAGGTTTTGAACACACAACCTACTTCAAACAACCAACCATTTTTACCAACTGCTCTAACTTAATTATTTGTTTATAAGTGATGATATTATTTATATGTAACATATACATAATTCATAAAATTATATACTCAAATATAAATATATAATATATACATTTCTTTATATATAACATATATATCTCTTAATATAATATATATTTTGATGGGTTCCACCATCATTTATAGGAAGCAAGGAGCCCCCCATGATCTCCACTCAAGGAAGTCATGGGTGGGCCCCACCCCCCATGATTTCTCATGGAGGTGATGGGGGCGGCCCCCACTCCCTCCCTCATGGGAAAAACCGTCGCCGGGAGAACCATCGCCGGCAAGAGGCTGAGCCACCGTCGGAGGCCAGCCCTCCCTCGGCCGCCCCGGCCCCGGCCATGGCCATCGCGGCCATGGCCGCCCCGGCCATGGCCGCCCCGGCCATGGCCAGCCGCGGCCAAGGCCGCCCCGGCCATGGCCAGCCGCGGCCATGGCCGACCGTGGCCTTGGCCGCTCCGGCCGTGGCCGGCCTCCCTCGCCGTGCCCGGCCGCCGCCGCCGTCATGGGGGGCCTCCCCGCCGTCTGATCAAGGGGGGAGGCCCACCCGGCTGTCCGATCGAAGGGGTAACTACCCACTACCCCACCACTTTAGTGGTGGGGCCCGCCATGATCCACTCCTGGAGGCTATAAAAAGACCCCCATGGGACTCTTATTTCTCAACTTTTCTCTTCTCCGCTTCTTCCTCTTCTTCTTCAGGTGAGAGCTCTCCTGCCTCCTCCACCGAGTCGGCCACTGCTCGCCGTGAACCATCAGCAGCCACCAGCAGTCACCGGCGGCCACCTGCAGCCACCAGCGGCCACCGGTAGGTGCCAACGGCTATAAGCACCCCACCCACGCGGTGTCAGCAAAGGGACGCCCAAGACCGCATGGAAGCCGAACGAAGAAGACATCCGAAGCCAGCAAGCGTGCGCCTCCCCAAGCGCACGCGCCTGAAGCATCCTACATGTTCCCTCATCTAAGTCACTTCCGCGGTGCAGCTTGTTGCCCGCGGTAAACTACTGTCTTTCTCTCTCCCCTCAAATTATAACAGGAGCGGCCTGTCACCCCGATTCTCCAAGCATACTGTAATCACCCAAAGCTAGTGGAATTTGACCAGCACAGACCCGATCACGTGGTTTTTTACCCATTTCAGGGGTTTTTTCACATCATCAAGACCTTTCTTCACTGTTCATTTTCATCGACTGTGTGCGCGCTCGACCGCTACGTGAGCTAAGACGGTCCAAGATTATCTGGTATGACCGGGGCGTCGAGTTTGTCTGCAACAGTTTGGCGCCGCCTGTGGGAATCATTCCCAGCATCCTTTTCAGGACAAGTTCACCATCCCTGCAACCACGATGACAAAGAGAAGTGCCCGCACTGCCGAAGGATTCGCACTTGGCGGACACACTGAACTAGCACGATCCCACTCTCTAGTAGACGTGCCACTGACCGCTGAAGCAGCTTTCGCCCCCATCACGGCCTTGGAAGGGCCTGTCTGCCAAATAGAAGAGAAACAGACCGAGATGCTCGCACTACTTCGGAACCTGGGAGCACCTCCAGCTCCACCAAGGTCACCTCCGCCAGCTAACAATCCTCTACCACTCAATCCAGCAAGGAACTAGGAGGCCCCTGCGGAGCAAGAAGAGCTTGAAGACTACTCTGATGCCGCCAGTTCGACTCATCCCCCTCCAAGGGGAGCATGGGCGGATCACCCCCGCCGCAATCTGGTTAACGGTACCCGCATCCACCCTCTCCTCACTCGCGAAGAAATCAGGGAAGTCATTGCCGAAGAATACCGCCAAGCCGCGAGGAGAGATTTTCACCCTCATCGGCCGCTTTACCAAGGCTCCCCCTTGGCCCCGCAAATCCTCGACCATCCGATCCCGCAGGGATTCAAACTCCCAAACATCGAAACATTCGACAGAACCGATGACCCGATTGAACATGTCAATCATTTCACCACTATCATGAGGATCTTCCATGTCTCTGATCCGTTGCTATGTCAAGTATTTCCAACCACCCTCAAAGGGCATGCTCGAACGTTGTTTCACTCTTTAAGAGCAGGCACCGTTACCAGCTTTGCCGAACTGACCAGGCAGTTCTCCGACCAATTCATCACTAATCGAAGGATCGTTCGCGATCCATCACATCTCTCTGGAATCCGCCAAAACGAAGGGGAGACCCTCAAAGAATTCTTCCGACATTTCACTGCAGAAGCCAGCCAGATCCCAGGAGTCGACCCCGAACTCCTGCGAGTAGTATTCCTGGGAGGTCTCCGTCCTAGCGGTTTCTACTCAACGCTTATAAGAGAAACCATCCCCAACTATCCAGATCTGGTGTACAGAGTTCAAGCAAAAATAGCCGCGGACGAAGATATTGAAGCTCATCGACGACAGTTTGATAGAGTACAGAAAAGAAAGAGGGACAAAGAGCTGACCCCTCAGCGCCAGGAGGGAAGATTCCCCGAGGAACGTCGGAACGGACAACGCAAACGTGATTTCCAAAGAGATCCACCTAGAGATTATACCCCTCTCAACACCTCTCGCACCAATGTGTTATACGCCATTCAGAATGAACCAGCACTGCAACGACCAAGGCAACCACCTCCTAATCCTAAGAACGATCAATCTAAGTATTGTGAATACCATCTGACGATCGGGCACACCACTGAAGATTGTGCTCGCCTGAAAGAGGAAATTGAGCGTCTAGTCCGTCTAGGACTGCTCGATAGAGTTTTGCAGGGAAGGGTGCAGGAACAGCAGGATCCGCCTAGGCATCCCAGGGACCAGCAGAATGCCCCACCGACACCAGGAGGAGGAAGGCAAGTGGTAGGAAACATCGAAACCATTGTCAGATCACCTGTTCTGACTACACAGATACTGTCAGTATACACCGGAAAGGAAACCCATGAAGATAAAAGGAGTAAGCAAGACACTACCATATCATTTGGAGATGAAGACCTCATCGTCATCCAAACGCCACATCAAGACCCGCTTGTAATCAGTGCTGGCATCGGAGACCCTTGCTACAACGTCAAACGAATCCTCGTCGATAATGGCAGTTCGGTCGACGTCCTTTTTTCAACCACACTTCAAGGTATGAACATATCCTAACAGCAGCTGACTGCAGCAGCTGGCCTAGTGTACGGTTTTGACAACCATCAAGTCCAAGTCATCGGAACAGTCATCCTACCAGTCACATTAGGAGAATTTCCAAAGCAGATCATGCAGGAAGTCCAGTTCATGGTAGTAGAATCAAGCTCAGCATACAATGCTATCTTTGGAAGACCTGTTCAGACCATCTTCAAAGCTATCCCATCTATTCCCCACCTAGCTATGAAATTCCCCACTCCCGGAGGAATTGGAGTAGCACGCGGAAATCAGGAAGCCGCTAAGAACTGCTATTCTAAACAAGCACAGCCCGCCAACCCTACCACGCTGAATATTGATGACTTCGATCTCAGAGACGAAGCGGTTCTACAGCGAGGGGCACCCATTGAAGGCCTGATTAAGGCCCCCCTCTCTCTGACGAAACCAGATCGCACCGTTCAGCTTAGGTCCCTCTTACCACAACAAGAAAGGGAGGAGTTAGCAGCCTACCTTCGAGAAAATAAGGATATCTTTGTCTGGTCCCCGGAAGATATGCCGGGAATCGTCCCTCAGGTCATCCAACACTCCCTTAGCATCAACCCCACATGCAAGCTCGTCATCCAAAAGAAGAGGAATTTCGCCCCCGAGAGACTCCAAGCAATAGAAGAAGAAGTTGAGAAGCTCCTCCACGCTCAAATCCGCTCGCCGCCATCAAAGCGCACATCGCACCAATCTCGGAACTGGTTCAAAGAGAGCGAGCTCCCATGCTCGCGGAAGAAAGCGACCAAGCCCATGATTCGGGACACCCCAGTCGGAGCAAACTAGGAGACAGGCACCCCACAGAACTTCAAAATCTCTATCACCTCATCGCAGGGCGGAAACCGGATCTAAGGGATACATCACAAATCGTCAGCCAGCCACAGGGAGGATTCTGAACCCGCTCCTCGGGCCGCGGGATCCTCACTTCTAAGTCAGCAGGAAGCCCGTACTTCGCCCTCCAAATATCCACACCATCTTCAGTCAAGGAAGAGCGCAAGCGCACCGGACCGGAAGAGCGCTTCGTTGCCTGCACACGATGAAGAATAAAAAAATCAGTTCGCAATTGCAAGACCTGCGCACACAAATTGCGCACAAGGTTCACGCAGGCGGCCAACACGTATGCGCACGGCCTGCGCGCGCGGCCGGCCCGCGCGGCCCGCGCGCGCGCGGCCAGCCTGCACGCGAGGCCAGCCTGCGCGCGCGGCCAGCCTGCGCGCTGCCAGCACGCACGCGCAAGGCCCGCCCCTACGGTCCTTCCTCACGCGTGCCGTTTAGACGCTCGCGTTGCGCGCCGGACCCCGTCTGCGTGTATCCGGCGCCCAGTCGCCAAGCCTCCGCACGACGTAATACCTTAGAACCACGATCCATCGCCGCCGCCTCGGATTTCTCGCCGGCACTCACCATGACAACAAGGAATTGCAGAAATCTCTCCTCACGCTTGCTTCGTTCCCGGCCAGTAAAGATTTGGGGGGCATTTGATGGGTTCCACCATCATTTATAGGAAGCAAGGATCCCCCCATGATCTCCACTCAAGGAAGTCATGGGTGGGCCCCACCCCTATAATCTCTCATGGAGGTGATGGGGGCGGGCCCCACTCCCTACCCTCATGGAAAAAACCGCCGCCGGGAGAACCACCGACGGCAAGAGGCCGAGCCACCGCTGACGGCCGGCCCTCCCTCGGCCTCCGCGGTCGTGGCCACCCCGGCCATGACCAGCCGCGGCCGTGGCCGCCCCGGCCATGACCAGCCGCGGCCGCCCCGACCATGACCAGCCGCGGCCGTGGCCGCCCCGGCCATGACCAGCCGCGGCCGTGGCCAGCCGCGGTCATGGCCGCCACGGCCATGGCCGCCCCGGCCATGGCCGCGCCGACAATGGCCGCCCAGGCCATGGCAAGCCGCGGCCATGGCCGACCGTGGCCTTGGCCGCTCCGGCCGTGGCCGGCCTCCCTCGCCGCATCCGGCCGGCGGCAGGGCGCTGCCGGGAGGCGCGCGGCCGGCCCCGTGCCGGCCGCCCGGCCTCCGCCGTCGTCATGGGGGGCCTCCCCGCCGTCCGATCAATGGGGAGGCCCTCCCGACCGTCCGATCGAAGGGGTAACTACCCACAACCCCACCACTTTAGTGGTGTGGCCCGCCATGATCCACTTCTGGAGGCTATAAAAAGACCCCCAGGGGACTCTTTTTTCTCACCTTTTCTCTTCTCCGCTTCTTCCTCTTCTTCTTCAGGTGAGGGCTCTCCTGCCTCCTCCACCGAGTCGGCCACCGTTCGCCGTGAACCACCAGCAGCCATCAGCAGTTACCGGCGGCCACCTGCAGCCACCAGCGGCCACCGGTAGGTGCCAACGGCTATAAGCACCCCACCCGCGCGGTGTCAGCAAAGGGACGCCCAAGACCGCGTGGAAGCCGAACGAAGAAGACATCCGAAGCCAGCAAGCGCGCGCCGCCCCAAGCGCACGCGCCTGAAGCATCCCGCACATTCCCTCGTCTATGTCACTTCCGCGGTGCAGCCTGTTGCCCGCGGGAAACTACTGTCTCTCTCTCTCCCCTCAAATTGTAACGGGAGCGGCCTGTCGCCCCGATTCTCCAAGCATACTGTAATCACCCAAAGCTAGTGGAATTTGACCGGCACAGACCCGGTCACGTTGTTTTTTACCCATTTCAGGGGTTTTTCCACGTCATCAAGACCTTTCTTCACTGTTCATTTTCATCGACTGTGTGCGCGCTCGACCGCTCCGTGAGCTGAGACGGTCCAAGATTATCCGGTCCGACCGGGGCGTCGAGTTAGTCCGCAACATATTTATATATATTAATTATAAATATAATATATATTTATTATATATATAATGATTTTTTTTGTTATATATATGTGTTGCTATATAATAATTGAATATAACCTTAGTTATATATATAACTATATGTATAGTTATTTATATTTTATATTGTTCTTATAATTTATATGTATTATAATTATAGTTAATTTGTTAAATACTAATAATCTTTATTAATTTATTTATTTTTATATACGAATTTAAATAATATATAAAAATATAAAATTATATAAATAATTACATATATTATTAATTATTTTATTGAATACAAATAATTTATACTATTTATAAATATATTAAACAACAATTATGTTTTATGGGAAAGGATAATTTTGCAAGATAGAGTCATGTCATTATATAAATATTCTGCAACAAAAAAAATTTTAATGCAAATATTTGATTTGCAATAAATATTTTCCAAATTCGATTTGCACATAACATTTGTCATATTTTAATGCAAAAATTTTAGCACGAAATTTTTGAAAGGAAAAATTACGTTGCAATTTAGCAACAAGTATTTAGCAACAAAATATTTTGTTGCTATTTTTGCAACAAAAAATTTCGTTGCTATTTTTGTAGCTAAAAACAAATATTATATGCGTTGCTAAATTCGTTCCTAATTAGTAACAAACTAGTAAGTCTTTCTAATTTTCGTTGCTAATTCATGTTTTTCTTGTAGTGTTGACACACTTTTCTTTATGTGCGCACGAAAATAATTTTTGGTACGCATGACACACCTTCCTCTGTGTGTGCATGTGTCTTTTTTTTCTATTAAATTACTTTTTTCTTCTAAAAATTGCATATTTTTACAAAATAAAAGATGAAATAAATTATTATATTCTTACAATATATTTGAGTACCCATTTGCCCATATTTTGATAAAAATTTATGTTTGTAAAATTTTTTATGTCTAGCAAATTATAGTTATAGTTTTAAAAATTAGTTATTATTTTCAAAATTTCAGTGGAAACTTAAGTCAAAATAAAAAATTACAACTATAATTTCTGATGGTTCAAATAATGGACAATGGATTATAAAAAATAATAATTATTTATATTTGATTATTTATTTTGTAAAAATGGATACTAATATACTATATAAGAATTATAGTTGTAATTTTTGAAAATTACATCCATTTTCATTAAAAAATAAATTTACCACTGTAAATTTTGAACTACTCGGAATATAGCAAATGAACGGGAGTAATTTTTATGTAGGCACGCACGGCTACAGTGCTGTGCGAGGGAGATCACTGTCGTGCACTTGTACATCAAAAAATGTGGGAGTGATTTGATGTGAGTGCACAACACAGATCACCCCTCTCACGGAGTAATATTTAGGTCAGGACTCCTGATCATGCTCATGATCCTCCACCAATGAGGAGCTTGCAATGGAGGTGGGGCCCACGCACTAGTGACTTGTGTCATACACTTTTGCGCGAGACCCATGCAATTTCTAGCTCCTCATTGGTTGTCCTGACCTTTCTTTAGGTCAGGAGTCCTGACCTAAAAATTAGCCCCTCTCACGACACTGGCCGTGGAAGGTGGGTACCTAAAAATTACTTAATGAACGTTGATCAATAATGAACGGTGATCAATAATGAACGGTGGTTCATCATTCCTAGAAAGATTCGCCCATATAACCACTCTTCGGCCTTGGCAGATGGAAATGATTTTTTTATATCACTTATAATTAGTTTTCTTTTGTCCTATTTCTCGTTCCACGTTGCTTCGGTCTTCCTTCACCTACCAATTTGGTCGCTCTTTCTTTTGTCTATTGTTCCATTCACTAATTATTCTGCCTCTTCGTGTTCTCAAAGGCCACCATTTTCTCTTCTTAAGCACTTCAGTTCCCAGAAATGACAACCACAGAGCACATAATTAAGCAGAATGAGTCACTCGGTAGCATTCAGCGAAGAAGAAGAAGCTCTTGTGGTGAAGTCATGGAATGCAATGAAGAAGGACGCAGCCAATCTCAGTCTCAAGTTCTTCTTAAGGCATATGAGTTTGTTTTTTTACTTGGAGCAATTAATTAATTGTTGTCCATGTTTATATAAGATCCTAGCTTTTTACTGAATTATAGGATCTTTGAGATTGCACCCTCTGCCGCTAAGCTCTTCTCCTTCCTGAAGGACTCGCCGCTGCCCTTTGAGAAGAACCCAAAGCTCAAAATTCATGCCATGACTGTCTTTCTCATGGTAAGTTAACAATTTCTTTTGTAAGGGAGAAGTGTATGCTCTAAGTTATCCTGGGCAATGTTTCTCCCCTCATTTAAAAGATATTTGTCCTTAATTTGTTGAGGGGCAAAGGGTAATAATTCTGTACGTATATCGCATATAAAGGATCCTGCGGAACTGCATTTTCAATATAAAATACAACTGCAATGTAAAATGCAGTTGCAAATGGACTGTATTTTCAGTGTAAAATGCAGTTGCAATAATAGTTCAAAAAAAATCATTTTTTTATAAGTATATTTTCAATTCAAAATATATACATATAACTACTTAAAATGACCATAAAAATGCATGGATCAATAATCCATGATTTATTTTGTGAAAAAAAAAAATGAATCAAATTTGATTTTCTGCAGGGTTCTACATATGCGTTGCCTGTATTTAAAAATTAGCCGTAAATTAGACTTTAAGGGTCTGTTTGGAAAGAATGTGGCAGTCATGAACTACGGTTTTGACGCCCGATTTTGACTTCATTTGGCGCGGTGGTGGTGGTTGTGAAGTGGTTTTGAACCGTCCTTCGTGAACGCCCAAATTTGTTGAGGTAAATTTGACTTTAAGGGTTTGTTTGGATAGAATGTGGCAGTCATGAACTGTGGTTTTCACACCAGAGCTACTTTGTTTGGCGTGATGGCGGGCGGCAGTTGTGAACGCTGTGGTCATGAACCGTCCTTTATGAACGCCAGAATTTGTTGAGGTAAATTAGACTTTAAGGGTCTGTTTGGATAGAAAGTGTCAGTCATGAACTATGGTTTTCACGCCAGACCCGGGCTTCGTTTGGCACGGTGGTGATGGTCGTGAACGTGGTGGTCATGAACCGTCGTTCGTGAATGCCCCACCTCACATAAAAAAATTCATGTATCCCTAAACCCTAAACCCTAAAGTCATAATAACCTTTGTCTTATTGGAACATACATTCTATGATAACAATGTTTTTAACCAAATTCACCGGAGAAAATTAATAAGCCGCGCCAAACGAAGCCCTTATCTACCTGTGTAACCACGTCCATGTATTTTTTTGACCAAATTCAATAGGACGTTTTTTTGGGCTCGATGATTGCAACCTTTGTCATGCCAATGTTAGGTTGGTCTTTATTTGCAGCATTCCACCAATACGCTATTGAGATTACACCATGATTATATTGCAGACATGTGAAGCGGCAACACAGCTGAGAAAGGCTGGGACAGTTACTGTAAGAGAGACAACCTTGAAGAAGCTTGGTGCCAAACACGTGAAGTCTGGTGTGCTGGATGAACACTTCGAAGTATGATTCTAGTCTCCATTTTGTTTCCCTTTTATAGCTTTGCGACTGATGAATGCCAGGAGAATTAGATGGAGTTAGAATGAATATGATGATTTTATACATCAGTTGTGCATTACAGGTTACAAGATTTGCACTTTTGGAGACCATAAAAGAGGCTGTTCCAGAGATGTGGAGTGCAGATATGAAGAGCGCATGGACTGTAGCATACAATCACCTGGTTGCTGCCATTAAGGAGGAGATGAAGTCTCTTGCTTAAGATCAGTTATCTTGAGTGCGCCACGTGGAATGGACGGTGATGTCCGAGCGTGTGTCGCGACTCGTTAAAATGAATGGTTTAGTCCCACACCGCCTAGCGTGCTCCTTGGTCCTGGGTGTATAAGCGGGGTGGTCACTCCTCCCCTAACCTTGTGGTTTTGGGGAGTGATGTCACAATGCTTTACAAGTTATGGTATATGAACTCAGCTTTTATGATCATTCGGTTCAGTTTAGAAGATTCGAAACACTTTGATTGTCTTCTTTTCTACCTTTGTTTGTATGTTAAAGAGTTGGTTTAGGAGCTCGCACAAATGTTTGTTTGTTCTTGTTGAAGGCGACGGTGACAGAAGAAAAGATGCCAGTGTACACCTGCTATGCGACCAGATCACAATCACCTAATGTAATAATTGAAGTAGAACATAAAGCATCGGGAGTCAATAGTATTAAATGTATTAAAATGTGTAGAGTCATTTTGAGCTGCGGGTGTCTAATCAAGCAAAATAAAAGAAAAATTCTTCCTTTGTTTTCTTTGTTGTTTGTGTTCAGCAGGCCATCAGATATTCCCAAGAGAACCATCTGTTTTAATACCTTTCTCCTCTTTGGCATAAACTTATTTTCATCATATGGCTTCAACAAATCCTCTCTCCATTAATTGTTCTCAAAATGCTGTTTCAATTTTTCAAAGGGAAAGATATGAATATTGGAATATATAAATGAGAACACTTTTCACATCCCAAGGCCTCTAGACCTTGTTCAAATAGGTCAAATAACAAGTCATGGTAGAGATAATGTTGTCATAAGAGTAGAAATAAAAAAAGATGCTAAAACAATTCTAGGCTGGAAGTGTGACTGTGTGAGGCAACAATACTTGTGCCGCTCTAAAAGCTGTTAGTCTGAATATCAGAACCAATTAACCTAATATTATATTTTGCCTATGTACTATGAAATATTCTAACATATGTATGAATCTAAGGTATTCTTGAATGTACTTATGTGAGTATAAATACCTCACTGCTTGTAACTGTATATCATCAAGGCAATCTAAAATTTATGTGATATTCTAGCCTCTCACACCTTTACATTAAAGAAGACTATACATCAACAATGGTATCAGAGCTAGGGGGATGTTCATCCAGACTCTTCATTGTCTGATACGTGGATCCACCATTTCAACCCCATGGCCTCATCCTTTACCACTCCAACACCCTCGTATATGCATTCATCCATCCCCATTTTTAATGGAGACAGGTATGAGTATTGGTGTGACAAAATGCAAACTATATTAAGGTCCCAAGATCTTTGGGACATTGTTAAGACTAAGCTTCAACCTACATCCTCCTCCAAGACGGTCGAAGGTGCAGCACCTGTAATCAGCAAGGAAGTCAGAATGCACGATGCTCTGGCCCTTCACTTGATCCAACAAGGACTTGCAAATCAAATTTATCCCCACATTCTGGGATCACTGTCTGCCAAAGAATCTTGGGATCACCTGGAGAATGAATATAAGGGATCCAAGAAGGTAATCAAAATAATGTTGAATTTTCTCTCAAGGTGATCAACGTGATAGTCCAAGCCAAATTAATATCTTCGGAACTACCAAGATCACACCTTGATCATGCGGAAACCAGGAAGTAAAACCAATCAACCAAATGCAAAGACAGAGACAAGCAGATCATATATATATTAATCTTCTTTACAGAGCGAGGTATACGTGACGAAACATGATTTCGCCAGTACAATGAAAAACAGAACAATTACAAGTATCAATTCGGGCGGACAAAAAACTGGAGACCGCCGAGTTCGCCTGTCCGCAGAAGTCGCAGAGACCGCCCGAACTGCTGCTGAAGCCGAACTAAACTACGAAGTCCGACGAGACAGCGAGGTCGCGCGGACGCACCGTTATTTGCTGAACTGCAACTGCCTGCTGCCGAACTGGAAAATAGACCACCTAGTCCGCCGTACTCGGCAGACCGATTATTGAATTTGGAGAAAAAGATGAAGCAGAGAAAAAATTGGCTAGCCGCAAATACAACCCGCTGAAATCGCCGATTGAATCCGCAACTCCACTGCTTCCTGACCGCAGTCAGAATCAGACTTCTGGTTTCACAGAGCGAGCTGCACAACCTGCAAACAGCAACCAATTAAAAACTCCTCAACTCAGCCCGCGCAGATAAGAATATCGAGACCGCAACTTTTAATCTGCTCTCAGCTTACTGTTCACTCAGTTGCAAATGAAGTGCCAGTGAGTCCTATTTATAGGAGCGGGTAGGAGTGTGATCACCTCCCTATGAGATATGGTAACCGCCCCCCTGTCCGCAGCTAAAACGCCCATTCCGCGGAGTCCGCACTGTACGCACCAAAAATGCCGGACTCGTGACACTCACCAAGTCAGCAACAAACCGCCGGACACAACGCCAGTCCGCGCAGTCCACCGGAAAGCTTCAACTTCGAACAAGCACCATGCTGCACAAGGATGATAACAGCTGACTGCCGAACACGACAGCCAGTCCGCCCAGTTCATGCAGTCCGCGGAGTCCGCGGCGAGCACCAACCTCTACCAAGTTGGCAGAGCAACCAAGAACAAGGTGCGAGCTTGACGGGCAAGGCTCCAGTCCGCCAGCTCAAACCAGAAACCAGATCAGGCGGACTCCAATGCAAGTCCGCTCAGACCGCGAACTTCATCCCTAGCTGCATAACTACCTCCAGGATGCTATACCAGGCCGCCAACACCAGACCGCAAGTACAGTCCGCCCAGGCCGCACGGCCTGCCCGACCAACCAACCACTTCCACTTCACAAATTTCAACACTCCCCCTTAAAGTGAGAAGTGGTGATCAAACCCCGCAATCCTCGTAGCCGCTGAAAAGGCCCCTTCGATAATGGCTTAGTAAAGATGTCAGCAAAGTTATCTTCACTCCAAACATGCTCGACCATAAGAGATCCCTCCAACACCTCCCGAATGAAATGCTAGTCGATCTCAATATGCTTAGTTCTAGCGTGACATACTGGATTGTTCACCAGTCTGAGAGCACTCTCATTGTCACCTTGGAGTAAAATAGGACCTTGCACTTCTTCATGGACGTCTTCTACTAGTCTCCTCAGCTAAATGGCTTCCCGAGTAGCCAAGGCCGAAGCCTTGTATTCCGCTTCCGTAGTAGAAACTGACACCGAGTCCTGCTTCTTACTACACCAAGAGATATCGGCTGATCCACAAGTAAAAATATAACCCGATGTCGACCTTCGATCATCCGAGTCACCATCATAGTCATCATCCGTGTATCCTAGCAGAGAGAAACTCGTGTTCCTTTTATAAAGAAGTCTCACATCAGAAGTCACTTTGACATACTTTAAGATATTCTTTGCCGCCATTAGATGGGTCTTCCTTGGCTCCGCCATATATCGACTTACTCGGCCAACAACATATGCTATGTCTGGCCTTGTAATCGTTAAATAGATCAAGCTGCCTACCACAGCTCGGAACACCAAAGGTCCAGGAAGAATCCTTCCCTCATCTCATCGATGCTTCAAGGCACAATCCAGAGGAGTAGAGCAACTCTTTCCCCCTTCCATGCTGAATCGTTTTACAATACGATCTGCATAACCTTTGTGGGAAACAAGAATCCCGCTCTCCTTCCTCTCCACTTCGAGACCGAGAAAGTGATGAAGATCCCCCAAGTCTTTCATCTCAAAGCGAATAACTAGCTCAGCCCTGAGCCTAGCAACCTCCTCCTCTGAATTCCCTGTGATGATCATGTCATCAACATACAGCAGGACCAAGACTTGAAGCTCCCCCTTCTTCTTGTTGAACAAGCTAGAGTCCGAGTTAAGAGCAAGGTATCCGCATAATTGGAGGTATTCTGCTATCTTCCTATACCAAGCTCTTGAAGCTTGCTTCAACCCGTAGAGAGCCTTCTTGAGCTTGCAGACATAGTCCGGATGTTCTTCTGATACAAATCCAAGTGGTTGATTCATGAATATGTCCTTGTCAATCTCCCCGTAAAGAAAAGCGTTCTTCACGTCAAGCTGCCACATCTTCCACCCTCGGCAAGCAGCCAATGCGATCACCACTCGAATAGAAGTCATCTTCGCAACCAGACTAAATGTCTCTTCATAGTCTTCTCTATACTGTTGTGAGAATCCTCAAGCAACAAAGCGAGCCTTGTATCTTTTGATGCTCCCATCAGCCTTCTTCTTCAACTTATACACCCACTTGCAAGTTACAGGAGTGATGCCATCAACCCTGGGCACAAGGTCCCATATTTCATTCTTCTTGAGAGCAGCTATCTCCTCTCTCATGACATCTTCTCACTCCTTGACTCCAGTGGTCTCATTGAAACTTGAAGGCTCTCGTTCATCCAGAGGACCTGCAAAGAAACAGGAGACAAAACTCACTGTATTCCCTTCACAGTATCTAGCTGGTGGCTTGATAGTACTCTTTGATCTCTGAAGAGGCTGCTCCTTGCTCACCATCTCTGCTGCTTCTTCAGGCTCAGCTTCATTCTCAGGCAGAGACTGAAAAATGTTCTCCCTGTTTCCTGAACCAGAAGTTTCTGCCTCAGAGCTAGAGGTAATAGGAGTTGTTGGTGAAACAACCAACTCTTCTTGAAGAACTTCAGCAACCTCCTTCTGCCCTTCATCAACCTTGCTTTCTGGTAACTCAACCGAGCTCCCTCCATACGATGTTAGTTCATCAAAGACCACGTTTCTTGATACAACAAACTTTTTCATCGCAGGATCCATGCATTTCCATCCCTTCTTCCGCTCATCGTAGCCTACAAAGACAAGCTTCCTTGCCTTTGCATTAAGCTTCGTTCTTAAAGCATCCGGGACATGCACATAGCAAGTTGATCCAAACACCCGAAGGTGTTTCACGCTTGGCTTTTCCTTGAACATCATCTCAAAAGGAGACTTCATGTTGATCGGACTGAGAGGCATCTGATTGATTACATAAGCTGCACAAAACATTCCCTCAGCCCAAAAGGACCTTAGGATATTCTTGGCATGAAGCCAGCATTTGCAGGTCTCCGTCAGATGACGAATCTTCCTTTCTGCAACTCCATTTTGTTGTGGTAAATTTTCCGTCGTTGTCAGTTCTAAACTTATTGATCTGCAGGTTAAACTGTCCCTCCACCAGCTTCTTGAACTCCACAAATAATTTGAAGGCTTCTGACTTCTCCTTCAAAAAATATACCCAAGTATACCTTGAGTAGTCATCAATCAACACGAGCATGTACCTGCTGCCACCAAGACTAGCAGTGACCATTGGCCTCATCAGATCACCATGGATAACCTCCAATAGTGCTTTACTTCTTGTCTGCGACTTATCAAACGGAAGGCGATGAGCCTTTCCATACTGACATCCTGTGCAAACATGGCCATCACCGAAGGATGATAGCTTAGGAAAGCTTTTCACAAGGCTTCTGCTTATCATAGCTTTCAGCTTATCCATCCCTACATGCCCCAACCTCTCATGCCAAATAGCATCGCTATCGTTTGCCCTCATCCGATCAACATAGGAGCTTGTTGCAAGAACAAACAAGTCTTTTACTCTCCTCCCAACGTGAGCAACATCAGCTTTAACCGCTGATACGTTGCGGAGAAATTTCACTTCTGTTTTATCAAATAGAACCTGATATCCTGCATCTATTGCGTTGGTTACCGAGAAGAGATTCTTCTTCATGCCCGGTACGTGATAGACACTCCTTAATGTGAGTGGACCCTGATCACTACCCACAGACACTACACCCTCCTTATCTACAATATTAACAGTATTATCAACAGTAATGATAGCTTTGTTACCTGATTAAGTTTACAGTGAGGAAAACTTATATTTGTCTCCGGTGAGGTGATGACCACACCCGGAGTCCACGATCCAATCATCTTGAACGTCAATGACGGACAAAGCACGGACACAAGTGCCCGTCATAAAAGCTCCTCCCCATCCAACTTCCTCAGCATTAGAACTAGCTTCCTCCTTTCCTACAACATGCCCAGGCTGCAGCTTCATCTTGCAATCTCTCTTGAAATGACCTGACTGATGACACCTATAGCACTTCAAATTCTTCTTCCAGTCCTTCTTAGGAGCAATGCTCCTATCTTGCTGATAAGAAGTTGAAGGCTCATTTTCAGCAGCAGTCTTCTTCTTCCCTTCCCATTTCTTCTTCTTCTTTCCAGTGAACAGAGCTTCACTGCCACCATCAAAAATAGTAAATCCAGCCATCTGCCTGGCTAAACTTTCCTGCGAAGCTAGCAGGTTCTCAAGTTCCAACAAAGATGGCTGAGTTGCCCAACCTTGAACATAAGTTACAAAGACCACATACTCCTTCCGCAAGCTGCGGATTATGTGCCTTTTCAGCTTAGCCTCATAGATAGGCTTATCAGGATCAAGCGCTGATAGCTCAGCACACAAGCTCTTCATTTTCAAGAAAAACTTTGAGATGGAAAGGTCTCCTTGAGTTGCTTTAGCCAACTCATTCTCCAGGAACTGTAGCCTAGCTACATTCTTCCTGTTGAACAACCTATCAAGGGAAGTCCAAATTTTAGCAGCAGATTCACATCCAATGATGCGATCAAATAACTCTGGTGAGACAGCCCGTTTGAGAGTAAACTCAGCATTTGCATTAGTCTTCCTCCAAACTCTCACCTGCTCAGCAGTTCCAAACTCAGCTGTAATTTCCACCTGATCATCACCACCGACGACCTCCCATAGCTCCTCGCCCAGAAGATAACTTTTCATGCATGACTTCCAATTCTTGAAGTTAGTCGGCGTCAAAAGCTCAATTCCCAGACCTTTGCATAACCTCTGTCCATTGCAGTAAATCTGATTAAGATCCCAGAAGCACTGAGCACAATCAGACGTTGATCACCACTCAAGCAACTGAACCTCACTCTGATACCATGTTGAATTTTCTCTCAAGGTGATCAACGTGATAGTCCAAGATAAATTAATATCTTCGGAACTACCAAGATCACACCTTGATCATGCGGAAACAGGGAAGTAAAACCAATCAATCAAATGCAAAGATAGAGACAAGTAGATCATATATATATATCAACCTTCTTTACAGGGCGAGGTATACGCGGCGAGGCATGATTTCGCTAGTACAATGAAAAACAGAACAATTACAAGTATCAATTCAGGGGGACAAAAACTGGAGACTGCCGAGACCGCCTGTCCGCAGCAGTCGCAGAGACCGCTCGAACTGCTGCTGAAGCCGAACTGAACTACGGAGTCCGCCGAGACCGCGAGGTCGCGCGGACGCACCATTATTCGCTGAAATGCAACTGCCTGCTGCCGAACTTGAAAACAGACCACCTAGTCCTCCGAGCTCGGAAGACCGGTTATTAAACTTGGAGAAAAAAAACTAATGCAGAAAAAAAATTGGCTAGCCGCAAATACAGCCCACTGAAACCGTCGATTGAATCCGCAACTCCACTGCTTCCTGACCACAGTTAGAACCAGACTTTTGGTTTCACAGAGCGAGCTGCACAACCTGCAAACAGTAACTAATTTAAAACTCCTCAACTCAGCATGCGCGGACAAGAATATCGAGACCGCAACTTTTAATCTGCGCTCAACTTACTGTTCACTCAGTTGTAAATGAAGTGCCATGGGGTCCTATTTATAGGAGCGGGTAGGAGTGTGATCACCGCCCTATGAGATATGGTAAACACCCCCTGTCTGCAGCTTAAACGCCCAGTCCGCACTGTCCGCACCAAAAATGCCAGACTCGCGAAACTCACCAAGTCAGCAACAAACCGCCAGACACAATGCCAGTCCGCCAAAAAGCTTCAACTTCGAACAAGCACCATGCTGCACAAGGATTATAACAACCGACTGCCGAACACGACAACCAGTCCGCCAAGTTCATGCAGTTCGCGGAGTCCGCGGCGAGCACCAACCTCTACCAAGCTGGCAGAGCCAACCAAGAACTAGGTGCGAGCATGGCGGTCAAGGCTCCAGTCCGCCAGCTCAAACCAGAAACCAAATCAGGCGGAATCCAATGTAAGTCCGCTCAGACCGCGAACTTCATCCCTAGCTGCATAACTACCTCTACGACGCTACACCAGGCCGTTAACACCAGACCGCAAGTCCAGTCCGCCCAGGCCGCACGGCCTGCCCGACCAACCCACCACTTCCACTTCACAAATTTCAACAAATAAAACTAACAACACTAAGACTACAGTTAGATGACATAAAAATTAAACCCGGTGAATCCTTTCAGGACTATTTTGCCAAAGTCACCAAGATAGTAAATCAGATCAGAGGCCGCGGAGGGGCAATCGAAGAACAACAAATAGTTGAAAAAAAAATCCTTCGATCACTTCCCAAAACTCACACCACATTGTCTCATCCATTTTGGAAGCCCATGATCTTGATACTCTGACTGTCACTGAGCTCCTTGGATCCTTATAATCACATGAAGATCTTTTCACTGATGGCTCAAAAAATTTTTAGAAGGCATTTCAAATTAAGGTGAAATTCAGAGGAAGAAATGACAAGAAAAAACATGAAGCCGTTGGACATATGGGGGAAAACATTTTAAACACAAAAAACTGATAGCAGGCAAAAACGCAAGGAGAAATCCTTCCTCCAACAATATAACATCTGTAAAAAATAGAACCATTAAACGAAGGATTGCTACTTTAGATGCAAGAGATGCAAAGTTCAAAATGACTCAGAACAAAATTGTTGGTTTAAAACCAAGTAGGAAGCAATTTTTCTAAGACTAATACCGATCAGTTCTTGTTCACTTGCCAATCCCCTGCATCTTTTAATTCCCATATTTCGTGGTTTATTGATAGTGGATGTTCAAGCCACATGGATAAAATCAAAAGACTGTTTGTCTCCTTGGATGAGAACCATAAAGGTGAAGTCATTCTTGGAGATGGGAAAAAGGAGAAGATAGAAAGGCAGGGGCAATATCTATTCTTGCACCTAATGGAGAAGACAAGTTCATCTCCAATGTCCAGTTTGTACCAACACTCTCTCAGAATTTACTTAGTGTTGGGCAACTTCTAAGAAGGGGATATACAGTAACATTTGATAACAACACCTGTCACATAATAGAGTCTAAAATTGGACATGTCATAGCCTTAACTGATATGAATCATAACAGTATTATTACCATTGTGCTCAAACCGGGATCTAGTGTAACACCCCTATCCGTCACATAGTATATAACAGTA
This sequence comes from Platanthera zijinensis, assembly GCA_039513925.1. Lineage (NCBI taxonomy): Eukaryota > Viridiplantae > Streptophyta > Magnoliopsida > Asparagales > Orchidaceae > Platanthera > Platanthera zijinensis. Next base: position 75,290,468 of record CM077088.1, on the reverse strand, counting down.
GGTCCGGTCGGGGTCCGACGCCATATACCACAGACAGACCGGTTGGTTACGCGTTGAGACCATTCAACAATTCACAACGTCCTACACAACACCTAGCGGAAGCAATTTATTAGAGTTGCAAAGAATAAAGAACTCTACCAAGCATGAATGTCCACTACTCAAACCCAAAGGAATGTATAATACACAGAACGGAAATAGCCTTATGGCTTTACAATAGTTTGCTTAACAAGAGCGTCTTCCAAACCTCGGCACGCAGGCCGGCCACACATGAGTACAAAAGGGAAAACACTCAAAACTTGGCCTTCGAGGGCCAGTACAGCAACTTGGGCTTTAGCCCGCTAATTACCTCACGGCTCCGCAGTACCTGCAAGCAACAATCCACCACACGGTGGTAAATAAAGGCAACGGTCAGCTATGCTGACCAAATTATAACGATTCCGCCCCCAAACTGGGGCGGCAAAGCTTCTTCCCTGCACTTGTTAGCAAAACAAGCAACACAATAAAACAAGCATCTCAACATAAGTGCACGCTCTCACGGCCGTACACCCCGTGCTCTCAGGGCACTTACTCGGCGAAGCCAGTCCGAACCCCGTCCGGTCCTCGACTCCACCACCACCCCTAGGGTGGCAATCTTTGTGAGCATTTAGTCTTCTCAGCCGCAGCCTAGACTCGATATACAAACCTCAGTAAGTCCCACGTAAAACTTTAGGTCGCTTTAACCGAGCAGGTGGAGCGGTTAGGGGTACACTAGCCCGTTGCTCACCCCGCCATTGCCATTTGGCCACTGACGCGGACTAAGCTTCCCCAGTCCCAAATAACGATAAAACATGGTACATAGCCCCGCTATGTACCCGGTTGGCTCCCAGGCCACCGATATGACAGAAATACGTTTCCGTCCAGATTTTCGGGTGCACCTCGGGGTTAATCCCCCAGATTCCCTGATGCATTCTACCGCATAGCAACCCGAAAGCAATCAAAACGCTCGGAGTCTTCTCCGGCCAACAAATGCACAACAAATCATCACCGATCCGGAAAACACGTCCGGGTAGGCTTCACACAGCATGCCTATGTCCGTACTACGATTCCGGACTCTAACAAGGGGGACTTTACATATCTACCCCAAGGAATACCACGATCTCGCCGCACACTCGCGGGAGAGGGGTTTTCCCATGCAAAGGAAGAAGAGCTTCACATGCTCAAGAAGAGAATCGTTACCCTTTCACTTTTCCACGACGCCATGATGATCTAGCCAGATGGAAAGCACCGTATCGGCCTCGTCTTCGCGGATCCGGACTCGGATCGTGATTCGGAGCTCCGAAGCTCCTCCGGCGGCCGGATCTTGGTCTCCAACCTCTCACATTGCTCTCCCTTCTCTCTAGGATGTAGAAAGAGAAAACCCAAGTGAAAATGGGGTTTGCAAACCCTATTTTTGGGTTTAAGCTGCCAGCAATCACTCCCAACCGTCGGATCCCAAGCCAAGGAAACGAACGGCCATGATTAGGCCTCAAAATAAAAAATCTGCGCCGAACACGGGTTGCAACACGGCCGTGTGCCTGGCCGTGTCACCCATTCGCCGTCTAGATCGAGTCGAAAACCAGCACACGGCCTTTGACACGGCCTCCGACACGCCCGTGTCACCTGCGACACGCCCGTGTCGGGACCCGTGTCACGCCCCCCGTGTGCAATTGACCAACGTTTCGCAGTCAGAGAGGTACACGGCCTTGTGACACGGCATCCGACACGCCCGTGTCAAATTTGACACAGCCGTGTTTGTGCCCGTGTCACGGCCCGTGTGCCACACTTGCAGAATCCCTGGATTGACACGGCCTGGGACACGCCCTAGGCTGTGTTCTACCACTCGACTAGCGTCGACCGCCAAAGCGTCGACCGCACGACCCGAGGCCGAACACGGCTGTGTCACACCCGTGTCACGCCCGTGACACGCCCGTGACACGCCCGTGATACGCCCGTGTCACTCCCATGACACCTGCTCCAAAACCAAACTGGGCTCAAAACATCACTCGTCCCTCTTTTGAGTTTCGGGGTGTTACATCTAGGGCCTTCATTTGTGCCTTCATTTGCACCTCTTGTGGAGCCTCTAAAGGTCCCACATTTATTTGGCATCATCAGCTTGGGCATGTCAACTTCCATTCCCTCAATCATATTCAAGCAAAAAAACTTGTTAAAGGCATACCATCATTTTCCATTTCCCCTCATGATTGCTCATCTTTTTAAAATTTCTCAAGATGATCAGGGAGATAGCTCTAATACCAAGTAAAACTTTCAGAGCTATCAAGATGACAACTTGATCAAGCGGAAAACGGGAACCAGGCGTAGGAACACTCAACCATAAACAAAGCTCAATTATCAAAAAATAATAGAAGGCAACAACAAGTCTTGTATTATCAACAATCTTCTTTACAAGATAGGACATACATGGAGAGACATGATTCGCCGATGTACAAAGGAAGAGCATACAAACAAAGCAAGAACAACAAGCCGAGCGACTGCCTCAGAGACCGCCGAGACCGCCGTGACCACCGAGACCGCCAAGCTTTTGTTGCACCGAACTAAACTACAGAGTTCGCATAGATCGCGGACAACCCATTATTCTGGTGAACACCTTTGTCCTCTCTCTGCAAGCTACCTGACCGCAGAAGTCGCCTAGCTACCAGAGTCCGCGAACAAGCCGCTGCTGAACTGAAGAACAACCGCCGAGATCGGCGGATAAGTTATTGAACTGGGAAAGCTGAATGAGAGAAGACCGGTTGGCCGCAACCACGACCTGCTGCAAACCACTGATTGATAACCACAAGCTCCACTGATCCCTGACCGCATTCAACACCAAAAACCTGGCTTCTCAGTGCTAGCCGCACAACCTGCAAACAACAAACCGGTTAACCTTCTCAAACTGCGCAGACAGAAAATCCGAGGCTGCAACAATTAACCCACGCTCAACCTACTATTCATTTAGTTAAATATGATGTCACGGGGGGGTCCTATTTATAAGTATGGAGAGGAGTGTGGTCACTTCCCTAGTAGATAGAAACACCACCCCGGCCCGCAGCTAGCACAGAGCAATCCTCCTAGTCCGCATGGACAAGTCTGGACACCAGCCTATCCGCCTGCCATCAAGGAGGACGGGTAGAAGCCATTCCGCATCCTAGCGGACATCGCAACAGCCTGCAACAACAATGTCCACGACCAAAGGCACAGACCGCCCGGTCAACCAACGGACATCTGGCGCGAGCTCCGCAGACACGAACAATAGTCCGCCAGCTCCAATCCAGTTCGCCTAACAGTGAACTCCGTGGTTACCTCCTAACCGCACCACCAATTCAGGAGAAAAGGGCACAGACCAATGCCGATCTCCCGAGCTCCAAGAATAGTCCGCAAAGTGCGAACTCCATGGACTCCAACGCAGTTCGACCAGACCGCGGATATTCGACCTATCAGCATGGCTACCTCTTAAGGACACACTACCAGACCGCAATATCAGACCGATCAGGCCGCACCACCAGTCCGCAAGACTGTCCTCCCAGGCCGCGCGGTCTGCCTGATCAACCCCCACTTTCACTTCAATTATTTCAACACTCTCCCTTGAAGTGAGAAGTGGTGACCAAACCCAACAGTCCCCATAACCGTTCAAATGTCACCTTTAAGAGACGAGTATCCCGCTCTTCTTCCTCTCAACCTCGAGTCCAAGGAAGTGGTGGAGCTCACCCAAATCCTTCATCTCAAACCGAATAGCTAGCTTGGTCCTGAGCCTAGCTACCTGTCCTGAGCCTAGCTACCTCCTCCCCAGAGTTTCCCGTCATCCACGTACAACAACACCAAGACATGAAGCTCCCCCTGATTCTTTATGAACAGGCTTGAATCTGAATCAGAGGCAAAGTATCCGCAGAACTGGAGGTATTCTGCGATCTTCCCATACCATGCCCATGGAGCTTGTTTCAATGCATAAAGAGCCTTTTAAAGCTTGCAAACGTAGTCTGGATGATCTTCAGATACGTAACCTGGTGGTTGAACCATGAAGATATCTTTATCTATCTCCTCATAAAGAAAGCATTCTTTATATCAAGTTGCCACATCTTTCACCCTTGGCAAGCAGCCAATGCGATCACCACATGAATCGAAGTCATCTTGGCAACTGGACTAAACATCTCGTCATAGTCTTTATTGTCTATTGGGAGAACCCCCGAGCAACTAGACGAGCTTTGTATCTTTCGATACTTCCATCAGCCTTCTTTTTCAGTTTGTACACCCACTTACACGTCACAGGAGTAACACCAACGACCTTAAGGCACAAGGTCCCAAATTTTGTTCCTTCTGAGGGCTGCCATCTCCTCATCCATAGCATCATCCCAATCCTTGACTCTAGTGGTGTCTTCAAACTTTGAAGGCTCCCGCTCATCCAGGGGGCCTGCGAAGAAATAGGAAACAAAGCTCACCATATTTCCTTTGCTGTAACAAGCTGGTGGTTTAATGGTCCTCTTCGATCTCCGAAGGGCCTGACCATTACTAACCACCTCCACTATGCCTTCTACATCAGCTCCGTTCTCGGGCAAACTTGGAGCAACGCTCCCCCTGCTTACCGAACCAGAAGCCTCTGCCCTAGAGCTTAAAGCACCTGGAGCACCGGGTGACAATAACAGCTCCACCAAAGGATCCTTAGCAGCTTCTACCTGCCCATCATCAGACCTGCTCTCCTGCAGCTCAACAAAGCTACCTCCATATGATGTCAGTTCATCAAAGACAACGTCTCTTGATATAATAAACCTCTTCGTCGCAGGATCCATACACTTCCATCCCTTCTTCTGCACATCATAGCCCACGAAGACAAGCTTCCTCGCCTTTGCATCAAGCTTGGTCCTCAGAGCATCTGGGATGTGTACGTAGTAGGTTGATCCAAACACCCGAAGGTGTTAAACACTAGGCTTCTCCTTGAACATCAGCTCATGAGGAGACTTCATGTCGATCGGACTCAGAGGCATCTGATTGATGATATAGGTTGCACATGCCATTCCTTCCACCCAAAAGGACCTTGGAATGCCTTTTGCATGAAGCTAGCATTTGCAGGTTTCCGTCAAATGACGAATCTTCCTCTCCACTGCTCTATTTTGTTGTGGAGTATGTGCACAAGTAAGCTCCCTTTGGATGCCTTGCTTCCTGCATAAGTTAGAGAACTTAGTTGAAACGAACTCACCTCCATTGTCCGTTCTCAACTTCTTGATCCACAAGCCAAGCCAGCCCTCCACGAGCTCCTTAAACTCCACGAACAACCGGAAAACATCTGACTTCTCCTTCATGAAGTACAACCACGTGCACCTCGTATATTCATCAATCAACATGATGGGCTAAAACCCGAACAGGCAAGCGTACCTGTCGAATCGTAGTATCAAGGTCGTATTTAAACACGGGGCTGTCAAGTACTGCTACTCACGCTTGAACTATTATCCTACTGGAAAATTGTTGGATTTTGAGAATTTTTAAAAGTGAAATAAACGATAATTTGCGAGACGAAAAACTTTTATTAAAAAGCTAGCATTCGATCATTGATTCACCATAAAATGAAATGAGAGGGATAAAAGGTATAGTTTTAAATTTGCAAATCAAACTCGGCCGTGACGGATCCGAAAATGAGAAAAAAATCTCGCTAGAGCATTAGGTCTCCTAACTTATAGACTCTTTGATCGAAATCTCTTTACAAACCAAAGAAGCCTAAAGTTGCATTATCGATGTGATCCGCACTATTGGATTTGACTCCAATCCAGAAGATTTACGTCGTCCTATCTCTAGGGTTGCGTTCAACTCCTTCCTTCTTTGAGTGATCTTTCACATTCACGAGCCTCTCGGCTACTCAAATATGAGATCTTAAGCCTATTACCGTATACCGGAAATACGGAGTCGACAAAATAAAAAATCAAAGAAGGACCGAGTATAATTAAGCAAAAATAAAACTATGAAATAAAAATAACTCTCATCTCAAATCATGGATCCTCATGATCAAATGCTAAAAGAAAATTAGCTACGCATGATTGAAAAGGAAGGCAAAATAAGAGAAGAAGATTTCATATTTTTTATACTAAAAGGAAAGAAAGTGCACAATAGCTTAGAACAAAATGATATTACTTAAACAAAATGAGATTACAAAAAGGAAACTAGAAATGAAAATTACAATGAAAAAACTCTCTTGACTTGTACTCTCCAAAAGCTCTCTTTAAAAGCCAACCTCCAAAACATGAGACCATGGGCTCCTTTTATAGATGGGGAGGGAAGATTCTAGAAAATGTGGAAATAATGGGGGCAATAGGGAGGGGCCGGCCATGCATAGGGGAAATGTTCATGCATGTAATAAATGAAGGGGGAATGGATGGGAAAATGCAATGTATTTAATTTATGGGAAGTGAAAATAAAAATATAAAATAAAGTGGGGGAATGAATGGAAGTGTGTAGAAGGGAGAGAGAGAGTGGGGTTCAATGTAGATGGAGAGGGAGAAAGGTGGCTGGCCAAGCATAGGGGAATGAATGCATTTGGATTTAATGAGGAGAGAGGGAGATGCATGCATGAGAGAAAAGGTGGCCGGCCACGCATGAAAATATTCATGCATGACATTTAATGAAAGTGGGGGGCTGCTCTTGATGGTGTGAAGGTACATGCAAGGGCTCGGGTTTGGGCTTCTTGAGGGGGCTGCTGCATGTAGTAGGCCGGCTGCACTTGTAGGCTCGGGTTGGGCTGCTCTAAGGGAAGGCCGGCTGCACATGGGCTGCTCTAATTATTGTGAGGCTCGGGTTGGATGTGATAGGTGGCCAGGTTGCTCCAATGATGGTTGTGCTTGTGCTTGGGCTGCTCCTTGTTGAACCTACAAAATAAAACAAAACAGCACACATTTATAATAACAAAATATAACTAAACATAGAACATATAACAATTCTAAACAAAATAATTATAACATTAATCATAATAACATGTCATTGTAAAACTAAACTATATCAAAGATAATAATATTTAAAAATAAAACTAGACATAACAATAACATAAACATAACATAAAATAACAACAAAACATAAAATAAAACTATAGATTTATATAAAATAACACAACAACAACAAACAAGCATACAAAAACATAAAATTATAATAATACTTAGGAATTTAAGCTACTAAATTACCCCAAAAATGATGACTAAAACTAGTCATCAAATTTCCCCATGCTTAGACATTTGCTTGCCCTCAAGCAAAAAGAAATAAAGACTAGGGAAAAACAAAAAGAAAGCAAAAGATATATATATTTTTTAGGTTCCATAGTTAAGAAAAGCAAAATATGAAAAATTAAACTATCCTAATTTCCATGTTATCAACTAGTGGGGTGAGAAGTGCACAATAGAAAATTTGAAAGTGGAATCCTAAAAATCTCATTAAAACATAAGAAAAGTCTACACATTTCTAAATCTTAAAAACAAGGCATCTAAAATAAATGAAAATAAGGACAACAAAAGTAGAGGTTCTAAGTAAACGACGTATTAACAAACTAATAGGTTGAAACCGAAAAATCGGTCCCTGTGGAGTCCGACCCTTGCGTAAGGGGTGATCGCACACTTACTTCTCTACTCACAGGCCCAAGTGACAAGGGAGAAGGACCGGGAACAGACCCAAGGCTTCAGCACGGAGGTCCCACCACACACCCGGAAGATCTTAGAGCGCTTCCCCTCCTTAGCCAAGTGCTGAAGCTAAGGTACCTCAAAAAGCGCTAGAAGACCGGGCACAAGGAAGCGTGCCTTCTGAGGTACCCCTTGGGTCCTATTTATAGGAAAAGATGGTCTGCAAATATCCAGCCGTCACTGTTTTCGAGGACTATAGGCAATCCAAAGGGGATAACATGGTAAAAACACCCCACAACTGAAGGGCGAGCCGGCCCTGAGAAGAGCCCATTGAGCGGGGGCGACAAGTACGGGCGCGAGAAGGCTCCCCCCTGTGCCGAGGTGCAAAGCGGCGAGTGAGCTCGCCTCTCTCAGCGCCGCGGTCCAGCTCGCCTCACCACAGGCCTGGGAAAGTTGGGCCTGAAGCCCCTGCTCGCAGATGACGGTCGCGTTGGCACTCGCCAACCCCTTGGCTCTAGACGAGCACGTACTCGGCCGGCCCCACGATGAATGGCTTCCTCTCGTCAGGCTCAGCTCCACGATCTTCGAGCTCGACCCGACGATTGCTGAGCCCGTACCCGGCATGCTGGGCTCGACATACCCTGCTGAACTCGCCTGGGGCTCGGGGGCGGTATGGGCCGGCCGGATCGGCTCCTGTTAGCTCACTCGCTGGATACGGGGTTCTACACAATCCCTGCTCTTTGCGAGGTTGGCACAAACTCGGAAAGAAACATCCAACCCACTAGGATCCTGCGAGTGCGACAGGAGCCGAAAGGAATCTCTTGGTAGGACCCACCGGTGGCTATATATACATGCCCTGCCTGCTCGACTGACCTCCGCCCCTCTCTTTACTTAAGTCCTGCCGAGATGCCACTCCCGAAAGAAGTCATGGAACGACTCGCGAAATCACGCGGGGAGACCGCCCTTCGCGCTGCGGCCCTGACGTATCTGAGCGCCCCGGCTCGCCGTTTTGCTGAATTTGGCTCGGCCAAGAGGGCGAGGCCCTTTCCTCCCGAGGCCGAGCACATCTTTGCTGACCTAAAGAGCACTTTGGCCAATGGCTCCGACTCTTCCAACCGTTCTGCCCTGGCCCCTCATGAAAAATACTTTGTGGATCTTACCGCCGAACAGGACCAAGGCGGCGAGGTCTCCACACCAAGGGTCTCCCCGCGTGATTTCGCGAGTCGTTCCATGACTTCTTTCGGGAGTGGCATATCGGCAGGACTTAAGTAAAGAGAGGGGCGGAGGTCAGTCGAGCAGGCAGGGCATGTATATATATCCACCGGTGGGTCCTACCAAGAGATTCCTTTCGGCTCCTGTCGCACTCGCAGAATCCTAGTGGGTTGGATGTTTCTTTCCGAGTTTGTGCCAACCTCGTAAAGAGCGGGGATTTTGTCCAACCCCGTATCCAGCGAGTGAGCTAACAGGAGCCGATCCGGCCGGCCCAAACCGCCCCTGAGCCCCAGGCGAGTTCAGCAGGGTATGCCGAGCCCAGCATGCCGAGTACGGGCTCGACAATCGTCGGGTCGAGCTCGAAGATCGTGGAGCTGAGCCCGACGAGAGGAAGCCATTCATCGTGGGGCCGGCCGAGTACGTGCTCGTCTAGAGCCAAGGGGTTGGCGAGTGCCAACGCGGCCGTCATCTGCGAGCAGGGGCTTCAGGCCTAACTTTCCCAGGCTTGAGGCGAGGCGAGCTGGACCGCGGCACTGAGAGAGGCAAGCTCACTAGCCGCTTTGCACCTCGGCACAGGGGGGAGCCTTCTCGTGCCCGTACTCGCCGCCCCCGCTCAAGGGGCTCTTCTCAGGGCCGACTCGCCCTTCAGTTGTGGGGTGTTTTTACCATGTTATCCCCTTTGGATTGTCTATAGTCCTCGAAAACAGTGACAGCTGGATATTTGCAGACCATCTTTTCCTATAAATAGGACCCAAGGGGTACCTCAGAAGGCACGCTTCCTTGTGCCCGGTCTTCTAGCGCTTTTTGAGGTACCTTAGCTTCAGCACTTGGCTAAGGAGGGGAAGCGCTCTAAGATCTTCCGGGTGTGTGGTGGGACCTCCGTGCTGAAGCCTTGGGTCTGTTCCCGGTCCTTCTCCCTTGTCACTTGGGTCTGTGAGTAGAGAAGTAAGTGTGCGATCACCCCTTCCGCAAGGGTCGGACTCCACAGAGACCGATTTTTCGGTTTCAACACTAAGTAAACGGCGTATTAACAAACTACTAGGTTGCTAGATAAACATTAACCCTAAAACACTCTAAGGTAACCTCCAAAGAAATCCATCAATAATGGTGGCCATAGGCTTGTACGTTCACACTTTCTCCACTATGCGAATTTACGTTCTAAGATCAATAGGACTTCTAATAGGCGTTAATACTTGGCTTAGGTAAATAATTAGGAAGTGAAAACAAGGATAAACATGAGGGTTTAAACACTAAACCAAGGTGAGCTTCAAAAAAAAAAGATAACAAAATGAGAAATGACAAGCAAGTCATTTCTCCAATTCAAATTACAAAACAAGGCCATAAAATTTTCTTTTATAAATTTGGCCAAACATAAAATTTTCTTCATTCATTTTTTGATTTTGATTTTTCATTTTTTCAATAACATTTTGATAAGAAAAGCTCCAAAAATAGGCTTTATAATATCCTTTTCATTTCAAAGATAATACCCCCTCACAAAATAATTTTTAAGCTCAAGGTTATAGTGTGAAAAATAGGAAAGGCATTTGGCTTTGGTGAACATAATGAAATGAAAGGTGGAGTTAAAAATAAAGAAAACATGAAAAGGCCCAAAATTGTTTAGCAATGATGATGTTTTTGGTGGGCAAGAAAAGCTCAAACTAGTCAAATGGTGGCCTAAATCATTTCTAAAGAACGTAAAAATGACGCAAATGTTTCGAGAATAGCTTGAGACAAGTTCTAGACACCAAGAAAGACTACCCCGCAAATGAAAAAGAGCTAATATTACCTAGCAACCATTCGTAAGCAACTTGACCGAATAAAAAGACATAACTACAAATTGCTAACTTATAACGTAAAAAAGCGGATGCCTATATTTTAGAAAGAGAAACTAGTAGAACTAAAATATATTAAAATGATAAGCTTAGAAAACATTTTCAAAGTAATCTATATAGAACTACAAAAACCGCACGGGACTACACATCACTAGAAGAAACATAAAAAGAAAGATAAAAATAATTTTAGATTTTGTTTTTCAAATAGATTTTAGCACACATTTTTTTGATTTTTGTTTTTCTAATTTTTTTTGGGTTTTATAGTTTATAATTTTTTGGATTTTTATTTTTATTTTTTTGAAGTTAAAATGAAGTACTATACTAATATAGAACATAAATTTTTTTTAAAAAAAAAAGAAAGAAGAAAGAAGGAAAATAAACTCTCCCCCATGCTTAAACTCTTCATTGCCCTCAATGAAGGAAACAAAAAGAAAAAGAGAAGGGGATTGAGAAGAAGAGAAAAAGAAAAAAATGCAGAAAGTAAAGTAAATAAAAAAAAGAACAGGACTTCCCCGGGGTTATGAGATGAAGGCGGATGTCGCTCCCCAATGCTTGCTTTTTAGTGCACTTGTTCGTCAGCAGGTTTGACTTGATCCATCTTGATATCAGCAGCGGCGGAGCGGCGACCACGAACTTTGACTTGATTGGCCTCCGGTAGGAAGAGCAAAATAAAAGCGGAAAAATAATAGAGTCCGTGGGCAGGTGCCCAATAGTGTTTTTTTTATTACAATAATTTAAAGTCTGAATAAAAGAGTTTCAGAATAATAATAATAAGAAGTTCAAAAAAATAAAAATGAAAAATAAAAATGTCCACATGAAGAGAAATATTCAAGAGTCCAGAATAAGATTCTCCTTTGTAGGAGACACAGAATCAGTAGAAAAATATAATTTCAGTTTATGCTCCTTCACTGTAAAGTCACCCTTATTCGGGTGCGAAAGCAACACAAATCTATCAAAAAAGACTTCCTTGACCATAAACGGTCCAGACCAACGAGATTTAGATTTTCCAAAGAAAATACGTAAACGTGAATTTAAAAGAAGAACTTGATCGTCTGGTTTAAAATTTTTATGGTGACGAAAGTTCTTATCGCGATAAATTTTTGTGTCAGGGTCGGGTGGTTTTACAAAATAATTTGTCAAATTTTTATCATTTTTCAAAAATAAGATTCTTTTGTCTAAAATCAGATTCATTTCCGAATTTTGCTTGCACGGACATAACTGTGTTTTCAAAAACATTTGATGAGAGTTCAGAAAAGGAGGAAGAAAAATCTTCTGGAGAAATATATGAGCCTTCTTTTAAGTCATCAATGAAAAAGAAAGAATCATCATTTTGTAAAGAGTTTTTCATCGATTTGTTAATGTCAAATGTGACTTCCTCATCTCCCACATGCAAAAAAAGTTTTCCATCACTCACATTTAAGATTGCCCGAGCGGTGGCTAGGAAGGGACGACCAAGGATAAGAGGGATCTCAATGTCCTCTTCAATATCGAGGATGACAAAATCCACCGGGAAGATGAATTTGTTGACCTTCACTAGCACGTCCTCAACGATGCCTAATGGATACTTAATCGATTGATCGGCTAACTGTATACTCATTCTTGTAGGGCTAAGAGTGCCCAATCCTAGTTTCTTAAATAAAGAAAAAGGCATCAAATTGATGCTCGCTCCAAGATCCGCTAACGCATGTTTAACAAACTGATCACCAAAGACGCAAGGAATGGAAAAACTACCCGGATCGTTTATCTTTGTAGGAAGATTAGAGTTCTTAAAGACCGCCGAGCATTCTTCATTTAACGTTACATGTGATAAATTTTCCAATTTTGTCTTGTTTGTTAATAGATCCTTAAGGTACTTCGCATACTTAGGCATTTGACTAATCGCTTCATGAAATGACAACTTAATGTGAATTTGTTTGAACATTTCAAGGAAGCGTTTGTACTGATCGTCTAGTTTTTCCTTCCTAAGTCGAGCCGGATAAGGAGGTGGCGGAGATTCCTTTATAATAACAGGAGTATCATTTTGAAAATCATCTTTTTCTTTTTCAAAATCAGAAAAAACAGAGATATCTTTTTCTTTTTCAAAAGTAGATTTTTCATTTTCAAGATTTGATTTATCATTTTCCGTGGGGATAATAACAGGAGGGACAATCACCCTTGGCTCTTACCTTGTGGTGGGCTCGTTAACAACCTTACCGCTCTGAAGGGAAATCGCATTTGCGTGCTCCATTGGGTTAGGCTCAGTGTTCGAGTGAAGAGTTCCAGGTGGTCTCTCAGAAAAAGCCTTGGCGAGTTGGCCGACCTGATTTTCTAAATTTTTCATTGATCCCGTTAAGTTTCTAATAACAACATCGTTTGAGCTTATATACTTAGCGAGGATCTCTTCCAAAGGGGAAGGTTTTTGAAAATTTTGTTGTGGTGGTGGTGGTGGTGTAAAATCGTGCGGTGGACGTACAACATTAGCGTTATTACTCCAAGAAAAATTAGGATGGTTACGCCATCCAAGATGATAAGTGTTCGAAGAAGAAGAAAAACCAGGAGGAGAAGAAAAATTCTAAAAAGCAGAAAAATTATTGGTAGAATTATTTTGAGCAGGCCTGGGTATGTTCCCCATATAATCCACCTGCTCGGCAGCAGTAACATTTTCATATACCTTAGCGGCGGAGGGAGCAGTCATCTCCGTAATCTTCTTGTTCAGCATTTCCACTTGCAGCGCCAGTTGCGTCACCGAATCCACTTCATATATACCTGTAGGTTTAGATGGGCGAGTCCTAGACGAATTCCACTGATAGGTGTTCATCATCATGTCCTCGATAAGCTCAAGAGCGGCTTCCGGAGTTTTGCGGTCCAAAGAACCAGCGGAAGTGGCATCTATCATCTGCTTAGTTTCTTGGTTTAGCCCATTGTAGAATGTTTGGACCTGCAACCATACAGGCAGAGCATGATGTGGGAATCTTCTCAAAAGCTCTTTGAACCTCTCCCAAGTGTCATAGAGGGTCTCAGAAGCAATTTGAGAATATGAAGTTATATCATTTCGTAGCTTAGCAGTTTTGGCAGGGGGGAAATAGCGAGAGAGAAATTTTTCAGTTAAAATGTTCCAAGTAGTGATTGATCCTCTTGGAAGAGAACTCAACCACTGTTTGGCTTTGGTCCTTAAGGATAATGGGAAGAGTCTTAGCCTTATAGCATCGTCTGAAACACCATTAATCTTAAAGGTGTCACAGATTTCAAGAAAATTAGCAATATGCAAGTTCAGATCTTCATCTTGTAATCCGCCGAACTGTACATATTGCTGCACCATTTGAATGATGCTAGGCTTAAGCTCGAAGTTATTATTCGCAATCGCAGGTCGAACAATACTTGTCTCTGTCCCCTCTAGATTGGGTCGAGCATAATCGGACATGGTCCTTTGCTGAGCCACTCCTGGGTTAGGGTCTCCCATTTCAGAATTGAAATTGCAATCCCCGAAGGAATCCTCAACCGCTGTTTGATAAGTGGAAGCCCCGAATCGTAGTTGTCTCCGAAAGGAGCGTTCGATTTCTGGGTCCAAATCAACAAGTAGCGACGGATTCGCTCGGGTCATGCACTAGCAAAGAAGACGAAGGAGAATGAAAATGAAAACTTGAAAAAGAAAGAAAAAGAGAAGAAAGGATTTTTTTTTTGAAAATAGATTTTTTTACGGTTTGGCTCTCGAACTTCCCAAGGGCTACCCGGTGAAGGGTTCGCAAGGTACTAGGTAAAATGGTGGCGCTTAAAGCCCCTTACCCTTTTCGAGAGATTTTAGGTTGGGTAGAAAATAAGATGAAGTGGGTTGATTATAAATACTTAAATAAATATTTTTTTTTGATTTTGCAGAAGTAATAGCGAAAGCGTTTTCAAAATATTGACGAATAAAAATCCCCGGCAACGGCGCCAAAAACTTGATGGGCTAAAACCCGAACAGGCAAGCGTACCTGTCGAATCGTAGTATCAAGGTCGTATTTAAACACGGGGCTGTCAAGTACTGCTACTCACGCTTGAACTATTATCCTATCGGAAAATTATTGGATTTCTAGAATTTTTTAAAGTGAAATAAACGATAATTTGCGAGACGAAAAACTTATATTAAAAATCTAGCATTCGATCATTGATTCACCATAAAATGAAATGAGAGGGATAAAAGGTATAGTTTTAAATTTGCAAATCAAACTTGGCCGTGACGGATCCGAAAATGAGAAAAAAATCTCGCTAGAGCATTAGGTCTCCTAACTTATAGACTCTTTGATCGAAATCTCTTTACAAACCAAAGAAGCCTAAAGTTGCATTATCGATGTGATCCACACTATTGGATTTGACTCCAATCCGGAAGATTTACGTCGTCCTATCTCTAGGGTTGCGTTCAACTCCTTCCTTCTTTGAGTGATCTTTCACATTCACGAGCCTCTCGGCTACTCAAATATGAGATCCTAAGCCTACTACCGTATACCGGAAATACGGAGTCGACGAAATAAAAAATTAAAGAAGGACCGAGTAGAATTAAGCAAAAATAAAACTATGAAATAAAAATAACTCTCATCTCAAATCATGGATCCTCATGATCAAATGCTAAAAGAAAATTAGCTACGCATGATTGAAAAGGAAGGCAAAATAAGAGAAGAAGATTTCATATTTTTTATACTAAAAGGAAAGAAAGTGTACAATAGCTTAGAACAAAATTATATTACTTAAACAAAATGAGATTACAAAAAAGGAAACTAGAAATGAAAATTACAATGAAAAAACTCTCTTGACTTGTACTCTCCAAAAGCTCTCTCTAAAAGCCAACCTCCAAAACATGAGACCATGGGCTCCTTTTATAGATGGGGAGGGAAGATTCTAGAAAATGTGGAAATAAAGGGGGCAATAGGGAGGGGCCGGCCATGCATAGGGGAAATGTTCATGCATGTAATAAATGAAGGGAGAATGGATGGGAAAATGCAATGTATTTAATTCATGGGAAGTGAAAATAAAAATATAAAATAAAGAGGGGGAATGAATGGAAGTGTGTAGAAGGGCGAGAGAGAGTGGGGTTCAATGTAGATGGAGAGGGAGAAAGGTGGCCGGCCAAGCATAGGGGAATGAATGCATTTGGATTTAATGAGGAGAGAGGGAGATGCATGCATGAGAGAAAAGGTGGCCGGCCATGCATGAAAATATTCATGCATGGCATTTAATGAAAGAGGGGGGCTGCTTTTGATGGTGTGAAGGTACATGCTAGGGCTCGGGTTTGGGCTTCTTGAGGGGGCTGCTGCATGTAGTAGGCCGGCTGCACTTGTAGGCTCGGGTTGGGCTGTTCCAAGGGAAGGCCAGCTGCACATGGGCTGCTCCAATTATTGTGAGGCTCGGGTTGGATGTGATAGGTGGCCGGGCTGCTCCAATGATGGTTGTGCTTGTGCTTGGGCTGCTCCTTGTTGAACCTACAAAATAAAACAAAACAACACACATTTGTAATAATAAAATATAACTAAACATAGAACATATAACAATTCTAAACAAAATAATTATAACATTAATCATAATAACATGTCATTGTAAAATTAAACTATATCAAAGATAATAATATTTAAAAATAGAACTAGACATAACAATAACATAAACATAACATAAAATAACAACAAAACATAAAATAAAACTATAGATTTATATAAAATAACACAACAACAACAAACAAGCATACACAAACATAAAATTATAATAATACTTAGGAATTTAAGCTACTAAATTACCCCAAAAATGATGACTAAAACTAGTCATCACAACACGAGCATATACCTGCTCCCTCCAAGACTGGCAGTGATGGTTGGTCCCATCAGATCACCATGAACGCACTCCAATGGTGCTTTAGACATGGTTTGTGACTTGTCAAATAGAAGATGATGTGCCTTTCCATATTGACATCCAGCACAAACATGACCATCACCGTAGGATGACAACTTATGTAAGCCTTTCACAAGGCTCCTCACCGCCATGGATTTCAGCTTGTCCATCCCAACGTGCCCAGCCTTTCATGCCAGATAACTGCGCTATCATTGGCCCTTATCCGATCAACATAGGAGCTTGTTGATAGAACAAACAAGTCCTTTACTCTTCTTCCAATGTGAGCAACACTCCTTAACGTGAGTGGCCCCTTAGAGAATAGGTTCTTCTTCATGCCCGGTACGTGATAAACACTCCTTAACGTGAGTGGCCCCTTATCACTACCTAAATACACAACTCCCTCCTTCTCGACTGCATGCATAGAGTCATCAGCAGTAATAATAACATCATTACCTGAGTAAGTCTACAGTGAAGAGAACTTTGACTCATCACCAGTGAGGTGATGCCCGCACCTAGAGTTAATAATCCAGTCATCTTAGTAGTTGATGGAGGACAATGCACGGATACACATGCCCATCATGAAAGCATTCCCCCATCCAGCTCCCTCAGCACTGGAACAAGCCTCCTCCTTGCCTACAACATGACCCGACTGAAGCTTCACCTTACAGACTCATTTGAAGTGACCCGGCTGATTGCACCTGTAGCACCTTGGTCCTTCCTTCTTCTTCTTCTTATCACGCTTAGAAGAGTAACTCTTTTCTTGCTGATATGGATTTGATGGACCATCGCTAGCAGGTTTCTTCTTCTTGTCCCATCTCTTCTTCTTTCCTGAGAAGAGAGCCTCATTGTCTCCTCCAGAGACAGTCATACCAGCCATCTACCTTGCTAAGCTCTCCTATAAATCCAGCAAGTTCTCCGACTCTAGCAACGATGGCTGAGTGGCCCAGCCTTGAACATATGTCACAAAGGCCATATACTCCTTCTCAAGCCACGGATGATGTGCCTCTTGAGCTTCGCCTCCGAAATAGGCTCATCAGGGTCCAACACTGATATCTCAGCACACAAGTTCTTCATTTTCAGGAAGAATGATTAGATAGACAAGTCTCCCTGAGTGGCTCTCGCCAACTCATTCTCCAAGAACTGTAGTCGCGCTACATTCTTCCTGTTAAACAACCCATCAAGGGAAGTCCAAATCTCAGTAGCTGATTGACATCCAAGGATGTGATCAAAGAGCTCCGATGAGATAACGCGCTTCAGAGTAAACTCAGCCCTTGCATTTGTTTTCCTCAAAGCTCTCACCTGTTCCACATCCCCAGAGCAGCAACAACTTCTTGCTTGTCGTCACCACATACAGCCTCCCAAAGATCCTCACCTAGAAGATAGCTTTCCTTACACGACCTCCACTTCTTAAAGTTGGTCGGGGTTAAAAGACGAATACCAAGACCTCTTGCTAACCCACCTTCCATTACAACAACCACTGATCTATTAGCTTCTAGAAGCACCGAGCAAAACTGATGGTTAATAATTGCTCAAACCTCTGTTCCCTCTGATACCATGTTAAAATTTCTCAAGATTATCAGGGAGATAGCTCTGATACAAAGTAAAACTTTCAAATTTATCAAGATGACACCTTGATCAGTGGAAAACGGGAACCAGGCACAGGAACACTCAACCATGAACCAAGATCAATAATCAGAAATAATAGAAGACAACAACAAGTCTTGCATTATCAACAATCTTCTTTACAAGGTAGAACATATATGGCAAGACATGATTCGCCGATGTACAAAGGAAGAGCATACAACCAAAGAAATAATAACAAGCTGTGCAGACTGCCTCAGAGATCGCTGATACCACCGAGACCGCTAAGTTTCTACTGCACCGAACTAAACTATGGAGTCCGCATAGACTACAGACAACCCGTTATTTTGCTCAACACCTTTGTCCGCTCTCTACAAGCCGCCTGACCGCAGAAGTCACCTAGCTGCCAGAGTCCGCGAACAAGCTGCTGCTGAACTGAAGAACAACCGCCGAGATCGGCAGATAAGTTATTGAACTGGGAAAGCTGAAGGAGAGAAGACTGGCTGGACGCAACCGCGACCTGCTGCAAACCGCTGATTGATAACCACAAGCTCCACTTATCCCTGACCGCAGTCAACACCAAAAACCTGGCTTCTCAGTGCTAGCCGCACAACCTGCAAATAGCAAACCAGTTAACCATCTCATACCGCGCGGACAGAAAATCTGAGGCCACAATAATTAACCCACGCTCAACTTACTGTTCATTCAGTTAAATATAATGTCATAGGGGGTCCTATTTATAGACACAGAGAGGAGTGTGGTCACTGCCCTAGTTGATAGAAACACCACCCCAGCCTGCAGCTAACACAAAGTAGTCCGCCCAGTACACATGGACAAGGCCGGACACCAGCCTATCCGCCTGCCATCAAGGAGGCCGGGTAGAAGCCAGTCACTATCCCAGCGGATATCGCACCAGCCCGCAACAACAATGTCAACCACCAAAGGCACAGACCGCCCGGTCAACCATCGGACATCTAGCGCGAGCTCCGCGGACACGAACAACAGTCCGCCAGCTCCAATCCAGTTCGCCTAACAGCGAAATCCACAGTTACCTCCTAACCGCACCATCAATTCAAGAGAACAAGGGCACATGCCAATGCCGATCTCCCGAGCTCTAAGAACAGTCCGCAAAGAGCGAACTCCATGGACTCCAACGCAGTTCGGCCAGACCGCGGATATTCAACCTATCCGCACGGCTACCTCTTAAGGACACACTACCAGGCCGCAACATCAGACTGCTCAGGACGCACCACTAGTCCGCAAGACTGTCCGCTCAAGCCGTGCAGTCTGCCTGATCAACCCCACTTTCACTTCAACAATTTCAACACATCTTGTGCAAAAGAAAAATCCCATCGAACTCCTTTTCCCCTCAAATCTGTTAGGAGGGTAGAAAGGCCTTTAGAACTCATTCATATAGATCTTTGGGGTCCCGCTCCCATACCATCACTTGAAGGAAAGCTTTACGATTTCCTCATTATAGATGATTTTAGCTGATTTATGTTGCTTTATCACCTGCAATACAAATCAGAAGCCTTCCCCCTCTTTCTACAACTCAAAGCACTTGTAGAAAAAACAACTGGAATGGAAAATCAATAGAGTGAGAAGTGATATAGGGGGGATTCATGTCAACACAATTCACTTCATTCTGTCAATAAAAAGGAATTGATAGGGAATTTAATTACCCCAAACTCTCCATAATATAATGGGGTCGTGGAGAGGCGTAACAGAACTCTATTGGAGATAACTCGGATTATGATGATTCACACATCCTATCCAAAAATCCTATGGGGAGAGGCGTTAATCACTGTTGTTTATATTCTCAATCACATACCCACCAAGGCACTTGAAGACATAATACCCTATGAAGATTTACTAAAACACAAGCCCACTTTCAGTCATTTGAGGGTTTTTTGGGTGTACTGCATTTGCCCATAAGCACAAGGAGAAGTGGCACAAGTTAGAAGAAACACGCATAAAGTGCATCCTGCTAGGCTATATCAGTTGTAGTAAAGCATACCGACTACTTGAGCCTATTTCAAAAAGACTAATTCTACCCAGAGATTGTACCTTTATGAATATGAAGCATGAAACCGGGGCTCAGATTTGGATCATACACATCAAGCTGTCCCATTGGGGTTTGAACTGAATATACAACCAAATTCCATCCAGTCCAATGATAACATTCCAGATGCATTTGTTGATGCACAACCTGATCCAGATTCTTCATTGCCAGCTAAAACAAGGCCATTATAGGATATTTATAGAGAATCAAATCTAGATTCTTCACTGCCTGCAAGAATGAGGTCAGTCGACGATATTTATAGAGAGCCTGAGTCAGTATTACTAGTCTTTACTCCCGCATCCTATCACAAAGCTACAGAAGATGAAATATGGAGAGAAGCAATGCATGTGGAGATAGATGCAATAAAATGGGATCATACCTAGTCACTTGTCGATCCACCACTAAATAAAACTATCATTGGCCTAAAGTGGATCTTCAAGGTCAAGCAAGATGAAAAGGGTAATACTCTAAAATAGAAAGCTCATCTCGTTGCACAAGGATTCTCCCCAAAACATAGATCCGATTATGATGAAACTTATGCCCCTATTGCTAGGATGACAATAATTCAAATCCTCCTTGCAGGCGCCATTCATAAAAACTACCCTTTCTGCCATCATGACGTAAAATCGACTTTTCTAAATGGTGATCTGTAAGAGGAGGTTTATGTTACAGAGCCACGAGGCTTTGAAATTAGAGGGGAACAACAGAAATTCTATAGGCTCCACAAAGTCCTCTATGGCCTGAAACAAGCACCACAGGCTTGGAACCATAACATCAATTCCTACCTGATAAACTAAGGCTTCATCCGAAGCCTGTATGTGCCAACTCTTTATATCAAAACCCAACATGAAGATCAAATTTTGGTAAGCTTGTATGTAGATGACTTAATCATCACTGGGAGCAATGCTGATCAAATTCAATACTTCAAGGAGAAAATGAAAGAATACTAAAAAATATCTGATATGGGAAAACTCATGTTTGTTCTTGAGCTTCAGATCAAATATTTTGAGAGTAGCCTGCTTTTAACTCAAGAAAACTATATTCTAGCACTCTTTAAAAAACCACATGGAGGAGTGCAACCCAGCACTCACTCCAATGTTTACCTTAGAAAAATTAACCACAGTGATTGGTGAAGAAGGAGTAGATAAGGAGATGTTCTAAAGCCTAATAGGATTGCTTATATACCTCACAAGCTCAAGGCTAGATATAAAAATGAGGTAAATATTGTGTCTAGGTTTGTCAGCAATCCAGGAAACTAAGGATCATATAATTGATGCCAAGAGAGTTCTTAGATACCTATAATTAGCTGGGCAGGCAATGTGGATGATCGCAAAAGTACTGGTGGATTTGTATTCTTCTACGGGCCAAATCTAATCTCTTGGAGCTCTTACAAACAACAATCAGTGACTCTCTCTACCACATAATCTGAGTTCATAGCCCTCAATTCAGCTGCCTACATGGCTATTTAGCTCCAGCATATTAAAAAGGAACTCATAGGATCTACAGAAGTAGAAGGAGAGAAAGAAGGAGTAAACATCTTTTACAACAAAAATCTACGACCGCCTTATCAAAAAATCCAATCTACCATAGCTGAAGCAAACATATTGTGATCCATTATCATTTCATCAAAGAAGTGGTCGAGAAGAAGGAGATCAAACTAGCTTTTTGCCCTACACAAGAACAGTTCGTAGATATCATGACCAATCCCTTACCATGAGATTGCTTCATCTCGCTAAGGGAAAAACTTGGAGCCAACTGCAGCTCAATTTTAGAGGGGAAATCAGGCAACAAAACATATGTTGCAGCTAAAGTTTAAAAGCTATTAAAGACTGAATATCAGAACTAATTAACCTAATTTTTATATTTTGCCTATGTACTATGGAATATTCTAACATATGTATGAATCTAAAGTATTCTAGAATGTACTTCTGCGAGTATAAATACCTCACTGCTTGTAACTGTAAATCATCAAGGAATGCAATCTAAATTTCGGTGATATTCTATCATCTCACACCTTTACATTAAAGAAGAAGATTAAACATCAGTAGGAAGATCTATCTTTCCAAAAGTTAAGGGGGAAACTTTGGTTGTAGAACCTGTATTTAACAAGGGAACTTATGCCTAAATTAGGGACCCAAGGACTCAAGCAAACGACCCTTGACCAAAAGGGAGGGCGTAATCGAAGATAGGTTGTGCTCATCCATAGCTAGTCATTTTAGTATATCATCTTGCAGACAAGCTCTCTTTAGGCTCGACCATCATGCTTGCTTAATATCTCCGAGCTTGCACACAAGATCTCACGTAGAAGTGTGGTCTTGAACATCTCAACCATTCAACTCATCAAGCCACTAGCAAGCACCTTCGATGATTCTCAGCGAGATTTCCCACCATTTTAGAGCTCGCCTACGAGCTTGTTGGTTCGTCAGGCGCCCTTAGAGGGGGTGAATAAGGATATTAAAAAAATCTTTTATCAATCTTTATTAATATAAAACTTTTGAAGATTACAATTTGAAATTCAATAATGAGATATTAATAAAGACAAAAAGGAGACATGATTTTTATTTTAATAATAAGGATTACAAAAACTTTGATATCTATAACGTTAGTGATCAAAATGATAAATCTAAAAACACATTTTTGTATTTTATACCGACCCTTCTCCCTAAGGAATAGTTGGTTGTATCCTATCACTCCCTAGATAGGCCTTGGGCCACCCATAAACAACCTCCCTAGAACTAGTTGCTAATTCACAAGATTTTTTTTCCATAAGTGACACACAGACCTAGCCTCCAACACAGAGAAATTTATATCTAAGTTACTCACTTAAATAGTAATAACCTCATTAGAGAAATTCTCTATGCTCAAAATAATTAACCAAAGTAAAAGAGAAAATACAAGATAGATGAAAATATAATAAAGAAAAAGTTCCCTTTAAATTAAAGCCTTGATGTTGATATCGCCCTTCTTGCAATGGTTTGATATATGTGTCTTCAGAGTCTTCCTCTTCAATGTACTTTAGATCCTTTGAAGTCCTTACTTGATGTGAGTTTTTCGTAGTGAGAATCCTCCGAGTAAATATTAGTAGAATGCTTCTTGATCACTATTTTGATATCCTTCAATCCTCTTCCATGAATCTCTTTGATATACCTTGATAAAATCTCTCTTTGAAATCATAGGAAGGACTCTAATCCCTATGATCAGATAAGGAGAATAGCCCCTCAAAATTTTCATGAAAAATGCCTTAGGGGAAGACAAGTTCGGGCTATTTTAAATAGTGAGTACATGTGTGGGAGCTACCACAGAGTGGTAACAATATCAACCAGAGGTAACAAATATTCATCAATTTTTTGCTTCCTCTGCTCTTGATTAGGAAGTTGTGGATGTTATCTTAGGAAATACCTATTGTGTGTGGTAAGACCTAGTGCCTCGTAGTAGTGTGAAAGTTTCCGCATGCCAAAATGATATCTCCTACTTCATTTGGATCCTTAATCATGTTGTATTTATCGAGGTTGCCTTCAAGTTACTATCATGCGATAAGAATTATTGATGCGTGGTAATTGCTTACTTAAATGAATTTCAATTCCCTCCAAACCTCATAAAAATATCCATTACCAGCTATCCTTTTACAACATAAGTTATCGCTGGTGGTTGCAGTTCTCTCTGTACAGTAGTTCTACTTTTAGATCTCTATGATGAATGTTCATCCTGGTCAATTCTTCTTATACTTGTTGATGTTATACCTATATAACTTGCACACTATAAGAACAAAATAAGCTTGATCAAATACATAATTGGATTTATTTTTTTTCAAACCAAGAGATGAGGAACACATGTTCAAACAAACTCCCCCTTTTGATAACAATAAATCCACCAATGAGATATCCATTATTTTAATATAGTGGTGTATTTATAGTATAATGTGGTAAGTGATAATCTTGAGAATACTAGTTTTGGAGTGATGTAAATGAGTACATGACAATACTGTTATTTTATGAATGCATACTCTCCCTATATGAATGTGTTTGCTACATAGATGCTCCCCCTACACATCGTGGTTTTATAATTTTACCCCCCCTAGTTTTTTGCTTCACTAGATTTCTCAATTATTTTTACCCCTTTAGTATTATCAAAAGAGGGTTGAGGAGAGTGCAGCCTTGAAATTTATTCTCTCCCTTTAATTTTTAAATAAATGACCACTTGCGTTAAAGATTATCATGAACAAGCGTAAATATAAACATCAGAAAAACTAGTGAAGATATTGTATAATACATATCATGAAGATACACATGAATGTGTACGAACTCCCTCTTTTGGAAAAAAAGTATCTTGTTAAACCATAGAATATGTCATAAATGATAATGTTATTTATGAATGTAATGAGTATATATAGCGATGTAAATTCTTATGTAGATAATCATATAAGGTATAAGAGCACAACATAAAGAGATAAATGTGATAAACCAACAATCATACATATGATGAAGTATGGAGTGATAATCAGTTGGCATCATAATGGTAATGATAGGAATGTAAAAGTATAATATGATAAGAGATTGCTCGTTATGAAAAATGTGATTAGTAATATAAAGATAGTTACACGAGTAAAATGAGTAAGAATGTATAAAAGATATCATATCAAGTGTTTAAGGATTGAAAATTGAGATGATCAAAATGATTAACATTTTAGTTTATAGATCAAAGAATATTTTGCATTATAAGCCAAGTATATAGTACAAAGATTTACGTTTATAAACCATGAGATGATGTTCATATATTTGTTTTGATAGATTTATATGAAGATAATCATTATGATTGATTTAGCCAACCATGAAAGCTATATAAATGATGAGATATTGACAATACAATATGAAATGATTTGCTATTCAAGATATAACAAACATTATAGTATTCATGTATAGATATCTAATACATTTACTCATTTATATAAGGAGTTATGTATTTGTACTTACATGTCAAATATTTATGAATGAGACATTTATAAAAGACAATAATGTGTACAATATGTGATTTGATTAAGTATGCATAGATAATAATCAAGACACATGTAAAGTATAATGAAATATACATAATATCATCAATATCCAAAGTAAAAATCACTTCCATTAATTCAAATGCTCAATAAAAATAGTATAACTATGAAGGTGCTTCACACACATAATACTCAATAAGATTTATCAGGGAACAAATTAGTGCTTGGTAGTTCATAATCATTATTTTAATTTTTTTACTTTGTTGATCCAGTGTACTAGAGAGAAGTAAAGTTATGCGATGATTTAGAAAATTGTTTATATAAGACACTTTACAATTCTTTATAAGACACTAAACCTTATGATGCTTTTGAAGACTTATCAAGAGTATAATTAGTGCTTGGTGTAGTTATATTTGTCATTTATTTATTTAATTTTATATCTTAGTGACAAAAGGTCTCCGAATTCACTTGCATGCAAACATTCATTTTGTTTTTCAACTGTACTTATCTAATGTGAGTATATGGATTGACAAGATTATAGGCAAATGTAGAAATCAAAATAGGTGAGTGTAAGAATTATTATCTAACATAAATCATCACTTGTACTTAGAGGCAAACTAATAATACATAGGTTCCTATATATATGATTTTCGTTATCCATCTTAATATGATTTTCAAAGCATGAATAACCAAAATAATGTTAAAAGAAGTTTGAAAATATAATAATCCATTATAGTGAATCATTAATTGTTATATGAATTCATTCTTGACTTTAGCATTGTAATTTAAGGAGTTTTATAGATTTTTTATTTTAATAAAAATAGAGTGATATAAAAAAACAAACTAAAAGGAATATAATGAAAAGCATTTTTTGTATTTAGAAGAACTTTTGTAAGTTTTCTAGTTGATTTTTGACACAAGTACATGAAATAGTAAAAGTTAGAGAAATTTTGTTTTGGAATTTTCTACATAGTGTTTAGATTTTAAGAAATAAAAAAAATTAGAAATAATGAAAGGACTTTACCGAAAATAAATCTTGTTGAGTAAATCATTGGAATAATCTTCTATGAACTAAAAAATAAAGAATGTAGAAAATAAAGCATTAAAAAAATCATAGCTACCGTCAGAGGTAAAGGTTACGCTAGGTGACATCACATGGATTTTGATTTTTTTCTTAAAGGCCATGTTTTTTGGCATTTTTTGTTTTAAATTTTCTTGATTGTGTTTCTCCACTATAAGGGGGCATCTAGTGCTGCAAAGAACTTAAAAGAATAATAAAAAAAGTTACATATTTTAATTTTTACGCTAATGATTTTGCAAAGTTTTTTTTTCAAAAAACTAAGTGTTTCTCATGTCCATGAAAGTTCCAAACAAAACCAGCAAGATAAAGTGTGATACTTAACTTCAAGGATAATAAATTTCAAAATAAAAGATAGAATCAAAATATGATAAAAGATCAAATGTCATATTATGAGAACATGTTTCAACAAATAATCGTGAAAGGTGCATGAAATAAAATAAATGATAGCTCATGCAATTATCTTAATCTCAAAAACATACCTACTAAGCTTGAAAAGAATAGTCATGAAGTGTAATAAATTTAAAGCAAAAAATATGATATGTGCATGCTCAAGACTAAAATACCCCAAATACACATAAATACACCAGCCCCAAACAACATGAATGATGGGCATGAGGAGTTGTACACTTGCCATAGGTTGGGATGTGAGTCCCATATACATACATAAGAGGTCACTCATCTTAACACTCTTTCAACCTAGTGCCTACAAAGGACCACTAGAACCCTCTTCAGTCAAGGACAAAGCATGAATTATAGGCTAGACCTCTAATGCATACAATCCTACACCCTACTATTTTGAGACACATAATATATGGAGATGATCACAAACATACTAATCATTTAAGCAATCAAAGATACATAAATAATGGCTTTGTTGTATGTAGAATTTAGAAATTGGGTAATAGTGGAGGAAATTATTTTTAAATCATTTAAGGATTTAACATAGATACTTTCAAAGACATAAATGTAATTTTAAATTAAAACATTAAAATGTTATTGTACCATAGCATAGAATTATGAATAAAAACTAATATAGGCAATGAATTGCATATATGCTAAGAGGTGATGCTAAAACTAAAATCCAAGATGATTATTTGCAATTGTGAGACACAATCCATTCACATGATGAGCATGAACTAAACACACAAAAAGAAGTTAAATTAATAATATTTATTCAAATTGTATTCATTATGATTGAAATATTTTATCTTTTGATTTTACATGATAATTATAAAGTTATGATACATGATTAGAGACAAGCATCGATTATTTATAACATGAGATTAATTGTCCACAATGATGTATATGATGTAAAATATGGTCATTCTCATTCATCTTATTCAATTTATCACAATATATAAATTATCTCATAAGACAATGACATTGGCATTATCACATGATGCATGAATAAT
The DNA here is from genome assembly GCA_039513925.1 of Platanthera zijinensis. Lineage (NCBI taxonomy): Eukaryota > Viridiplantae > Streptophyta > Magnoliopsida > Asparagales > Orchidaceae > Platanthera > Platanthera zijinensis. The sequence goes on along the minus strand of CM077088.1, from coordinate 75,262,865 downwards.
ACCATAGTAGAGAAAATCATATTGAGTTCTAGTACAAAATTACTTGTTTTCAAGACCTATGTATGATGTATGCATTAAGAAATGATACACAACATAATTTTTATGAAAACTATGATGTAGAAAAATAAATAGTCATCCAACTTATTAAGATAAATATTTGATAATCCTAGAGTGGTGATAGATATGCAGTCATTATACATCAAGCATTCACATAATAGGATTAATAATCTATCATGATAAGAGTGGTGGAATGCATACTTATGCACATATAAACAAGTCACATAATAATGATACATGACTTTTCAAGGTGAATGTTAAATGAAAAAAATTCATGCATTTATAGTGATGCTCAACATAAAATAAAACATGCAAAAATATACAAAGTGAAGGAAAGAAGAGACAGTTTTTTTTTGGCTGAAAATAGGCATATTATGAAGTAGGATTTTGTATATTTCATATTGATTTGTTTCTACTTCACGAATTTTGATAATTACTAAAGAATGAGATTCTTAGTTATCGTAAGAGGACCATATAAGATAGTCTCTTTGGGTACCAAAATATAATATGGCAATTTCTGTGAGATGTATGAATGAGACTTTAAAGGTGTGGGCAGAATTGAATCAATATTTCTCACTATGGGTCTCCTTTCATATCTTGGCTTAATATTTTTTTGCGTTTGGATTTCTAATGTAGTTTTCTTTAAATTGTGAGTGTGCATAATAGTACTTTTATAGAAGTTGTTTGATAGTCATATTATGAACATTCATACACAATTTTCTTTTAGATTTTGCTTGATATTGTGGATTTAGGATTTGAGAGTTTTAATTTATGTGTTCCTCAAGCAAGTTGGTTTTAGTTCACCATAAACGTTTGCATGTATGGACACAGGCCCCGTACACTCATGGCATATTTTCGGTGTTCTGGACTTTCCCACGCCCACCACCATACTCAATGATGGTTTAACATTTGTTTGAGCATTACTAGTCATTCCAGACCAAAGCCTAAGACTCTCACCTATGGCTATAACAAAGTCAAAGATGTTCTCCAAGATTCACTTCAATGACTCACTCCAAATCAATTAACATGGGGTTGGGTATAGTTCAGCCACAACCCCATTTTTCAAATCGTTAGGCGCAATAAACCACGACACGGGTCAACCTCCCCTTTCCCATTCATAAAATACATAACCGCATTATGTTTCAAGGTTGGCACTCACGGCCACAAAAGCTGGGCAATCAAAGCTCACAACTCAACATATTGGCCCCTAGTCTCAAAGAGTCAGGCCTCACAAATATAGCTCTTTGGGAGCTATTGCCAGCGGTAGCACTACCGCCGTGCGCTAGGGGATAGAACATTATTTCTTCCCAAAATTTTGGGTGTTTTCCTGGAGACTACTCCAAGTACTCCCACTGCAGCAACCTGCACAACCCATGACTTTGTAAACCACACTTTTAACTACGGAGTCTTATTCGGCATGCAAATAAAATATATCCATCACCAATATAGACCAACCTGTCTAGATTGGCTTCTCACAACTGCATATTCCGTACTTCGATTCCAGATTCTATATGCAATTTTTACCGGGGATACTTCTTATCGACCCATCGGAAATCCCTTCGTTCTCCACCAATTAGTGGGGGATTTCATGCAACAATGCCAAATTAAGGACTTACACATGTCCAAGAAGGAAGATCGTTACCCTTGTCGATCGTTTAGGAGTCGTGACCTTGCACTTGGTCCGAATGGAAATGACCACATCGCTTTCCTCTCTACAGATCTAGCTTCGGCTTGCTACCCCGATCACAAGAAAACTTCCCAAGCTCTTCCCTAGGGCTGGTTCAACCTTCTGCTTCTCCTTCTTATTTTTCTTCTTCTCTTCTCAAAGGGCAAGAGAGAGAGAGAGAGAGAGAGAGAAAGAGAGAGAGAGTGTGAGTGAGAGAATGAGTTGAAACTAAATCCCTCAGTCTTTTAGCAATCTTGGTTGTACTCTCAGTCACAAGATTTTAAGCTCAGAAGGAATGGATGGCCATGATTTAATTGATATTTCATTTGATAATAGCTACCACCACGCGGTAACTCGCTACCACCGCGCAGTAACTTAGGTGGTGGCTGTAGTGTCATCCAGCATCGCTTTACCGCTCAATGATTACCATAACACTTCATGACACATGACATCCTACTGTCATCGCACCCCTACCATCGGGGGGTACCTTCCAGAGATAAAGGTTGAATTAATTCATTGAATACCGTCGCGCGATACAACACTACCACCGAGCGGTTCCTTCCAGAGATACTGTATTTTAAATCAGGTGGATTCCTCCAGTGCTAGTTCTATAGCCTAGCGGTAACCTCCAGTGACCATTTTTCTATTGTTTTCAGGAATTTAGGGCATTATAATTCTGCCCTCCTTTAAGAGATTTCATCCCGAAATTACACTTAATAGGAAATAATAAAGAAGTACAAAACATATACAATGTACCTCAACGGAACAGTTCAGGGAACACTTCTCGTATGGTCTTCTTGCGCTCCCATGACAGGTCCTCACGGCCACCGTTGTCCCAACAGACTTTGACCATTCTGATCTATTTGTTCCTCAACCGTTTGAACTCTATATCCTTGATTCGAATGGGCTTGACTTTCATTGTCAACCAACTATTGACCGACACTTGATCTGTAGTAACCACTTGCGCAAGCTCTTGCATAGCCTTCCGCAGTACCGATATGTGAAACACATCGTGCAAACAACTGAGTTCAGTTGAAAGGTTCAGCTGATAGGCAGCTTCACCAATCCGCTCAACGATTTCAAACAACCCAAGGTATCTCGGGTTCAGCTTTTTCAAGCGTTGAATCCTAGATATGCCCTTGAACGAATCTATCTTGAGACACATCCAATCACCCACCGCAAACTCCACATTTCAGTGTTTGGCATTGTAATACTTTGCTTCCCTATTTTGAGCAATCAGCAACTGCTCTCGAATCAAACATATCATTGAAATCGCATCTTCGGCGTATTTACGTTTAAATAACTTTGATTCACCTATTTCTACCCAAGCCAAGCGAGTACAACACTTCCTACCGTATAATGCCTCAGAAGGAATACTTGCTTGGTAGCTTTTATTGTAGGCAATTTCTATCATATAGAGATGATCTTCCGACCTCTTTTGGAAATCCAAGGTGCACATGCGAAGCATATATTCCATCATTTTGTTTACCCTGTCGGTCTGACTATCTGTCTAAGGATGAAAGGTTGTGCTGAACTTCATCTTGGTACCCAACAGTTGATGAATAAACCTCCAGTCATTTGACATAAAATGCCTATCTCGGTCACTAATGATGATACGAGACACACCGTACATTCGTACGATATGTTCAACATAAAGTTTTGCCAACTTTTCCACTAAATTATCCCTCCGATTTGGAATGAAGTGTGACACTTTTGTCAACCAGTCCACGTTCACCAAAATGACATCATTTCTGCATTGTGATCTCGGCAAACCATGCATAAAATCCATAGATATGTCATCAAACTTCCACTCCGATATTAGTAATGACTTCAGGAAACCACCAGATTTTAGACATTCAACCTTTACTATGGCGTAAGTATGATACTTTGCCACATAATGAGCTATATCCTTCTTCAACCCTGACCACCAAAATAACTCCTTCATATCCTTAGACATCTTTGTGCTCCCCGAGTGGATTGAGTACTTTGTAAAATGTGCCTCGTATATCAATTCCTCCTGCAATTTTCCAACATTTGGGACGCAGAACTGGCCGTCTTTCCATAAGAGACCATCGTTAATTGAGAACTGGGAATTTGACCCGTCCATAGTCTCCACCATATAGCACTTCATGTTATTATCAAGCTTCAACGCCTAACGAATCCTATTTACGAGGTCGTATTACACTTTCATCTTGTTTAAGTATGCATCCGCGCTTGACTTCCCATCAACACAAGAGATGTCCAAAGCCTCCAACTCACGAATCAAATGCTCATCATGCGCATGTAACCAATTTGCTCATGCTGGAGCCTTGTAACTTAGCACATCCAAGACTATATTTCCCTTCCTGGGAGTGTAATGAATCTCGAAGGTATAGTTGATGTAGGCCCAAAGCTTTCGACGGATTAAACAATACGCGTTCTTATGTTCGACAATTAAATTAAATACGCAACGAATAATATTTTCTCTAAAACAATTATACCGACTACTCAACTAATTTAGCAACACACAAAATAAAGGGACGCAACCCATTTTATAGATTGAACAAGGGCTATAGGCCAATGTTTGCTCAAGAGAAAAGGACCCACATAATCCGGACAGTTAGCTATTCAAATTAAATTATCCACAAGCAATTCACAATTCCAATAAAAGAAAATTCCGGGCTAAATTAGTGATTAAAATGAAGTCCTAAATTCAATTCCAAATTAATTAATATGATGGTTGCCAAATCACTTGAACACCAAAGAAAATCAAGGCTAAGAAAGACCGATTTCTACAAGCGTTCACGAAATTTACCCGTTCCAAGTTATATGAAAAATATTCGGAATAGCAATGCTTAAAAATCAGATTTAAATTACGCACAACATTTAATATAAATCAGGATAATTTACTAGTATTCTATTCCACCAATACCTCAAAAAATTATAGAAGAAATCACACAAAGATGGTTAAGAAATCGTTACCCAATCCCAAGAACGATTCGTCCACAAGATGAGTGGAGGAGGCGCACAAGACGGTGGTTGAATCTATCTCCACGTGACTCCACAGATCTACACCGAATGATGAAGAAGCAAGCCATTTTCCTTTGCAAAGCCCTAGGTGAGAGAGAAACTTGAAGGCCAATATATATGGAAAGATGAGAGAGGAAAGGTGGTGGGAATATTTCCAAAGTGGAAGGAGGGGCTAGTCGGTTATTATTTTTGATGGAGTTGGGTGCTCAGGTTTGTGGTGGAGAGGGAGGAAAGAGAGGGGGTGGCCGGTTTGCAAGGAGGGGAGGAGAGGTTGGCCTAGAGGTTGAAGGAGAAAGAAAGGGCCGAACTTGGAGAGATGGAAAAGGGAGGCCGAAAATAGGGAGGAGGAGGAGGGAAGAGGAGGTGGCCGAACCACTAAGAGGGAGAGAGGGAGGAGGCTGGAGGCCAAGAGAGGGGGCAAGAGAAGGGGGGATGAATTTTCTCAAAGGGGGAGAGAGAGAGGAGGGGGGAAATTCAATTTTAGATTTCTTTGTTTCAATTTTTCATTCTTCTCTAAACAATCCTTCATCAACATGGCTATTTATAGCCTACACCACTCAATCATCCTCCATTCAAAATTCAAAAACAAAATTATGATGGTTATAGGCACCCATCATAATACATGAAATGAAAATACAATAATATAATTCTTGAAAATTAAAATGCTTAAAGTAAAATTGCATTGAGTAGAAATTGCTAGAAATAAAAATTGATAAAATACTATTATATAAAATATATAATTATAATTATTTATTTTATAATTATATATTTTATTTAATGGCAGACGTCGAGCAAAACATGTAGCGGCGGCGGCGTTGGTGACGTGGTAGAATCACATCCTCGAGCTTGCGGCAACGACTGTCCCAATCCACGAACTCTCTCAGATAGGGATCAACAACCGCATTAGCAACGTCGCCATCAATCCTCCCCCACTCAAAATTACTCATCACTGATAAGTGGCCCGTGAGGGGGAAGCAGTATAAAGCAGCATCAACATGGGGCAAATCTGGCCCCGCAATCCGTGTCGTAGTATTAAGAACATTCATCAGCACTAAGAACCTGTCTAGCAAAGAAACAACATGACTTCTGAGGAAACTCGAAAGGATGTCAAGAAAAAGAAATAAAACTAGAATCTTATCATCTGGTTCAAGAACCAAGGAGTCAACGTTGAAAATAGACACGATAGTACTAACACCCCCCAACCTAAGAGAAAATTTAGTGGTAGGAAGAAACGACGGAGAAAGGCACTCAGGTGGAACAGAGACGTACAGTAAAAATTCTAGAAATTTGAAATAAAGTGAAACACCCTGTGCTTTATAAAAATCTGAAATAAAAACATGTAATCCGACGTTCTTCATAATCATCGATGGGTCAGCGTTCCTACGTATTAATTTATTAACGGAGCCAGAAGGCATCCGCTCGGGGACTGACCAGACTAAACCCAAATCACTAAATCTAGCGTCGAACGGTCTCGAAAAGGAGTGGAAGTGCGTGCGACATAACTTAAAATTAAACTCTAATGTCCTAGATACATGAGGACAGAATCCATGTGCTACATGACTTAAACACAGAGGATAAGGGGGTTAAATCAGGTTGCACGGGAGCCTTATTATCAGAGATGATTTTTATGGGCTCCAAAACCGCAGTCTTAATTTCAATTTAAATATTTTCACGCTTAGCATGAAGATATGTCAAGGTGAACCGCTCATCATAAACAATTGAATTGGATGCTCCCGAATGTGAAGAGATGTGCGAGCGAAATAACTTAAGGGACCCAACTATAGTCACTAATGTGGGGAAATGAGAGTCATCAAATGACAGTGGATAAATGCGTGCAACCGGGTGTGGTATATAAGTATATCTAGGGGACACTACAACCAGAGGCACAATAGACAAAAAGTCAGAAACAGTCGAGGACAGAACCGTAATCGGACACGTAGAAAAATGAATAGTCAAAAGTGACGTGTAGTCATATCTATGAGGTGCGGTGAATAGTCCAAATACTAGTTCGCTCAACATAGTAATATCTACACGCCGAGTCAACGTTAAAGTAAGAACTAATAAAGTGGGCGTGACACAATAACTCAGACTAAGAATACCAGTTCCACATCCTAAAAAGTCAACGAATGTGGGCACAAAATTAGGAGGAAGGGTCGGTAAAATCAAACCCGAGATAAAATCCAAATCAGAATTAATTTGACCTATCGGTGATAACATTAATGAACTCTCAGCCGGGAGTAAAACCAAAGAATCGTCCAAAAATACCACTTACTCGCTTGCAATTTCTTCCAACACACTACACAAGTCATTCAATTCAGAATCAATAACGGTCTCATAAATGGGCAAAATCAAACCCAATGAAAATTTTAATTCAGATTGAGCTTCAAACAAAGGTGGTAACATCAAATAACTATCGTTCGGGTTCGCAGCGCTAATATCATCCAAACATAACCTTCTTACATAAGGTGAGTCTTCCCAATCAATCAAGACATCTATTAAGTTAGGGTTATCATTGACAATAGAGAAATCATCACTCACAGGCTCCTCAGGAAATTCAGATAAAGTCTCAGTGGGTATAATTGTAGGCTCTAACGTGATGGGGATCGTATTCTTGAGAGGGCACTCAATACTAGGGTGACCAGACACAACGCTAGTAGGGCACGTAATAGGCAAAAAGATACTCTCACAGATTGGACTATCATCATCATCCCAAACATCATCTTCTAGATCACTAGGTATGCCTTCAATGTTAGAATCATCAGAATCGTCGGGCACTATTGTACATGAAGGAATACTGTCAACTAGATTGTCAACTTCAGCATCCAGAGATTCTATATCCACATCAGAATCCTCAGTGGTATCAGTCACTATCTTAATGGGCTTATTCGTTGATACTAAAGGAGCAAACACCCTAGTAGTACCTCTATCAAATTCAAATTTTGGGGTCTAATTGGCTTATGTTCCCTTGAGGTGGGTATAGACATACTTTGGTTATTACTACCTCTCTTGGGATAGGATCTATCCTGAGGCGTAAGGTCACTCCTATAAGCAGATATGGGTCTAGTGTCGTAACTATTCTTACTAATGAGTGTGGTGCTATTAGTACATAGGTAGTTGGGATCAAATTGATCCGAGAGTAGGCTAGGCATGTGCGGCCAAACATAACGATAGCTACCAACATGACGCTCTTTGTTTAACCAAAATAATTGGGCTTGACCTACTAATCGCTCTCGGGCAATGTTAACATTTTTATGGTTATCCCATAAGTGAAAATTAAAACAATTTTCTAATCCCTTAAGCCAATCTCTAAAAATTTGTGGACATCCTAAACCGTCATAAGTAGGATAAATGTGGTGTGGCTTAGGGGGTGTTGGTGCTACTTGGCTAGCCTTTAGTTGTGCAATCAAAACCTTAATCTCATCCTCTACAGGGGACCGTACTGGTTCCCTAACGTTGGCCATGGAACCAAAAGATTTTACTCGGGAAACGTTAACGTAATAGGCCATTTTAGTGAGAACCGGAGAGAATATCTCACCCGGAACTGGTGCACATGCAATGAATAAATAACCCAACTCTATTTAATTTTCAAAGATGTAATTGTTCCCGCTAATTAGTCAAGGTAATAGATATATATTTTTTGATTTTCTTGCTGTAAAAAATATGAATATGAATAAAATTTTTTTTTTTTACTGAAAAAAAAATATAGGCCGCTATTTGTAGACCAAAATTAAATTGTTATCATGATTTAATAAAAATAATGGCTTAATAAAAATAAATTTTTTTTAAAATTCTTACTAATAAAATGATGGAGAATTTCCAGAATTTTATTTTTTGAATTTTGAGAAAAACTAAAAATTTTAGGCTGCTATTTGCAGACCAAAAATTGAAAAATGCAATGAAACGTATAAATGCGTGTCGGTGCTCAAAGCAAAAGGGGGAGGGGGACAATTAGGAAATTGACGCGAACCTCCCTATGATACCAAATTGTTCAGGCCCAAAGATTTTGACGGATTAAACACTACGCGTTCTTATGTTCGACAATTAAATTAAATACGTAGCGAACAATATTTTCTCTAAAATAATTATACCGACCACTCAACTAATTTAGCAACACACAAAACAAAGGGACGAAACCCCTTTTATAGATTGAACAAGGGCTATAGGCCAGTGTTCGCTCAAGCAAAAAGAACCCACACGATCCGGACAGTTAGCTATTCAAATTAAATTGTGCGCAAGCAATTCACAAGTCCAATAAAAGAAAATTCCGAGCTAAATTAGTGATTAAAATGAAGTCCTAAATTCAATCCCAAATTAATTAATATGATGGTTGCCAAATCACTTGAACACCAAAGAAAATCAAGGCTAAGAAAGATCAATTTCTACAAGCGTTCATGAAATTTACCCGTTTCAAGTTATACGAAAAATATTCGGAATAGCAATGCTTAAAAATCAGATTTAAATTACGCACATCATTCAATATAAATCAAAACAATTTAATAGACTTATATTCCACCAATACCTCACAAAATTATAGAAGAAATCACACAAAGATGGTTAAGAAATCATTACCCAATCCCACGAAAGATTCGTCCACAAGATGAGTGGAGGAGGCGCACAAGACGGTGGTTGAATCTATCTCCACGCGACTCCACGGATCCGCACGGAACGATGAAGACGCGAGCCATTTTCCTTTGCAAAGCCATAGGCGAGGGAGAAACTTGAAGGCCAATATATATGGAAAGATGAGAGAGGAAAGGTGGTGGGAATATTGCTAAAGTGGAAGGAGGGGCTAGTCGATTATTATTTTTGATGGAGTTGGGTGCTCGGGTTGTGTGGTGGAGAGGGAGGAAAGAGAGGGTGGTGGCCAGTTTTGCAAGGAGGGGAGGAGAGGTTGGCCGAGAGGTTAAAGGAGAAAGAAAGGGCCGAACTTGGAGAGAGGGAAAAGGGAGGCCGAAAATAGGGAGGAGGAGGAGGAGGGAAGAGGAGGTGGCCGAAATACTAAGACGGAGAGAGGGAGGAGTCTGACGACCAAGAGAGGGGGCAAGAGAAGGGGGAGACAAATTTTCTCAAAGGGGGAGAGAGAGAGAGAGGAGGGGGAAAATTCAAATTTGAATTCTTGGTTTCAATTTTTCATTTTTCTCTAAACAATCCTTCATCAACATAGCTATTTATAGCCTACACCACTCAATCATCCTCCATTCAAAATTCAAAATTCAAAAATGAAATTATGATGGTTATAGACACCCATTATAATACATGAAATGAAAATACAATAATATAATGCTTGGAAATTAAAATGCTTAAAGTAAAATTGCATTGAGTAGAAATTGCTAGAAATAAAAATTGATAAAATACTATTATATAAAATATATAATTATAATTATTTATTTTATAATTATATATTTTATTTAATGGCGGACGTCGAGCAAAACATGTAGCGACGGCAGCGTTGGCAACATGGTAGAATCCCATCCTCGAGCTTGCGGCAACGACCGTCCCAATCCACGAAATCTCTCAGACGGGGATCAACGGCCGCATCAGCAATGTTGCCATCAATATTTCCCAAGAAAATCCATCCACCCTTGTTGTTGCATATTAAGATTCTTCTGATATAACAGATACTTTAAGATCTTATGGGCCGTGAAGATGTCGACCTTCATGCCATATAAATAATATCGCCATAACTTAAAAGCAAATATCACAGCCGCCAATTCCAAGTCATGAACCGGATAATTCCTCTCATGCACTTTCAGTTGGGATGATTCATAAGCTATAACCTTTCCAAATTACAGAAGAACGCAGCCTAAGTTGCTCCTTGAGGATTCACTATAGATCTTATGGCCTTCTGCATTACATGGCGAACTCAAAACAGGCGTCGTGGTTAGACGACTCTTCAACTCCTCAAAAGCTCGCGCGCACTCGGGCTTCCAAATTAACTTCTGATTCTTCCTTATCAATGTAGTGAGAGGTAAAGCAATCATTGAAAAGTTCCCTACGAAGCGCCTATAGTAGCAGGCAAGTCCAATCTGCTATAGAAATAAGTACATGACACTCTCATATCGTAACTATCTTCACCAAATCCACAACAATACCCTCTCCACTAACAATAAGACTAAGAAAGGACATTGAAGATATCCAAAACTCACACTTAGAGAACTTGTCATATAGTTGATTCCTCCTCAGGGTATGCAAAGCCAATCTCAAATGATTTACATGATTCTCTTCTGACTGAGAGTATACCAGTATGTCATCAATAAAGATGATCACAAACTTGTCAAAATATTCTTTAAAGGTCCCATGAATCAAGTCCATAAACACCGATGGTGCATTAGTGAGCCCAAAAGGTATCACAGTAAATTCATAATGTCCATAGCATGTACCAAATGCTTTATTGGGAATATCACTTTCTTGAATCTCAACTGCCAATAGCTGGACTTCAAATCCAACTTTTAAATAGACAGTCAATCCAACCAGCCGATCAAACAAATCATCGATTTACAGAATTAGATACTTGATCTTTTCTGCTAGCTTGTTCAGTTCATGATAGTCAATGCATAGATGCAAGCTTCCGTCCTTCTTCTTTACAAAGAGGACCAGTGCACTCCAAGATGACATACTTGGATGTATATAGCCTTGCTCTAGCAACTCCTGCAACTAAACCTTCAACTCTTCCATCTCCTTTGGCGATACTCGGTATGGTGAGCGTGATATAAGTTTCACACTTGGCACCAACTCAATTGTGAAGTCGATCTCTTGCTGAGGTGGAATCCTAGGAAGATCTTTAGGAAACACATCTGCAAACTCCGATACAATAGGAACGCAACTCAAACTGGACTTCAGCTTTACATCCTCCAATACTGTGAAGAATAACTTTGTGCCCTTCTGACGGACTTGACTACTTGGAGAGCATACATCAGTAACTTGCTCGATCCTTGCATTCCAGCAAACTTAGTCTCGCGTTCGGTGTTTTGTCCTAGTCTGACTTCCTTTGAGTTGCAATCAATGTAGGCACGCTGCTCCGAGAGCCATTCCATGCCAAAGATCACATCAAACTAAGATATCGGTAGAACAGATGCTTCCCACCCAAAGTCATGACTTCCTATCTGCACCTTAACACAAATCTCTCTACCCGCATTCACCCTATACCCTTATGGCAGTGTTATCCCAATCTCATATTATTTCGAATAAAAGCACTATGAGAAATACACAAATCCATGAATAGAAAGGGATATGATGTGCCCAGTTAAAAAGTTGTTCTTATCGTCCAGGTGAACAACAAGTTCGAACCTAGTTTTGTACATGTAAAACATGCATTCTTACATAAAGTAGAAAGTACAATAGTCTATTACAACTACTCCCTTATACATACCTATAATGCTATTTTATTTTGTCATCACCAAAGGGCCACTGAGACAGTCTCGAGCACAATGTCCCTCTTTTCCATACATGTAGCAAGTAAGTAGACCTCTTCCTGTAGTTGCTCCAGAACTAGCCTTCTTCATCCTTGGAGTACCACTACAATATTATCTGGTAATATGACCTATCTTGCCACAAGCGTAGCAAATATGTGGAGCTTTACTAGTAGTTGCTCAAGAAATAAAAGATGAAGAAGCCGACCTAGAATATTTGTACTTCTTGTTCCACCTTAGATACCCAACTTTGATGAGCTCGGTACGTTAAACTCTAGCATTTGGTGGACTTTTGCCAAATCTATCTCTAAAGATCTAGCTGACTCCACAAATACACAAAATCCAAATAACTTTGGACGCACCAACAGAAGTTGTAGATCATCGCACAGACCATTATAAAATCTATTGATCTTGGTCTCCTCATCCTCCAACACAAATCCTACATATTGTCTCATCATGAAAAATTCCTGTAGGTACTCATCAACTGTGTGCGCTCCTTGCACCAAACACATGTTCAACGGCTGATCTGAGGCTCTTCTTATTCCAATCTACTCAAGTACACCAACCAGCATCAAAGTCACCATAGGGACAGAGGGATGTATATGCCTTTTAGGTTGGGCATTGATCATTGCAAAGACTAAATCATCTATCACCTGAACTGTTTCCGCAGATAGAGGAGGTGTAGATACCTCAGTTGGTGTACTACTCTCTGCCAAGTGTTGGGGCTGAGATTGCCCCGCACAACTTTTAGTCACCTATAATCGTGAAACACACAATTAAGCGATTAACAAAATTACAAAAAGCAATTATAGGAACACGCAGGTTTCACAAAAATGTGTATTTTCATTCCTAAGTGGACATTCATGAGTTCTTTAATGTTATAATGATGACGCACACACGTGCTCACCACCCCTTAAAAGAATTCGACCACGAATTCGACTAAGGAAGACTAACACCTGAAGCTGATACCAATTTATAACACCCTCATCCGTCATGAAGAATATAATAGAAGGTCTGACCGAGGCCCCACGCCATATTCCACGGACAGTCAGTGAAGTTATATATTATTACCAAGATATACAAGTATCCTAACTCAGAGTTACATTCTAGAGAAAGCATTAACATTAACTTTGAACCCAAACACAAGAATGTACACTAATACATAATAGGAATGATATACAAAATACACAAAGTGTTTTGGACTTAAGGCCTTATAACTTTTCTCTTCACAATAGTATATTACATACATCGGCACACATGCCAACCATATATGTAAACAATAAAACATGCTTCGCTTGGACTTCGAGGGTCGGCATAGATCAAAGGGGCTTTGGCCCCCTACTTCTCGCACAACACTCCAACAACTACATAGGGACAATCAACCAAGATATTGTTAAACAAGGCAATGTTCAGCATTAGCTGACCAAATTATAACGACCCCATCCCTCACTTAGGGTGGCGATACTCCTGCCCTGCAGGTATGCAGCATGTATATATATAATGACATCAAAGTGTATAATTTAAGCAAAATTCACCAAAGACATTGGCATGCACGGCCACACGCCCCGTGCACTTAGGGCATATTTTCGGTGTTCTGGACTTTCCCAGGCCCACCACCATACTCTGTGACGTTTCAACATTTGTTTGAGCATTACTAGTCTTTATGGCCTAAAGCCTAAGACTCTCACCTATCGCTACAATAAAGTCAAAGAGATTCTCCAAGATTCACTTCAATGACTCACTCCAAGTCGATCGACATAAGGTTGGGTACAGTTCAGCCATAGGCAGTTGCTCAAATCATTGGGCGCAAAAAACTACGATGCAGGTCAGCCTCCCCTTGCCCATTCATAAAATACATAACCATATTATGTTTCAAGGCTGACACTCATGACCACCAAAGCTGGGCAATCAAAGCTCACAACTCAACATATTGTCCCCTAATCTCTAAGAGACAGGCCTCACAAATGTAGATCTCTGGGAGATACCGTTAGCGAAGCACTACTGTCACGAGGTAGGGGACAAAACTTTATTTCTTCCTCAAATTTTAGGTATTTTCCTGGAGACCACTCCAGTACTCTCACTACTTCAACATGCACACCCCATGACTCCACAAACCACACATTTAAATACAGAGTCTTCTACGATACGCAAATAAACGATAATCATCACTAATCCAGACCAACTTGTCTAGATGGGATTCTTACAGGATTCCTATTACGTACTTCGATTCTGGATTCTATATGCATTTTCTACCAATGATACTTTGTATCTACTCGTCAGAAATACCTTCATTCTCCACCAATTAGTGGAGGACTTCATGCAACTATGCCAAATTAGAGACTTCATATGTCCAAGAAGGAAGATCGTTACCCTTGTCGATTGTTTAGGAGGCATGATCTTGCACTTGATCCGGATGGTAATGTCCGCATTGCTTTCCTCTCCACGATCTAACTTTGACTTGCTACCCCGATCACAAGAACACTCCTCATGCTCTTCCCTTGGACTGGTTCAACCTTCTCATTCCTCTTCTTCTCTTCTCAAAGTGCAAGAGAGAGAGAGAGAGAGAGAGAGAGTTTGAGTGAGAGAATGAGTTGAAACTAAACCCCTCAGTCTTTTATCGATCATGGTTGTACTCTAAACCACAAGATCTCAAGCTTAGAAGGAATGTATGGCCATGATTAAATTGAGATTTCATTTCAAAATAGCTACCTCCGCATAGTAACTCGCTATCGCCGCACAGTAACTTAGGTGGTGGTGGCGGTCTCATCTAGCACCGCTTTGCCATTCAACGACCGCCTCAACACCTCATGACACATGTCATCCTACTTCCAGCGATACTCCTACTGTCAGCCGATACCTTCCAGAGACAAAGGTTGAATTAATTCATTGGCTACTGCTGTACGGTACCATACTACCGCCGAGCGGTATCTTCAAGAGACACTTGTATTTTAAATCAGGTGGATACATCCATCTCTAGTTCTACCACCTGGAGGTAACCTCCAGTGACAATATTCTATTATTTTCGGGAAATTTGGGGCATTACATACACTCCCGTCAACACAACCAAAACCAACATGCTCCTCGCCATCTGAGATAACGATACCCTTTGTAGGCCAGAGCCACTTGCACTGAAAAATGGAGATCATTCACAATATTGTGACTTTCATCAAGGACATGATCACAACATGGAAGGCTGCCATATGTTAAAGATGGAGATCAAGCGCCTCGTCCAATAAGAATTCCTCGAAAAATTCTTACTGAACCATCACCCAAACCGACATACTTTTCATTTGGGGCAAACAACAAACAAACACATATATATTTTGGTATTTTTTTTAATCTTACAACTGCTTTAAAGATACTGGACATCTTAAGCAAAGCTCCAATAGTTAAGACCACGGATCTGGGTTTCGACACCAATCGACTAGCTCTCCGATTAAACGAGACTTATATATACACCAGGAAACATACATTCCCACACTACAGGGCTATCTACCCCCGAGCTGCTAAACACTCCAATCCCATGCCGTAGGGCAACATGCCCCCGTGATGTAGAGCATCCACTCATGCGTTGTAGGGAAACATACCCCCGTACCGCATAGCATCCGCTCTTACGCTGCAGGGAAACATGTCTAAAATTGCAGAGCATCTGTTCCCACGCTATAGGGCAATATGCCCCTGAGCTGTTGAATACTTTGCTCCCGTACTGTAGGGCAACATCGTTGGGAAAACCCTCATGATTTAGCTTAATAAATTATATTTAGTGATTTTATATCCTAGGTCTATTACCCATGATGTATAAAGATGGTAATTTGGTCTTCGAAGTCTCAGGGTGTCATTGATATAAAGGATATATACAAGGCATACTGAATTGAAGAGAAAAGTCATAAATTACCAATATGAGTCTACTAGATCTCGGCACAACATCAACTAAAATTTGACATTTCTTTGAATAGAAGTCAGAGCAACTTAATCTGGATAAGTCGATGGCACTTAAATATTAAATCAATGTATGCTTTGACATGATATTGACGGAAAGTCGACTATAGAGATTTTAATACAAAAAGTCAGAAATCGATGTTGCTTCGATTGGAACTCGGCGTTATAATGACTGGATTTCTTAAAAGAATTTGTTTTGTAGCTTCAATCCGATTTAAATCAACAAGGGGTTTTCATAATAGATTCTTGGAAACGTTAGAGGCAGTCAATCTATATATATAATGAGTTACAAAGAAATAATAGATTAACATAGATAAGAGATCTATCACAGTTGATCAAATATATTATCAACCAGTAGACGATTAAGAAAATATATATCAGATCGTGGGAAGATTGAATTCGACAAAAAAAGCTTGGAAGATCATCATCATCAATTGAATCTCTTCCAATATCATTCGATTGGTTTGAAAGTTGTTGAGTTCGATTAGAAAATTAGTACTTCTTCTCGAGAGAAAATTGTATCAGATTCAAAGAAGATTTTGAAAGATCATCTGGAGATTGGGCTTATAGTCTTTGATATTTTGATATTCAGAGATTCATCAAAAGTTTCAGTCTTTCAGAGATCAGCATTGATTGTCCTCAGAAATTTGAAGAGAGGACACCAAGAGAAGAATCGTTCTAACTCAAATCTTCCCTTATTTTACTTTTTGTATTGGAGAAAAGAGTTTTGTGAATCCCTCATCAAAGGATTCTGTGAGAGGTTCTAAGAGTATCCCTAAAAAAAGACTCAAATTGTAATTTGTTCAAGATCTTATCAAAAGATCTGGTGTGGTTCTATAAGTCTCTTGATCAAAATACTCAGACACTGTGATAGTGAATTCCTATCAAGGGATAGAAGAGTGGATGTACCCAATTTGAGGGAGAACCAATATAATCCTTATGTCTTCTATGATTTTATTTTGTCTTATTTTTTGTGGTGATGTGCTGTGATTTTAATTTACTGTATCTGATTATGGATAATTATTTATGTGAATGCAAATTCTGTGATTAAAATTAAGCATTTTAAAATAATTTTTAATCTCTATTCACTCCCATCTAGAGAAAAATTAGAGGATTATAATAATTGTACTCCTATTTCAATTGGTATCAGAGGGAGCTTAATCATCAATAGGCTAATCTATAGGAGATTAATCAATAATAAGGTTAACCCCATGATCAAAATATCATTTTAGTTAAAACAATAAATTCACGTACACATTTACTATAATGGTTTCAAATTCTTTCAAAGGATTTGCGTCAACAAGACCACTAGTGTGTAATATTGATAAGTTTACACTCTGGAAAGATAGGATCAAATTGTATATGATCTCTATTGATGAGGGAATTTTTGAATCAATCTTGACAGAACTACCAATGCCATACAGAAAGGATGCAGAAGGCAATATAACTATATAACCAGTACCAAGAAATGAATGGACTGATGTAAAAAAGAGAATTAAAGATTGTGATGCAAAAGCCATGAATATCTTAGTCTCTACCATGGAAGATGACATATTTCAAAAGGTTGTAGAATGTCTCTCAGCAAAATAGATATGAGAATCTTTAATAAGAATTGTTGATGGAAGTGCAGATGAAAAGAATGATAGAAGAACACTTTTAATCTCACACTATGAAAATTTCTAGTAGAAATCTGATGAACTTGTTGCAAAAATATATGACAGATTCAACATGATAATTAATGAGTTAAAAGGATTGAATAAAGACATATCTCTTACAGAAATAAATGACAAGTTACTCTTGTGCTTCCCTAATACATGGGACTCTAGATTTGGGAAATAAGAGTAGCTAAATGCCATAAAGAGATTACTATAGATGCTCTACTTGGAAAGCTGAAACCATATGAACAGCTATTGAAAAGTAGAGCTGAAACTGAAGCGAAAGAGAATAACCTATCATTAAAAGAAAAATCTGTAGCATCAAAAGTTTCTAAAGATGAACTATCTGTTACAGAAAATGAAATGTTCAATCTTCTGGAAAATAGATTTAGAAAATGGATTAAATAAGAAGATTCAAGAAAAAGAGACAGAAGTATGGGAAAACCAAAGTTTGACAAAACTCCTAATAAAGAGATAATTTGCTTTACTTACAAAAAACATGGACATATTTCAACTAAGTGTCCAGAATAACAAAAGGAAAAATCTAGCTCAAAGGATCAAAAGAAAAGGTATCTAAAGAAGAAGGATAAGAGAAAGGAAAAGGTTTCATTGATGAAACCTGGAGTGATACAAGCTCAGATTCCAATTCTTTATCAGATACAGAATAAGAAAAGGCTACTGAGGAAGCTTGTCTCATGACACTAGAGACAGAATCTTATCATGACTCAAATGAGGTACTAATTATTTTGATGATATAAATTTTACTTCTAATGATTTTAAGATATATTTTAGAGTATTTTGCATTGATCAAATAGAACTTGAAAAGGAAATCAAATCATTAAGGCAAAAATTGAAATTATATGAAGACTATCCAGATGACATTAAGCAAATAGAATAAGATAAGCATTTAGAAGTCGAGATAAATAATTTTAAGGAACAGATTAGAAAGCTTACAAAAGAAAATACTTCATTGAAAGAAGAACTATCAAAGGCAAAAGTCTTTAAAGACTCCTTGAATGGAAGGAGTATTCAGCTTAAGAATATCACTGAGAACCTTAAGAAAAGGTTTGTTCATTTGGTCTTAGGAGCAATACCTAATAGGATTGTAGTAATTAATAATAAACCTGTATGAAAAAATCATGTATCTTTCATTATGGCAAAGGAAGTAACATTTACAATAGTCCATAATAATTATTCAAATCCTGATAAAGATAAGAGAAAAATCAATGGAAAAAGTGTTGCAAATAAACAATCATTGATAGATAAGAAACAAAAGTCAGTAGTTTCAATAAATCAAGAACATGCGTTGACTTCATATCGACGCAACTCTTGTGAAACGACGATTTTAAATCAACGTATTCCAAATGTTGCGTCGACTTGAACTCGATGCATATCCCTGAACAATAATTATTCTTATCAATGTAATTTTATGAACGATGTTTGCAAAGTTTTTTATATCAAAGGTCATGAAACTAGAATATTTTGGTTTCATAGACCAACACTCTTTTATCCTAATGGATATTATTACAGGCCATCATATACTTTTATTACTCCCTATAATGGAAAAACAAGGGGTCCAAGGTAACCTAGATCCCAACTAATGTTTAAATTCATGTGTAGTAAAAAAATTTTCCTTCCACAAATCATTAGTGGTATTTGGACAGTGGATCCTCCAGCCATATGACTGGACAAAGAGATATACTGGTAAATTTCAAGGCCAAAAATGGTCTAAAGGTAGTTTTTGGTGATTCTAATTTTGGTCAGACCAAAGGATATGACATGATAAAAATTGGAGATATCACATTTACCAAAGTAGCTTATGTTGAAGGGATTCAACATAATCTAATTAACATTAGCCAATTGTTTGATGGTGAATACAAGGTTTTATTCAATAACAACATTTACCAAATAATAAACTCTAGAACAAATAAAATTGTGCTAACAGGTTCTAGAAAAGGCAACATATATGTTGTTGATTTTGATTCCACTAACAATGAATTATGTCTATTTAATATAGAAATAGACAAGAATGAGCTATGATATAGGAGGCTTAGTCATCTGAATCACAAGACCATAACAAGGCTATAAAAATATGAGCTAGTAAAAGGGTTACCAAAAG
Organism: Platanthera zijinensis; assembly: GCA_039513925.1. Classification (NCBI taxonomy): domain Eukaryota; kingdom Viridiplantae; phylum Streptophyta; class Magnoliopsida; order Asparagales; family Orchidaceae; genus Platanthera; species Platanthera zijinensis. The sequence goes on along the minus strand of CM077088.1, from coordinate 75,243,011 downwards.
ATAAATACAAAGAGATCAATCCATATTGAGCTTGCCAATTGGGAAAATAAGTAAAATATTTTTTTAAACCCATTGGTAAGAATGATTCTCCCAGTATTTTATATTTACAACATATGGATTTATTTGGTTCTCTTACCATTCAAAGTTTAGGAGGTAAGTCTTTTACATTTGTTATTGTGGATGACTTTTCAAGGTTTAATTGGGTGTTATTTTTAAAATCTAAGTCTAAAACTTTCACAACTTTCACAAAATTCATTAAACATATCAAATCTAAATTTGATACTAAAGTGTCATTGATTAGAAGTGATCATGGCACAAAGTTTGGAAATCAGTTGATCTGTAGATTTTGTTAAGATGAAGGAATAAGACAAAGCTTTTCTACTCCCATAACTTCTCAACAAAATGGAATTGTTGAAAGGAAAAACAGAACACTGATTGAAACTAGAAGAACTTTATTAGTAGAGTCTAATCTGCCTAGGTCCTTTTGGGCTGAAGCAGTTAACACTGCTAATTAGGTTATGAATAGAAGTCTTATTCACAAGACAAAACTTATGACACCTTATAAACTTTTGAAAGGTAAGCTACCTAAGGTTTCTTACTTCAGAATATTTGGCAGTGTTTGTTATATCCTTAATAATGGGAAAAGTTATCTTGCCAAATTTGATAAGAAAGCTGATATTGGAATATTTTTGGGATATTGCTGATCTCCCAAAGCCTAAATGTGCTATAATAAAAGGACACTTATGATTGAAGAATCCATGCAGGTTGTATTCATGAAACTCGTGCTTGTTCCTAGGGAGAGGAAACTTCTAGAAGAAATTTATTGCAGGAACAGGTAGCAATGGATGAAAATTCAAAGAAATAAAAATTATGGAGAATATAAAAAACTCTTCTAAAAAAATAATCATCAAAAAGAAGATGATATTGAGAACTCAGAAGATGAAGTTCCTATAATTGAATATATTAATCTAGCAGTTATGGAACAAGTTATTGCTTAGGAAACTGAATTACAACATGAAGAAGAATAATTAGACCATGATCTAATTGATATCTATAAAATCTCAGCACAACAACACAGAAAATCAAACAAAAACAAAATCATAGAAGACACAAGGATTATAGTGGTTCCACCTCAATCTGGGTACATCCACTCTTCTACCCCCTTGGTAGGAATTCACTATCACAGTGTCTGAGTCTTTTGATCAGGAGACTCTTAGAACCAAACCAGATCTTTTGATAAGGAGATTTTGAACTAATTACAATCTGAGTCTTTTCTAAAGAAGACTCTTAGAACCTCTCAAGGAATCCTTTGATGAGGGATTCACAAAACTCTTTTCTTTAATACAAAAAGTAAAGTAAGAGAAGATTTGAGTTAGAATGATTATTCTCTTTGTGTCCACTCTTCATATTTTTGAGGACAATCAATGATGATCTATGGAACTTCTGATGAATCTCTAAATATAAAAATATCAAATACTATAAGCCCAATCACCAGACAATCTTTCAAAATCTTTTTTGAATCTGATGCAATTTCCTCTCAAGAAAATGAAGTACTAATTCTCTAGTTAGACTCAGTAACTATAAAACCAATCAACTGATATTGGAAGAGATTTAATTATAGATGATAATCTTCCAAGCTTTTTCTATCAAATTCAATCTTCTCACGATCTGAAATGATTTTCTTATTCATCTGTTGATGATTGATAATCTGTGATAGCCTCTTCTATTTATGTTCACTTCTATTATTTCTTTGTAACTCATCATATATATAGATCGACTGCCTCTAACGTCTTCAAGAATCTATTATGTAAACACCATGTTGAATTAAATCATATTGAAGGCACAAAACAAATTCGGTTAAGAAATCCAGTCGACGTAATGTCAAGTTTTAGTTGAAGGTAACACCGATTTCTGACTGCCTGTATGAAAATCTCTGTAGTTGACATTCCATCGATATCCTGTCGAAGCATGTGTCGATTTAATCTTTAAGTGTCGTCGACTTATCTAGATTGAGTTGCTTTAACTTTAATTCAAATTAATGTCTTCAAGAATCTATTATGTAAACACCTTGTTGATTCCAGTCGACGTTGCGTCGAGATCTAGTCGACGCATATTGATAATTCATGATTTTTTTCTCTTTAATTCAGTATGTCGTGTATATGTCCTTTATATCAATGACACCTTAGGACTTCTAAGATCAAATTACCCTCTCTATACATCATGGGTAATAGACCTAGGATGCAAAATCACTAAATATAATTTATTAATCTAAATCATAAAGATTTTTCCCAACACAACTGTTATGAAAATTTCCCGCAATCTCTTCAGCACCACGGGAACATGACAGAAAATCAATAACATATTATAAGAGAAAAATACAAGAAAATAAATCAAGCACACACAGACGAAACAAGATATATGTTGTTCGATGAGAACCTCCTACATCCATGAGGGGAGCACCACAGAACGATCCACTATAATCAGAGGGTTTAAAGGTACATGAAGGTGAGCAATAAAAACGATAAAAACTATAGCACCGTGGTTCCCCAAAATAGCCCTTGTACTCGCTGGCATCCAAGTCACCACTGGCTCCCAGTCTAGAACACAACCCCGAACAGGTCAAGAAACCTCCAACAAAACACTCAAAATGCAACGATCCCAAATAGATCAATAGAGGACTTCCTTTTCTCTCGTAGTCGAAGCCCGAACTCCCGCACAGATGATATCCACATTCTTCCCTAGACTGGATGATGAGACTTCCTTGGGACAAGGTCCTCTCTCTCATCCCTTTAATGAAGTAGTCATATCCCTATCAAGAAACCCTCCAACTAGAATCGCCTTGCTCACGCCGTTGTTTCAAATCAGGAGGTAGGAGAAGTTTTGCCGCACTGATTTCTTATCCTAATGAACTAGATGAAATTTATATATGGAGAGGAGAGTATTTAGAAAAAAATCAAACAAAAGAACCGCCGGGTTTAGAGTGGAGGCAAAAATAATAATATCCACCTTGACGCCCCTTTCATTGCAAGCTCCACTTGAAACTTGGATCTTCTCACAAAAGAACACGCCCTCTCCCTAGAGTCACCACGATCAACAGGTACAAATGTAAGCCAAGTCAAGACAGTGCTTAAACTTGACTCCTGTAAGGGGGTTTGTCAACATATCTGCAGTATGGTCTTCCGTAGGAACCTTCAGTAACTGAATGTCACCTCCTCTAATGAACTCCATCAGCTTATGGTAGCGCACATTAATATTCTTTGTCCTTTCATGATAGACCTGGTCCTTTGCAAGACAAATAACACTCTAACTATCACAATGCAGGTTCACCGACTCTTGAGAAACTCTTTGTTCCTTAATGAGACCCCTGAGCCAAATATCTTCTTTATTAGCCTCCACCGCAGCAATATACGACTCTGCCTTTATCATGGACAAAGCTATTATATCCTAAATAGTAACTTTCCAACTGATAGGACCTCCACTTAGAAAAAATATGTAGCCTAAAGTTGAACTTCTCCTGTCAAGGTCACTTGTGTAGTTAGAATCAACGAATCCCTCTAAAGTTCCAGTAACTTTGCCGTTTTTTAAAAGTAATATGACATCTGGCATTCCGTTCAAATACTACAGAATCCACTTTACTTCTTCCAAGTGTTGTCTCTGTAGATTTATTATGCATCTGTTGACAACACCAACTACCTGAGCAATACTTGTTTTCATGTATATCATCGCATACATTAAGCATCCTACCATAATATCATACGACAATCTAAGAATCATCTAGCGTTCCTCCTCGGTGTATGAAAACTGTTGTGATGACAATCTAAACTGTTGTCCCAAAGGAGATGTAACAGCTTTAGATTCCACCATATTGAACTTTTTCAGTACCTTCTGAATGTAGTTAGTCTGAGAAAGCCATAACATGCCACTCTTTCTATCCTGCTTGATCTCAATCCAAAGGATCTTTTAAGCATGACCAAGATCATTTAACTCAAATTCAGTATTCAATTTCCGCTTCAGTATTTGAATTTCTCAGGCTGACTTGCAGGCAATCAACATGCCATCGACGTAGAACATAAGAATCAAAATATTACTGTCTACAAGAAATTTGTAGTAGACGCAATTATCATACTATCTTTTGATGTACCCATGTGATGTCTTGAAAGTGTCAAATCTCTTGTACTATATCCACGGAGCCTAATTTAGACCATAAAGAGACCTCTTCAGTTTGCACACTTTTTTCTTATCACCAGGTCAAATGAACCCCTCAGAATGCAGTATGTAGATCTCCTCCTCTAAACTGCCATGAAGGAAAGAAGTCTTCACGTCAAACTGCTCCAACTCCATGTCTTACCTAGCTTCATGGTGAGTAACACCTGAATGGAATAATGTTTCACCACTGGTTAAAAGATTTTGTTAAAGTTGACTCCCTCCTTCTTCACAAACCCCTTTACTACAAATCTGTCCTTGTATCTCCAATGATATTTCCTTAATGTGGACTCCTTCTTGAACACCCATTTGGAACTAATTTTCTTATCCCCTTTAGACATACTAACCAATCCCAAGTCTTGTTCTTCTGAAGGGATTCCATCTCTTCTACCATGGTAACCTCTCACTGAGAACTGTCTCTGCTCTCTATAGCTTCTCGGTAAGAACTAGGATCTGAGGAGATCACCTAAAAAGTGTATGCTACAGTGTCTTATAGCCTGAGAGGCAGTCTGACCTCTCTCCTCACCTTTCCTCTAGCAATCGAGTACGGCTCCATTTCGGCAGGTTGCACAATGTCTGACTCATCTGAGTAAGATGACTTATCATGATTATCTACTTTGACACTTCCTTCCAACTCCAGCTCCACTAGTGAGCCTGGAGTTTTCTCCACCTCTTTTGCTTGAGACTGAGACCTTTTTATCATAAAAGCCTCATCAAAAATGACGTCGCACTTCAGTTCGACCTTCTTAGTTTCATGATTCCATATCTTGAACCATTTAGTGTTGGCTTTATGGCCCAAATAGATGCACCTCTTATACTTAGCATCCAGCTTTGTTTCTGAATCCTGCAACAATGTGTAGGCAGGACATCCAAAAATATGAATATCAGAATAATCAACAGATTTACTCAACCATACTTCTTGTGGAGACTTTAGCTCTAGTGACATTAATGGAGGCTGATTCACTAGATAACATGCTATATTAATTGCTTTTACCCAAAAAGATTTATGTAAATCAGCAAACAGTCGCATGCATCGAGCTTTTTCCAATAATATTCTATTCATCCTTTCTACAACAACATTCTATTGTGATGTACCTAGGATGGTGAGATGCCGAGTAATACCTTCTTAACTGCAGTATATATGAAACTCCACTGAGGTATATTTGCTGCCATTATCAGATTTGAGATATTTCACATTCTGACCGGTCTATTTTTAAACTTTGGTCTTTCAGATCTTGAACTTCTCAAATACATTAGATTTGTGCTTGAGAAAGTAGATCCATACCTTCCTTGAAAAATCATCGATGAAGGTCACTAAATACCTGCCACCTCCATGTGATGGCTCTGGGGCTAGCCTCCAAACCTCTAAATGTATGTATTCTAGAATATGCTTAATGCACTTGCTTGATATCATAAATTTCACTTCGCATTGTTTCCTGAGGATACAAATCTCGCAGAAATCAAGCTTGCACATTTGGAATCCTTTAAACAAACACTTTTTATGCAGCTCCAATAACCCTCTCTCATTTATGTGGCCAAGCCTAGCATGCCATAATAGAGAAGAATCCTTATCTATCGACGTAGAAATTACCACATCACCAGCTATAGTGGTCCCAATCAGTCTATAGAGAGTACCAGAATTCTCACCTTTCATCACAACTAGATCGCCTTTCTTGACTTTCAAATAACCACCATCACCAATATAGGAATAATCGGCTGCCACCAATATGCCTAAAGAAATCAAGCTTTTTCTTAGATTGGTCACGTATCTAACATCCGTACGTATTTTGATGGTTCCATTGAACATATTGATTCTAATACTACCAATCCCCATTGTTCTACACTCTGAGTTGTTTCCCATCAGAACACGACCACCATCACATTGCCTAAAGTTGTGAAACCATTCTATGTTCGGGCATATTTGATATGAGCATCCAGTATCCATGATCCATGCATCTATGGTGTCGAGACTGGGTGAGACATGAAGAACGTTAACATTAATCTCATTATCGGATGCCACTACAGCCTGCTGTGGCTCTTGTGTCCTCTCCTTGAATTTCTTCTTTGGGCAGTTATTTTTCCAGTGAACTTTTTTGTAGTAATGAAACCTGTTATTTCTTCCTCTGTACTTAGACCTGGGCCTATTTCCCTTCTTGCCTCTGTCTCTAGATCTGTCTCTGACCGAGTCATTACTCTTCACAAGTATACCCTCACCAGTACTAGAACTTGACTTGCTTCTCGTTTCGTTAGACATCATCGTTGTCATCACCTCTTCCATTTTCAGGGTCTCCTTTTCGTAAAGGATTGTAGTGACCAAATGATCAAATGACTTCGACAAAGAGGACAATAAAAGAAGAGTCCAGTATTTTTCTTCAACCTTCACATCCATATTGGGCAACTGATAGATAAACTTATTGAACACGTTCATGTGCTCCAGTAACTGAGTACCTTCAGGCATCCTCAAACTGTGTAACTATTTCTTGATATAAATCTTATTTGTGAGCGACTTGGACATGTCGAGTTCCTCCAATTTCTTCCACAAATCTATTGTAGTCTTTACATCGACTACATTTTACATCACTTCGTCTGTGATGCACAACTGAATTGTGCTAATGGCCTTCAGATCTAATTCTTCCTATTCGTCTCCATATTTCTCGGACTTCTCCTTGCCACGAGTGCCTTATGGAGATTTTGCTGAACGAGAACTGCCTTGATCTATTTCTACCATAGATCGGAGTCAATCTTACTGTCGTACTTAGGGATCTCGAATTTTGCCGTCATTTCTCTGCTTAGGAATTTAAGAGGATCAGAACCTCGCTTTGATACTAATTGTTATGAAAATTTCCTGCAATCGCTTTGACACCACATAAACGCAATGAAAATGCAATAACGCAATATAAGAGAAGAATGCAAGAAAATAATCAAGCACACACAAATGACACAAGATATACGTGGTTTGGAGACAACCACCTACATCCACGGGGAGAGCACCGGAGAACGATCCACTATAATCAGAGGGTTTAAAGGTACATGAAGGTGAGCAATAAAAAATAATAAAACTTGGAGCACCAAGGTTCCCCCAAAACAGCCCTTGTACTCGCCGGCATCCAAGACACCACTGGCTCCCAATCCAGAACACAACCCAAATAGGCCAAGAAACCTCTAACAGAGCAGTCCAGAACTGGATGATATATATATATATATATATATATATATATATACAGAGAGAGAGGATTTAATAAACCTAAATAAAAGAACTGCCCGGTTTATAGGGACCGCATAATACATATCCAACATGTGTTTGGCTCTCAACCATCCAATGGAGAGAGAGAAAGAAAGAGAGAGAGAGAGGGATAGAGAATCTTTTATAGGTCTCGTATCCCTACAAGAAAGGGGGAGAGATAAAGAGAGATAGGGGAAAAGATATGGAAAGAGAAACTAATTTTTAGATAAAAATGTACTTTTTTTACAAAATAAAAATAGAAATATTAATTCATATTTTTTACGGTTATTTAAAGTACTCATAGGTGGGCGCAACCCGCTCATAGGTGGGCGCAAGCCGCTTGAATGCGGGCACAACCTGCTAAGAGTTAGCGAGCATGGGCAATGCGTGTGTGACAACACAAGAAGAGCAACCCACACGTGGGGCGTGCGGACCTTGTGCATGCGGCCTCATGCCTGTGCGGAGTGCAAGCGGCCCCATACCTGTGCGGGAGGTCTTTCGAGGTGGGTGCGACCTCTTGTGTACAGGGGCGCGCGTAGCCTTATGGCCGCACGATGATGTCTATGCGTACCTTTATGTTGACGGTCTCGGAATCACGAGAGACTGTGCCACTGGTACTGTGTTGGTGGGCCGGTCGAGATTGTACTTAAAGAATCTTTTGTTTGACCTGACAATTCTAGGGAACCCATCAGCTAAGCTACAATAAGTATTATGTAGAGTAATACAAGCAACGTTCACTTTTAAAATCAATTGAATTTTTATTTAAAAACGTTCATTATAATAAATAGAAAATGGCTATTAATGTTCAATTATAGGAATCAAAGACATTTCTTAAATACAATCTACTTAATGCTAATTTCATGAGAATTACATTTATAAAGTTATAAGCTCTATTATAAATAATTTATAAATTATCATTTAGAAATTGAGCTATTTGTTATTGAAATTTTGATGAAAATAATATTTATATAAGAAGTTTCACATCTTAATAATATTTTCATAATATTTATGAAAACCTCATCTCATCATGTCACGCTTTCAGCAGATGGTGAGCCATCTAGGCAAGTAGGTAAGGAAGCCACAACCAAAGAGTCAAAGTGACTTGTGTAGTCGCCTTGTCTCCCGCCAAGTTCCCAGGGAATCAATTTTCGTGAAGGGAAGCATTTGGCAAGTTATCAAGAAACTCTCCTGAGCGATTTGGGGTACACTCACCAGCTCGTAACTCGCCAATATGGAGGAAGGAGTCTATTGGGAAAACCCTAATGATTTAACTTAACAAATTATTAATAAGTGATTACTCTCTAGGATAATTACCCATATTGTATAATGAGGGTAATATGGTCATAGAAGTCCTAAGATGTTAGTTAAGTCAAGGACATAAGAAAGGCAACCTGAAAAAAAGGAAGAAATTAATCAAAGGCAAACTTGTGTCGACTAGAAAGTCGATGTAACAACGATCAGAAGTCGACGTGACTATGACTAGTTGTTAATGCATCCTCTGAAGTGAAATCAATAGTACCACAAGATAGAAGCTGGTGCATAAGTCAAAAAGATGTAGATGTACCGTCAAGTAACAAGTTGAGTCGACAAGGTATTATTCTAAAGCATACTTCTTCACACCTTCCATCAGAAGTCAAAGTAGCGTCAATATATATTCAGAAAAAAAATTTTAGAGGACTTTCAATCAGATTTATGGGAAGAGAATAACTATGAAAGTTATTTTAATCTTAGAGAGAAGATTAAATGAAGTTTTTATAGCATGATTTTCAAGAGAATATAAGGAAGAATTTTAAAGAGGTCCACACAGTTTATGAAGTCAAAAATAGAAAGAATGTATTATATTCCTTCTAAAGATAATCTCCTAAGGAGAATATTTTCAAAATTCTCCAAAATTTGATATATCAAGATTTCAAATAGAGACACACAAAAAGAATTCAACACAAAAATCATTTAGATTATGGATAATAATAGCTCAACTCTTCTTCTTCTTATTTCTTCTTCAATGTTGCTACTGTAAAAAACATTAAGAGAATAATATGAAAGACAATGAATCTAAAGCATATAATCCTTGTGCCTTTTTCTCAGTAAGGATTCATCAATCAAGAAGATTTAGAACACTTAGTGCTTAAACAGTCGTTAAATATTTGTTGAAAGAGGACTCATACTAGAAGACAGTTCTTCTTCTTCTATTTTACTTCTTATCCTATAAATGAGTAAAAATGTTTAAGAACACCTCTTCAAAGGATTCAATCTTGCTTCTAAGAGACTCCTTAATAAAAGTCTCAGTCCTTAGTTTAAGATCTCCTTACCAAAAGATCTAGTGGTTTGGTTCTGGGAGCCTCCTTATTAAAAGACTCAATCCATGGTTCTAAGAGTCCCCTTATAAATAGAATTAGGCACTGTGATAATGTATTCCTATTAATGTGATAGAAGAGTGGATGTACCTAAATTTTAGGGAACTATTATAGTTTGGTATCTTCTGTACTATGATTTTCTTTGTTATTTTTATTTGTGTTCTTTTACTTTTTTGCGGTTAATCTCTGACCGTGATTTTGTTGATACAAAGATGAAATTGTCTAAGTCTAGATAATAGTTTTAGAAAATATTTTTAAATCTTTTTTCCTTCCCCTACTCTTTTAGAGAATTCTCAAAGACCTAAGTCACAATTATTCATCCTTTCAATTGGTATCAGAGTTGGGTTGATCAAATAAAGGTTAACACCTTGATCACAAAGATTTGATTAGTTGTAAAGCTACATCTAATAGTGCATAAATATACTTTCAAAATTGAGTTCTAATAATTTTAAAGGATTTGCTTCCACTAGGACTCCATTGTGTTACTTGGAAAAGTTCATACTCTAAAATGTCAAAATAAAAATATTTATGAATTTTATTAATTATGGAATTTATAATTCTATGCGTTCAGGTCCACTAATGTCTTACAAGAAAGATACTAGAGGAAATGCCTCAAAAGAGCTAGTTCTAAGAGATGAATGGAAAAAGAGGAAATAAGATAAAGAACAGGGATGCTAAGTCCATAAATATCTTGGTATCCATAATGTATGATGAAATTTTCCAGAAGCTCTGATTAAAGAAATGACAAAAGGTCCCTTCTCATATCTCAATATAAGAACTTCCAAAAGAATACCTAAGAAAGTGTTGTTGAAATAAATGAAAGGATTAACATCATAATCAATAAACTCAATGGACTAGATAAGGAGATTTCAATGACGAGGTCAATGACAAGCTTCCCTTATGCTTCCCAAGCATATGAGATTTATTGATTTAGGTCATCAAAGAGCCCAGATGCCTCAGAGAAATCACTATTAATTTCATATTAGGCAAGCTAAAGTTTTATGAGTTGCTCCTAAAGAGTAGGGCTGAGACTGAAGGAAAGGAGAAAGCCTCAAATCTTAGGGAGAAATCCATTGACTTGAAGATAGCTGATGAAAAGCCCTCAACCATTGAAGAGGAGATGTTCAATCTCCTAGCTAAAAGGTTTAGGAGGTGGATAAAGACAGAGGGCTCTAAAAGAAGTGAAAGGACTGTTGGCAAGCCAAATTTTGATAATAATCCTAACAAGGAGAATATCTGCTTTACATGCAAGAAGTCAGGACATATTGCCCCAGATTGTCCTGGGGAACAAAAGCATCAAGCCAGTGGGAAAGAGAACAAGAAGCAGTTCTTCAGGAAGGAGGAAAAGAAAAAAAAGGAAGAGGTTTCATTACTGAAACCTAGAGTGGCTCAGACCTTGAGTCAAGTTCATCATAAAAGAGTGAAGAAGAAGTTGCTGGTGAATAAGCCCTACTGATGGCTTTGGAAGTATTTTCAGAAGATGATGATGATCATGTATCATACTTTAATGATTTTGATTTTTCTTCAAACGATTTTAAAGAATACTTTAAAGATTTTTGCCAAGATCACTTAGAGTCAAAAAGACATAAATTCACTTAAAAATAAATGGAGAAATTATGGAATGAGAAGCCTGATGATGAGTAACAAGCTCATTATGACAATCTACTTAAAATTGAAGTAGGAAAGTTAAAACATCAAATTCATGGACTGACTGTAGAAAACAAGTCCCTAAAAAGGAGATTACAAAGGAAAAAGACTTTAAGAACTCACTTAATGGTAGAAATTAGAAGCTTAGAGATAATTCAGAAAATCTCGCTTTGATATTTAAACATATAGGGCTTGGAACGAAGCCAACAAGCTCAGGAAAAGCTTCCAGCGTACTTTCTTGGAAGAACCCTGTAACTTTTGTTAAAACTAATGAAATGTAACCCATCATCATTATAAATGATGATCTTGATAAACCCATAATGTTTAATAGGGTTAGCTCATCTAACAAATAGGGTATTTTGGGAAAGAAGCTCATAGATAATAAGGATTCAAAAGTTAAAACTTCTAAATACTGGAAATATATGTCGAATTTAACTCGAAGAAATTCTGTAGGTGTATTGATGTCTAGTCAACGAAAGTATAAATCTACATCAACTTCCTCTCAACGTAACAAAATATCTGCATATACTTATTATTGATGTAACCAGGTAACTGCATCAACTTCTAGTCTAAGAAACTTCCCAGTGAGCAGAAATAACAGAATAAAAAATAAGTTATTTACTAATTACTTCCCTCACAAATCTAAATGTGATTTTTGTAACAAAAATGGACATTATTCTTGAAGGTATTAACACTACTGCTCGACATTAGTATTTGGAAAGATAGAAATTGCTAAAAGCATGACTTCCATATATGCCACGATCTGTGTGTCGCTTACTAAATATAGCTAATGCCAGTCATTTACACAAATGCCAATGTTAGATCTCGTTCTCTATTTAAAGAGCGGCTCCTCTCCTTCTTTGGCATCGATTCTGAAAGTGAGATCTATTCTAGAGATTAGAGCAAACACACAGCAAGAATAATAAAGATAAGAAATAAAGGCAAACCAGACAACACAAGAAATTTATAGTGGTTCCCCTAAACTTGGGTAGTCCACTCTTCTACCACCCTAGGTAGGAATCCACTACAGGAAGAGTTGATCAGGTGTCCTGGGCACTAATGAGCTTTTGATAAGATGCTCAAAAACCAAACTAGATTTTTTGATCAGGTGTCTTGCCACCACTGAGTATTGATAAGGTCTCAGAAACCAAGCAGAACTTTTGAAGGGAGTTCAAGAACCCTTTGTATAGGAGGGAAGGGAGAGTTGATGTTGTCTTCTCTGTTCAACAATCAAAGAGAAGCATAAGTGTATTTTAATGATGTTGTCAAAGCTCCCCCTGAGATTTACAATTGTTCAGGAAGTAGAGCTTTGCAAAGGGTGATAGGTCTTCAATGTATGACTGCTCCAGCAATAGATGATTTCAGCAAAGGCTGAAATGTGAGTTGTCTTGGAGTGTGAATGATGAAGCCTTGATGATGTTGATCTTCCAGTAAGCCTTCAGACTGATGTAGAGTAGTTATCTCTTCAGGCTTCTTGGAATAGTAGATCTGAGAAGAGCACTGGATGTACAGGTGATGTTAAGTTCTTCCTGGAACTCTAATTCCTGTACTACTTTCTTCTCTCCACTATTCTCTCTCTATTCTTTCTTTATTTTGTTCCTCTGTATCTCTGTGTATATATTGATAGGAGGCCAATGATCATTTGAATTCTTTAGTTTATTACTGCTGCTTCTTAGTTATTTCAACAGCTATAATCTCCATAACTGCATTCTTATAACTGTCCTGTAATAAAGCTGTGTTGGAATATGAACAGCTCACTTTGATTGGACCAAGGTTATCCTGAAAATCTATCTGGGAACTTACATTCAGTGTGATGGCAGAAATCGTCGATCTCAATAAGATGATCGTCGATCTGAGCTCAACTATCGTCGATCTGAGCTTTGAGATGTTGGAGCTGGTCTGGGACAGAAAACATCGATCTGAGCTCGGAGATCGTCGAGTTCGACACCTCGTGGACCTGAGCTCAGAGATCGTCGATCTCAGCTCGACGCCTGAACTTATCTCGTCGACCTGAGCTCGACGCCAAGGTTGAATTCTGATTTCTTCTCTAACTGATTTCTCTTGGCTGATTTCTTCAATCTCTGAGAGCCTCTGACTTAGCACATCCTATGACCCTTAGCTATACATGGATGGGTCAATCTAATAGTCCTAAAGACATAGTGATCCTGACCCAAATCCAAACTAGGGTGTTCCAACAGATTCTTTTTCCTCCGAGCCCACAACTATGAATCAGTTGAAAGAGGCTCATCTCCTGACTATCAAGAGGACTTCCTTGGGCAAACACGAAGATCTAAAGGAGATTTTGAAGGGGAATTTCTACCACATATATTCAACATAAAGGATGAACACACCAAGAATGTCGATGACAACATTGACTTCATCTTCACCTTCAGAAATCTTTGGGGAGTTTTCTCTTGCATATTTTCACTACCCTGTAATTTTTATTTTATCCTTTTATAACTGGAATGGAGAAAATCATTCGAGGAGAACGTCGATTTCCAGGAAGGATTTCATGGGAAATTTGTCATGGTTGTTGGCGACGTAGTCTTACAAGACTTAGGGAGAAAATCATCTAGAGTGGACGTCGGATCCTAAGGGAGGATTCTGTAATTCACCGTATGTTGTGGAAACTCGGTCAAGGGTAGATCTAGGGGCAGTTCGAGGCCTTATCTCGGAGAGATAAGCTAGAACCAACTGCTCCTTAGGAGAAGAGTCGTTATATAAATGGAAAAAAGATTTTCATATTTTGCCTTGATTTCTAATGTTATAGAAATTAAACATTTTATAAAAAATTTCTTACGAAATAAAATCATATTTTTAATTATTTAATTAAATTTATTTTATTTTGTTCTCTAAAACATTTTAAATATTATTTTCCCTTAAAGCATCAAAGCAAAACACATTGCAAATTACGTTTTGAAATACTAGCGTGGATTTCACTTTCAGTGACTAGCACCAGTTATTAGTTTTAATGCTAGAAGTAGTGAAGGAATATTGAAATCCAACATCCATTAAAAGTATTATTTAATATAATATTTTCTGAGATATAAAATATATTATTCCGCTGTAAAATTTGCTGAAAATTCTTTAAGTAACTCTGATAATTTTAAATAAGAAATAAATTCAAAAAAGCCCTTAGTAACCCCTCCCCCTAAGTGCACCTAAAGATCCAACAAGTGGTATTAGAGGCACGTTATTCCAAAAATGGCTTAATAACCGGGAATAATGATGCTTCATTATCTCGTCTCAACTAGAGGGAATGAAAGTTTATTTAATGAAAAATATTTTGCACCACTTTTATTTATGAGTGAAAATTTTAAAGGGTGGAAGGTATTAATAGAAAAATTTCTTAAATCCTTAGTTATTGAAGTTTGGAATAATACCATGAAAAAGCCCCCCAAGTGTCTTCAATAAAAACAAAATAATTTTAAATACTATATCAATTAATAGTCTATTTGTGTACAAGATTAAAATATTTTCAAACTTATTTATTGTTTCCTACTGCTTACAAAATTTGGAATTTTTTTGAAGAAACTTATGATTCTCCATCTACAGGAATAAAACAAATACAAAATATGGAGAATATGCATGCTTGCTTAAGTATTCATGAAGAGTCCTCCATTGATGAATTCGTTGTATGCACATCAAGTGAAAAGGAAGAAGAGGACACATCTTGTTAAATAGATGATGGAAACTTAACTATGAAAGAGGAATTCTAAGAAGATGTCAAAGGAATCTTATGTTCAAATCTTGCCTCATCCGATAGCAATATTAGGAAATCAATCTCTTCTCTTTTTATAACAAATTCTATGTCCGTATTACATGTGCTACAATTTGCTAAACGTTAAATTAAGAAATTAAAAAATGATAATTCCAAACTATGTTTAGAAAATAAAAACTTAAATGCAAATATTAATGTAGAATCAAAATATGATGTGTCTAGTTCTTCTTCATGCTCTTTAGTTGAAAATATTACACTTTGTTGTGATTGTAAAAAATTTAAAGAAAAATTCAAGGTTTTTGAAAAAGAGTTTTTAATTTCAAAAGTGTAGTAAAAATTTATTAAATTAAAACTTCTAATGGATAAACTAGAACCATTAAATTTATTTGTGCAAAAAATTTCAAGAAATAAAATTCTTTTTTTCTAGTTTATCTCCAAAATTTTATGAGACTTCTACTAGTGTTTTAAATCATATAAATCATACACCTAGTAGAACATTAATAAAAGTATGTTGATTTATAATCCCCATTTTGTATCACCCAACCTTAAATTAAATGTTCTCAAATTTTTTATAAGTAAAGCCTTTGAAAATCATTATGAAAATTTGAAATATAATAATATTAAACCAAAGTATAAATGGAGACCCAAAATTAAAAATGAAATATAAACTCCACTTAAACGGGCCCATTCATCTCTATCTCCTCATAAACAACATGATATATTTGGGCACTCAAAGGAACTGTCACACTTGATCACCTTTGGATAACTAAATCTCTTATTTAATAGTATCATTAAATTGCATGAAGTAAAAACAAGTCAAAATGAAATATTCAATAGTCTACTTCTTGATGTGCTTAATATTTTTTTTTTGCAATTCTCTTTGAGCCAGCATGTATTATGGTTGCTTTATATATTATTATATATGACTTACACACAATAAGCCTAAATTCTTAAATAAATCAAATTGAATGAAATTGAATAAAAAGTCATATCATACTCAAATGGACCATCTATCTTATTTTTTAGTTTCTATCCCTTTAAAATCCATTACTTATAATTATCTTATAATATCATTATAAAGTGAATACCAAATTTCTAAAGTGATATTATCACAATTAATGAAATCATTTTAAAAAATGGATTTAAAATATACTATTAGAGGTCTTAGGCTAAAATATTTAATATGCAACTTTTTTAACTAATTCTCATATTTCTTTGTTGATTATGATTGGGCCTCTAATGAAAAATCAAAATCAAGAAAATTGGAATTAAAAAAACGCAAAAACTATGTTCTTTAAAATAAATAATCTAATCTCTGTTGCTAGCACCTGGCGATTGTTTCTAATGCCGACTGTAGCTATATTTTCTTTAAAATTCTAACTTTTAATCAATGTTATATTCTAAAACTTATTTTTGATATGACAGGTATAATTATTTACTGTTGTCATATATTTTATATATGTTTTAGCTTATCTCTAAAAATAAAAATAATAAAAAAAATACAAAATAATTCAAAATTCACCAAAACATATTGAAAGGATTCATTAAAATAAATTAAAAAGAGGGATGAAATTTGTGGTATCTATATTGATATTTTAGTGTACAAATGTTTAATATGTCCATGATTGTTCTCCTATATTATGTGTCT
Source organism: Platanthera zijinensis (assembly GCA_039513925.1). NCBI lineage: Eukaryota > Viridiplantae > Streptophyta > Magnoliopsida > Asparagales > Orchidaceae > Platanthera > Platanthera zijinensis. The sequence continues at coordinate 75,226,215 of CM077088.1, read as the reverse complement.
CACATTAGTGAGGCCATAGGTTTGTATGTATTAGAAGACTTAACCTTTAAGTCTTGTCTTGTCCTTAACCAAGGAGGGTTCTAGTGGGGCCTTATGGAGCATGGGGGGAGGAAGAGTGATAGGTTGAGTGAATTTAGGTGTGTGCATATGGGCCGCGCATCCCAACCTACAGTATATGTGCATCTCCACATGCATTAGAATACCTAACCTCTGAGTCATATCTTCTCCTTAACCAGAAAGAGTTCTAGTGGGTTTTGTGAGACACTCGGGGGGGGGGGGAGTGCTAGGTTGAGTGACTTCAGGTGTATGCAAATGGGACTCACATCCCAACCTATGATATATGTACAACTCCTTATGTCCATCTGTCACTTGGTACAGGGCTAGGGTTTAGACACATAGTAGGGGTATATAATCTTAGATGAACTCATGTCATATTCATTGCATGAGCAATATTTTATACTTTATGATTATTTATGTCATGCATATTTTTTGTTTGAACTTGTTATTGTTTGTTTTGCATTGTGTATCTCTAAGAGCTTTCATATTTATGTCATGAAAAAATACCATATTCTTAGTACTTTAGGCCAAAGTTATTAAATCCATAACTTTTTCATTATTTTCGAAAACTTTTTGTCGTACTGTGTCACTTATCTTACAAAACATGGATCAAGGAAAAACAAATTTTTTATATCAAAAATCATGTTCTTAAAGTAAAATACAAAATCTATGTTGCTAGTGTCGAGCATTTATACTGATGTTGGCGGTAGAATAAAATCAATCTTTTTTTTCTTTTTGCATTTTTTCTGGCATGGAAAATCAATTACTAAAAATCCATTAATGAATTTTATGTTTTTCCAAAAAAATTATTTTATTTTGGCAAAATCTAAAAAATCAAATGAGAAATTACAAAACATTTTCAAAATAACAAAAATAAGTTTTTCTTATTGTTCTATAAGTGTCTTTATTGTTTTGTATTTCTAAGAAAATTAAAAATTATAAAAATGCTTGTTATTCAATGTCATTGTTAAGGATGATAATTATATTAATTACAGATTAAATACAATGTCTAATTTAATTTTCAAGATTCATAAACCATTGTTTTGTTGATCTCAAGTCTTGAAAACTTTCTTGTAATGTGCATTGAAATTAATTGTAGAAAACATGTGCATAATTTTTAGCATGCCTCTACATATGAGTAATGTTTTATGTTTGATAATGATTCATTCACTCACTTATTTTGATAACATATATGTTGCGGGCAACTCAATCCTTTTGGTAGACCGGACTTAATTGAATTGTCTTAGCCCGGGAGCGGTAGAGTGCACAAACAGTCACAAAAAATAGAAAGCTAAAAAGGTAACTTTTTAAAGTGAAAAAACCTGTCAACTGGGTAAAAATTAACGTGGCTGAATCTGTGCTTACCAAACTTCCACTATTTGTTGTCGTGTTACAAGACTTTTGAGAGAAGTGAGGACAACATACTGCTCCTCAGTACAATTATGAGGGAGAGAGAAAGAGAGTACTAAGCTCAGAGGGTGACAGACCACCTCTCATGGAGCTAATTCTTTTTCCTATTATAATAGGGAGATTCACACACTGGATTCTTTGGATACTTTGAGTACTTTAGAGTCCTTGACTATCTCTTGGAGGCGGGAGCAGCTTATTTGGCTTGTCCTTATTTTGGCAGCTTGGAATCTTAGGTGGCGCAGTCTGTGTGCCTTATCTTTTGCGGTCTATCTCTTGTTGTGTTTAAAGGAGTCTAGTGTGATGGACTTCTTATCTACGTGTATGCTTGCTTCGGAGTTGAGAGCATTGAGTGATTATGGAAATCTTGAGAGTGGTGTGTGTGGTGGCACTCTTGGAGCGGGCTTGAGAGCAGAGCGTACATCGACGCACTTAAAATGGTCTTGAGAGTAGAGTGTGTGACATTGCACTGGGGACACACATAAGGGGGAATGCACGCAAGGAGGAATGTGTGCATGGAGGGACATGTACACCTTGGTGGAAATATGTGCACAAATGTGGAACACGCATAAGGAGGAACATGTGCACGGAGGGATGTGCGCACTTAGGAGGAGAGACGCGGGCAAGGGGGGAGCGGGCAAGGGGGAACGTGTACACAGAGGTACGTGCGCTCTTAGGAGGAGAGACACACGTAAGGGGTAGCGCAAACAAGGATGAATGTGTGCATGGAGGGAAATGCACCTTATGAGGAGAGACACGTGTAAGGGGTAGTGCGCAAGGAGGAACATGTAAACGTCAAGGGAAGAGAGAATGAGAAATCATTGGAGAAATGGGTGAGGAGAGAGAAAATTCATAAAAGTGGGTTAGGAGAGAGATAATCCATAGATGTGGGAGAAGAGAGAGAAAATTTATAGAGGAGTGGGAGAGGAGAGAGAAAATCCTTAGGAGGAATGGGAGAGAAGAGAGAAATTTCATAGGAGGAATTTTGGGGGGAGAAAAGGTTGAAAAAAGGAGGATTTGGGGCTCTATTTAGAGGCCCTAAGGGTGGTTATGGTGATTATGCGACTATCAACAGACCATAACCAGCTTAAATACTAATTGTAGACCAATTCCATGACGTATTACACACATACTATTTTATTAATTTTATTAAATGCAAACAGGTCCTTTTTTAGCAATGTATTTTTCTACTACGGGAGGTCATACAGACGTTTACGTGGGTTGTTACCCATATAAATGATGGCGGTGATCATGGGAGTACGATCGGATGGTGGAGAATTGGCAATGGCAAAGAATCCGTCTGGCGGGGGCTGGTTGGCGAAGGAATCCGGTCGATGTTGGAGGTCAACCGAATGGAGTAGGAGTTTAGCCAAGAGGCGAGGAGGAGGAGGTCGTAAATGATGGACGCAGTATCGGGAGGATATGATGGTAGCAAACTTGGTGTGGGGAGGTGAAGGCGGTAATGTTCGTGGTGTTGGGAGGTGACGGTGGTAGTATTTGTGGAAGAGAGGGGCAACGATAGCCATGGAAGAGAGGGGCGACGATTGTAATGTTCGTGGAAGACATGGGCGATGGAGGCAGCATCCGTGGAAGAGAGGGGATGTTGCCCTTGAAAAAGAAGGGGTGAGGAGTTGCCTAGATCCGATCAGCTAGGGAGTCATCCGATCCAAGTGGTCGGAGGGATGGGGAAGACTAAAGGTTGCCCTCCCTCTACAAAAAAATCTGTCGCTGCCCAGATCTAGGCGATCGGGAGGCCTCCCATTTCGGGCAGCTAGAGGGAGGGGAGAGGCGCCCTCCCTCTATAGTGGGAATGGGCGCCACCCAGACCTGTATGAACAGGAAGCTGCCCGACCCAAGCGGCCAAAATGTGGGGCAGCGTCCCACCCTCTGCAGTAGAGATGGACACCTAGATCAAGGCGGTCGGGAGGCCGCCAGATCCAGACAACTAGGGTGAGGGCGGCGAAAATGTTTCCTTCTCCCTAAAAAAGAGGACGCGTGTTGCGCATGGACAGATGCCGAGCACGGGCATACACGTCCTGGGTCTATGCGCAGGTGTGCAAAGTCCTATTCTACACGCAGGCGCACGACCCCAAGCTGCACGAAAAATTTTGCATGATCATGCGGGGCCATACGCGTACTTGCATGCTCCTAGAGTCCTGCATTGAGGGGAGTGTACTTGTGCGGCTTTGCGATTGCGTATTAGTGATCGTAGAAGGCAGGAATAGGTGTGGTCAATGGTTGGCTTTGGGCTAATTGGAATCACGATTCGACAGGACCAGTTAAGGGGAACCTCATCATATGCCCCAAATTTTTGGTCATTTTCCAAGAAAATGAGCCCAAAAATTTTCTTGTGGTGACTCTTTAAATGTTTCCTTGATATGGCAAATATTGGAAGCCTGCGTAGTTATATGCTTGTTGTTCTGCTTAGGTGCTAGAAAATGTGGGTTTATCGCATGGTGATGAGCATGTCAGGGTGTAGTAAAATGGACATGAGGTGTAGTGAGTGGATTGTGAACGGTGAGTGTAATGCGTTGATATGTGTGGTGGGTGTAGTGTGTGTGAGGTGTACATTTGGGATTTATGTGCGTATGGCGCAACATGCATTTCATGTGTTATGTTTGCACATGGCGCAATGTGTACAGTGCATGCATGAGGCTTGATATGCATAATTAATAACGTGCGTATTACGTAATGGATGCAGCACATGCAAGGCACGATGTGATGCACAATGTTCATGGAGTGTGTGCAAGGAGTAATGTTTACAATGTGTGTGCAAGGCACACTGTATACAATGTGTAATGTGCGCAATGCACATAGCTCTTCTTAGAACAAGTTGGATTTTGTAAGAAATTGCGCAGAATATCTGTAATATTTGAGGTATAAATGTTTTGTAAAATGTTGTGGTTGCATTGTTGTAATTTAGTCGGCCTCTCTTTATAAAGAAACTATTTAAAATTGTACATTCAGGCCTTAACCCTGGTTATTGATGTTGTTGGTGATTTTTCTCTTCTCCTTTGTTAAACCTTTTATATTTTTGCATTGTATAGTTGTGTTTGAATCTGGTACCTTTGTACTTTGTTTTCCAGCACTTTATAGCAGCTTTGGATATTGTTGCGATACTTTGGACGCTTCTTTGTATCACACCTTTGATGGTAGATTTTTCTGGCATTGAGCCCTGTTTTGGTGTTGATCAAGTTTGCGTGGTGCTGACACCATTGCTTTGTACGCTGCTTTGGTGATGGTGGGTGGAGATCTATCTTATCCTTTATTATAGATGGGTACTAGCCACCAAAGGGGGTAAGCCCCTAGCGATATCAAGTGTAGGTCCTTTGACCTTACCTATTATTTGGTGGGCATTGTCTGCCAAGGGGGGTTGGTCCCTAGCAGCGACAGACATAGGTCTTGCAACCTTACCTATTTGACGGGCGCCGACCGCCAAGGGGGGCAAGCCCCTTGCGATGACAGGCGTAGGTCTTGCGACCTAACTTATTTGGCAAGCGTCAATCGCCAAGGGGGGTTGGTCCCTGGAGACGACAGGCATAGGTCTTGCGACCTTACCTATTTGGTGGGCGTCGATCGTTAAGGATGGTTAGTCCCTGACAACGACATGCATAGGTCTTGCGATCTTATCTATTTTGTGGGTACTGACCACCAAGGGGGGCAAACCCCGGGCAATGTCAGGCGTAGGTCTTGCAACCTTACCTTTTTGGCAGGCACCGACCGCCAAGGGAAGTAATCCCCTAGCGATGGCAGGCATAGGTCTTGCAACCTTACCTATTTGGCAGGTGTCGATCTCCAAGGAGGGTTAGCCCCTGGAAATGGCAGATGTAGGTCTTGCGGCCTTACCTATTTGGCAGGCATCGATCGCCAAGGGGGCTGGTGCCTAGCGATGACAGGCATGGGTCTTGCGACATTACCTTTTGTAGTCTGCTGTCTAAATCATATGAAATAAACGGAATTTGATTATCATCTTTAAAAAATAGTGTATTGAAGCTTACACATGACTAAGTGCAAATAAAATCAGCTGGGCGGAAGAATAGGCATTGACACAATACTGTGAATGTGTGGGAGCTTTTCTCTTGGAATGAATGTTTTAGGGGTTACCCCCCAGTCTTGTTCTAGCAAGCTGGTGTTTGACCATTTATTAGACTGGGCAGCACTGGCAGATTCGGTGTTTTGCTCCGCAAGAACCTTTTTAGAAGCCTTTTGCGGAGAAGACGCTTGATTTCCTTTTTCAGCTTCAATATAATCTTTTGTGTTATGTCCGTGTTTGCGATGGAACTCACAATGTGCGACTGATCTCCCTTATTTAGAGTAATTGGATTGGGCAGGCGAAGTGCTATCTTATGTTTGATTGTGTAGAGTATGTTGGCCCTATAGGTGTTGAGAAGGGGGCATCCCTAATGCTGATGGGTTTACGGTTTACCACAATGGTCACCATTCTTCTTTTGAGATGATGACAGTTCTCGCTCTTTTCACTATTAAATTTCTTTAAATCATTGTCAGTGTGATTTAACTGCTTTATATGCCATAATTTGAGCCTCGATTCATCGTACGAGGTCGACATAGTTGGGGAACACTTCCCTCATTAGTGCTGAATAAAATCTATCAAGTTGAAGTTCTCCTAGAAGGAAGTTATGCAAAAGTCGACGGTCAACTCCTGAGATCTGTTGGACTTCAGATGAAAAATGGCAAAAAAATACCTTGATGGTTTCATCCCTACTCTGACGGATCCCCAACAAGTAAGAGGGGTCTTGGATGATTTTATGTTTTGTGATGAACTTGTTAATAAAGAGTTGTGATAGATTTACAAAGTTATCAATCCCTCCTTTTTGGGAGTAGAACGAGGCACGAGCCTGCCCCCTTAGTGTTATCGGGAATGCTTGACATATCAGTTGTTTAGGGGCTCCACTAATCCTCATGACAGCGGCAAAATGATCAATATGGTCCCGGGCGTCATCCACTTCGTTGATTTTTTTCGAGCTTCGATAGCTCAAAACTGTTCATGATTGGATATGCTAGGACCTCTGGCGCTAATAGTGTTCGAGGTCAGTGAGTGGCATGGCACATGTCTTTTTCTATCTCTTCAACAATCATGGCCCAAATTTTTTTTGCAAGTGGCGACTTCTACCACGGGTTCAATTTTGACTACTTCCGTGTGGTTGTGTCCATGCTGGACTTCAAGTTCTCCGAGTTGGCGATCACTGTGATTTTGGTTGGCCAAGATGGGGAGTTCCGTTTCAGGTATATAGTGTTCTTGAGCGAAGTGCTTAGCTATAGAGCAATCCAGAGTTGGCGAAGATAGACGGTCTTGTTCGGGGGCAAGATTATGAGCTTGAGGCGCTCTTCAGTTCTTTAGGAGTGTGAGGATCTCCATTTGTCAATCTTCCATCTGGCAGATACGTCCTTTTAATGTTGTGTAGGGTGTATTTATGTCCTCTACCACGAGTGGCGTGTTGACGAGTGAGCAGGGGAGAGCTGGATTGACGTGCCCCTCATAGAGTGATTTTTCGATAGTGCGGGTGGTTCTTCCTGCCATGGTCACGAGTACTACTGTGTAGAGTGTATTGTCTTTTGAGTCTTCTGTGAACTTTGGGGAACTCCTTTCTCATATATGATGCCAGACTACTACGGCCAACTCAACCCTCCTGATAAACAAGACCTAATTGAACTGTCTTAGCTCAGGAGCGGTCAAGCGCACAAACAGTCACAAAAAATAGAAAGATGAAAAGGCAATTTTTTAATGTGAAAAACCCATCAAATGGGTAAAAAAACCACGTGGTTGGATCTGTGCCGACCAGACTTGCACTATTTGTTGTCGTGTTACTGGACTTTTGAGAGAAACGAGGGCAATAGACTGCTCCTTGTTATAATTATGAGATAATATTTGGCTCGGAGGGTGATAGACCACCTCTCAAAGAGCTAATTCTTTTTCCTGCTATAATAGGGAGCTTCAAACACTGGATGCTTTGGATACTTTGAGTGCTTTAGAGTCCTTAACTGTCGCTTGGTGGTAGGAGTAGCTTATTTGGCTTGTCCTGATTTCAGCAAATTGGAATCTTAGACGACACATTCTGTGAACCATATCTTTTGTGGTATGTCTCCTGTTTTGTTAGAGGTGTATAAAGTTTTGGTCTTGTTGGCTACTAGTATGCTTGCTCCTTAGCAGAGAGCGTTGAGAGCCTCTGGAAATCCTAAGAGCAGTGTGTGCGGTGGCACTCTTGGAGCCGGCTTGAGAGAGGAGCGTACAATGGCGCACTTAAAGCGGTCTTTAGAGCAAAGTGCACGATTGCACACTGATTATGCATGCAAGGGGTGAAAGTCTCTAGTGTCGACTAAATCCATCTATGGGGGGGGGGGGAATAGGTGTCATACATTCATTTGTGGAATTAAATATACCTGCACAAATTTACAAACAGAGCACAGAAAATACACAAAGAGTTATAGTGGTTCCCCGATTTGGGTACGTCCACTTTCCCCCTTCGACCTATCTCCCACCAAGGGACGACTCAGTCACTTCTCCAAACGGATTGAAATCCAATCCTCACACTACGGAAGGAACCCTTCCAACAAAGGAGTCACAACTCCACCACCACGGGTTGCACCCAACCCTTACAACAAGGAATTAAAATTCCATTACAACAAACCAAAATTGAATGTAAAAGAAAATACAAACAAAGCTTTTGGAGATTCCGATGTCCTTCTTCGTTCGTTGAAGCTTTCTTGAAAGTTACGAAGAGTCCACAACCGGATTTCTCTCTTGGAGAGGATCTTGTCAAGATCGGCGGCGGCGATACTTTGTAGATCCAAACTTCTTAACGAAGCAAGAAAGGTCTACGAACGATTTCAGTCGGATCAATCGTCTCCACCAATTCGGAATGAAGAACTAGTCTTGTTAAACGAATCGAGAGACAAGAGATCTCAAGAGAGATGCGTGAGATGCTCGGCTTGCCTCGGTACTGTCGTCGGAAGATCAAAGATGATCAGAGATTAGCGACGACGACGAACTACGAGCGGCTACAGGCGATCGGCGCTTTTTGCGATCCCGCTCGGCCTCTTTTTGATTTCTGAGAATATCTCTCTATAGAAGTTCAAAATATGCGAGTATAAATACTAGAGGCCAGCCTTAAAGACAGTTGTGGGGCCCACGAGAAGAAACCCTAGCCCCGGCCTAAACAGCGCATGGCGAGATGGTTCGGTCCAGCGAACGGAGGAAAATTTCCTAAGGCAAAATCGGCGGGAATCGTTGGTGATTCCCATCGATGTCGGCGGGATTCACTCACGATTCCCGTCGATCCTGCCTTGGCAGAATCCCTGTTTGAAAACTGTCAGTCGGAAGAATTCGGCGGGAGAGGCTAACTGATTCTTGACGAATCGGAGGGAATCACTAACGATTCCCGTCGAAGTCGGCAGGAATCACTAGCGATTCCCGTCGAAGTCGGCGGGAATGACTTAGTGATTCCCGTCGATTTTGACTTAGAAGATTTTTCTCTTCCTTCCTTTGAAGACTTGGTCTTTGACCCATCTTTGCTCCTTCTTCTGCTCTTGATCTACCTTGACCCTGTACTTGAAAATAAGTATACTCCAATTGAGAGAGCAGACGTGAGTCAACACACTGATCTACTCAACGAGGGATTACGTTGCATAGACCCGTGTATATTGACCCACTGCACCCTGACATTGGTGTGTACTTAGCATGGAATAGCTGCAAGCACACCTTGATAGAAGATCATCAAATACATTGTCAATTCAATTTAGTTTGTTCAGGGGCTTCTTCAAATCAGGTACATTGTGGATACAATACCCAACAATCTCCCCCTATTTGAAGAAGCCTAAACCCTACAAGCTAAGGTGAATAGAACAAATGGGAATAAAAATCATAAAATGAAAATTCAATTGAGAGTGAAATTCATTACCATTTTCCTGAGAGCATACTTAACATTGGCAGCCACCTTAGCCTTAGCCGAGAGGGTAATCTCACCCTTTTCGGCTTCTGCAAATCTGGGACTTTACTTGGAGCATAATGCTCCCCCTCAGTTCTTGCATCCGTGCCTGATCTTGAGTTCCTCACTGATGCTCCCCCTTGATCCAAGAGCCTTGAGCCCTTCAGTCTTCAATCTTCATAGTTCAGCATGCCGAGTTCAGTTTTGAAGAGACTGAACTTGGCCTCGTCTAGGGGCTTTGTGAAGATATCTGCAATCTGCCTATCCGTGGGGACATAGCAAAGAGAGATATCTTTGTTTTCCACATGCTCCCAAATGAAGTGGTAGCGCACTTCAATATGCTTTGTTCTGCTGTGCGACACAGGGTTGTTCGCAATTGCTATAACGCTCGAGGAGTCGCAATACATAGGAACTTCTCTGAACTGCAAGTCATAATCTTTGAGTTGATTTCTGATCCATAGAAGTTATGCGCAACAGCTTCCTGCTGATATGTACTCAGATTCAGCCGTAAAGGTTGCGACACAGTTCTACTTTTTATTGTTCCACAAAATAAGCCTTCTTCCGAGGAATTGACACGTCTCGGAAGTGCTTTTTCTATCATCCCTGCTTCCTGCAAAGTAAGCATCTGAAAAGCCTATCAGCTCGACATCATTATTTCTTGGGAACCACAAGCCAAGATTTGGTGTACCTTTAAGGTATCTAAGAATTCGCTTTGCAGCGACATAATGAGATTCCTTAGTGTTCACCTGATATCTGGCACAAACGCATGTGGAAAATATAATATCCGGTCTACTAGCAGTAAGGTAGAGCAGGGATCCAATTATGCTTATGTATTTGGTTTCATCAAAAGGTTTCCCTTTCTCGTCCTTGTCCAGAGACACAGTGGATCCCATTGGAGTCCTCATAGAGGTTGCGCTCTCCATTCCGAATTTCTTGAGGAGTTCATTTGTGAACTTCGTCTGAGAAATGAAAATTCCATCATCAGACTGTTTCACTTGAAGTCCCAAGAAATACTTTAGCTCTCCCATACTGCTCATTTCAAACTTTCCTTGCATAAGTTTAGAAAACTTCTTGAAAAGATTGTTGTCTGTTGAGCCGAATATTATGTCATCGACATAGATTTGCACCAGCAAGATCTTGCCTTTGACTTCCCTAAGAAACAATGTCTTATCTATTTTATCTCTCGAGAAATTTTTCTCAAGAAGAAAACTAGAAAGAGTCTCATACCAAGCTCGAGGAGCTTGTTTTAAGCCATATAATGTTTTATTAAGAAAGTAAACATGATTAGGGAATGTTGGATTAACAAAACCTGGGGGTTGCGTGACATATACTTCCTCTTTTAAATTTCCATTTAGGAACACAGATTTCAAGTCCATCTGATAGACAGTGAATCCTTTGTGAGAGGTATACGCCAGGAATAATCTGATCGCTTTGAGCCTTGCAACTGATGCAAAGGTTTGGTCGAAGTCAATCCCCTCCTCTTATCTGTAACCTTGAGCCACTAGTCTAGCCTTGTTCTTGATGATGACACCGTGTTCATCAAGTTTGTTTCTGAAGATCCACTTAGTGCTGATCACATTCTGTTTCTTTGGTCTGGGAACAAGCGTCCAGACGTTGTATCGTTCAAATTGATGCAGTTCATCTTGCATGGCCAATATCCATGACACATCTTTGTTCGCTTTGTCGAACTTCTTTGGCTCAACCTGTGACAGAAAACTAAGGTGCAGAATCTCGTTAATTGTACCTCTGCGAGTTCTGACACCGTCACAAGGATCTCCTATGATCTGATCTCTTGGGTGATCCCTCACGTGTCTGAGCTCTAAGAGTCTGGCATCTGGAGCTCCAACAGCTTCTTGGGCTCCTCCCTCTTCTGGGAGAATTTCTCCATCCTGACCATCATCTTCTCTAGGTGGCGTTGAGGTGAAGATCTTGACGTACTTGGGAGTTTCATCTTTAGCAGTCTCATCTAGACTTAGCTGTTCAAGCCTTGCACCGTAGTTAGCATTATCTCTTTTCCCATAATCTTATTCCATAGCAAGCCTGGAACATCTCTTGTCTAGGTCCCATCATGTTCATGGGTACCTAGACTATCCTGCAAAAAAGAATTACCTTATCTTAGGAACCAAATAGGTATTGGGTCCTAGGTTCTTGTCAGCATAAAATACAACATGCCTTCCTACAGGATTTCTGTCAGGAAGGCTGTCTCTTGCCAAAGGATGTGGACATACCCTTGCCCTTGGCACAAAAGGATTGTGCCAACAATCTATGGCAAAGTGACCCACTTTTCCATAGCACAAACACTCATGGATATTGTACCTCCTTTTCTGACCAGATCTACTAACAGAGTTAGTCACGATCCTAGGTCTGAAAGGGGCAGAGCTGGATCTGCTCTCAGATTTTCCCTTTCCACCGAGACTCAAGGGGGGTCTGATGGTGAACATGTGGTGAGTTTCATGAGGCCTGGGAGGTGATGCTTTCTTTTCAGCCAGCACACATCCGGGGGCCCCATTGATGCTTGTACATGTTTGCCAACTCCCTTTTCCTTTGTCCTAGGGTGGGAAGATTTTCTGTGAGAGCTGGTTCCTGCAATTTCATGAATTGTGGGAGCTGAGGCCGTAAATACAAACGGTTCATGAGGAGTCGTGTGTATTTTCTCATGGGTAGCCATAACAGCACTTGCACTATGGGTGTTTCCACATGAGGGCCGATCATTCTTGCAGTGACCATAGTTGTTCTTATGGTCATACCTAAAGGAATGATGTGTGCCCTTCCTACTCGGTGTGGGGGGTCTAAACACAGTTTCCCCATTTCTCCACGATTTTATAATTCGTGAGATCCACCTGTTTTCTCCCTTTCTCTTGATAGCATCTATCTTGGAAAAATTAGATACTATCCTCTTCTCGGTCTCTAGATGAAACTCTAGATCCGAAATCTTTGAGTCCTTCACCTTGTGTGATTCCAATTGGAGGTCCATCATGGTCCTCAACTGAGCAATTTCCTTAGCTTGTTCCTCAACAAGCAAGTTGCTCTTCTGAAGGGCACTATGAAGGGAATCAAGAGTTTCAATCTTTTGATTGAAACTGTCAATTTCCCTTGCATCAATTGATGGACAAACATCCGAACTTGTCCAGTCTTTAGGAGATATAAGGGGAAAGGAGCATGAAGAGGAAGATACCTGATCCTTATTGGGCTGATCAGGGTTAGAGTTATAGTCTGCAGAGACTGATGTTTCAGCTTCATCACAACTCCATTACTCAATCTCTTCTTCAGTCTCTGATAGAGAAACGGGAGCCCTGATATTGACAGGTTGTTCTTGACTTTCATCTTCAGAGATGAGGACCCCCACATATGCTTCATCTTCTTACTGGCATTCATTCCAGGCAATCTTCTTTCCCTCCATGAGATCAGAGAATGTTTCCCACATGGACTTTGCAGTCTTACACTTGTCCAATCTTATAAGAGATGATCCTGACAAAATATCAGAGATGATCTGTCATACCAGCTTGTCCAAGTTGAATAGTGAGAGTGTTGGGTACATTGGAAAATGTGTACCTGATTTGAAGAAGCCTAACTTAGCTTAATGATATACATCAAGGTGTATTTGATGTTGTTTTAAGTTGACATGTGCAGGTGAAGAAGTATTAAAGAATACAGGAAATTATTCTAAGTCCATGTGTCGACTAGGTCAACACTTCAGAATAATTGTGTCGACACTTGAAGGAAGCTGTGTCGACACAGAGAAAGATAGTCGACCACATTTGTGTCAACACTGGGAAGCAGTGTCGACTCACAGAGAAAGATAGTCGACCACATTTGTGTCGACACTGGGAAGCAGTGTCGACTCACAGAGAAAGATAGTCGACCACATTTGTGTCGACACTGGGAAGCAGTGTCGACTCACAGAGAAAGATAGTCGACCACATTTGTGTCGACACTGGGAAGCAGTGTCTACTCACAGAAAGATAGTCGACCACAACTATGTCGACACCTGAAGGCAGAGTCGACACATACTGAGTTCTGAATCTACAACAACTGTGTCGACACACAGGACTTGTGTCGGCACACTGCAAAGTCAAGACCAAGTTATTTTCTGAAGAAAGATGAAGTGTTGAGTCGACACAAATTCTCTGTGTCGACTCATTCTCAAGATGAAGTTCTGAAGAAGCAGTGTCGATTTAAAGGCAAACTAGTCGACATCATCAAAGGCTGTGTCGACACCAAAGTCACTTGTGTCGACACATATAGACAGTTGGTCTCGACACTTTCTGACAGTCTGTCTCAACACTTTGCTGTCCAAGACTAAGGCACAGGATCTGTTTGAAGACTTGACAGCTGTGGGTTATGACAGGTTAACTGAAGCTGTCAGACTTGTCAGAAGTCAGTTAGAAACCAGATCAGCCGGTTACCATGAAGAAGATCTATAAATAGACAGATTCAGAAGAAGAAAAAGATATACAAGAGGAAATTAATTCTTAATCAACACATCAGTTAAGAGACAAGTACTCTCTTCAAGAAAGTGCAAGACATTAAAGAAGATCTTCATCAGAAGATCTAAGAAGATGATCTCAGGATCAGTCTAAGAAGAGTTCTTTCAAGAATTCAGAAGTATCATCAAAGGTGTTGGATAGAGAGGGATCCAGCCACTTGAAGAAGAAGAAGGAAGCCGTCATTGGTTTCTCAAGAAGCTGTTTGGAAATCAACTCAGCTAAGTTCAGATTCAAGAAGCTTTGAAGAAAGCTCAGATTCAGTTGATTTCATCAGCTGATCAAGAATTGTCTTGTTCTTTTCTCTCTCAATAAAGGCAAGACATTAAAAACTTCTTTTCTAATTTCTGTAGGATCTGTCAATACAGATCTGAGTTGTAAGCCTGTGTTATAAAGGCTGAGTGTAGGAGAGTTGATCTCTGAGTGGTAGGGCTGTTTGCCTGAGTGTTGGAGAAGGTTCTTCTCTGAGTTGTAGGATTTGCGATAAGGCTGAGGTAGGGCTGTTGAGCCTGAGGTGTAGGAACCTTTTCAGGTTCTGAGCTGTAGGATCTGTGGATCTGAGTAAAGAGGAAGTTTGGCCGAATCTAGCATACTGCTAGATAGGTGAAGGGGGAAAGTGGATGTACCCAGACCTTGGGGAACCACTATAAAATAGTGTGCAATCTGTGATGGTTAAATTTCTGTGACTGCTGTGCTGTGTGTTTTAATTCTGTAATTGAATTCTGCCAAAAAGTGTTAACAAGCATTAGAACCTATTCACCCCCCCTCTAGGTGTTTAGGTTGTCTTGAAAGTAAAACTATCAAGTGGTATCAGAGGGAGGTTCCTCAAAAAGGACTTAACAGTCTGAGGTAGATCTGAAAGGCAGAATCAAGATTCAAGAAGATGGGTTCTGGAGAAAATCACAAGGAGTTAGGTTCAATGAAGTTACCCATCTGCAGGAAGGAAATCTTTGGAATTTGGAAAGAAAGAGTCAGATTGTTCATGGAAGCATCTGACCCAAGGATATACATCACAGTTCAGGAAGGACCCTTCATTCCAATAAAGATATCAGTTCTTGATGCTAATATTCTAACTCCAAAGAGTTATTCTGAAATGACCAAGGATGAAATCATTTTGGCAACCATGGACAAAAGAGCTCAGAATATTATTGTGAGTGTCATAGATGATTCTACATTTCAGAATCTGATTCACTGCAAGACCTCCAAAGAAATGTGGGACACCTTGATTGTCTACATGGAGGGATTTGAAGAAGTAAGACAGGATAGGAAGTCTATGCTTAACCAGGAATATGAAAGTTTTAGACAAGGAAAAACTGATAGCATAACTGAATGCTATAAGAAATTCTATAGAATTATGAATGAGTTAATGTCCTATGGAAGAGTCTTCAGTACCTATGAACTGAATGACAAATTCTTAAGATCTTTGACAAAGGATTGGGACACAAAGATCTGTGCCATAAGAGAAATGGCTAAACTGGCAGAGATTTCTCCTCCAACCTTGTTTGGAAAGTTGTATTCCTATGAAATGCAACTTATGGTGAGGAAGGAGGAGGAAAAGAATTCAAAAGGAGAGCATAGAGAGAAGACAGTGGCCTTCAAGGCAGAAGCCACTAGAAAGAATAGGAGGATATCATCATCTCCTCCTAAGGAAGTTGCAGAAGTTAGTTCTGAAAATTCAGATAATCAGGGTTCAGAAAGCTGTGAGTCAAATGCAGATTTTGCTGCATTTACAAGGCAATTCCAGAGATTCTTATAGAAGAAGCAGTGGAAGTCTAGGCCCTCCTCATCACAGCAAGTTGATGACTATTATCAGAAGAAAAAGTCATCAAGGAAAGAGAAGAGCAGAACAAATCCCAGCAAGGCCACTACTTCAAAGATTGTCTGCTATTGTTGCAGTAGGCCTGGACATGTAGTGGCTGACTGTCCTGATAAGAGAAAGGAGTCATCAGACAAGAAGAAGACTTATCAAAAGGGCAAGAAGGAAAAATACTTTGTTGCAAAGAAGGAAAAGAGCCTAACAGATCAATCAACTTCAGAATCAGAATCTAAAGCTGAAGCATATATTGGACTGTATGCTTCTACTGAAGAAGAGGAGTTCATGCAATTGCTAGACTCCATCTATGAACAAGAAGATCATCAGTGCATGGGACTGATGGCAGGATTAGAAGAAGACATGTGCCAGAATTAGTCTGGTCCTAGTAAGGTACTATGTCCTTCAATAAACTGTTTGTAATACAAGTGCAGAATCAGCTACATCTGCATCAAGTGATGTAGATGCATCTGAATCTGAAGGAGATGTCTATCAATTGATAGATAAGTACGGGGACTTGTTGCAGGCCCTTAAGAAAAGCAAGAACCTGGTTAAATCTCAGGCTCAGGAAATTGCTAATCTAAAGGTAGCTGCAACTGAGTTTGAAAAAGTAATTGATCAGAAGTTAAATGAAATTGCCAAACTGAAGAATATAACTATTATTCAGATGGGCACAATCAATTATACCAATGATCAAGTGAAGAGTCTGGAGGCCAGACTAAGAATAGAAAAGGAGTTAATGGCTAGTTACTCTAATCCAAAGTCTGTCTTACCCTTGATAGATGAATTTATGACTCAAAAGGGTAAGACAGGATTAGGATTCAAAGGTAACCCCAGGGCAGCCCAATTCAAGAGGAAAGGCAAAGCTCCTGTCAAGCCACTGAACCTTTCAGTCCCTATTAAGTTTAGAAAGGTGGAAGTGCCTTCTAACCAATATGATCATGAAAATATTCATGGTCATTTTAAGACTAATGTTCTGATAAATAAGGGTGTAAATGCGAACAGGCCTATCCATGTTCATAAACCCAATGGTTATAAGAAATCAGTGGGTGAAGCTGCTGCAGCACCAGCAATGGATAGTAATTCTTCTGTCAAGGGTGTATCTAGATCTAGACACAATAAGTTTGAATGTTGGTGCTGTGGCAAGAGAGGCCATTTTGCATTAGACTGCTAGCATAACACAAGTGTTAGAAAGAACAATGGTCTACCTGTTAGAAGAGATAATGGTAGCTTTGTTAATGCTAACCTGAACCAAGGACCCAAGACTTACTTGGGTTCTAAGGGTAAGTAAATCTGTGTTGCAGGAAAGTCCAAGTGGCCATGCCCCTATATGGTACTTGGACAGTGGTTGTTCCAGGCACATGACTGGAACAAAGGGGCTGCTGAAGGAGTATACATCTGTCAAAGATGGACCTAAAGTGATCTTTGGTGGATCTGAAAAATGAATCATCAAAGGGTCTGGTAACATTTCTACTAACCTAATTACTATCACCCAAGTGGCTTATGTAAAAGGTTTGAAACACAATCTAATAAGCATAAGCCAGCTGAGTGATTTAGGATATGACATTTCATTTGTTAAGGATGGATTTCATATCAAAAGGTCAAGTGATCAAAAGATCATATTGACTGGGTATAGGAAGAGAAATGTCTATTGTCTTAATTTTGTATGTGAGAACAAGGCTTCTTCCATCTGTCTTATAGCTGATGATAATGCTTCTCATTGTGTCAAGTGGCACAAGAGATTGGCTCATCTTAACTACAAGACAATTGGCCAACTCTTTAGCAAAGAGTTAGTGAGGAATGGTCCTCAAGTTAAGTGTATAAAGGAAGAAATATGCTCAGCTTGTCAAAAGGGCAAGCAGACAAAATCCTCCTTTCAAAGCCTTGAAAACAAGGATTCTGTGAGGTGCCTATACCTCTTACATATGGATCTTTTTGGTCCTATGCCAGTTCATAGTCTAGGTAGGAAAGTCTATACTTTTGTGGTGGTAGATGACTATTCTAGATTTACATGGGTGTTCTTTCTGAGACAGAAATCAGAAACCCCAAGTGTATTACTTAGTTTTGTAAAGCAAATTCAGAATGAACTGAATAGTACAGTGGTCAAAATCAGAAGTGACCATGGTACTGAGTTTCAATCTGAAAGCATGACAAAATTATGTGAAGACTTTGGGATTTTCCAAGAGTTCTCCTCACCTAGAACACCACAGCAAAATGGCATTGCTGAAAGAAAGAATAGAACATTAATTGAAGCTGGCAGAACTCTATTGAGTGACACCTCTCTCCCAGAATATTTCTGGGTTGAGGCAGTTAACACTGCATGTCATGTGATCAATAGGGCTTCTATCACCAAGAACCACAAAAAGACTCCCTATGAGATTATGAAAGGTAGAAAACCAAATCTATCCTACTTCAGGATCTTTGGTTGTAAATTCTATATACTTAACAATGGCAAGTCATACCTAACTAAGTTTGCTGCCAAATCCCAAGATGGGATATTTGTTGGGTACAGCATAAATAGTAAGGCCTATAGAATCTACAACTTGACTACTCAAGTTGTTGAAGAATCTGTACATGTTGTGTTTGATGAAACAAGATTAATCAACTGTGAGTTGTCTTGTAGATCAAATGATTCAACAGGTATAAGCAAAAGAATGGACAAGCTCTCCATTGCTGAAGCATCAAAGGAAGATGGAGCATTGGAAAATGAAGGCTACTGTCTAGGGGGAGTACAAGACTCAATAGATGCTAATGAAAACCAAGAGGTTCAGCATGAAGAAGGAGCTGGAGATGTTCAACCAGAAAGGAATCTTCCTCCAGCTACAAGACATTTAAGATATCATCCAGCTGATCAGATTATAGGTGATCCAAGACAGGGAGTGCAGACTAGAAGCAGAAATCAAAGCACAAACCTGCATTCAAGTTTCCTGTCTCAAATGGAGCCTAAGAAGTTTAAAGAAGCCATCCAAGACCAGTACTGAATTGATGCTATGCAAGAGGAGCTGAATCAATTCAGAAGGTGCAATGTCTGGGAGCTTGTTCCTAAACCAAGAGGCCACAACATAATTGGCACAAAGTGGATTTATAGGAACAAATTGGATGAGAGTGGAATAATAGTGAAGAATAAAGCAAGATTGGTTGCAAAAGGATACAGGCAGGAAGAAGGGATTGACTTTGATCAAACTTTTGCCCCAGTAGCAAGGCTGGAGGCAATCAGAATGTTCCTTGCCTATGCAGCCTATTAAGACTTCAAAGTATACCAGATGGATGTGAAATCAGCATTCCTGAATGGTGATTTAAAAGAGGAAGTCTATGTAGAGCAGCCATCAGGTTTTGTAGATCCTCTTAAACCGGATTATGTCTATAAGCTTAGGAAAGCTTTGTATGGGTTAAAGCAAGCCCCAAGGGCTTGGTATGAAACCCTGTCTACTTTCCTTATTGAGAATAAATTCTCAAGAGGAAAAATAGACAAAACTCTATTCCTTAGGGAATCCAAAGGTAAGATCATCTTAGTTCAGATCTATGTTGATGACATAATCTTTGGATCTACTGAAAACAACCTTTGTAAAAAGTTTGCCAAACTTATGCAAGGGAAGTTTGAGATGAGCAGTATGGGGGAACTTAAGTTCTTCTTGGGACTCCAAATAAGACAGACTGATGATGGCCTGTCCATATCGCAGTCTAAGTTCACCAAAGAATTAATTAAGAAGTATGGTATGGAGTCATCCTCCACTATGAGAACTCCTATGGGAACAAGTATGCCTATATGCAAAGATGATGCAGGTAAACCTGTTGATGAATCTTTGTACAGAGGAATAGTTGGCTCTCTACTATATC
Source organism: Platanthera zijinensis (assembly GCA_039513925.1). Classification (NCBI taxonomy): domain Eukaryota; kingdom Viridiplantae; phylum Streptophyta; class Magnoliopsida; order Asparagales; family Orchidaceae; genus Platanthera; species Platanthera zijinensis. The sequence goes on along the minus strand of CM077088.1, from coordinate 75,206,677 downwards.
TCACTGCTAGTAGACCAAATATTATGTATGCTACATGCGTCTGTGCTAGGTACCAAGCCTGCCCTAAAGAATCTCATTATACTGCAGTCAAAAGGATTCTGAGATATCTTAAGGGCACACCTAATCTAGGCCTTTGGTACCCTAGGAATAGAGATTTTCTACTAACAGGTTATTCAGATGCAGACTTTGCAGGCTGTAGAGAGGATAGAAAGAGTACAATAGGTACTTGTCAATTCTTGGGAGGAAGATTGATATCATGGAGTAGTAAGAAGCAGACCAGTGTGGCAATATCCACAGCTGAGTCAGAATATGTTACTGCTGGCAGCTGCTGTGCACAGCTATTGTGGATACAGCATCAGTTGAAAGACTATGGTATTCAAGTAAGTAGAACACCTTTATTGTGTGATTCTAAAAGTGCTATTTCTATTGCTAATAATCCTGTTTCTCACAGTAAAACTAAGCATATAGAAATTAAATACCATTTTCTTAGAGAGCATGTAGAAAGAGAAGACATCTCATTGGAATTTGTTAAAACAGATTATCAAATAGCAGATGTATTTACTAAGCCACTGGATGAAACAAAATTCCATAAATTTTAAATTGAATTAGGCATGCTGACCATTGATTAGTTTATCAACAAACTTACAAGTGATATTAGATTATCAAGTGGTATTGACAAAAATAGAAATTGGCTAAGTAAAATAGTGTCGACACATTCAGTGATAATGTGTCGACTCAGTGAAGTCATGTCGACTAATCAGAGAATATGTGTCGACACAGAGAATTTGTGTCGACACTTAAGAATCAAATAGTCGACTCATCCAGGAATGTAGTGTCGACTTCACCAGAATAGTGGTGTCGACACTTACAGATTTTATGTCGACACTTATCCTAAGAGTCGACACAGAATTTCTAATGCTCTACTATGTCTCTCAGGTGTCGACATATCCACAATTGGTGTCGACACATAGTAGACAGACTTGCTGTCAAGACAATATAAGTTTGTGTCGACACACTCCATCTGTGTCGACACATATAGACTGTTTTTGCCCGACTTTTGATCTTCTTTCCCTAGAAGGTATAAATAGGTCAAGAACTTATTCTGTCGACACGCTTACAAGGTTTTGGAGACTGAAACCCTGTGTCGACAATCTCTCTCTCTTCTCTCTCAAGAATTCTCATTTGATCAATGGCGCCAAAGGTTGCAGATAACGTCAACGAAGGATATGAGTTGGTGCGCAATGCCTTTGCGGATGCCCCGACAGATGTTCAAAGGGTTGTCACTCTAATTTCTGAATCTGGATTAGAATTTCAAGTTTCTGAACCATCAAAGATCTGGAAGAAGGAGGTGATTGAATTCTTTACCTCTGCATCAGTGGATTCAGCTGGTCTCAAGATAAAATCCACTGTTCATGGGACGAAGGTGAAACTGACACCAAGAAATTTAAGAAAAATACTTCAATTATCAAACATTGAGAATGAAGAAGTGGTTCCAGCCTCTAAGTCCAGGGAGGCTCTCCAATGGTGTGGATTGGATCCAATCCTGAAGATTGGAGCAGCTATCAACAATCAACAGGGCAAGTTTCTGTCAGAAGTAGTTGGGAAGGTAATTTTGTGCAAACCAGGTGGACATGATAGGATTTCAGCCTATATGTTCAGCCTAATGACCAGAATTGTGTTTACAATTCCAACTGACTGGTCAGCTGTAGTATTTGATAAGATCAAAGAAGGAATCAAGAAGCCAAATCTGGCTAGAATTGTGAGTTTATACCTGACTGGAGTGATCCCTGAGGTTATACAACAACTGCCTGGGACAAAGATTAATCACATGAGGAAAATGGATATAAGATTATTTTTAAGGTGGGATAGGGTGCTGTCTAAGATGTGCCTGATGAGAACAGGAAGGACACCCCTGAGAAATCCCCTGCACATGATCTAGGCACTGCCCAGCATCCAGAAGAGCAAGTGAGAAAGCAGGTTGAAGATCAGCCTGAGTCTACTCAAGTTCAGAAAGCAACCATTCCTGCACAAATGCAGGGGGAGCAAGCTCACTCTCCTACCCAGAATGTATCTACTCCTGACCAGGTACAGGTACAGGGAGAGCAAGTGTATTTTCCTGCCAAGGACATTACTAATATTTCTATTCCTGCACAGGTGCAGGGGGAGCAAGTGTATTCACCTGCCCAGGATATTCCAAATACTGAACAAGTGCAGGGGGAGCAGATGTCTGAAACAATGCAGGAGAAAGAACAAATTGATTTATCAAAAGATTTGAATATTGCAGATCTGGATGATTCAATATCTGTTCAAGCTCAGAAGGAATACACTCTAGATGAGTTATTTCCTAATGTTGAAATTGCTACTGATAGAGTAGAGGAGGAGCAAGACAATGAAAAGGCACTAGACATGGAGATAGAGCAAGAAGCTGAGAAGGAACAAGGAGTTGAGGAGGAGCAAGTAGTTGAGGGGGAGCCTGTGAATGTTGAGGCTGAGCAACATGGCACTGAAACTAATATTTCTCCTACTCCTCCTGAAAGAGTTCAAATAGAAAGTTCATCAGACTCTGAGACTGAAGAAGCCAGAATGGCTAAGAAGAGAAAGCTCATGGTATTCAAGAGAATGAGCCAAAGTCATAAGCAGGCACTCCAAACTTCAACTCACCAATCTCCATCTGAATTTAACTACAACAAGTTCATGGTAGATTTGCAAGTTAAGTTGGATGAGCAGAGATTAGCTATGGAGAAGTATTTTGATGAGAGCAATAAATCCCTTCAATTTGACTTGGCTCAAGATATTAAGTCTATTAGATTTGAAGTAAATATGAATAAGAAGGAGATGACAGATTGCTTCCATAAGGGAGGTAATGCTGTAGTGTTTTTGGCTAAACAACAGCAGTCTATCCTCACTAAAGTGGATGATATTGCTTTGAAGCAGGGCTATGTTTTGGAGAATCAGCTGAGGATGAATGATAATTTGGCTGAATCTCACCATGAAATTCTTGAAGAGTTCAAAAAGGCTACTGCAGGGATGACTGAAGCAAGAGCAAAAGAGATGGAAGTTTTTGATCAGAAACTAAAGGAGGCTATAGCTTCAGTTCAATCTGCCATCACTACATCTCAGAAGGAAATATCTGACAAACTTCAAAAATTGAAACCATATTTTAAAGAAGGTGTGAATTATCTAGATGGCCAGATCAGATTTCAGAAGGATGATCTAAGAGATCATATTACCAGAGAAGTCATAAAGGGGGAGAGGTTATTAGTTCATGCTGGCTCCGAGCACACCAAATGGGTGACAAATAGTATTCGAGCCACATTGGGATATCCACCTTTGTGTGATGATGATATGGTGGCTGAGTCAGGAATTCAAACAGGTCTACTTGAAGGCAATCAACCTGAGATTGCCCAAGTCATTTACCCTCCTCCTGATTTTGATATGATTAATCAGCAAGTTCAGGATATGTATAGTCCTCCAAAGGAGGTTACCAAGGTTATTATTGAAAAAGTTGATAAGCCTGATGCCAACTTGAAAGAACAGCAAGATGCTCTACTATCCAAGAAAAGATTTAGAGAGCAGGCTGAACTTAAGCCAGATTTTGAGCAGTGGAGCCCTACTTCAAGAAATATTATACTAACTGCATGGAAGGCTGTAAAGGACCAAGTACATGAAAGAGGAAAGTGGTATAATATAATGGAATGGCAAAAGTATGAAGCTAGGCAGGAAGCCATAGTACAGTTCAGGAGAAAAGCCAAGCTGGGAAGGCTGCCACCAGATGCTCAGGAGCCGAGCAAGTACTTTCCAAAGCCCTTTCATTACTTTGAAAGGCAAAGGCTAAAGGAAGAAGCTCAGAAGAAAGCTGAGCTAAAAGGCAAGAAGCCTGCTGAAGTTGCTGAAGCTCCTGTGAAGACTCAAATCCAATCTGGCAAAGGAATTGTTATAAGAGAGCCTGATCAGTCTTAGTTCTAAGTTCTTTCAAATGTTTTGTAATGTTTTGATCATTCAATATAAACATCTGTAATCAAACATTATCAAGTTATAAACAAAATTTTGTTTAGAATCATATATTCATGTTCACTCTGTGATGAATTGTTAATATTTTGTTTATATAAAATATTTCTGTAATGTCATACATCATCATATTATTTTTGTTATAAATGGTATATATCATTAACTAAAAGGGTTATGACTTCTCCAAATAGGGGGAGATTGTTGGGTACATTGGAAAATGTGTACCTGATTTGAAGAAGCCTAACTTAGCTTAATGATATACATCAAGGTGTATTTGATGTTGTTTTAAGTTGACATGTGCAGGTGAAGAAGTATTAAAGAATACAGGAAATTATTCTAAGTCCATGTGTCGACTGGGTCAACACTTCAGAATAATTGTGTCGACACTTGAAGGAAGCTGTGTCGACACAGAGAAAGATAGTCGACCACATTTGTGTCGACACTGGGAAGCAGTGTCGACTCACAGAGAAAGATAGTCGACCACATTTGTGTCGATACTGGGAAGCAATGTCGACTCACAGAGAAAGATAATCGACCACATTTATGTCGACACTGGGAAGCAGTGTCGACTCACAGAGAAAGATAGTCGACCACATTTGTGTCGACACTGGGAAGCAGTGTCTACTCACAGAAAGATAGTCGACCTCAACTATGTCGACACCTGAAGGCAGAGTCGACACATACTGAGTTCTGAATCTACAAAAACTGTGTCGACACACAGGACTTGTGTCGACACACTGCAAAGTCAAGACCAAGTTATTTTCTGAAGAAAGATGAAGTGTTAAGTCGACACAAATTCTCTGTGTCGACTCATTCTCAAGATGAAGTTCTGAAGAAGCAGTGTCAACTTAAAGGCAAACTAGTCGACATCATCAAAGGCTGTGTCGACACCAAAGTCACTTGTGTCGACACATATAGACAGTTGGTCTCGACACTTTCTGACAGTCTGTCTCAACACTTTGCTGTCCAAGACTAAGGCACAGGATCTGTTTGAAGACTTGACAGCTGTGGGTTATGATAGGTTAACTGAAGCTGTCAGACTTGTCAGAAGTCAGTTAGAAACCGGATCAGACGGTTACCATGAAGAAGATCTATAAATAGACAGATTCAGAAGAAGAAAAAGATATACAAGAGGAAATTAATTCTTAATCAACACATCAGTTAAGAGACAAGTACTCTCTTCAAGAAAGTGCAAGGCATTAAAGAAGATCTTCATCAGAAGATCTAAGAAGACGATCTCAGGATCAGTCTAAGAAGAGTTCTTTCAAGAATTCAGAAGTATCATCAATGGTGTTGGATAGAGAGGGATCCAGCCACTTGAAGAAGAAGAAGGAAGCCGTCATTGGTTTCTCAAGAAGCTGTTTGGAAATCAACTCAGTTAAGTTCAGATTCAAGAAGCTTTGAAGAAAGCTCAGATTCAGTTGATTTCATCAGCTGATCAAGAATTGTCTTGTTCTTTTCTCTCTCAACAAAGGCAAGACATTAAAAACTTCTTTTCTAATTTCTATAGGATCTGTCAATACAGATCTGAGTTGTAAGCCTGTGTTATAAAGGCTGAGTGTAGGAGAGTTGATCTCTGAGTGGTAGGGCTGTTTGCTTGAGTGTAGGAGAAGGTTCTTCTCTGAGTTGTAGGCTTTGTGATAAGGCTGAGGTAGGGTTGTTGAGCCTGAGTTATAGGAACCTTTTCAGATTCTGAGCTGTAGGATCTGTGGATCTGAGTAAAGAGGAAGTTTGGCCGAATCTAGCATACTGCTAGATAGGTGAAGGGGAAAGTGGATGTACCCAGACCTTGGGGAACCACTATAAAACAGTGTGCAATCTGTGATGGTTAAATTTCTGTGACTGCTATGCTGTGTGTTTTAATTCTGTAATTGAATTCTGCCAAAAAGTGTTAACAAGCATTAGAACCTATTCACCCCCCTCTAGGTGTTTAGGTTGTCTTGAAAGTAAAACTATCAGAGAGCTCAGTTTCAGACATCTCTTCGGCACTCTTAGGGATTTGGAGATCTTCTCCAGAGTCAGAAGCCTTCATGGGAATGAAGGGAACCTCTTCCACAATGAATAAAGCACAGGGGTCAATGGCTTCTAGATGAAACTGAACCCTCATTTTCCAGATGGGATAATATTCTTTTGTGCAGGCAGACAGTCTCAGGGGACAGACATCAGTGTATAGCTCCATTCTTGAATCTTGTTTTCTTCTGGACACTAGATAAAGGATCTTACTCAAGGTGTTAACCTTACTGATGAGTAACCTCGCTCTGATACCACTTGAAAGTCTCTAGTGTCGACTAAATCCACCTATGGGGGGGGGGGGAATAGGTGTCATGCAATCTTTTGCGGAATTAAATTTACCTGCACAAATTTACAAATAGAGCATAGAAAATACACAAAGAGTTATAGTGGTTCCCCGATTTGGGTACATCCACTTTCCCCCTTCGACCTATCTCCCACCAAGGGACGACTCGGTCACTTCTCCAAACGGATTGAAATCCAATCCTCACACTATGGAAGGAACCCTTCCAACAAAGGAGTCACAACTCCACCACCACGGGTTGCACTCAACCCTTACAATAAGGAATTAAAATTCCTTTACAACAAACCAAAATTGAATGTAAAAGAAAATACAAACAAAGCTTTTGGAGATTCCGATGTCCTTCTTCGTTCGTTGAAGCTTTCTTGAAAGTTACGAAGAGTCCACAACCGGATTTATCTCTTAGAGAGGATCTTGTCAAGATCGACGGCGGCAAGTGATTGCAGCGGTGATACTTTGTAGATCCAAACTTCTTGACGAAGCAAGCAAGGTCTACGAACGATCTCAGTCGGATCAATCGTCTCCACCGATTCGGAATGAAGAACTAGTCTTGTTTAACGAATCGAGAGATAAGAGATCTCAAGAGAGATGCATGAGACGCTCTGCTTGCCTCGGTACTGTCGTCGGAAGATCAAAGATGATCGGAGATTAGCGGCGACGATGAACTGCGAGCGGCCACAGGTGATCAGCGCTTTTTGCGATCTGCTAGGTCACGCTCGGCCTCTTTTTGATTTCCGAGAATATCTCTCTATAGAAGTTCAAAATATGCGAGTATAAATACTAGAGGCCAGCCCTAAAGACCGTTGTGGGGCCCACGATAAGAAACCCTAGCCCCAGCCTAAACAGCGCATGGCGAGATGGTTCGGTCCAGCGAACGGAGGAAAATTTCCTAAGGCAAAATCGGCAGGAATCGTTGGTGATTCCCATCGATGTCGGCGGGAATCACTCACGATTCCCATCGATTCTGCCTTGGCAGAATCCCTGTTTTAAAACTGTCAGCCGGAAGAATTCAGCGGGAGAGGCTAACTGATTCTTGACGAATCGGCGGGAATCACTAACGATTCCCGTCGAAGTCGGCGGGAATCACTAGCGATTCCCGTCAAAGTCGGCGGGAATGACTTAGTGATTCCCGTCGATTTTGACTTAGAAGATTTTTCTCTTCCTTCCTTTGAAGACTTGGTCTTTGACCCATCTTTGCTCCTTCTTCTGCTCTTGATCTACCTTGACCCTGTACTTGAAAATAAGTACACTCCAATAGAGAGAGCACACGTGAGTCAACACACTGATCTACTCAACGAGGGATTACGTTGCACAGACCCGTGTATATTGACCCACTGCACCCTGACATTGGTGTGTACTTAGAATGGAATAGCTGCAAGCACAACTTGATAGAAGATCGTCAAATACATTTTCAATTCAACTTAGCTTGTTCAGGGGCTTCTTCAAATCAGGTACATTGTGGATACAATACCCAACAAGGGTGAACACGCACAAGGAGAAACATGCGCACCAAGGGACGTGTACAACTTGGAGGAAAGGTGCGCACAAAGGGGGAAGTGCGCAAGGAGGAACATGCCCACAAAGGGATGTGTGTACTTAGGAGGAAAGACGCATCTAAGGGGGATATTGTGTAAGAGGGAACATGTACACAGAGGGATACACACACTTAGGAGTAGATACACACGTAAGGGGGTAGCACGTGCAAGGAGGAACGTGCGCACGAAGAGAAGTGCGCACTTAGGAGGAGAGACACGCGTAATGGGTAGCGCAGGTATGGAGGAACGTGCGCACGTTGGAGGAAGAGAGAATTAGAATTTTTTGAGAAATGGGTGAGGAGAGAGAAAATCCATAGGAGGAGTGGCAGTGGAGAGAGAAAATCCGTAGGAGGAGTGGGAGAGGAGAGATAATCCGTATGAGGAATGGGAGAGGAGAGAGAAAATTCGCAAGGAGAAATATCGAGGTTAGAAAAGGTTGAAATGAAGGAGGGTCTGGGGCTCTATTTATAGGCCCTAGGGGTGGTTATGGTGATTAAATGGCTATGCACAGACCATAACACCATAATAACTAATTGTAGACCGATTTCACGACGTATTACGTGCATACTATTTTATTAATTTTATTTAATGCAAACATGTCCTAATTTTTGCAATGTACTTTCCCCACTATGGTAGGTTATGCAGGCAGTTTCCTATATAACCAACGAAAACAATAGCAAGAGTGTGAATTGATGGTGGAGAATTTGCGAAGGCCAAGAATCCAACCAGCGAGGGCCGACCGACAATAGAATCCGGTCGATAGCGAAGTTTGGCTAAGTTATCCGAGTTGGCAATCATTGTGACTTTGGTTGGTCATGATGGGGAGTTCCATTTCAGGAATATAGGGTTCTTGAGCGAAGTGATTTGCTAGAGCGCGATCCAGAGTTGGTAAAGATAGACGGTCTTGTTTGGGGGCAAGATTATGAGAATGAGGTGCTCCTCCATTCCTTAAGAGTGTGAGGATCTCCATTTGTCGATCTTCCATCTAGCAGATGCATCCTTTTAATGTTGTGTAGGGTGTATTTATGTCCTCTACCGCGAGAGGCGCGCTGATGAGTGAGCGGGAGAGAGTTGGATTGATGTGCCCCCAAAGATTGATTTTTTAGTAGTGCGGGTGGCTTTTCCTGCCATGGTCACTAGTCACGAGTACCGTTGGATAGAGGGTACTGTCTTTTGAGTCTATGTGAACTTTGGGGAACTCCTTTCCCATAGACGGGGCCAAACTACTATGCCCAACTCAATCCTCCTGGTAGACCGGACTTAACTGAGTCGTCTTAGCCTGGGAGCAGTCGAGCGCGAAAACAGTCATAAAAAATATAAAGCTGAAAAGGCAATTTTTTAACGTGGAAAACCCGTCAACTCGGTAAAAAACCACGTGGTAGGATCTGTGCTGACCAAACTTCAACTATTTGTTATCATGTTTCAAGACTTTTGAGAGAAGCGAGGGCAATAGACTGCTCCTCATTATAATTATGAGAGAGATAGAGAGTATTGGGCTCGGAGGGTGATAGAACACCTCTCACAGAGCTAATTCTTTTTCCTGCTATAATAGGGAGCTTCACACACAGGATGCTTTGGATACTTTGAGTGCTTTAGAGTCCTTGACTATCGCTTGGAGGAGGGAGAATCTTATTTTGCTTGACATAATTTTGGCAGCTTAGAAGCATAGGCGACGCATTCTGTGCGTCTTATATTTTGCGGTCTATCTCCTATTTTGTTAGAGGAGTCTAAAGTGTTGGTCTTGTCGGCTATTTGTATGCTTTCTCCTGAGTAGAGAGCGTTGAGATCCTATGACAATCCTAAGATAGGTGTGTGTTGGCACTCTTGGAGCGGGCTTGAGAGAGGAGTGCACGATGATGCACTTAAAGCTGTCTTAAGAGAAGAGTGTATGATTGCGCACTGGGGACATGCATAAGGGGGAACACGCACAAGGAGGAATGTGCGCACGAAGGGATGTGCACAACTTGGAGGAAAGACGCACACAAAGGGGAGAAGTGCGCAAGGAGGAACGTGCAAATAAAGGGATGTGTGCACTTAAGAGGAGATACACACACAAGGGGGAGTGCGCTCAAGGGGGAACATACACACAGAGGGATACACACACTTAGGAGTAGATACACACGTAAGGGGGTAGCATGCACAAAGAGGAATGTGCGCATGGAGGGATGTGCGCACTTAGGAGGATAGATGCGCGTAATGGGTAACACGTGCAAGGAGGAACTTGCACATGTTGGAAGAAGAGAGAATTAGAAATTGTTGGAGAAATGGTTGAGGAGAGAGAAAATCCGTAGGATGAGGGGAAGAGGAGAGAGAAAATTTGTAGGAGGAGTGAGAGAGGAGAGAAAATTCATAGGAGGAATGGGAGAGGAGAGAGAAAATTAGCAGGAGGAATTCTGGGGTTAGAAAAGGTTAAAATGAAGGAGGGTCTGGGGAACTTTTTATAGGCTCCGAGGGTAGTTATGGTGGTTAAACGGCTATCTATAGGCCATAACCACCATAATTAATAATTGTAGATCGATTTCATGACCTTTTACGTGCATACTATTTTATTAATTTTATTAAATGCAAACTGGTCCTATTTTTCGCAACGTGCTTTCCCCACTACGAGATGTCATGCAGGCGGTTATGTAGGTGGTTAACCATATAACCGATGGTGGCGATCGCAAGAGTGCAATAGGATGGTGGAGAATTGGCGACGACCAAGAATCCAACCAGTAGGGGCCGACCGACAACAAAATTCGGTCGGCGGCGGAGGCCGGCTGAACGGATAAGGAGGTCAGCTGAGAGGCGAGGGGGAGGAGGTCGGCGATGGTGGATATAGTGTCGGGAGGCGGTGGTGGTGGTGAACACAGTGTTGGGAGGTGACAGCGGTGACATTCTTGGTGTTGGGAGGCGACGATGGAGGCATTGATGGAAGAGAGGGGAGACGATAGCTACGTTTATGGAAGAGAGGGGTGACATTGGTGATGGTCTTGGAAGAGAGTGGTAACTTCCCCTGAGAAAGAAGGGAGAGGAGCTTCCTGGATCTGGGCAGCTAGGGAGTCACCCGATCTAGGCGGCCGGAGGGATAAGGTGGCCTGGAGTCCACCCTCCCTCTATAAAAAAAAATCTGTCGCTTCCCGAATTTAGAAGACCAAGAGGCCGCCCGTTACGGGAAGCTAGAGGGTGGGGTGGAGGAGCCCAACCTCTACAACGGTAAAGGCTGCCACCCAGACCTAAGCGGTAAGGAATATGCCCAATTCAGATTGCCAAAGGGAGGGGAGGCATCCCTCCCTCTATAGTAGAGAGGGCCTCCTAGATCTAGGTGGTCGGGAGGCCACCAGATCTATGCGGCAAGGGTGAGGGTGGCGGAAATTCCACCCCTCCCTGAAAATAAGTCTGTTGGCTACGCGCGGCCAGATGTCGTGCACTGCGCGTAGCTAAATTCCACGTGCAGGCATGCACAACCCATTTCGTGCGCAGGCGCATATCCCTAGGCCATGCACATGCTTTTGTGCAATCAAGCAGGGCAACGTGCATACTCACGCACCCTCAGAGTCCTACGTAAAGGGGAGTGTGCTTGCGCAGCTTCGTGATTGTGTATTAGTGCTTGTGGAAGGCGGGCGCTGGTGCGATCGATGGTCAGGGGTTGCGCTTGTTGGATTCAAGATTCGATCGAACTGGTTAAGGGAAACCTCATCAATATTTGTGTTTTAATCTTATCATTGCATGATAGTGTAGTGTAATAACATAAATAATTATATTATATAAATAGATTACCTACACAATATTGAATTTTATATTGCAAGTCTTTGTCTTTCATGCACTTATTTATTAGAGAAAAGTGATTTTACAAAAATATCATTGTTTGCAAAACATGTGAATTCAGACTCCTTAGTCACTAAAATAAAAATTAAATAAAAATTGATAATGACAACTCCACTAAGCAGTACTCACCCTACTAATAAGTCCTAATGACAATTGTAAGGTAGAGCACCTTGGAGAAGGATTGTAAAGTGTCTTGTGCAAACAAATTACACACCACTTCTCTTAGTGCTCCGGATCACAAAAAATGAAAATAAAGCTAACAAGAATAAAGGTGATTCATCAAGCACTGCTTTGCTCTCTAATAAGTCTTAATAAGCATTGTGTGTGCAGAGCACCTTACTGTTGTACTCTTTTTTCATATGTATTGAAATATTTTGGAAGTAATAGTATTTATGTATTTTAATATTGTGTTATTCCATTATATATGTCTTGTGTTTTGATAAATTCACTCGTATACTTTATCAAAATACTATTTTATACACATCATTATTTTTCATAAAACTTTTGCTCATGAGAATTTGATCCCAATGCATATCTATACTATTCTCTACAAACTTTAGTAAATGCACTAGATAACAAAACATGACCGCAACAATACTTATTTTTACTTGAAAAACAAATTAGTTTATATTGTATTTCTTATCTATTTTTGATATTATGAAATCATGCTTGCAAAATTTCAATGAAATAGCAACTTCTTATTGGTCTTCAAACTCTTTATCTTTTATATGCTATTATTTTCAAAAAACATGTTTACTTTAAGAGTTCTTACCAAATTTTTATGCTTACTACTTGTGCTTAAACATGAGTATTTATTTTCTCAACAAGTGGTATAATATGTTTAATAAGTGGTATTTCCTTTTAAATTGCTTACTATATTTTTATCATCATACTACTTTATTCAATTATGCATACATTTTGTAAACAAATGGTAAAGTGCTATCTATGGACATGCACATTGCATCCTATTTTTCTCTACATAGATGTCATCAAATTTGTATTGCAAACACTCTTCTCTACCCTCTTTTGATACTACCAACAAGAGGGAGAATATCTTCTCTAAATCTAATACTTTAGGGGGAGTAAATTAAATTTTTTTTATAGGATGCATCTATGTAGGGGGAGTATTCATAGGAGGTGCATACTTTACTTTTTTATCGATCATAAAAATCCATCACTAAGTAGAACCAAGTAAATCTCACTCTTATACACTTATCCCTACCCACTTTTGCTAATAACAAAAGGGGGAGAAAAATTTGAGAAATCTAGTGAACTAGATATTATATTTAGGGGGAGTAAATATATAGGGAACACTTATGTAGGGAGAGCATTCATATAGTATACATTATTTAAATCTATCATTTTATAAACCTGGTATTCATATAGTATGCATTATTTAAATCTATCACACTACAAACCAGTTATTCATGCATATCTTTTATCACACTTATGTATAAATACAAATATACTTAAACTCACTAATTTCTCATACATGTATTTGTTATTATCAAAAGGGGGGAGATTGTTAGAGTATGTGATCCCCCTTTCTTGGTTTGAGAATAACAAATATTGTGATATAATGATCTAGTCTTTTATGTCTTTATGGTGTACATGTCATACAAGTACAAGCAGTGTTTGAATGAGGAGACAAGCCCTCTATCATGGGCGTGACCAAAAGGCATATACACTTTGGAAATAGAAAAAAGATGAGTGATGGTTGCTAAATTTCAGACGGCCAAAACTTTTAATCTAGGAAGAGTTACGGAATGTGCTACCCCATTCTAGAAAGAGAACGACATCATCTATAAGATGGAAACATTTTTGCTAACGTCAGGCATTAAGAACTAATGCGGGTGTTGACATCAATCAAAAATTCAGTATCGTCGTGAAAGGAGAGATTGCAAGAAAGGAAGTTTGGTTGAGCCAAATTTAGCAAGTACTAATGTGGGGCATTAACACTACAACCAGATGGTAGTATTTGGAAAGATCGAAATTGCCAAAAGAACAACTTCTATATTTGTCATGATTCATGGGCTGCTTACTAAATAGAGCTAATGCTCGAAGTTAACACTAATGCCAGTGTTAGCTCCCAATCTCTCTTTAAAGAGTAACCTCCAAAGCCATAACTCTGAATCAGTTGAGAGAGGCTCGTCTCCAGACCATCAAGAGAAATTACTTGGGCAAACATGAAGATCTAAAGGATATTTTGAAGGGGAAGTTCTACCATGCGTATTCAACATAAAGGACAAACACATCAAGAATGCTGACATCAACACTGCCTTGTCTTCACCTTCAAAAAAATTTGGAAAGTTTTTTTTGCATATTTATATTATATTATAATATTTAATTTTATCTTTTTGTAACAGGAGTGGAGAAAATCATTCGGGGTGAATGTTGGTTTTTTGGAAGGATCCCATGGGAAATTAGCCGTAGTTGTGGGTGACTATGTCTTACAAGACTTGGGGTAAAATTGTCCTGAGTGGATGTCAGAATCTAGGGAGGATTCTATAATTCATCGCGTGTTGTAGAAGTCAAACATTTCAGAATCAATTTCGTGCAAAATAAAGCCATGTCTTTTATTGTTCTATTAAATTGATTTTATTTTGTGCTCTTAAATATTTTAAATATTATTTTCCCTTAAAGAATTAAAGCAAAACACATTAGAAATTAAATTTTTAAAATATACTCGTGGATTTCACTTCATGTTACAAGCGTCGGGCATCTGTGTTAATAATGGTAGTAGTGAAGGAATATTGAAACTCAGCCTCCATTAAAAGTAATCTCCAATATAATATTTTTCTAAGATATAAATATATTATTCCGCTGTAAAATATTCTGAAACTTCCTTGAGTAACTCTAATATTTTTAAATAAGAAATAAATTCCAAGAATACCTTATTAACCCCCCCTAAATGCGCATAAAGATCCAACACCACCTAATGTTTAGTTGCTTGTGTAGGTTAAGGACAATTTATCCACAAACTAGTTCTATTGTTTTAACAATGGTTGCTCCAGACACATGACTGGGCACAAGGAATTTTTGGAACAATATAAGGCCAATGATGGCCCTAAGATAATTTTTGGGAGTCCAATTATGGTCAAACCAAACGTTATGGTATGATCAGAGTTCGAGACATATCCTTCTCAAAAGTAGCTTATGTTGAAGGTATTCAACAAAATCTTATTAATATAAATCAGCTCTGTGATGGTGAATATAAAGTGTTATTCACCCACAACTTATGTCAAATAGTCAACTCTAAATCAGATGCAATAATGTTATCTAGCTATAGAAAGGCAATGTATATGTAGTTGACTTCATCTCCAATTCAATGGAAATTTGTCTATTCAAATCAAACATAGACAGAAATGAGTTTTGGCTTAAGAGGCTTTGTCATTTAAATAATAAGACCATAACCAAGCTAGTTAAAAACAATTTAATTAAGGGCTTACCAAAAGGTAAGTATATAAAAATAAACCCGTGCAAAGCATGCCAAATGGGTAAACAAACTAAATAATCATTCAAACTAATTAGTAAAAATACTTCACCTAGAAGTCTTTACCAACTATATATGGATCTACTTAGTCCAATTCCCACTCAGAGCTTAGTAGGAAAATATTTTACTTTACTCATAGTGGATGATTTTTCAAGATTCAATTGGGTGTTCTTTCTGAGAGTCAAGTCTGAAACTTTCAAGATCCTCTCAAAATTTATTAGGCTGGTGATGAGTCTGATATTTATAGTGTTTTTCAGACTAATCCGGGCTAGTTTTCACATATGTGCACTGTACTTTATGCTCATTATTGCTCATATTTCATTTAATCGGTGTTTGTACACAAAGTGCACTTTTTAGGCCCGTTGTGGTGTGCAATTGCACACTTCTCTGCTGGGAGTAAGCACTTGGTGCTCCCCTTTGTTTTCGGTTGCTTTTTTTATTTTCTTTGAGTGATGGAGGCATGTGCCCCAGCTGTGGTTTTCCTATACAGGTGGGCAGATCCCCATTCCAGTCTAGTTCTTTTCTGGAGGAATCACACAGTCATGCATTTTTATTCACGCACAATCAACTCTATCGTGCAATGCCTACAATTTCATTTTTGGGTGCTCTGCCTCGGGACATGCGATTTGCTCGTGTACGAGCTATTTTACCCATGTGTGACCAAATTGCACGACCCCTTCTTTTTGTCAAAAAAATTATGAAATTATTGCCTGTGCGTTTTCTTCACGTACAGTTGTATTCAACCATGCGCAAAGGAAAACACGTGTTCTCTCTCTTTGCCTTGGTTTTTTAGCTTTCTGTCCCTGCCCATGCGTTTTGTTCTCACGTAGGTTGTTTTACCTATGCGTGTTCAAAATTGCACGATTGGGTCTTCTTCTAGGCTGGGTGATTATGCGCTGTAATTATCACACGATGAACGTATGGTCGTACATTCGACCATGTACTCCTTTTTTTTGACTCGGTACTATTTAAGTCATAGGTTTCGCCCTATATGAAAAGAACTTCATTTTTACCGCTCCAGAGCTCTTATTTTGCACCATTCCACTGCTCCACCACCTCCCATCAAATTGAGGTGCTTCGACCACATTTTCCTTGAAAATCTCAAGCTAGAGTTTCCTCTTGGACTCCTCCATCATTCGTAAGAATCCAAGCCTTGTTTCGTGGGATTTCTCGCTGCACGCGGAGAGCTCTTCGACGAAAAATATGACCGGAGACTATTGATGAAGAAGACGGGTAGCATGGAAGAAGGTGATAACTCTTCTGGACCTCGGGTAGCAGTCAAAGCCCGAGCTTGGAAGAGGATTGACAACCCTCGACTCCGACAATAAACCTTTGATGAGTCTTTGTGCATCGATTGTATTATTCCCTCCTCTTCGCTTGTAGTAAACTTTTCTTTATTTATTTGGATGTTTTCTGCATGACTGTTTAAACCATAATTTCATTAATGATATCCTACTTATCTATGTGTTTGCTATGTGGTTTATACGTGTGAGGAGAGCCCCCATTTAATCTCATCACCCATGCCATTTTATGTGTGTCACACTAGCAATTGCTAGCTGTGTGTGCTGCAAGAGGTGCTTACGACCCTCACCCATTTACCTCCATTAGCCTACGATTCCATCCACCCTTGTGAGGTGGTGAAGGTTACCCGCACTTTTAATTTCATTGCTCTCGTTCAAATCACTCCCCAAAACCAAGCTTCATTTTTATTTTTACCTTTATAATTAATTCTCTAAACAATTGAATCACACACTCACTATCATTCCTCAAGAGATCGATACTTGGGTATATTCTCCCATTTTATATTACTTGAGCAACCGGTGCACTTATCGAACGCACATCAAGTTTTTTGCATTGTTGCTGTGGAGCGCAAGAGTGTGTGAATCTTTTGCTTAGAGCATTGTTATAAGGGTTGTTGTTTTTGATTTTTTGTTTATTGTGATTTTATGCTGGGGCGTGGCCCTGGTGAAATTATTGAGTTTGACCCAAAGATTGAGCGGATGCTGCGTACGCACCATCGCACTGCTGCTGCAATATGTGATATTATGAATAATATGTATGAGCAAGATGGAGAGGATGTGCCTTTGGTTATGCAAGCTATCGATGAATAAGATGTGATTTGGCCAAGGCCCTGAATGATGCGAAAATATACCACTTCGACTATTGGGAGTATATACCCTGGCTTTGGCCCAACAATCACTAATAATCAGTTTGAGATCAAGCCAACTATTCTGAACATAATTCGCAACAACGCCCAGTTTTCAAGGACGTCGAGTGAAGACCCTCATCTTCACTTGGAAGAGTTCTCCGAAATCTATGACACCTTCCGATATACCAACATTTTTAATTAGACTGTGAAATTGATACTGTTCCATTCTCCTTATGTAACAAGGAAAAAGCATGGCTCCATACTAATCTGTAGGGAGTTGTTACTATATATGATGCTTTGCCATCGCTCTTTTTTTTTCTAAGTTTCATTTGGTTGACAAGATTGTTAGTTTGAGGCTTGAAATCGCCACTTTTTGGTAGAATGATCAGGAGACACTTGCTGGGACTTGGGAGCAATTCTCGGATTTGTTGAGGAAGTGCCCCCAACACGAGTTCTGACCACATAATCTTGTGGATATCCTTTACTTTGCAATCGAGCTGCACTATCGTGCCATGATTGATGTTGTTATTGGAGGAACATTAATGAATCATATCCCTGGGGAGGCACTTAGAATCCAACAAGACACAGGTACTCATAGTTCCTACTAGACTGCCGGAAGGAATGCCCCAAGGAATTCAAGGGGGCTCTTTGAAGTAAACACTATGATGACCCCAGCTGCTACCTCACTAGCTCCATTCAATAATATGATGTTGCTGGTAAGACCTACTTCTTCCCCTACGCCAGATTTGGCTATTTCATGCCATAGTTGTGGCAACTCTGGGCACCATGCATTTGAGTACCCTGATGGTAAGCTATTTTTGGATTTTTCAAATTTGAATATAGAAGAGAGTGTTAATTTTGTTAATAATCAAAATCGTGTTTTGTCATTCTCCAATGCGTATAACCCGGGTGTGAGAAACCACCCAAATTTTTCTTGGAACCAAAATGCTGCTGGTCAACGATGGAAACAAGGCCAGTATCAATTTGATACTTCAGCTTCTGAGAGCCAACCGAGGCCACTATAACCAAGTTATACTTAGGGTGCTCATGTGCAAAGAAAGAGTTCACTTGAATAAATGATGGAGAAGTTTGTTGATATTGCCCAATCAAATATATCCAACCAGATCGCCTCCATGAGAAACTTGGAGATACAACTAGGCCAGTTGGCCCAAGTGTTATCTGAGCAAGCTTAGGGTGCTCTCCCCAGCACCACTAAAAAGAATCCATGAGAATAGGAGAAGAGCTTAGCTGAGTCAGATGGTTGTCGTGAGGGCAATGTTATTATGAAATGCGTGATCAACGATGTGAAGAATACTACGTTATGTGATTCTAGCTCATCACGCAATGTTCTTGCCCTGCAAGACATTGATAAACTCATGTTGAATATCAATGTTTATGACTAGACTTCTCTTGTGCTAGCTAACAGATCAATTGTCATAACTGAAGGAGAAGTTAAAGAGGTCGAGGTCATAGTGGACGACACATTTATCATCACTAACTTTCAAGTGTTGGGACCCATGGAGAACAAGTCCATTCTAATTTTGAGTGTCCCATTCTTGAAAGAGAGTGGCATCATTATCCATATTACTGATGGTTGTGTGACCCTGGCATCCAAGGTAGCACATCATCCAGGTCCACCCGCTATGATCAAGGTTCTTGGTGACCCGTTAGAAATATTGATTTACCCGTTGTTATTTCTGATTTGGCTTTGTGTGATGCAGAGTGTAAGTCTGAGATTATGAAGTTGATGAAGGATGTGGATGATGAGGAGAAGGGAATGAGTAATGCTGAGGTTGAATTAAAAGTGATTGTGGATCTCATGAATGATGTTTTTGAGGAGGAAGAAGGCGATAATGTTGTGGAGTTGTGTGATGATGCAGCAAGTTCGAACGTAATTTTACCAGTTCATCCTGTTGATTTTACTATGTCTTGTAAACAGTTAAAACAGGTTTGTTGGGCGGATCTATCACCCGCTGCGGGTGAAGACATGATGCCCCTTACTTCCCCTCTTATGAGGAAGACTTCTTATGACCATGCTATTGGTACTCATTGGTGCTCTCCCACTGTAGAGAAACTTAAACATGAAATACTGTTGCGTGCTTCTCAATCTGTTGACCTCCTGCACAAGGAGGAGGTTAGGGGCAATGGAGGTAAATCTCCCTTGGCCCTAAAGCTTTCACCTCTTTTCCATCTTGCGTAGCGGGGGAGAACCACCACAAGTTGACGTACAGCTGATTCGTGATTGTCCTCCGGGCTTTGTTTGTGTTCTTTTTGTACCTTGGCTATGTATTCTTCATATCATGGTGGTTTTGTGTGCTTGTGTTTCTTTATTCTATTAAACATTGCTAGTAACTATATTTGAAAACTGTTAATATAGGTAATTGGTTCACCTTAAGGACAGTAAACAAAAGGGCTTTTGGGAGACAACCCATGCGTTGATTTCATTTTCTTTTCGAACACGTTTTATTACCTTTTCTTTTATCATGTCGATGTTCTTTCTTGCTGGGTTGGTGATGTTTCATTGGCGGGATTGGGTCCTCTTTCAAATTTAACGTCAATCTTCTGATATGCTCATTTCTGAGCAGGGTAACCTCTTCCTTAGCACTATTATTTATTTTTCATGCTTATCTTGTAGTGGTGTGTTTAGGTTAAGTTTGGAGGAGAGAGTGATTTCGTTATTGCCTGTGCATGTGTACATTGCACAACATGCTAGAAGAATTTCTTATTTCATATTATGTATTCAGGTTCATATTCACTGAACACCATTACACCCACTCGAGCGCGTGCTTGATCATTTGCACGTGTGGAGCATTTTTCATCCTCTTATGCGTGATTTAAAAATCATTGTGTTGGCTTAGGAATTGTGAGACTGAGCAAAATGTTGAATCATATAGTGCTCCTAGTAGAGTGCTCACATCTCACTTAGAGATTTGTTTATTCTACTCAAAATCTACGAATTTGGTGCGAATCAAATAGTACCTTAGGACTATGTGTATACGTTTGGTAACATCGTATTACTCGAGTCGGGAGGACGGTTAGTCTCTCTCGGTGGCTAAGAACTTGCCCCAAGCTACTCTCGAAGCATGGGTACACAATTAGTCAAGCGCAAAAGTGTGATGTAGGCCATCATTTTGGCTCGGTTGAGCTTTTGTTCCCATCCTATCATCTTATCCTCGTTAGCCCCGTTGTGTATATCCATCTGTTGATTCAGCTCCACTATTATCTCACCGAAGTCAAAATATTGATCCTAGTCACACACCCAAGTTTGAGCTTTAGTTTCTATATTATATTTATGTTGGGGGTGTTGATGTGGTGTTCTTTATGTGGATATATAGATGTTCTCCATTGAATAATTGTGCTAAAATTGGTTGTCAAAAGAAACTTATTTGAAAAAGGAAAAAGAAAAGGGGAAAAAAGAAAATTGTGAAAAATTTTGTGAAAAGAAAGAAAAGGTTAATTGAAAATCTTTATTTGTGGAATTTTTGTTGGATTAGGTGGCACACACACCCTAGTAGTTAAGCCTAAGTCTGAGGGTAAGGTACACCAGCATTTATTTTGTGGTGTTAGATGATATTGTTTTGTACTAGCTAAGTTGGGTTTAGTACGTGAGCCATCATTTTTATCATTTGTCTATCTCACCTTAACCCAAGCCCCGCTCTAAACCTAAAGAACTACTGATTCAACCTTTGAGTCAAACGAGTGTCGTGGAGAGAGTGTGAACGAGCGAGCATATGACTATCGACATTGATGGATTTCTTTGGAGGTTATCCTGAGACCCAGTCTTTGATAATGCACATCTCATCATTCAGCCTACTTTCGTCCTAAGCATGATTGGATGATTCACCGTGATTCAAATGTTAAGTAAATATAATATATTTATACGCTCCTAGAATTATAAATTACTATGTATAGCTAGAAAATTTTTCTACTACTTCTCTATGTGTGTGAGCATGTGACTTCGCATGGTACTTTGTTCTTGCAATTGCTTTGATAGCTAGTTCTTTCTATTTCCGCTGAGAGATGATTTGCTCAGCATGAGTAAATTATTAAGTATGGGGGTGTGATGAGTCTGATATTTATAGTATTTTTCATACTCATATAGGCTAGTTTTCACGTACGTACACTACACTTTATGCTCATTATTTCTCATATTTCATTTAATCGGTGTTTGTAAACAAAGTATACTTTTTAGGCATGTTGTGGTGTGCAATTGCACAGTTCTCTACTGGGCATAAGCACTTAGTACTCCCCATCTTTTTTTGTTACTTTTTTTGATTTTTTGTGAGTGTTGGAGGCCCGTGCCCAGCTGTGGTTTTCCTATGTATGTGGGAAAAGCCACATTCCAGTCTAGTTCTTTTCTTTAGGAATCACACGGTCGTGTGTTTTTCTTCACCCACGATCAACGCGATTGTGTGATGCCTACATTTTTTCTTTCTAGTGCTTTGCCCCAGGTCATGCGATTTGCTCGCGTATGGGTTGTTTTGCCCGTGCATGACCAAATCGCACGATCCACTCTTTTGTAAAAAAATTTATGAAAGTCCTGCTCGTGCATTTTCTTCACGTGTGGTTGGATTCAACCATGCATGAAGGAAACCACATGATATCTCTCTTTTCCTAGGTTTTCAGCTTTCTATCCCTGCCAGTGCATTTTGTTCTCGAACTGGCTGTTTTGCCAACGCATGTTCAAAATCGCATGGTTGGATCTTCTTCCAGGCTGGGTGATTTTGCACTGTAATTATCGCACGATGAATGCACGTTCGTGCATTCGATCGTGCATTCCTTTTTTTTGACTTGGTACTATTTAAGCCGTAGGTTTCACCCTATGTGAAAAGAACTTCATTTTTGTCGCTCCAGAGCTCTAGTTTCACGCCATTCCGTCGTTCCACCACCGCCCATCATCCCAAGGTGCTCTAGACACATTTTCCTTGCAAATCTCAAGCTAAAGTTTCCTCTAGTCCTCCTCCATCATTCGCAAGCATCCAAGCCTTATTTCGTGGGATTTATCACTGCACACAGAGAGTTCTTCGATGAAGAATATGATGGAAGACCATTGACAAAGAAGACGGGTAACGTGGAAGAAGGTTACAGCTCTTTTGGACCATGGATGACAGTCAAAGCATGAGCTCGAAAGAGGATTGACAACCCTCGACTTTGACCGTGAACCTTTGATGAGTCTTCATTCATCGGTTGCATTCTTCCCTCCTCTTCGCTTGTAGTAAGCTTCTTTTTGTTTATTTGGATGTTTTGCAGATGATTGTTTAAACCATAATTCATTAATTATTCATACATGTCTATGTGTTTGCTCTATGGTGTATGAATGTGAGGAGCACCCCCCACCCCCCATTTCATCTCGTCACCCCTGCCATTGTGTCTATGCCGTACTAGCAATTGCTAGTTGCGTGCATTGTGATGAGCTGCTTACAACCCTCAACCATTTCCCTCTATTAGCTTATGATTCCATCCACCCTTACGAGGCAGTGAAGGAGACCCGCACTTTTAATTGTATTGCTCTCCTTCAAATCACTCCCCAAAACCAAGCCCCGTATTTTCTTTTTTCCTTCATAATTAATTCTCTAAACAATTGAATCATACTCACTCTACGTTCCTCAAGAGATCGATACTTGGGGTTATTCCCATTTTATATTACTTGAGCGACCAGTGCACTTGACGAACGCACATCAACAGGTCAATTTGAATTCAACAATCAAGTTCCTATGATTAGAAGTGACCATGGCATAATGTTTGAAAATCAGTTAATTTATAGATTTTGTGAGGATAAAAGGAAAATGCAAATATTTTTAGCTCCTAGAACTCCTCAACAAAATGAGGTAGATAAAAAAGAAAAATAGAACACTAATTGAATAAGGAAGGACATTACTGGTTGAGTCAAACACTCTTAAGTCCTTTTGGGATGAAGAAGTTAACACTGCCAACTATGTTCTAAATAGAAGTCTCCTCCACAATATTAAATTAAAGACTCCTCATGACCACCTGAAGGGAAAGACACGTAGAGTTTCATATTTTAAGATATTTGGATGTACTTGCTAGCTATTAAACAATGGAAAAGGTCGTCTTTCCAAAATTTCAAGTAGACTGATGATGGTATCTTCCTAGGATATTCATCATTTAGCAAGGCCTATCGGTGCTACAATAAAAGGACTCTCAAAATAGAAGAGTCCGTGCATTTAATTTTTAATAAGACTAACATATTTTCCAAGGGGGATTTCCACCAAGAGTATTTTGAAGGAAGAAGACCCTCTAGTTGCTGGTTTGACCAACTATATAGCAAGAAAAATGGAGAAGAGTCATCTAAAGTACACTATCATCAACTAGAAATTATTGATATTCATTTTGAAGAAGAAGACTCTAATGAAGTTGTTGATAACACAAATCAAGATTGAAAGCATAGGATGTTGGACATGGCATTAAAGTTGAAGAAAAAGTAATGGAAGAGATTGATCCTATACTTGTATATCTAGAATATATCATAAGAGAACAATTCTCATTGATAACCCCAATTCTCAGCTGATGGGAGTTATGACTCTTGTAGTCAGAACCCAAAACCAACTATCAACTGAGGCTATGTTGATGTGCTTTCTCTCCAAATATGAACCTAAGATGTTTGAGGAAGCAAACAATAATTTTGTCTGGATTGTTGACAAGTAGGAAGAGTTAGCTCAGTTTGAAAGAAATAAGGTAATGATTGGAACAAAATGGGTATATAAAAATAAGTTGGATTCCAATGGAGTCATAGTCAGGAATAAAGTAAGATAAATAGCTCAACGATATAGGCAAGAAGAAGGAATAAACCAAAACTAGATCTTTGCACTAGTTGCCAGATTAGAAGTTATTGGGAATATTATCCACAAGATTCCTAATTTGAAGAAGGCCTCAAGATGAAATAAACATCTTGTATTTGATGGATGGTTAGGTTTTGATGTGATATGGTTAACATAAGTGCATGACTAATGTAGAGTTAGGCTTATGGTCAGCCAATCATAGTTTCTCCCTTATAATCCTTCAAGGAGCAAAACTCATGTTGAACACTATCATAATCTTATATTAGACATGTCACTATCATGAAAAAAGACACTAAAGTTAAAGGAATTCAAAGGCAGGAACTTAAAAATATCTAAGTCAAAATTCGGGTGCATAGGTTAGAAGACTAAGTGTTTTGCCGATTGCATCAACTTAATGCTTCAAGAAAAATATTGAGTGCATCGACTACATGACAAAGAAAAGTTCTACTGCATCAGTTTCAAGCTAAGTCATTTATCGACTTCATTGACTGCAGGCTTCATGAACGTTATCGACTGTAACGATTACATAATATAGAAGGCCTTATATAATATGTCGACTGTATCAAATAGAAGACTTTATATATTATTTCGACTAAATTGGCTATATGGTGACAAAAAGATTTCATTAGAGTTAAATGGATAAGGTCTAAGTTCCTTCAATCAATTCCTTATGATGTTTTGTGGTAACTGAATATATATGTAAGACCCCAATTTTTTTCTTTTAAAACACCAGGGTCTTAGGCCCAGAACCGCCGCATTGTGGTGATACCTTCGCACCCGGGAAGGTCATCACTACAAAACTCCGATCCTGCCGGCCAAATCGATCACAACTGTAGCAAATAATAAAGCAAGCCCACAGAAATCACATATAGAAAATAATCTCCACGAAGGGAGTGTCCACAGATATAACAAGCAAAATACTAAATCTTGGGCTTATGCCCAGTACATCAAGTCCTCACTACATATCTCTCATCGCGGAAGCAACTAATATACTACTAGCAATCAGGACTCGCAGTCCTTGCCGTCTGAACTCCGATACTAGACTGCCCGATCTCCAAACGTGCTGACCTCCGGGGCTGCTCCTCCATGTTAGGCTTCGTGGTCCCCTAAAATGATATGGTTCGAAAACCATTAGTCTAAAATACTAAGTCCTATCATCCCCCGCCCCTTCCCCCATGGCTCCTAGGCACCGAGCGGGGAGAAGGAAAGGAGAGGACATGATAGTGGAGAATAACAAATAAGCAGATGGCGACAAAAACTAAATCTAGCAGTTCTAAAGTATATAAGACAGTAATAAAGGTATGAATTTGCATGAGAAAGTAACCTTAACTTATATGATAATACATATGCTAAGGAACTTTTGCATGGCTCCTATCGTATAAAAAGTCTCATACCGATTTATACGATAGGGTGTCATTTTATTAGCAATCATAAATATGTAATACTGAATAAAACCTTAACTTACAAGCACGCTCACACGAGCTTATAAACTAAGGGGTCGTTTTGCAGGGCCTATTGTATAAAGCGTCCCATACCACTTATACAATAGGTGTCGGGTTATATGCAATGATTATGCTATGAAATACAATTATGCCATGACGTGAACATGCAAGTGCAACTCACCAACCCGACTCTGTGCACACAGACCTTCAGTTCCCCCTTTCTGGAGCCTAACCTCCCAGGATACCTCCGTAGTGGCAAACGGAAGCGATGGGTTGGGCCTCGCCCACCTCTAAACCGGTATCAGCACTACCAGTCAGACTTATCGTACGCCTCAATGCTGGTGCACTAAGCGGAGCTCCTGCGTACAATTTCCGGTTGGCACACTGGACTTTATTTTGCTAAGTGTAAAACCACACTCGTCGAGTCAACGTACTAGTGTCGGTGCGATGACTCTCCAATACCGAAGACCCACCACCTTATATCTTATGCACATGCAATATTAATGTATTATCCACCGAGCCAAAGCTCCCCGAACTTTCCTATCCGTCACAGCCAATAACCGAGCCAAAGCTCCCCGGGCTATCCTGCCTGTCACAAATATCTACCGAGCCTACCGCCTGAACATCCTAGTCACCCTATCTTTCCGAGACACCGGGATGTGTGAAAGTGAACCCCTAGTTATACTAGTTACTCTTTAACATTTATTATTCCTATGGTTTACATTAGCCCAAGACTACCCAAGGCATTCCCCGTGAAGGATTCTCGAGGGCACTAGGAACTACGATGGGCTGAAACCCAAAGCTCCCTTTCGCAAGGCACTTAATATTAATGATTTATACCCATGACCAATCCTCTCTTTTATTTCAGTGTGACTCCCCTAAGTGTGTTTAAGCTCTCCGAGCTAGCCTATTTCAGTTCTATGTACTATATGCAGACCGTGCTAAGCTACATGGTGCTCCCACTAGGGGGTACTCTATTTACTCATCCAACAGATCCATAACAATTTCTGGGAGTCTACCATAACCTATTTAGACTAACTCCAGAGTTTCATAATTTCCTAATTATTTGGGCATTTAATCTAATTAACCTAAGACTCTGAATGCCCTACTTTGAACATGAAGTGCACTTTTAAATTAGAAACAAATCACTACAAAATTATGATAAATACTAGGTAACATTTCTATAGTACATTCAAGGTCTAAGAATTTTCAGAATTGTTTAGGCCCCAAATCCACAATTTAGAACATATGGTCAATATTACCATTTTAAGAAGCTAAGGCCAGCAATATTGTTCTAAAAATTATAATAAAAATCTAGTAAGTCCATCATGGCCTAAAAACACTCTAGAAGTATTCTCCCAATTTTCCAGTGAACATTAGCCCCTAATTTAATTTTAAATCAATGATTCCACAGCCATTGGTTATTGAAGCAAATACTGTAATAATTCATCTAATAGTTATTAAAAAATTCCAAGAGATAGATAATGATTTTAAAAAATCCCTAACAAAGTTTTACAATTTTCTAAAACATGAGGGACTCTTAATCTAATTAAAAGTAATCTTCTAGATTTATAACTTTGTGAAACAAGTACTATTTTTAATCTCCTAAAAATAATGATAAAATTCTAGAGCCAACATAATATCATAAAACACTCACTGACCAAGTTTCATAATTTTCGTAGTAATATTGGGCTCTGAATCTATTTTTGATCAGAAATCCACAATTCATAATGTATGAAACAAGTACTTAAAATAATCATCTAAAAATTCCAATAAAAATACACAGGGAGCTAACATGATGTAAAACTTCCAAATACGAAATTTTACAACTTTTTAGTGGATAGAAATATCATAACAAGCACAATAAACTTAAGGACACAACTAGGGTTATTAAGCAAGTACTGATTTTATTAGCCCAAAAATTCCACCAATATTATTTTAGGACTCATTTTATTAGAGAAATACTGTACCCAAGTTTCAAGTTATTGTGAGGTGTTTTTATTGCCTAAACCCAACTATTGGGTTTGTGCCCTAAACTAGGATTAGGGATTTGAGGGGGTTAAAGGCTTTCAAATTCAAAAAAAACTTCAATCAGAGGACCATATCCACCCTAGGATCCCTTCCACCAAGTCTCAAGTCATTCCAAGGTCATTTGACCCCATGACCTTCATACCCTAAAAATCTCCGTAAAAGGGCCTACCCTAGGGTTCTTGGGCTACCCTACCCCAAACCACCCCAAATCCCATTGGAGGGTGCTACATGCCATATAAAATCAGTGGCCAAAATATCAGCCTCTGTTGAGGTGATTTGACCACTCAAACATTAAAAATAGCACTTTGACCTAAATAACCCTATAAGGGTATACTTAGGGTTGGGTCAATACCTAACCAAAACATCTCCAAATGAGATGAAATTTTTACCAGAGCCCTAACATGCCCTCTAAGACAACCCACCAAAACTTGGGGGATTTTTGAGATGTTTAGGACACCTAATTAATTTATTCATGGATTATTAAATTTTTCTAAAAGAAAAATGTTCTCCGAAAATTCTAATTTTTGGATATGTCCTAGATTTAGATATGAATAGCCCATAACCCAAATTTTAAGTCATTTGGAGGTCTAGTTTAGAGTGGGCATCCAATTCATTCTCTGGTCAGCCCTATATAGAGATCTCACCAAAATGGGTGTTGTGATCTAACTAGGACTCTAAATTGGTTCAAATCAATTTTAGAATAAAGTAGACTCATAGATCTATAATTTTCATGTTAACATTTTTTCCTGATCTAGCCTCTAAGTGCCTCGTTTAACGACATCAAAATGTGCAGGTTAAAGGGTTAACAAATAACTATATTATATATGCAAATATAATAATTAATTAATATAAGTTACTATTCATCTTCTTCCAAGCCCGAACAAAACCCAAAAAAAACGTCATTTCCTGTAGCTTTTCCGTGAGCCACCGCCGGCCATCCATCCACTTCCCTGGCTAGCCACCGCCACCACTACCTTCGTTGAGGTGGTGGCTATCGCGGGGCGGTGGTTTGGCCGCCGGAGGTGGTAGTTTCTGGCGAACCCGAAAATCCATTTTCATGGCTTTTTCCAAGAAAACTCAAATTGGATTCGGCTCCGTTGAGCTCAAATCTAATCTCTAAAGATTCCTAAGATCTAACCCATGAAGGAGTAGAGGAGGACCTTGTTGGCGGCCTGAAGTCGGGAAGATCGCCGGGAAGCCATTGTGGTGGTGGTGGTGGTGGTCGGATTTCTTCAACTGTACAGTGGAACTGCTTGGCTCCTTCAGGTAAGTGGTGGAAATGAATCCCTGGAGTCCTGTGAAGCTTTTAAGGGGGAGAATTGGGGTGTTAGGTGGGTGTAGGCTTCATTGAAATTATTGGACTTAGTCAAGGTTAGCGGTCTTGGTAGGTAGGGGGTGAAACTTGGTTCAAACAAGTCAAAACTAGCTGGTTGAATTGGGGCTGCCTTCCTTGTCCTAGAGCAATGAATGGGAGGTTGGGGAAGGGGAAGGAGGAGACCAAAGTCTTCCTCCATTACTTTCTTTCACTTTCTCTCTCTTACATAGGTGGCTTTTTCTCTCTCCTACACACCAAGCTGAAATTTGGCTCCTACCTAACCCAATGACAGCCAACATGTCCATTTCATCCACCAAAACAAGGTTAGCCCAAGTGAGTTGGGCTTGAGCTTGAGTTAGCCCATTTGGGCTAGCTTAACCTAAACCGTAACTAGGGTTGACCTTAGTCAATTTGGTCTTTGAGGTTGCCCCTAATGGGTCCTTGGTGACCCATTGGCCTCCCCTAAGGTCTAGGTTTGGTTGGCTTGGCCTTTGGAGGTCACTTGACACTTAGCCAGGGCACTTTGACCACTTTAGGGCTGGAGTTGACTTTGGTCAACTTAGGCTTTTTGGTTGACCCCAATGGGTCCTTGGTGACCCATTTGCCTCTCACTAGGGTTAGGAAGGTATATGTGGGGTCCACTTGGTTAAGGGAAGGTCAGTTGATCCTATGTAGGTCAGGTTGACCCATTTAGGGTTAAAGTTGACTTGGGTCAACTTAACCAATTTGACTGCCCTCCATGGGTACTTAATCATCCATTGACCCCATTTTAGGTCTAGGAAGGCCTTGGTAGGGTTATTTGGGCTTTACTAGGGCACACTACCCTTAGTTAGGGCCTATTGCCCAATTTAGGTCTAGAGTGGTTCTAAGTCAACTTGGCCTATCCAATGGACCACTAGGGTTCTAATGGTCCTTACAATGGGTTGATGTGACCATGGTGGGGTTTTGAAGTCTTGGTGAAGCCCCATAGTCATCTTAAACTAGGATTCAGAAATTTGCTATTTGTAGACCATAGTGGTCTCACCTACATTCCTAGGCCCACTTGGCCTTCTTGGGCTTCCCAAAGTTTTGTCATGACCTAGTCATGACAAAACTACTTCTAGGGGTCTATTTGTTTGAGGGATGTTACAAATCCCAATATATAAACAAAAAAATTTCGTCCTCGAAATTCTAGTTAGGCCTACGGGTTTCGAATATGGAAAGTAAATTGTAACATCCCGAGAGGTTGTGTGTAATACCTGACCAAAAAGCCCCGGGTACCTTTGTCGCATCAAGTCCTGGGGATCTCATGTGTGCTCCTCTCGCCCATGATTCCTCCACAGGACCTTGACTAATGGAACCTTCTTGCAGCGTAAGACTCATATTCCCTTGTCGTCTATCCGGACCGATTCCAGGTGAACTGACTGATCAGATGCTACCAGCCCATCTGTGGCCGTAATCTGCTGCTCCAGGCATAGTAGAGCCCTCTTAAGAGAGGATATATGGAACACGTCGTGCAGATTTGCCAGCTCCGATGGCAGTTCCAGCCTGTATGCCAAGGGATCGATCCGCTCTTGGATCCTATAAGGCCCCATATATCTTGGGCTGAGCTTCTTCTTCCGACCGCGTACCCGTGAAACCGCATGCATTGGTCGAATCTTCAAGAACACCTAATCTACCACCCGAAATTCCACCTGACGGTGCCGAGCGTCGTAATACTTAGCCTATCGGCTCTGTGCCTCTAGCATCCTGTCCCGTATCAATCTCACATAAGCCTCGGTGTCATCGACAAACTCTGAATCCAACGCCTTTGGATACTCGTCCTGTATCCATGATAATGGAGTCCTACACCTCTGTCTTTACAAGGCCTCATAAGGAGCCATCCTTATACTGGACTGGTAGCTGTTATTATATGAGAACTCGATCAGTGGCAACAACTTCTCCCAAGGCTCACCGTGATCCAATATGTAAAGTTGAAGCAAATCCTTAAGAGTCTAGTTGGTGCATTCCGTCTGCCCATCCGTCTGGGTATGAAATGTCGTACTGAATGTTAGTCAAGTGCCCAAGTAAGTATGCACTGATCTCCACTCCCTGGACGAAAACCATCCATCCCGGTCCGATATAATTGACCTGGGCATGCCATGATAATGGACGAACTACTCCATGAACTTCCGGACTAACACACTAACTGAGTCATCTTTCCTGATTGGAATAAATCTGGCTATCTTCGTCAGCCGGTCGAAGATCACCTAGATCGAATCATTCCCTGTCTGCGATCGGGGAAGCCCATGTATAAAGTCCATAGCGATATCATCGAACTTCCACTCTTGTACTGGGAGTGGCTGCAATAATCTTGCGGGGTTTCTGCACTCCGCTTTCACTAACTGGCATACCTCGCAATGGGTCATGAAGTAGGTGATATCCTTCTTCATGCCTGGCCAGTACATGGTCTTCTTCAGGTCTGCAGTCATCTTCGTAATCCCCGGGTATACTGAATACCGACTACAATGAGCCTCCATCATAATATCCTCCCGAACCTGGCCTCCCTCTGGCATGAAAACCCGTCCTCTGAAACACACTAGGTCGTCCCTCAGCGAGTAATCACCAGCAGTGCCTACCTCTAAGGCCCGGAATATCGGCTCTAGCTGGGCATCCTGCCTCTGCCCATCTCTGACTTGGTCTCGAATGTCATCTGTGGCAATCAATGACGATAGATACTCCCGGTACAGCTCAGGGTGATCCTCGGACACAAAGGATATCTGCATCTTTTCTAACATCTGGACCAACTCCAAGGCCATAAACTGCGTTCCTGCTCCTAGGTTTGCGGCCTTTCGGCTCAGCGCATCTGCCACCATATTTGCCTTCCCCGGGTGGTAGTGCATCTCGTACTGGTAGTCTGCTAGAAACTCCACCCATCGTCTCTGCCTGATGTTCAGCTCTTTCTATGTGTCCACATACCTCAAATTTTTATGATCGGAGTATATGTCGCAGTGGACACCGTACAGATAGTGCCGCAAGACTTTCAGAGCAAAAATGACAGCTCCCATTTCTAAGTCATGAACTGGGTAGTTCTGCTCATGCTTCTTCAGCTGCCGAGAAGCGTATGTTATCACATGACCATTCTGCATCAGCACCGCACCCATGCCCTAGTAGGAAGCGTCGGTGTAGACCTGGAATCCTTCTTTCCCTGAAGGGAGGGCAAGTATAGGAGCCGAGGTGAGCCGATCCTTCAGCTTCTGAAAAGCCACCTCACACTGTGTGGTCAAGACAAAGGGTACCTCCTTCCTTATTAGGGATGTGAGTGGAAGAGCAATACGAGAGAATCCCTCCACGAACTTCCGGTAGTAACCGGCAAGTCCTAGGAAACTCCGCACATCTGTGGCAGTCTTCAGCTGCGGCCAATCCCGCACTGCTTGAATCTTGGCCGGGTCCATCGCCAACCCATCACCACTGATGATATGGCCTAGAAAAGCCACTTCCCTCAACCAGGACTGACATTTGCTGATCTTTGCATAAAGCTGGTGCTCCCGCAGTCTCTCTAGGGTCAGCGTCAAATGTCGTGTGTGCTCCTCCTCTGTCCTTGAGTAAATGAGGATGTCATCAATAAACACAATGGCGAACACATCCAAATATTTCTCGAACACCCGATTCATGAGGCTCATGAATGCCGATGGTGCATTCGTGAGCCCAAAGGGCATCACGGTAAACTCGAATAGCTTATATCTGCTGCTGGAGGCAGACTTCGGTATGTCTTCCTCCTAGATCCGCAGATGATAATAGCCCGACCTCAAATCCAATTTTAAAAAAATGCGCACCTTCCAGCTGGTCAAACAGCTCATTTATCCTTGGTTGTGGATAGGTATTTCAGACTGTCAGTAGGTTTAGTGCTCGATAGTCGATGCACAATCTAAGTGTCCCATCCTTCTTTTTGACGAACAAGACCGGGGCTCCCCATGGTGAAGAGCTTGGTCGGATAAATCCGGCCTCCACCAGTTCCTGGAGCTGCCTTCAAAACTCTATCAGCTCCTTCGGGGCCATCCAGTAAGGGGCTCTAGCTGCCGACTTAGCTCCTAGCACTAGCTGTATCCGGAAATCCTACTCCCGGTGCGGGGGTAGCCCAGATAGCTTCTCTGAAAATATGTCGGCAAAATCTCGCACCACCGGGATATCCGAGATGGAACCCTTGGCATCAGACATTTCAAACAGCACCTCATGGACTTCCTCCCCTTGCAAGTGGGCCTTAACGGCCTGTACAGATGACAACATGAGAGGGGGAATAGATCTAATACCTTCGATGATGATGTAGGAATCCCCATGCCTCACAGTAATTCTCTTGGACATGCAGTCAATCTGAGCATGGTTCTAGTGCAACCATGTCATTCCTAGGATCAAATCAAAGACTGGCATCTTCATGATCGTCGCTGGTGCATCAAATATCTTTCCGCCGATCTCCGCCTCTGAAAGTGAGGAAAAGATCTACCTTAACTCTAGCGGGGGGGGTGAATAGAGTATTTTAAAATAATTCATAATTAAAAAAGTATAGAAGTGGAAGACTTAAATTTATGTATATGTGTAAGGTGCTTGCAGTGAAGTAAAAACTATAGAAAGAAATAAAGAATCACACAGTACACAGTAAAGACAAACACACAGTAACCAGAAGACACAAGGATCTATAGTGGTTCCCCAACAACCTGGGTACATCCACTCTTCTACCACCCTAGGTAGGAATCCACTGCAGAAAGGGTTGATCAGGTGTCCTGGGCACCAATGAGCTTTTGATAAGGTGCTCAAAAACCAAACCAGATTTTTTGATCAGGTGTCTTGCCACCACTGAGTTTTGATCAGGTCTCAGAAACCAAGAGTTCACTTTTGAAGGGAGAGATAACCCTGTACAGATGGTGATAAAATAAAAAGGTGATGATGTCTTCTCTGTCTCAAATCACTGAGAGAAGACTAGTGGATTGTTGATGTTGTCAAAGCTCCCCCTGAGATGTAGAATGGTTCAGGAGTGAAAGCTTTGCTAGGGTGATAGGTCTTCAGATGCTTCAAATCTCCAGCAAAAGATGATTCCAGCAGATGCTGAAATGTTTGGTGTCTGGAGTCCTTGATGTTGAAGCTTTTGAACACTTGAAGATTTGGAGGAGTTGAGTAGCAGAAGATCTCCTCTACAGCAGAATTTTCTTGTGTTCTTGAAGATTCAGTAGATTTGAAAATCACAGAAGATGAACTGTTGATCAGAGAAGTTGTATTGTTCAATCTTCTGTGTTGTAATCTAATTCTTCTGTATCTCTTTGTATTCTCTGTATATTGTTGTTGTTTCTATTCTCTTCTGCAGGAGTATATCAAAAATCTGACTTAGATGGCCGTTATTCAGTCATAAATGGCTTCCATAAATGACAACTGTCTCTGGGGAAAGTCCTAAGCAACATTCCATTTAGTCCTTCCTTGAAACTTGCATCAGATTGCTTGAAACGGCTAGAAAATCCTTTGTAATAAATGCAGAAAATAACTCTAAAAGAATTTGAATTAATTCAATAACTGTTCTTGACTTTGAATTCTGAAAGCGTCAATCTCTCACAGAAATCGTCGATCTGAGCTCTACGATTGTTGAACTGAGCTCAGAGATTTGGAAAATAGCTGAAGACAAAACGTCGATCTGAGCTCGAAGATCATCGACCGGAGTTTGACGATTTGCAGACTTGAGCTCAGAGAACGTCGAACTGAGTTCGACGTTTCGTCGACCTGAGCTCGACGAAAATTGTCTTGTCTCAGTACTTAGTCCTGATCTCTGAATGGTCCTGGGAGCAGCTCCAAACCTAAGTTCTAAGCCCTAAACTCATTCTAATTTGACCTTTTCAACTATACACCTAGGTCAAACAATTTTCCTAATAACATAGTGATCCTTTCCCAAATTAGTAATAGGGTGTTCCAACAGCCTCCATGTTGCAGTGGGCAGAGGTGAACAGCTCCGATCCGTCGGGTAATCATATCCTTATCATCAAACTAGTGAATCACTCCACGCCTTCCAACCCTTCTACAAAGGCCTCCGATACGAATGAGTTTGAATCACCCGTATCAAACAGCGTATAAGCGGGCTTGCCGCTGATGAAAACTATATCTGGGGGGAGTTAAATGTCTTAGAATCTAGTTATGGCTTTCTTTCCAAGATTATCAATTCTATATTCATAAATTTAAGTGTTCGGGAAAGAAAACTTAAAACTTTCTGGCATACCTGTGATCACTTGCTCTGAGTTCTGGGGTTGAGCCAGATCCAGTGCATAAACTTGCTCCCTATCCTGCCTACGATCTGCACCCTGGTATCCACGTCCTCGTCCACGTCCTCGACCTCCAAATTGCTGAGCATGCGGGGCAGCCTATGGTGCTGGTAGAGGTGCTCCCCACATGGGGCAGTTTCTCCGAATGTGCCATGTATGATGGCAGTTATAGCTCTCCGGCAGGGGAAATGTCATACCCCTGGGTCTCAGTGCCTCCCGCATCTGAAGAGGCTGAGGAGCCACAAACACCGGCTCCCTCGGCTCCTGTCTAACCTCCTAACGAGGCTGGTCCTCTGCTCTTCTTCCCTTTCTTACATCAGTGATGCGGCCCTGCCGCTGATCATTCCTTGCTCCCCGACCCTGGTCCTCCATTGGCCTCTTCCTACCCCGAGTCGTGTGCCAATAAGCCTCAATCCTCTTGGCCATCTCTAAC
Organism: Platanthera zijinensis; assembly: GCA_039513925.1. Classification (NCBI taxonomy): domain Eukaryota; kingdom Viridiplantae; phylum Streptophyta; class Magnoliopsida; order Asparagales; family Orchidaceae; genus Platanthera; species Platanthera zijinensis. Next base: position 75,171,099 of record CM077088.1, on the reverse strand, counting down.
ATCCGAGGTATAGGCCCATCAGATACGAACAAAAGGGCCTCCCTCAACTCCTCCCGTGGGCCCTTATAGAACCTCTTCGTATATCCTGCCTCATCCAGCTAATAGGAGCCCACAAACCGGGCTAAATGGTTGAACTCCGGGTGGTATTCTACCACTGTCTTATTGCCCTTCTTCAACTGCAGGAACTTGTCCTCCAGCTCATCCCTAGCCGATTGCGGAACAAAATGCTCCAGTAATGCAGCCTTGAACTCCACCCAAGTAATTTCTGCAACCTCAATATCAGTAAAAGTCGTATCCAATGACGTCTCCCACCATCGCTTGGCATGAGACTCCAAGCAAGAGACCACCAAAGGCACCCTCTCCTCCCAGGGGCACCGTATCCCGGTCAACATCTCGTACATAATGTCCAGCCACTCCTCCGTCCGAACAGCTGACTCTGTCCCTAAGTAGGATGGGGGAGAGAGTCCTCGAAAGATGCTCAGCCAATTGGCCCCCGGGTTTGGCTGCGGAGCCGGAACCTGTTGGGCCTTGAAAGCTTCCAAAATAGCTGTCAGATTCTGCCCCATCTCCGACTGTAGGAATTGAGTTGGTACTGGGGGAGGTGGTGCAACATTCGGAGTCTGCTGGACTCCCCCCTATGGTGTAGGCTGCGCTGGGGGCTGCGTAGCAAAAGCCAATTATAAGTAATCGTGCGTAACAAAAGCCATTTATAAGTAACCACTCCAAACTAACTAAAAGTGGACGATTTCATGTGATCCCCCATATGGGCCCACCACTGCTTCTGATGCTTAGTTTGTACCCAAACTAAACTCATGTGGGGGTGACCCGGGGATTGTGGACTGCTACTTTGCGATCGAGGTTTTCCTCTAATACCACTTGTAAGACCCCCATTTTTTTATTTTAAAACACCGGGGTCTTAGGCCCAGAACCGCCGCATGACAGTGACACCTTCGCACCCGGGAAGGTCATCACTACAAAACATCGATCCTGCCGGCCAAATCGATCACAACTGTAGCAAATAATAAAGCAAGTCCACAAAAATAACATATAAAAAATAATCTTCACGAAGGGAGTGTCCACAGATATAACAAACAAAATACTAAATCTTGGGCTTATATCCAGTACATCAAGTCCTCACTACATATCTCTCACCGCAGAAGCAACTAATATACTACTAGCGATCAGGACTCACATTCCCTGCCGTCTGAACTCTGGTACTAGACTGCCCGATCTCCAAACGTGCCGACCTCCGGGGCTGTTCCTTCATGCTGGGCTTCATGGTCCCCTAAAATGATATGGTTCGAAAACCGTTAGTCTAAAAGACTAAGTCCTATCATCCCCCGCCCCTTCCCCCATAGATCCTAGGCACCGAGAGGGGAGAAGGAAAGGAGAGGACATGATAGTGGAGAATAACAAATAAGCAGATGGCGACAAAAACTAAATCTAGCAGTTCTAAAGTATATAAGACAGTAATAAAGGTATGAATTTGCATGAGAAAGTAACCTTAACTTATATGATAATACATAAGCTAAGGAATCTTTTGTAGGGCTCCTATCGTATAAAAAGTCTCATACCGATTTATATGATAGGTGTCATTTTATTAGCAATCATAAATATGTAATATTGAATAAAACTTTAACTTATAAGCACGCTCGCACGAGCTTATAAACCAAGGGGTCGTTTTGCAGGGCCTATTGTATAAAGCGTCCCATACCACTTATACAATAGGTGTCAGGTTATATGCAATGATTATGCTATGAAATATAATTATGCCATGACGTGAACATGCAAGTGCAACTCACCCACCCAACTCTGTGCACACAGACCATTAGTTCCCCCTTTCTGGAGCCTAACCTCCCAGGATGCCTCTGTAGTGGCAAACGGAAGCGGTGGGTCGGGCCTCGCCCACCTCTAAACCGGTATCAGCACTACCAGTACGACCTATTGTATGCCTCAACGTAGGTACACTAAGCGGAGCTCCTGCATACTATTGCCGGCTGGCGCACCAGACTTTATTTGGCTAAGTGTAAAACCACACCTGCGAGTCAACGTACTGGTGTCTGTGCGTTGACTCTCTAATACTGAAGACCCACCACCTTATATCTTATGCACATGCAATATTAATGTATTATCCACCGAGCCAAAGCTCCCCGAACTATCCCGTCCGTCACAGCCAACAACCGAGCCAAAGCTCCCCGGGCTATCCTGCCTGTCACAAATATCTACCGAGCCTACCGCCTGAACATCCTAGTCACCCTATCTTCCCGAGACACCGGGGTGTGTGAAAGTGAACCCCTAGTTATACTAGTTACTCTTTAACATTTATTATTCCTATGGTTTACATTAGCCCAAGACTACCCAAGGCATACCTCGTGAAGGATTCTCGAGGGCACTAGGAACTACGATGGGCTGAAACCCAAAGCTCCCTTTCGCAAGGCACTTAATATTATTGATTTCTACCTATGACCAATCCTCTCTTTTATTTCAGTGTGACTCCCCTAAGTGTATTTAAGCTCTCCGAGCTAGCCTATTTCAGTTCAATGTACTATATGCAGATCGTGCTAAGCTACATGGTGCTCCCACTAGGGGGTACTCTATTTACTCATCCAACAGATCCATAACAATTTCTGGGATTCTACCATAACCTATTTAGACTAACTCCAGAGTTTCATAATTTCCTAATTATTTGGGAATTTAATCTAATTAACCTAAGACTCTGAATGCCCTACTTTGAACATGAAGTGCACTTTTAAATAAGAAACAAATCACTACAAAATTATGATAAGTACTAGGTAACATTTCTATAGTAAATTCAAGGTCTAAGAATTTTCAGAATTGTTTAGGCCCCAAATCCACAATTTAGAACATATGGTCAATATTACCATTTTAAGAAGCTAAGGCCAGCAATATTGTTCTAAAAATTATAATAAAAATCAAGTAAGTCCATCATGGCCTAAAAACACTCTAGAAGTATTCTCCCAATTTTCCAGTGAACATTAGCCCCTAATTTAATTTTAAATCAAAGATTTCATAGCCATTGGTTATTGAAGCAAATACTGTAATAATTCATCTAATAGTTATTAAAAAATTCCAAGAGATAGATAATGATTTTAAAAAATCCCTAACAAAGTTTTACAATTTTCTAAAACATGAGGGACTCTGAATCTAATTAAAAGTAATCTTTTAGATTTATAACTTTGTGAAACAAGTACTGTTTTTAATCTCCTAAAAATTATGATAAAATTCCAGAGCCAACATAATGTCATAAAACACTCACTGACCAAGTTTCATAATTTTCGTAGCAATATTGGGCTCTAAATCTATTTTTGATCAGAAATCCACAATTCATAATGTATGAAACAAGTACTTAAAATAATCATCTAAAAATTCCAATAAAAATACACAGGGAACTAACATGATGTAAAACTTCCAAATACGAAATTTCATAACTTTTTAGTGGACAGAAATATCATAACAAGCACAATAAACTTAAGGACACTTTTTGGGCTAATAAATTCCAAGTTTCAAGTTATTGTGAGGTGTTTTGATTGCCTAAACCCAACTATTGGGCTTATGCCCTAAACTAGGATTAGGTATTTGAGGGGGTTAAAGGCTTCCAAATTCAAAAAAACTTCAACCAGAGGACCAAAGCCACCCTAGGATCCCTTCCACCAAGTCTCAAGTCATTCCAAGGTCATTTGACCCCATGACCTTAATACCCTAAAATTCTCTATAAAAGGGCCTACCCTAGAGTTCTAGGGCTACCCTACCACAAACCACCCCAAATCCCATTGGAGGGTGCTACATGCCATATAAAATCAATGGCCAAAATATCAGCCTCTGTTGATGTGATTTGACCAATCAAACATTAAAAATAGCACTTTGACCTAAATAACCATATAAGGGTATAATTAGGGTTGGGTCAATACATAACCAAAACATCTCCAAATGAGATGAAATTTTTACCAGATCCCTAACATGCCCTTGAAGACCACCCACAAAAAATTGGGGGAGTTTTGAGATGTTTAGGACACCTAATTAATTTATTCATGGATTATTAAATTTTTCTAAAAACTATAAAAAAATGTTCTCCAAAAATTCTAATTTTTGGATATGTCATAGATATAAATAATAATAACTCATACCCCAAATTTCAAGTAATTTGGAGGTCTGGTTTGGAGTGGGCATACAATTCATTCTCTGGTCAGCCCTATGTATAGATCTCACCAAAATGAGTGCTATGATCTAACCAGGACTCCAAATTAGTACAAATTAATTTTAAAATAAAGTAGACTCATAGATCTACAATTTTCATGTCAACAGTTTTTCCTGATCTAGCCTCTAAGTGCCTCATTTAACGACATCAAAATGTGCAGGTTAAAGGGTTAACAAATAACTATATTATATATACAAATATAATAATTAATAAATATATGTTACTGTTCATCTTCTTTCAAGCCCGAACAGAACCCAAAAAACGCCATTTCCTGTAGCTTTTTTGTGAGCCACCGCCAGCCATCCGTCCACTTCCCTGGCCAGCCACCGCCACCACTACCTCCGTTGAGGTGGTGGCTATCGCGGGGAGGTGGTTTGGCCGCTAGAGGTGGTGGTTTCCGGCGAACCCGAAAATCCATTTTCATGGCTATTTCCATGAAAACACGAATTGGATTCGGCTCAGTTGAGCTCAAATCTTATCTCTAAAGATTCCTAAGATCTAACCCATGAAGATGGAGTAGAGGAGGACCTTACTGGCGGCCTGAAGTTAGGAAGATCGCCGGGAAGCCATGGTGGTGGTGGTGGTGGTTGGATTTCTGCAACTGTACAGTGGAACTGTTTGGCTCCTTCAGGTAAGTGGTGGAAATGAATCCCTGGAGTCCAGTGAAGCTTTTAAGGGGGAGAATTGGGGTGTTAGGTGGTTATAGGCTTCATTGCCATTATTGGACTTAGTCAAGGTTGGCGGCCATGGTAGGTAGGGGGGTGAAACTTGGTTCAAACAAGTCAAAACTAGCTGGTTGAATTGGGGCTGCCTTCCTTGTCCTAGAGCAATGAATGGGAGGTTGGGGAAGGGGAAGGAGGAGCCCAAAGTCTTCCTCCATTACTTTCTTTCACTTTCTCTCTCTTACATAGGTGGCTTTTTCTCTCTCCTACACACCAAGCTAAAATTTGGCTCCTACCTAACCCAATGGCGGCCCACATGTCCATTTCATCCACCAAAAAAAGGTTAGCCCAAGTGAGTTGGGCTTGAGCTTGAGTTAGCCCATTTGGGCTAGCTTGACCTAAACCGTAACTAGGGTTGACCTTAGTCAATTTGGTCTTTGAGGTTTCCCCTAATGGTTCCTTGGTGACCCATTGGACTCCCCTAAGGTCTAGGTGGGGTTGGCTTGGCCCTTGGAGGTCACTTGACCCTTAACTAGGGTACTTTGACCACTTTAGGGCTGAAGTTGACTTTGGTCAACTTAGCCTTTTTGGATGACCCCAATGGGTCCTTTGTGACCCATTGGCCTCTCACTAGGGTTAGGAAGGTATATGTGGGGTCCACTTGGTTAAGGTAAGGTCAGTTGACCCTATGTAGGTCAGGTTGACCGATTTAGGGTTAAAGTTGACTTGGGTCAACTTAACCAATTTGACTGCCCTCCATGGGTCCTTAGTGATCCATTGACCCCATTTTAGGTCTAGGAAGGCCTTGGTAGGGTTATTTGGGCTTTACTAGGTCACACTACCCTTAGTTAGAGCATATTGCCCAATTTAGGTCATGAGTGGTTCTATGTCAACTTGGCTTATCCAATGGACCCCTAGGGTTCTAATGGTCCTTACAATGGGTTGATGTGACCATGGTGGGGTTTTGAAGTCTTGGTGAATCCCCATGGTCATCTTAAACTAGGATTCAGAAATTTGCTATTTGCAGACCATAGTGGTCTCACCTACATTCCTAGGCCCACTTGGCCTTCTTGGGCTTCTCAGGGTTTTGTCATGACCTAGTCATGACAAAACTACTTCTATGGGTCTAGTTGTTTGAGGGATGTTATAATATATCACTATAACAAAAGAACTTTGTTAGGTGCATCAATTCAAGTTTAATTAGTAAGGTTCTTGCCAGCCTGACACGTGGTCTAACGATGATCTCCTGAGATTTAGGCCCTGATTGCACGATCAATTTGAATTAATTCAAATAGAGATCCTTGGTGCTAAAATCGAGGCACTGCCAAAGGAAACAATATATTTTCATTAAGGTCAGAAAAATTCCTTTCAAGAAAATTTCCTTAAGAAAAATTCTCTAGCCATTTGAGATTTCCTTATTCAGAACTTTCCTAAGAAAGTTGATTAGTCATTGAATATTTCCTTATGAGTCATCAAGCCCTCTGCTGATACCGCGTACTATATAAGTGGGAATTTTAAAGGATTCAAAATAGGAGATATACTGAGATTTACATGCTAACTCCTTCAAAGTTTTCTGTGCAAGTTCTCAGCAGTGATCAAGCAGAAAAATTTCATCTAAGTCTTCATCCACTCCTAGCAATAAGAGATCTTCTTCTAAGTCCAATCTCTACAATAAATCTTTTGAAGAATTCTTTTCTCTCTGACAAGATGTTACTGATCTAGCCTTCATTCTTTTCAATCCAAGATATTTAAAGTGTGGATCAAGGAAAAAGGAAGAAGCCTGCACAGTGCTTCCATTTGAAGACTCAAGCTTTGTGTGTTGCGTCAAACTTTGTACACTTTTCTCATTAGTAAATCATTGTGATCTAAGTTGTAGGGCTGATTAGCTTGATATGTAGGGCTACTTTGACTTAGTTGTAGGGCTATTTAGCCTGAGTTGTAGGACTAATTGGCCTAGTTGTAGGGTTATTTTAGCCTAAGTCATAGGGTTGTGTTTAGGCTAAGGTGTAGGATCTTGTGAAAGAAGATCTGAGTGGTAGGATCTGTGTACAAGGTCTGAGGTAGGGGAAAGGTATGCCTAAGTTCTAAGATCTGTGGATCTAGGATATTTATAGAAGTTTGGCATAAGCTAGCTCTTTGCTATATAGGTGAAGGGAAAAGTGAATGTATCATAATTGGGGAACCACTATAAATCTTGGTGTGCTTTGTTGTGTTGTGTTTTCATGTGTAGTATTATTACTCTACTGAGCTGTGAACAAGAAAATACAACAAAAATCATAAAATAATTAAAACATATATTCACCCCCCTCCAGGTGAGTAGAAACAGTTATATTTCAAGTGGTATTAGAGGAAGGTTATTCAAAAAGGCTTAACAACTGAGCAAGATCCAATATGGTTGAAAGATCTACAACATATGGGGTTTTGGAGAAAGCTACAAAGAATTGAGCTCCATGAAACTTCTTATCTATAGGAAGGAAAATTTTAGTATATGGAAACAAAGAGTTAAGCTCTTCATGGAGGCATTTGACACATGGATTTATATACCATTGAAGAGGGACCTTACATCCCCCTAAAGGTCTTCGCCATAGATGAAAACCTTCAATTCCCAAAGAAACTTTCTGAAATGACCAAAGATTAAGTCATCTTGGCCACAATGGACAAAAGAGCTAAAAACATCATAGTCAGTTCCATTAATAACTCCACATTTCAAAATCTTATAAACTGTCAGACAACTAAAGAAATGTGGGAGACTTTGATTATGTATATGGAAGGCACAAAGGATGTTAGGGATGACAGGAAATCCCTATTAAATCAAGAGTATGAAGTCTTCAGGCAAGCAAAGAAGGATAATATTGCTAACTGTTATAGGAAGTTTTTCAAGTTAGTGAATGAACTAAACATTTATGAAAGGTCCTTCACTAATTATGATTTAAATAACAAATTCTTGAGATCCCTGAATAAGGAGTGAGACATCAAGATTTGTGTCATAAGGGAGATGGGAAATATGGGCAACATCCAACCTTAGAATGGGGAAGCTATTGTCACATAAACTCCATCTAAATACTAGGAAGAATGGGGAAGGATACAACAAAGACAAGCCAATTACTTTGAAGGCTGAGAGCTCCAGAAGAGGCAAAGAGAAGGTCTCATCCCCTCCTAGCAAAGAAACTGAGTCAGAAGAATCTGAACCCATCACTTTTAGGGAATATTTATCTGATGGAGACATGGCCTTGTTCATAACGTAATTAAAGAAAATACTGAGAAGAAGTAGGTAATGGAACAACAATAAATCTTCCACCTCCTCTAACTCCAGAAGGCACAACAATAGTTTAGAGAGACCCAAAAAGGACCCTAAGAGGGACATGTATGACACTAAGTAGAATGAATTTAATTCTAATGACACAATTTTCTTTGGATGTAGAAAAATAGGTCACATGATTGATGACTGTCCATCCAAGAGTGGTAGGAGATTTGAAGAAAAGTAACATCACCCAGGAAATAAATTTGAAAATACCTTCCTAATAAAAAGGAAAAGACGTAGAGTGATAGTGACTCAAGCTCATCTGAATATAGAGAGGAAGAAACCTATGTTGGGATGACTATACTTCCAGAAGAATTTGTACTTGTTGCTACCAAGATAGGCATCAGAGCCCCACTGTCAACATCTGATAGTGACATAGAAGATGAAGAAGACATTTGTGGACTCATGACATTAAATAAAGGGGAAGATTAGGATGAATCCATCCTTATGAGGTACATATTAAAATTCCCTTATTTAATTCTGATTATGAGAATGATGTTGAGTCAGAGGCATACTCATCATCCAATGATAAGGATGAATCTAAATTAGAGAAGAACTTTGAGGAAATGGTTGAGAAGTATAGCGCTCTTATTGAGGCATTGGGAAAGAGCAAGAAGCATGCTAAGAAGCAAACTAAAAAGCTTGAGCTCCTAAAACCTCTTAAGGCTCAACTTGATGAAAAGATGGAAAAGGTCTATCAGATGAACAATAAAATAACTGAGCTCAAGCAAATCAAAGATGAGCAAGCTGAACTGTTGATTCAAAAGGAAAAAATCATCAAGAAATTTGGAAAGGAACTCCTCAAAGAGAGGGAGCTGGTGGCTAAATTCTCTAAGCATAAGACAATTCTTCCAATAATTGATAGCTTCTCTGAACCATCTAGAAATGGTGTAGGGTATGAGAGGAAGAGTAGAAGAAGGAATAATGCCAAAGGGAAGGCACCCATACAACCCATTATTTTCCAAAAAAAATTCTAACATCAAATAGCTATGATTAGGATAATGTCTATAGATACTAGAAGAATGGGTGTTCCACAAGTGGAACTAAGGATGTGCATAATGGGAAGAGTGCTCTTAAGGGAGCTCATAAAGAGATAAAAATGAGGGATTATGGTTCTTTTGTGTTTGGCATCAACACCAGTACTAAAGGTAAAGATAAGAATTCTAAATGGAGAACTGTCAAGAAGGGCAAGGCAGTGACTGTGCAGGCCCAGTCTCATCCAGCACACCACTATATGCCCTATAAAGAATCACATGCAGTACCCATCAAAAGCTCTCCTGATCACAGGAAGAATAATCCTACATCTATTATTATCCCTAAAAGGAGGTACAACAAGTATGAATGCTGGTGTTGTGGAAGGATGGGGAACTTTTCCATTGACTGTTGGTTCAAACCATCCGTATCATGGCTAATCATTGGCAAGCCAGCATTCAAACTTGGATTGTTCTATTATTCACCTCTGAATGCTCAGAAGCTGAAGCAGACTTTAAATGCTAACAAGAATCTAGGATCCAACAAGATTTAGGTTCCTAAGAAGAATTAGTTTCTTTTACATGAATGTACAAAAGCCAATCAAACTCCCCTCTGGTATTTGGATAGTGGATGATCCAAACACATGACTGGAATAAGAATCGTGCTGACAGATTACTCCTCAGTAGAAGATGGACCAAAAGTTATCTTTAGAGGATCTGACAGAGGGAAAACAAAAGGCTATGGTAAGATCTCTAATGGCATAGTCACCATCACAAAGGTATCTTATGTAGAAGGATTGTAACACAATCTGATCAGTATAAGTCAACTGTGTGATATTGGCTATATGATTGTCTTCCACGAGGATGAGTTCTTGATTGAAAAATCAGAAGAGATCATACTAACTGTCACTAGGAGTGAAAATATTTACTACTTGAATTTCTTATTGTACAACCCCATATTCGCTGGGTAGGACCCAGAAGACAGACTTCAGGGGTCGGTGTTGGGCTAGTCCCGGGTTAGCCCAAGGGCAGACTAGCAGAGTTCTCGCACTTAGGGAGCTCCCGCCAACCAGTAGGCGAGATCGTTCGCGCCAGGACTCGGGTCTTCAGGTCGGTCGTAGCCTTCGGGGCAGTAGAGCTCCCGCTTGGAAGGAACTCTCCCTGGGGGCGAGCGAGAGGGCGTTGAGAGAGCTCCACTCGCTCAGCGCCGCATTCGGCAGTAGAGGGCGTCGAGTGAACTCCACTCACTCAACACCGTGGTTAGCAGAAGGGGGCGTTGAGTGAGCTCCACTCACTCAACGCCGTGGTTAGCAGTAAGGGCGTTGAGTGAGCTTCACTCACCCAGCGCCGCATCCAGCGACAGTGGCATCAAGAATTCCGGGAGCGAGAACCCTCTCGGCGGGAGATCTTGCCAGGATAAGCCAAGCCGGGGCTCAGCGAGAGCCTTCTCGCCTGGGGTTCTCGCCAAGCAGGTCCAGGTGGTGGGGCCCAGCCCCCAAGAAAAGATTATTTTAATATTATTATCCCCGGGTAAAATTACCTGTATGCCCCCAGGATGACAGCGGGATCTGGCTATTGGCAGACCCTCCAGGGGTATTTCAGTATTTTCAGGTCAGGGGAAGACTATAAAAAGACCCATAGGGGCTCTTTGGAAAGCAGGCTTTTTCATTATTCTCCAACTCTAGTGCTTTCTGAAGAGCTCCCAGCCCGACATTTGGCTTTGGAGGGGAAGCTCTCAGAGATCTTCCGGGTGTGAGGTGGGACCTCCCAGCTGAGGCTTTGGGTCAGTCTTAGAACCTTAGCAGCCAGTCAGGGGTCGAGATTTGGGAGAAGTAGGCGTTGGCTACACTTTGGTTCGTAAACATTCGTTGGGGTCAATTTTGGCTTCAACACTTATGTACTAGCATAGATTCTTCTATATGTCTTATGGCTGAGAATATAGCATCTCACTGTGTATAATAACACAAGAGGTTGTCTTACATCAAATATAAGATTATTAATAAGTTGTTATCAAAAAACCTAGTTAGGGCTGGCCCAAAGTGGAAGTGTGTCCAAGAGAGCCTTGTCATGCTTATCAAATAAGCAAGCAAACAAAGGCCTCCTTCAAACCCATTAGACTTAAGGACTCCACTAGATGTTTGGGCCTGCTTCACATGGATATGTTTGTTCATATGCCATTTCACAACCTAGGAGTGAAAATCTACACTTTTGTGATTATTGATGATATATCTAGGTTCACATAAGTTTTCTTTCTTAAACAAAAATCAGTTACCCTAGAAATATTCACCAACTTTATTAGGAAAATCCAGAATGAAATGGGCAGTTCTATTTTCAAAATCAAAAGTGACCATGGAACAGATTTTCAATTAGGATTCATGACCAAGTTTGTGAAAGTCTAGGTATCTTTCAGGAGTTTTCCTCTCCTAGAACTCCTCAACAAAATGGAGTTACATAGAGTAGAAATAAAACCCATATTAAAGCTTGCAAAACTATGTTGAGTGACTCTTCACACCTAGAATCTTTTTGGGATGAGGCTATCAATATAGCTTGCCATGTACAAAATAGGGCTTTAATCAAGAAGAATCATAATAAGACTGCCTATGATCTTGTGAAAGGAAGAAAACCAACCTTAACCTACTTCAAAATCTTTGGAAATAAGTGTTATGTGTTAGATAATGGGAAGCAATGCTTAACTAAGTTTGTTGAAAAGGCTTATAAAGGGATTTTTGTAGGATACATTTCCCATAGTAGAGCTTACAAGGTATTCAACAAAATGACAAGAGTTGTAGAAAAATCAATTCATGTTGTATCTAATAAGACCAGCCTTATCTATAAAAGATGGCCTAGATCTTCTATTATTGTAGGTATTGAGAAAAGACTGGAAAAGGTATCCATCAATGGACAGGAAGAAAGAAGTGACTTAACTTCAGCAGATGTACTGATTAGAGATAGAAGCTTTCCTAGAGAAGATGTACAAGATATTGCCGAAAGAATATAACAAGCTGAGACTCCAGTTGAGCCAGAAGTACTAGGAGATGGAAACAGGCTAACAATAGCAACAAGGCACCTAAGGGATCAACCATAGAGTCAAATCATTGGTGACTTGGGCCAAGGAGTTCAGACTAGTAGAAGTACTATGAATGAAGTGCTCAACCTAAGCTTTCTATCACAAATAGAGCCCAAGAAGTTTAAATAAGCCAACTCTAATCCATCATGGATCTTGGCCATGCAAGAGGATCTGAATCAATTTAAATGGTATAAGATCAAGCAGTTGGGCCCTATACCTTTGACCAAAATATCATTAGGATAAAGTAGGTATTCAAAAACAAGCTGGATGAAAAAGGAGTAATAATAAAGAATAAAGCAAGAGTAGTTACAAAGGGGTACATACAAGAAGAGGAAATAGACTTTGATCAGACCTTTGCACCAGTGTCCAGATTAGAAGAAATAAGGCTATTTTTAGCTTATGCAACTCACAAAGGATTTAGAGTTTATCAAATGGATGTGAAGACTGTCTTTCTCAATGGATACTTGAAAGAGGAAGTATATATAGAACAACCTCCAGGTTTTGTGAATTCTTCTCACCCTAGTCATATCTTCCATTTAAGAAAGATATTTTATGGTATCAAACAGGCTCCTAGAGCATGATATAAGACCTTGTCTAACTTTTTCATTGAAAATATTTTATCAAGGGAAAAGATAGACAAGACATTGTTCCTAAGGAAAGTACATGACGAGATTCTGTTAGTGCAAATCTATATAGATAACGTCATCTTTGAATCTACAGATGCTAGTCTTTGCAAAAGGTTTGCCAACCTTATTCAAGGAAAATTTGAAATGAGCAGCATGGGAGAGATGAAATACTTCTTAAGACTCCAAGTGAAACAATCTAAAGATGACATCCTAATATCTTAGACCAAATTCATAAAATAGCTCATTAAGAAGCTTGTAATGGAGAGTGCAACCTCAATGAGGATTCCAATGGGCTCCAATATATCTCTAGACAAGGATGAAAAAGGGAAACCTTTTAATAAAACCATGTACAGATGTATTATTGGGTCACTGCTCTACCTAACTATTAGTAGACCAGACATCATGTTTTCCACATATATTTGTGCTAGGTATTAAGTGAATCCTAAGGAATCTCACTACTCCTCTATCAATAGGATTCTAATATACCTTGGGTACACCTAATCTTTAATTATGGTACCCTAGGCATAATGATTTTTAGCTGATAGTTTTTTTAGATGTAGATTTTGCACTGTACAAGGAGGATGGGAAAAGCACTTCAGGAATATGTCAATTCCTAAAAAAAAGGCTAATTTCTTGGAGAAGTAAGAAGCAAACTAATGTAGCTATTTCAACTGCAGAATCAGAGTACATCTCAGTTGGAAGTTATTGTGCCCAACTACTCTGGATACAACATCAACTACAAGATTATAATAACCAGCTAAGTAGATGTCCTTTATTTTGTGAATCATCTAGTGCAATCTCAATTACCAAAAATCTTATATCACACAGCAGGACCAAGTACACTAAGATAAGCTATCAATTCATCAAAGAGCATATTAAGAAATAAGTTGCCTCAAGTTTGTCCCTACTGATAAACAAGTGGTAGACATCTTCACTAATCCTCTACATTAAGAGAAGTGCAATTACTTTAAAATTGAACTAGGCATGTTGAATTTAGAGTAAAATAAATTCCCATCCATTTCTCTAGATAATTTGCCCTTGCAATTCTGATATTTTTCAAATATTATGTTATGTAAGTAGAATTTAGGCTGCTAACAAAGATATAGAAGATAAGCTAAAATGGCAAAATGTTGACTTCACATGTAGACAAAGAAAGAATTAATCGTATATCGGGAAGGATATCAGCATGCCTTATTTATATATATAATTTTTAAAGAATTATTTCTTAATAAAGGTACGCGCCTCTTGGACTTCCTTATATATATATATATAAATAAATTAGAAATTACAGGAATATTAAGTTAAATAGTTGTAAAACCCTAAACATCAGCACTAAGTTTTTTGCACTCTTGCTCTTGTTCAACCTAGATGCTTTCTCTCCTCTAAAACTCCAACATCTTCAATGGAGCCCAAGGAAATCTCGTCGGACAAGATAAACACTAGAAGTGGAGTCGCGAGAGGCGGATACAAGAACTACTCTGAAGAAATCCAAAATATCATATTCCTTCTAAGTGCGGCAAGATTAGAGGTACTCCTCTCTGATACTACTAGAATTGTGCCCACTGCTGTAAAAGAGTTCTTCAAGAATGCAGAAATTAGTAGTTCATGGTTACACATCAAAACCATAGTTTTAAAATAATGTCTTCACATTCTGCTAGAAGCATCAGTCAACTATTAGAACTTACCACCCTCGCTGAAGAAGAGGAGGAAGAAGAAATTTTTAGAGAAGATCACCAAGCTACCCTAAAATGGTGCAACTAATCTGCATAAGAGTATAGTTCATTGAGAAAGAGCAACATGAACCCTCCCAGAAAGTTACTGGTTGACATCATAGGCAGGGCCCTCCTATGCAAACCTGGGTCTCATGATAGAATATCTATGGAGATGTTCAATCTCATGACAACAGTCATCCTCACCAAAAGGATTGACTGGAGCCAAATGATTCTGAGGAAGTTGAAGGGATTTCTAAATGCCCCCAACATAGGGAGGATTGTGTCACTTTACCTCTCCAAGTGTCTGGGAGATAAATTGGAAGAGAGGCCTGAGTTACCCCTGCATTACCTCAAGAAAATGGATTATAAGACCATTGATAGATGGGAAAAGCCCTTATTTAAACCTGAAAAGGGTAGAGAAAGTTCTAAGCAACCCCAGGCTGAGAAGAAATAAATTATAGATGATAACCCTCAGAAAAGGAAGGATGAGAAGAAGATGAGACTAAAGAAGGCAAAGTTACCTAGTTGATCCAAGCCATATTCCCTCCCCTGGTCATGTTGTGGAACATATAGGAGAATCGCTGATTATATAGCCTACAATCCCTGAAATAGTAGTCCCTAAGGACCTAGAGAGCCCAACCCCAATGGAAGAGTCTATGCATATGGCTCAGCTAGAAGTAATGGAGGTGGGAGAAGTTCAATAGGAACTTACTTCCCAAGAAAATGAAGGGGTAGCTCAAGGAGAAGTTCATCTAGAACTTGCTCCATAGTACATAGAGACTGAAGTGCAAGAATAAACCCACCCAGAAGCATCCACCCTTCACACTGAAGTTATGGAAGAAGGAGGCCACCAAGATCTCATTCTCATGGGTATAGTAATAGTTGAGGGGAGCTGGCTCAAGAAGATTTTGCCTAACAAATTGAACTACTAAAAGCCACTGAGGAGATTGAGGGGCAGTCTAATCTGCAGGACTCTGCCCAATGCAAGCTTGATATGATAGTAGTGGAACAAGTAATTGGCAAGGTGGTGGATTCCACACCCACCATTCCTCATGCTCAAGAGGAATATAAATAATACATCCTTGTGGGAAATGAGATATTTATTTGGAAAGGAAAAAAGTGTGCTAGTAGAACCAGACACTTATAAGGGCACCTCATAGAGTCTACTCCAGATTATATGTATGAGCACTATGAGCCTCACATAGGCCCTCCTCAAATAACAGTTGAAGAGCCTAGCATTCGGTCACCCCCCCCCAACCAGTATAAGATCACTCAGGTTCATTTTTGGCTTAGTCGCAAGTCATGATGGACATCCATAGGAAGAAAATATAAGACTCTTTGGACAGTACTATACAGGGGCTAAGAAAAGAAATGAATGAAAAGATAACATCTGTGTAGGAGGAGATGCACCACTTGAATGCCCATACTTTGCATTTCTTCATGAAGGCTGCAATAGTTGTTGATTATACTGCCCGACAAAATCACATGACTCACCAAGGAATTCAGGAGATAATTGACAATCAATAGGCTACGGTTGCAAACCTCCATCAAGCCTTCCAAGTCACTGCCAACAATATGGCTTACCATAGGATGGTTGTGATGGAAAGACTGGATTTATGCAATTAACTGCTGGATGGACATCTCCTTTAGACTAAAACACCATGGTAGTATGATTTAACATTCTGGAACAAAATATTGTTGAATCTCAAGAAGAAATATGCCAAGCAACATTTGAAGAAATTAGAAAGGGGGAGAGATCAATAACCCATCATTCTACTCAGCAAGCAATTTGGACATCCAATACAATCAAGGAAGCTCTGCATTTGGAACCAATACAATACTCTCCATAGCTAGCAATAGAAGACTATGAGAGTTATGATTCAGCAACAAAAAATTATGATTACATTCCTTCTGAGAATTATGAAGAAGCATAGATTGATTATCATCACTCCCTACCACCTAAACAAGGAGATGCATCATCATCAAAGAAAAGAAAAGTTGTTCAGAGCTTAGAAGAAATCATGATGGCAAGATAGAAAAGAAGAATTAAAACTCAGAATATGCCAGACTATGAAGAATGGAGTTCTATTTCAATAAATATCATTCTATATATCGGGGAAAATTTTGGGAAGCATAACATCAATATTTCAAGATATTAAAATTTTGTATAATGGCAAAAGCATGAGAAGTAGCAAACTAAGAGGAGGATTCACAAAAGAAATCATCCAAATGGACCTCCTCCTAAATACATTCCAAAGCCATTGGGCTACTTTTAGAGGAAAAAGAGGAAAGTAGATTGAAAAGAGTTAAGAGAAAGCACTGAAAAACCTTAAGGCTGACCTGTAGATGTTTTGAGATTTAATTTGTTTAATTTAATATAGAACACTGTTATTTCTAATTCATTTATATATATATATATATATATATATATTATTTGGAATGATCTTTCTTTATGCATTTTTGTTTATGTTTATATGTCCCAATGGTTATTGTCATATGAGGTTCTCACTTCTTCAAATAGGGGGAGATTGTTGGGAATATTGCCTCCAATATTCCTGATTTGAAGAAGGCCTTAAGATAACAATAAACATCTTTTAATTAATGGATGGTTTAGTTTTGATGTTATGGGATTAACATAAGTGCATGGATAATATAGAGTTAGGCTTATGGTAACCCAAACAGGGTTTTGCCCTTGTAATCCCTTAAGGAGAAAAACTCATGTTGACCTTTGTCGTAATCCTATATTAGACATGTCACTATCATGAGGAAAGACACTAAAGTTAAAGGAATTCAAAGACAGGAACTTTAAAATATCTAAGTTAAAAATCGGATGCATAAGCTAAAAGACAAGTGTTTTGTCGACTGCATTGACTTAATGCTTCAAGGAACATATAGAGTACATCGACTGCATGACTAAAGAAAAGTTTGACTACATCGGTTTCAAGCTAAGTCATTTATCGACAACATCGGCCGCAGACTTCATGAACATTATCGAATGTATCATATAGGATGCCTTATATAATATGTCGACTGCATCGAGTGCGTCGAATAGAAGACTTAATATATTCTGTCAACTGCATCGACTACACATGACAGAAAGATTTCATTAGATTTAAATGGATATGGTCTAAGTGTCTTCAGTCAAGTCCTTATGATGTTTTGTAGTAACTGAATATGCATCACTATAACTAAAGTACTTTGTTAGTTGCATCAATTCAAGTTTACTCAGTAAGGTTTTTGTCGGCCTAACACATGGTCTAACCACTATCTCCTAATGTTTAGGCCCTAATTTTGTCATCAATTTAAATTAATTCAAATAGAGATCCTTGCTGTTGAAATTGAGGCGCTGCCAGAGGAAACAATATATTCTCATTAAAGTTGGAATAATTCCTTTCAAGAAAATTTCCTTAAGAATAATTCTCTTGTCATTTGAGATTTCCTTATTCAGAATTTTCCTATGCAAGTTTATTATTCATTGAAGATTTCCTTATCAGTCATCAAGCCCCCTACTAATCCCATGTACTATAAAAGGGGAACTTAAAAAGGATTCAAAAGAAGAGATATATAGAGATTTACACGCCAACTCCTTCAAAATTTTCTATGCAAGTTCTCAACAGTGATCAAACAGAAAAATTTCATTCAAGTCTTCATCTATTGCTAACAACAGAGAGATATTCTTCCAAATCCAATATATGTAATAAATCTTTTGAAAAAATGTTGTCTCTCTGACAAGGTGTTGCTGATCCAGTTTTTATTCTTTTCAAGACAAGATATTCAAAGTGTTGATCAAGGAAAAAGTAAGAAGCTTGTACAGTACTTCCATTTGAAGACTCAATCTTTGTGTGTTGAGTCAAACTTTGTACACTTCTCTTATTAATAGGATCATTGTGATGTGAATTTTTGGGTTGATTAGCATAAGTTGTAGAGCTATTTTGTCTGAGTTGTAGGGTTGTTTAGCCTGAGTTATAAGGCTGTTTAGCCTGAGTTGTAATGTTGTTTTATCCAGAGTCATAGGTTTGTGTTTAGCCTGAGGTGTAGGATCTTGTGATAGAAATCTGAGTGGTAGGACCTGTGTACAAGGTCTGAGGTAGGGGATTGGTATTCCTGAGTTGTAAGATCTATGGATCTTGAATAGTTTGTAGAAGTTTGGCCTAAGCTAGCTCTCTACTAGATAGGTGAAGAGGGATAGTGAATGTACCCATAATTAGAGAACTATTATAAATCTTGGTGTGTTGTGATGTGCTATGTTTTCTTGTGTTGTATTGTTACTCTGTTGTGCTGTGAACAGGAAAATACGAAGAAAAGCATAAAATAAGTAAAACACTGATTCCCCCCCCCCCACTAGGTGAGTAGCAACCCTTATCTTTCAGAAGTAATCAGGTTATTCAATGCATCTACTGCCTATAAGAAGATCAAAGTTTATTAAATGGATATCAAAAGTGTCTTCCTTAATGACACTCTCCAAGAAGAGGTTTATGTGGAACAACCTCTAGTTTTTGTCAATTCATCTTCTCCCTCTTATAGTTTTAAATAAAATAAAGTACTATATGGTTTAAAGCAAGATTCAAGAGCTTAGTGTGAGACCTTGTCCACATTCTTTTTAGAATAATCATTTGTAAGAGGAAAGGCAGATAAAATATTATTTATAAGAACACATAAATAATAACTACTAATATTTCAAATTTATTTAGATGATATTATATTTGGCTCAATAGATCAAAGACTTTGCAAAATACTTGCTGACCCAATGCAATCTAGATTTGAAATGAGTAGCATGAGAGGGTTATCCTTTTTCCTTAGTCTTCAAGTACAAAGTGATGAAAGCATTTTCATATCCTAAACCAAATACATTAAAGAACTTATTAAAAAGTTTGGGATGGAGAATGCCTCTACCATGAAAACCCCCATGGTTACTAATATTGTGATTGATAGGGATGAGTTAGTCAATCCATTGACTAGAAGACTTATAGAGCAATTATTAGCTCTCTTCTCTACCATATTGCCAGCAAGCCAAACATAATGTTTATCACATGTATATATGCTAGATTTTAGGTAGATCCTAAAGAATCACACATGGGTTCTATCTAAGATATATAAAGGGTACACTAGAGCTTTTCTTCTTGTATCCAATAAAATTTGAATTTGAGTTCGTATGCTACTCAAATGCATATTATGCTAGATATACGCTAGATAGGAATAGTACATCAGGAACTTATCAATTCTAAGATGTTCGATTAATTTTTTGGTTAAGTAAAAGAAAACATTAGTATCTACTTCCACAACTAAAGTTGAGTATATAGCAGCTAGGAGTTATTGCTCACAGATATTATGAATGCAAAATCAATTAAGTGATAACAATTTTTCGATTAAAAACTCCACAATTTTCTGTGACAGCTCCATTGCAATTTCAATTGGTTCAAACCTATTGCTGTATAGTAAAATAAAACACATAAATTTGGCATCACCTCCTTAGGTACAATATAGAAAAAGAAAGAATTTCCCTTCAATATGTGTCCACTGAAGATCAAAGGTCTGATATCTTCACAAATCCACTTGATGAAGTTAAGCACAAACACTTCATCAATGCATTGGGATTGCTTGATAGTGCTTTGTAAAACATATTATAATATATGCAAAATATATTTTATACAAAATTAATTGCTGGTAAAAATAATAGTAGACTTATAACTTTTAGTTTATATTCAATGCGAGGTCCAATACAAGTCGACACAACATCGACTTTTATTTGACACAACGTCGAGGGAAGGTAAATTATGAAGAGTTTGGACTTATTCGACACAACGTTGATATTAATTGACTCATGCATCGATAGAAGAGCTAATAAGATATAATCAAAGTTACATTGAATATAAGTCGATGCAACATCAACTTCATAAGCACACAAAAAATTCTTTCCTTAGATGAATTTTAGTGCATTGCAATGACTCTTTCCTAAAATGCATCATCTTGTGCCCAATATTTTGATGTATTATCGATGTATACCACCCTTCTATTATATTAATAATGCTTTAAAACTCTTCATCTTCCTCACGCTCTTCTATCTTGTTCCCATTCTCTCCTGTTTGTTAAGTGTCTTTGCAAGTATATTATGGCTCCGAAAACAAACTTTGGTTTCAGATTTGATCTAGATTCCATCGGTGTTGTAGCTGAGGCTTTCAATAGAGTTTGCAACTCTTTAGTAATCTTGACCTTAACAAGCTAATATCCACCCAATGAAAAATCTATGAAACTAAATTGATAGAGTTTGTGTCAAATTTGGAATTTGAAGAGGATGTGAAAAGGAGTATAGCTGGAACAGAAGATCGGATAACAAAAGAGACCATTCAAGGAATGTTTGATCTCCTGCCGGGAGAAGAAGATGTTGAACTATCAAACAGTGAAATTAAAAAGGTGCTTTAAATTATGAATTTCTTAAAGGACAAGCCAATCCATCTAAAAAAAGATTTTTCCAAAGAGTGCAAATTCTTGGTAAACATTATGAGAATGGTACTGCTGTGCAAGATTTCTGGACATGATGTCATTCCTAAAGCACAACAGCCTGATAGAAGTACTGGATCTAGGTAAGAAGATAAATGGGTAGAGATGCCTAATGAAAATGATTCCTCACAAGTATGCACAGAAGGAGAATGCATACATGACAATTAAGAGCCAAATTTTGAAGCATAACTTCTCTAGTTTGTGTAATTCAAAGGGAGTGGCCATCCTTCCTGAATAGAGGCTTACTATTATCTTATTCTCTAAATAGACCAGGTAGATTAGTAATACTAGATCCTTAAGAGAATCTTCTCCTCCATCCTCTCCTCTCCTTGAAGCTTCATCTTCTCCTATTTCAGATTTATCTACTTATCTAAATCAGACACTTACTTATTTTCCTACCCAACCTCCATCATTTATTATTCCAACAATAACTTCTCCAAATCTCATCCTTGCTTCCTATACTCTACAAGCCTCCTCATCTTTCAACTGGCATTTTTTAATCCTTTAAGCAGTATAAATGGCCACCACCACAATCTCTAATCTCATGCATGAGCATGTTTCACATATTCAAACAAACTTTGAACACATACACACTCATCTTGGTGAGGTCACTACCTTTATATAGTCCATGTAGTCCAGAATATCTACCTCTTCTATGACTAAAAGTCATTCTTCACCTCTCTTATCAATGAGGTTAAGAAGGGGGAGAATCGGGAGGAGGATAACATTTAGGAAGAAGATTTAAATCAAAAAAGAGAGTAGATTGATGCTAGATAATGGGAGATGATGCATGAGGAGTACTAGGACATATGAGTCTCTGCTAATTCACAAGGGATAGATTCCTGTAAAATTATTAGAAATGAAAATGATAATAAAGGTCTAAATCAATTTCTTATATAGCTTTAATAGAAGGGGAGGATGAGAGGTTTGGAGCAATAAATGTGTTGGATATCTTCAGGGAGGCAGCCCAAGAGATTGCACTAAATCATGGGGAGGCCGAGGATATATTAGAAGTTATTAAAAGGCATGTTACACCTTCTCAGGGGGAGCTTCACAATAAGGATGTGCATGATGCTAAAAAGATAGATGTATGTACTAAGAAAAGGAAGGCTAAGCATAATACTGGGTAAAAGGTATACTGATGCTAAGTATAAGGTTAAGAAGCTTTCATATATATATATATATATATATATTAGAAAGCTCTAAAATAATTAATTGTTTAAAGGAATCACACTACTCTGGCTGGGATGCTTCCATTAATTCTATTTAGAATAAGTATTTCAATTGCCAAAAGTTTTCTATTACCTACTCATGCTTTGACTTTCATTGTTTGTAAATGTTGTATAATGTTTTACTTTTTATGCTCAAAATCACTTTAAAAGTCTTGGAAATTTTGTTAAGCTAAATATGGGAGATTGTTAGGAAAACCTTATTGATTTAACTTAACAAATTATTTATAAGTGATTTTACTTCCTAGGATAATTACTCATATTGTATAGTGAGGGTATTATGGTCATAGAAGTCCTGGGATGTCAAGTAAGTCAAGTGCATGAGAAATGCAAACGAAAAAGTAAGAAGAATTTCATTAAAGGCAAACTTGAATTGACTAGGAATTCAACGCAATGACAACTAGAAGTTAACATGACTCTAACTACTTGTTGGCACATCCTCTAAAGTGAAGTTTATGACACCTCAAGATAGAAGACAATGCATACATCCACAAGTTGTCAGTGTAGAATCGAGTAATAAGTTGATTCAACGGAGTTTTATTCTAAAACAAACTTCGACGCACCTTCCATCAGAAGTCGAAGCAGCGTAGATACATATATTTAGAAAGGAAATTTCAGAGGTCTTTTAATCAGATTTATGGGAAGAGAATAACTATGGAAGTTATTTGAAACATAGAGAGAATTTTAATGGATGGATTTCAAGCAAATTTTTTGAGAGAATCTAAGGAAGAATTTTGAAGAGATCCACGTGATTTATAAAGTCAAAGATAGAAAGAATACATTATATTCATTCTGAAGACAATCTCCTGAGGGAAAAATTTTCAAAATTCTCCAGAGTTTGATATATCAAGATTTCAAATAGATATACATAGAAAAAATACAACACAAAAATCATTCAGTTTGTCCGCAATAACATCTCACTTCTTTTACCTCTTTCTTCTTCACTATTGTTGATGCTATTGGGTTTCTCTAAAAGGTTGGCACAACACTTGTGCACGCAGCGGAAGTAATAAAATCTAGAACAACCCAAAGAGATTGGATCGGGCCATGCATGTTGAATCAAGAAGTTAATACAATAAGGCAAAAATTACCTCTTGGGTGTTGAGTCACAACTCAACAAAGATGCTCCAAATATGATTCCTTGTCGGTGGCGAGTTCCACGTAGAATAATATCTACGTCTCTGCAGAAATTCACATGAGCGGGAGAACTCCAAACTTCCATCACACGGATGGTCGGAAAGAAGATCGGCCGCACCTATGCACTTCCCACGGACTGCTAGGTCCGCGTCAGGGAAAGCAAGACCAGCGACGGTCGTCGGAGAGGAGGTGGTCGGCGGAGCGAACAGCCGGCGGCGAAACGTTTCCGTCCGGCGAGATTCGGGAATCGGCGGAGCGAACGAAGAACGGCGGAACACTTTCGTCGGATTCGTCTCGGTCAAAGGGCCAACGATCGCTTTGATTCGATCAGATCTTATTCCCGAAAAACCCTAAGTATCTATTTATACCAAAGGCATAAACAGACTTAGGAATATCGCTATCTGCAGACCACCCAGAAAATTAGGGTTCCAGAATCAGCGAGAATCACCTAGCAGATTCGGTGAGAATCAATCGGCGAGAATCACATAGGATCGGCTAGAATCAGTCGGCGAGTATCAGTCGGCGAGAATCAGAGTACAATACTCGACGATTCACGTCGAACATGGGTTGACGATAATCATCGACCTGCGGTCGACGATCGTCGACCTTTAGGTCGACGATACTCGTCGACCCGCGGTCGACGATACTCGTCGACCCGCGTTCGACGATACTCGTCGACCCGCGTTCGACGATACTCGTCGACCCGCGTTCGACGATACTCGTCGACCCGCGTTCGACGATACTCGTCAACCTTCGGTCGACTATCGTCGACCCTCGGTCGACTATTCTGACCAAACCTTTTCAAGGCAACATTTTGCCCAACCCGACGATCGTCTAAGGCAACACTTTTCCCATAACCCCATTCAAGGTCAGTGATTGGTAACCTTTACCAACACAGTCAATCATCCAACTTCTCCACATCTCTTATGTGCGACCCTGCAGGCTCATATCGCGTTGGCAGTGAGATTACATGTTTGACCACTTCTAGATCACCATGGTAACTCCAACAGTCTCCCACTTGATCTTGAAAGTATCAAACCAAGAACTTCACAAACAATGAGCGGCATCTAGCAATGCATCATTGCTCCGCAAGCAATAAGAGTTCATAACTCATAAGCCTTCATGACCAATGTATCAGCATTGTCTTTGTCCCTTTGTCCCTTACATCCAGAAAGAACTAGAGGCATGGACCGTGTTACCCTCGTAATAGCTCAATCCAAGTTTCTTGATTCAAGACGGACTTCTAGAGAATGGTGAGTCCAATATCACATATTGACTCAACCAAGCATGGCCATGTATTTCTCAGTCCAGTTCCATCAAGGGGCCCATGGATGCAACTCCTGTCATATAGGAGGACAAATTCCATATCTGCTCACACACAAACACCCAAATGATTCGTAACATGCCCAACAACCACCCTTATCATCAACCTTTCTCAAGGAAGACTTTAGATGGCATCAAAGCACGTTCTTTCTCACTTGATGAATTCTGTGACTTCAGGTCAAAGGACCACAACACCATTGTCAATTGAGACCTACTCGTGACACGATTGAATGACAATCCACAGAGTAGTCTCAGGTGGGGTCTGTCCAGTACAACTTGTTCACTAACAAGTACCCACGTGATGACTTGATATCACAATATCATGACCTGTGAGAACTGGTCATCTGTCAACACACGTGCTAGTCTTAAGGTATCATCATCACCCTTAGTTTCTATGATGATACAACGACCAGGGACCTTTTAAGAATGAAGCTTCAAATAAATCATAGGCTCTCACATTCAAGTCACGTACTTGATGTCCTATGGAAGTGAACACTCTAAGGGTATTTATTATGTTACAATTTAACTATCACATAGAAAAATCACAATAAAAGAACTTGCCATTAATTGTAAAAAGAAACATTTAGGTACAAAATTCATCAAATGAATAAACAATAAACAGCCAACAGAATATATGTTTACATGCAACCCACAAGACTCTCACTAGAGTTGATCATTCAGGTATCGTATACCCATTGATCTAGTATGACCATCATGCTTTCTCTGCGCGAGAGGCTTTGTCAGTGGATCCGTAATATTCTCCTCAGTCGGCACTCTGCAAATGTTCACATCTCCTCATTCGACAATCTCACGAATAAGATGGAACCGCCGAAGTATGTGCTTGGAGCGCTGATGGGATCTAGGTTCCTTAGATTGTGCAATTGCACCATTGTTATCACAGTAGAGAACTACGGGACCAACAATGCTAGGAACTACATCAAGCTCGCCGATGAATTTCCTAATCCATACAGCCTCCTTTGCTGCTTAGCCGCAGCGATATACTCTGCCTCTGTTGTAGAATCAGCAACTGTCTCTTGCTTGGAACTCTTACAGCTCACAGCTCCTCCATTAAGGCAAAACAAAAAACCTGACTGAGACTTGGAGTCGTCCCTATCAGTTTGGAAGCTAGCATCCGTGTAACCACTTACAACGAGCTCTTCCTCTCCACCATACACCAAGAACACATCCTTAGTCCTTCTCAAGTACTTCAGGATATTCTTGACTGCAATCCAGTGACACTCACCGGGGTCTGACTGATACCTGCTAGTCATGCTCAAAGCAAAGGAGACATCGGGTCGAGTACACAACATCGCTTACATGATTGATCCAATTGCCGAAGCATATGGAATCAACTTCATGCGGTCCTTATCTTCACAAGATTTTGGACACTGGTCCTTAGAGAGATTCACACCATGAGACATGGGCAAAAATACTTTCATGGACTCAAGCATGTTGAACCGCTTCAACACCTTTTCGATGTACGTACTCTGGCTCAAACCCAGCAACTTCTTCGACCTATTTCTATAGATCTTAATACCGAGTATGTAAGTCGCTTCACCCAAGTCTTTCATAGAAAGGCAGTTCCCTAGGTTGTTCTTAACAACTTTCAGGGTAGGAATGTCATTCCCAATCAAAAGTATGTCATCTACATACAATATCAGGAAGACAACAATGCTCCCACTGATTCGCTTGTCAATACAAGGCTCATCTTCATTCTTGATGAAACCAAACTCTTTGATTTTCTCATCAAAATGAAGATTCCAACTTCGAGAGGCCTGTTTCAGTCCATAGATGGACCTATTCAGCTTGCATATTTTAGTGGCTTCATTTGGGGATACAAAACCCTCGGGTTGTGTCATGTACACTTTCTCAAGGAGGTTTCCATTAAGGAAAGCCGTTTTGACATCCATCTGCAAGATCTCGTAGTCATAATACGCAGCAATAGCAAGCAATATCCTTATGGACTTAACCATGGCAACAGGGGAAAAAGTCTCATCATAGTCAATACCATGAATTTGCTTGAAACCCTTAGCCACCAGTCGCCCTTTGAATGTCTGTACATTCCCATCCATCTCGGTCTTCTTCTTGAAGACCCACTTGCACCCTATGGGTCGTACCCCTTCAGGTGGTTCTACCAAGTTCCAAACTTGGTTTGCATACATGGAGTCCATTTCGGATTTCATAGCCTCAAGCCATTTGTCGGAGTCCGGTCCATTTATAGCCTCTTGGTAGGTTGCTGGCTCATCATCATGATCCATAAGCAACAACCTATTTGATACACGAGAAATCCATATCTCTCAGGCTCAAATCTTGGTCTACCAGATCTACGTAGGACTTGTGCTTCTTGAGTAGGTTCTCTAGCAACAACATCTTGTAGTCCTATCTCAGAATCCAATTCCGGTTCATTCACTACCTGTGGTTCTTGAACTTCTTCAAGTTCTACCTTCTCAGTCTTTCTTGATAAGAACTCTTTCTCTAAGAAGATGCCAGTCCTTGCGACAAACACTTTGCCCTCGGACAGTAGGTAAAAGTAATACCCTTTCGTTTCCTTAGGATATCCCACCAGATAACATTTATCCGATTTGGGTTCCAGCTTGTCAGGCATTTGACGTCGCACGTATGCCTCACAGCCCCAAATTTTAATGAACGACATACTAGGACGCTTCCCAGTCCATATCTCATATGGTGTCTTCAGAACCGTTTTTGTTGGAGCGCGATTCAGTGTCATTGCAGCAGTCTCTAAAGCAAAACCCCAAAAGGAAACAGGCAAATCTGCATGACTCATCATCGAACGTACCATGTCTAACAGAGTACGATTTCTCCTCTCAGACACACCATTATGTTGTGGTGTTCTAGGTGGAGTGAGCTGTGATACAATACAACACTCTTTCAGATGATCACGGAACTCATGACTCAGGTATTTGCCACCTCGATCGGATCGGAGTGCTTTAACCCTTTTACCCAACTGGTTTTCTACTTCATTCTTGAACTCTTTGAACTTTTCAAAGGTTTCGGATTTGCACTTCATAAGATACACATATCCGTATCTACTGAAATCATCTGTAA
The DNA here is from genome assembly GCA_039513925.1 of Platanthera zijinensis. Lineage (NCBI taxonomy): Eukaryota > Viridiplantae > Streptophyta > Magnoliopsida > Asparagales > Orchidaceae > Platanthera > Platanthera zijinensis. The sequence goes on along the minus strand of CM077088.1, from coordinate 75,143,291 downwards.
ATGTAACGAAGTAAAAATACCCACCTCTAGCCATGGAACTCATGGGTCTGCATACATCACTATGTACAATACCCAAGAGATCCTCCGCCCTCTCAGTATAACCAGTGAAAGGGGATTTAGTCATCTTGCCTAACAAACAAGATTTGCATCGCTTAAATGATTCATAATCAAATGAGTCCAAAAGTCCATCTTTATGGAGCTTGGATATGCGCTTCTCGTTTATATGGCCCAAACGACAATGCCAGAGATATGTAGGGTTTGAGTCATTTGTTCTTAGTCTTTTATTATTTTCTACATTATAGATCAGATGGTCCAAGTTCAAAACATAAAGACCATTAAACAAATGGGCTACAGCATAACAAACATCATTCTTAAATATCGAACAACAGTTGTTCTTAATTATAAAAGAAAAACCAATCATGTACAAACATGAAATGGATATAATGTTTCTAGTTATGGCCGGAACAAAATAACAATTATCAAGTTCTATTATAAGCCCACCGGGCAAAGAAAGACGGTAAACCCCTACGGCTACAGCAGTAACTCTTGCTCCATTGTCGACACGAAGGTCCACCTCCCCTTTACTCAGCAATCTTCTCCTTCCCAGTTCCTGCACATTTGTACAAATGTGAGAACCACATCCGGTATCTAATACCCAAGATGAAGGAGCAGAAAGGTTTATCTCTATAACGTAAATACTTGAAGCAGAGGTCATACCTCCCTTCATTTTCTGCAGACCCTCAATGTACGAAGGACAATTCCTCCTCCAATGACCAGCCTTGCCACAGTGGTGGCATTTCCCCTCCTTCACCGTGCTCTTCTTCTTCATCAGTGCAGAATACTTGGGCTCAAGATGTGACTTAGGTCCCACCTTCACCTTCTTGAAGCGCTTGGCCTTGCCCTTGCCCTTATGCACCATCAGTATGGGGCTGGCAGGCTTGGCCTTCTTCATATTGATCTCGGCAGTTCTCAACATGCCTAGGAGCTCGGGTAGTGTCTTGTCTATCTCATTCATATTGTAGTTCAAGACAAACTGCTCGTAACTGTCCGGCAACAATTGCAGGATCAGATCTGTGGCCAACTCTTGACCCAGAGGAAAACCCAGCCTTTCAAGGTTCTCTATATACCCAATCATCTTGAGTACGTGAGTCCCTACTGAGTCTCGAGCTCCCATCTTGCACTGAAATAACGCTTTTGTGACATCAAACCTCTCTTGACGAGCTTGCCCTTGAAACATTTTCTTGAGATGCTCGTCAATCTCCTTGCACCCCATGTTCTCATGTTGCTTCTGAAGCTCAGAGTTCATGGTGGCAAGCATAAGGCATTCGACGTCTAAGGCGTCATCAGTATACTTCTTGTAAGCATCCTTATCAGCACGGGAAGAATTCCCGATCGGCACCTCGGGGGCTTCTTCTTACAAGACGTAGAGCTTTCGCTCTTGCCTGAGAACAATTCTCAGGTTCCTGTACCAGTCCATGTAATTAGTCCCACTGAGCTTATCCTTCTCAAGGATGGCTCTCAGAGACAGAGTGGAGTGCGAACCACTTGCCATGGAATTCTACAAGAATTCATGCAGAATAAATCAGTACCAAAATTTCAAAATACAATTATTTTTCTTAATTTGGACTTCAACTAAAACTCTCACTATTTTATTCGAAATAATAGCCCTCACTATCAATTCGGAGAGTTCATGCTAGCTACCCTCTTAGTGGACAAGATTCGTATTTCACCAACACAATGAGTCAGCTTTGGCTTTCCTCTCACGATGTGGTTATTTAGGTAGGCAACGCTTGCCAATTGCATCCTCATGCAATTCTTGTATGGTTGATGAATAACTCCTTATTCGCATCCATCACATGGTGCATGCCAACCCCATGCCTCTAGGCACTCAAACTTTGAGGTCACCTAGTTAAGCTAGACCCGATGTCGACAGTGAGATATCACAATTATCCGCTCGCACCCTTACCAAGATAGATTAATGCACCTTGCTTTGGCAAGCCCACACTTCATCGATCGAGGCAGGAAGAGTGTCATCCATCGGAAGGCATCCGAACACTTAATATTTTATGAAGGGATTTTTGATAATAGGTTAACAATTAACCATGACCAACATTTGATCAATGTGCACATCCAAAGAAAAACACTTCACTAAAATCCGCATGCATCCCTTATATGCACAACAGAACACTATCAACATTTGATAGAGGAAAAGGGATAAATCTGAACATCTGGACACTTCCAAATCTTCAGGTTTACATGCATTGGACAAGGCAAAGACAACTCAACTTAAAGCAGTAGACAAGCTCATCTCTCTTTGTTGGATTCAAAATCCAAAACAATTTCGAGGTATGGTTACTGCTAAGGAAACAACAATTTCTAATAATTAGAAATTTCCACGAAATCCCAGACATTCCTGGCGGGGAACCATAAATCTAGACATTTAGAACACTTCTAAATCCCTAGGTTTACACGTACTGGAATAACCTAACTTCCAATACAACAAACTTGGCCGAAACCTCGCTCTGATACCACTGTTGGGTTTCTCTAAGAGGTTGCCACAACACTTGTGCACGCAGCGGAAGTAATAAAATCTAGAACAACCCAAAGAGATTGGATCGGGCCATGCATGTTGAATCAAGAAGTTAATACAATAAGGCAAAAATTACCTCTTGGGTGTTGAGTCACAACTCAACAAAGATGCTTCAAATGTGATTCCTTGTCGGTGGCGAGTTCCACGTAGAATAATATCTACGTCTCTGCAGAAATCCACACGAGTGGGAGAACTCCAAACTTCCGTCACACGGATGGTCGGAAAGAAGATCGGCCGCACCTATGCACTTCCCACAGACTGCTAGGTCCGCGTCAGGGAAAGCAAGACCAGCGACGGTCGCCGGAGAGGAGGTGGTCGGCCGAGCGAATAGCCGGCGGCAGAACGTTTCCGTCCGGCGGGATTCGGGAATCGGCGGAGCGAACGAAGAACGGCGGAACACTTTTGTCGGATTCGTCTCGGTCAAAGGGCCAACGATCGCTTTGATTCGATCAGATCTTATTCCCGAAAAACCCTAAGTATCTATTTATACCAAAGCCAAAAACAGACTTAGGAATATCGCTATCCACAGACCACCCAGAAAATTAGGGTTCCAGAATCGGCGAGAATCACCTAGCAGATTCGGTGAGAATCAATCGGCAAGAATCACATAGGATCGGCTAGAATCAGTCGGCAAGAATCAGAGTACAATACTCGACGATTCACGTCAAACGTGGGTTGACGATAATCATCGACCTGCGGTCGACGATCGTCGACCTTTCGATCGACGATAGTCGACCAGCGGTCGACGATACTCGTCGACCCGCGGTCGACGATACTCGTCGACCCGCGTTCGACGATCGTCGACCTTTGGTCGACTATCGTCGACCCTCGGTCGACTATTCTGACCAAACCTTTTCAAGGCAACATTTTGCCCAACCCGACGATCGTCTAAGGCAACACTTTGCCCATAACCCCATTCAAGGTCGGTGATTGGTAACCTTTACCAACACAGTCAATCATCCAACTTCTCCACATCTCTTATGTGCGACCCTGCAGGCTCATATCGCGTTGGCAGTGAGATTACATGTTTGACCACTTCTAGATCACCATGGTAACTCCAATAGATGCAACAAAAATATTTAGAGTACAATCAAAAATATAGTGGATCTAGATAATATAATTCTTGCATCTTTTTCTCAGTAAGGATTCACCAATCAAGAAGACCAAGAACACTTAGTGTCTAAACATTCCATGGATATTTGCTGAAAGAGTACAAGAAGAAAATTCTTCATCTGCGTCTTCTTCTTCTTCTCTCTTACTTCTCAACCTATAACCGAGTAAAGAGTTTTGAGAATCACTCTTCAAAAGATTTAGTCTTGGTTCTTAAAGTCTCCTTAACAAAAGACTCGGTTCCTTATTCAAGATCTCCTTATCAAAAGATCTAGTGTATTGGTTCTGAGAGTCTCTTTATCAAAAGACTCAGTCCCTAGTACTAAGAGACTCCTTATCAAAATATGCAGGTATTGTGATAGTGTATTATTACCAAAGTGCTAGAAGAGTGGATGTACCCAAATTTTGGAAAAACACAATAGTTTGATGTCTTCTTTTTTGTGATTTCTTTGTTGTATTGCATATTTTCTTTTTCTTTTTTATGGTTAATCTTTGGTTGTGATTCTGTGGATGCAAAGCTTAAATTGTTTAAGTTTAGATAATAGTTTTAGAAAATATTTTTAAATCTCGATTCCCCCTCCTCTCTAGAGAATTCTTAGATACTTAACTCACAACTATTCACCCTTTTATAGTCCATTCTGTGATGAATTCTTTTCAACCCTGATTCTAGAAGGGTTTAGAGAGCCAACCTTGAGTTATTATGCTGAGAAAGATGATCCCATACAACATTTATAGTGGTTTGAGGACGTAGTTTCAATTCGGACCATGTTTGATGCTTTCAAGTGAAGATTTTCTGTAATGACCTTTATAGGTAAGATGAGAGATTGGTTTCATGAACTACCAAAAGGCTCAATCTACTACTTTGAAGATCTGTGTCGAGGGCTGACGCTGCGGGTTGCCACCTCAAAAAAGATAAAGGAGTCGACATCTCGTGTTCATCTAAAGTAGGGAATCAACAAGACCCTAGGAAGCTATATCGATCACTTTCAGGAAGAATTCCACAACATCCAAGAGGTGGATAACTTCACTCTACAGTTAACACTTACTATTAGCCAATGAGAGGGCCTTTTTAAGCTGGAGTTTAGCCTAGATCTACTGATTTTCATTGAGGATCTGATCGATAGATCAATCTAGTTCATCCAAGGGTAGGAGATGAATAACAAATTCTTGGCCAAGTTGACAAAGCTAACTATGGAGGATGAAGTGAAGACCTCAAAGGAGGAAGAAAGATATAGTAGAAGAGACATGATGGAAAGAAGTATAAGTGAAGAAGCCAAGAGGAGTTGAGGAGGTAGTAAGTGAAGAGTCCCTATATGGCCGTAAAAAATCAAGAATCAGAGAGCAGGTTCCAAGCTCCAGTAAATAGGCCTCCATAGAGGCCGATAGGAAGACCCCGTCAAGCAGGACCCAGAAGATGATTTGAATGTATGAACAGTTGTGTATAAATCCTCTGAGAATTCTTTAGAGTAGAGTGAAAAAAGATTTAAAGATTTGATTTGAACAAGTTACTGATTTTATACTTTGTTTAGATTTTGTATTCACAAGCAATTAACCAAAAATATATTACAGTAAATAAAAACACAGTATAACAAAATAAAAAAATAAAAAAAAAACGCAAACACAAAAACATGAAAGCTATAGTGGTTCCCCCAAAATCTGGGTGCATCCACTCTTCTATGACTTTGATAGGAATACATTATCCCAGTGCTTGAGATTTTTGATAAGGAGACACTCAGAACTAATAACTAGATCTTTTGGTAAGAAGATCTTGAACCAACACAAACTGAGTCTTTTGATAAGGAGACTCTCAGAACAACAAACTGAATCCATTGAAGAGTAATTCTAAAAACTCTTTACTCAATTAGCACAAGAAGAAAAGTTTGAGGAGAAGATTAGAAGAATATCTTCTGGATAAGTCCTCTTAGCAGGTATTTGAGGACTTTTGTCACTAAGTGTATTGGATCCCTTTGAATAGATAAACCCTTATTGGAGAAGAATTTACAAGAGTTATGAGCTCTGGATCCAAGGATCTTCTCTTAGTATTCTTTTTGAATTTGTTATTATAGCACAAGTTGAGAATACCGAAGAAGATTAAGATTATCAAGAGTTCTCAGCTTTGTGTATTCTTCTTGGTTGTTCTATTTTTATTCTTCTATACTCTGAGTATATCATTATTGAATGATTTGAATTATTCTTTTCATAAAATATTTTCTTCAAAAGGAATAATGACAACTACTTCCAAATTTTCTTCAATAGATCTTGACATATTATTCAAAATCTTTCCATATGAAATCTTCAGAATTTGATGGAGAATTCCCTTTCTTAATCTATTCTTCCAACAGTTAGAATTATTGGAAATAATTCCTTAAATTCTTCCTTGAAATAAGTCTGAACAAATTCTCTGTAATTTCTATTCTAGGTTGAACTTGGCGCTACATCGACTTTATGTAGGAGTTATGTCAACATCTTACTTCAGAATGAAATCTCGTCGAACCATCTCTATAGTCGATGTTGCATCGATATCCTATTGATGCATGTGTCAACTTCTGTCCTGAAGTAACGTTGACTTAACATTTATGGTTACTCCAACTTCTAGTCGAAGTAACATCGTCATCCAGTCAATGTTGCATCGTCTTCTACTCGATGCATGTAGACTAAACTTGATCTTCTTCTCCATTTTAGTGTCTTTCTTATGCCCTTGACTTTACTGCCTTCCTAGCACATCTATGATCATATTACCGTCACTATACAATATGGGTAATAATCTTAGGTTGTAAAATCACTTATAAAATAATTTGTTCAGTTAAATCAAATGGTTTTTTCCCAACAATCTCACCCCATTAAGCTTAACCAATTTTACAAGGTTTCAATTATGATTTTAAAAAAATATATAATAAAAATGAATAATTTTACATCTTTGAAAAATGACAAACAGGTAATTGGTATAAGCATGAGTAGGCAGCTGAATATGTATAACTTTAGAATAGATTGTATAGACAACTCACAACAAAGTGTTATCCTTACATCTTTAATTATTTTTACTAAGTAGTTTAAAAGAGAATAACTCGTGTAGGTAATTATAAAGCCCAACTAGTAGATTGTCTTTGGTCAATTCAGAGTATTGGAGTAAATTCTTAGCTCTCTAGTAATTAGGTATTTCTTTAATAAGATCTGTCACTGAAATTAACCTCTCCCAATCCCTTTCAGCAGCTAGATACACTTCATTCAGGATGAATTTTCTTCTTTTCAGTTGAGTTATATTCTTTCTAATTTCTTCTATGCAATTCTCAATCACATATTTGCCCTTCATAAAGTTAGCTTTAACATCAAACCTTTGTTTCTTAGTTCTTATGTCAGTTGGATCCTTTGGTAATGGTATTGGAGGAATACTACAGATTCCTCAGTTTATATTGAGCACTTCTAACTCTTCTAAAGGAATGGGAATTATGTTAGGAAGGAAAAATACTGCAAGAGTGTTATAACTTACTATGCATGTTTGAATCACCTCTTCATCTAGCTAAGTAATACTGGTAACTGGTGGCTTCCTCTTCCGAGATTGGACCTAACCTTTTCTAGATTGCAATTGCTTTCCCTTTTTGGTATATTTGACAATTATAGCTCTCTTGGAAAATTACATTATTTCTTCTTCCTCCTCTTCATCACTGACCCTAGGTTCCTCTTGTATTTAAGCAGCAACTACCACCCCCTAGATAGATGCAATATCCTATTCAACAATTTCTGTATTAATAACCTCTCTGGCCTCCCCTTAGCTTGGTGCAACATCTTGTGTTGATTCAATTTTTGTCAAGACATTCTTTTGTCTAGCAATTTTGAATAGATCTGGAAAATATAGAGAGGATTTCACTTCATTTAGCTCTTCTTCTTCCTCCCAAATCCCCCCTTCTTGACCTCATATCAAGAGAGCTTAAGAATGATCTTGTAAGTGAGGAAGAAGGCACCTTTGCTTAAAGGTATTGAATTAAAGTAGTGACCAGATCTAACTGGAAATGGATGTTATCCATTGTAGTTTGAATTTGTGAGGCATCTTTATTGAGTAGTGATGATAAAGTGCAGGAGTCCAATTGGACTGCCTGGGTTATAAAGGAGGAAGAAATGTTGGAAGGAGTGGATGTTGAAGCAGGTGGATTGATCTTAGTAGGGAATGATCATGGTGTCGTGGTATATTGAGGAACTGGAGCAGGTAGGGTAGGTACAGAGTTAGATGCATTGCGTAGCAATGAGTTTTGTTCATGTCTGGTGTGCGAAGGAATTATTTCATATGGAGAAGATAGGGGAGAAGATTCTTTTTGGAATTTAGGCTTGATGATTTGTCTGGTCCATTTGGAGAAAAGGGCTCTGTTCAGCTTCTTTCTAAGAGGAATTGGTGTTCCTTTAGATGTGCACAAGTGTGGAATATTATGAATTGGAATTTAAATCATGAGAGTCATGTATGCATTCTCTTTTTGTCCATACTTGTGTGAAATGAGTCTTATGAGGCATTTCCCCTAGTTGATCTTTTTTTGAGTACCAACACTCCTATCAAATGCAATTGAACTCTGGGGACTGCATCATGTGCTGAAATTTTTCACATCAACATCTTTCCCACAATGTCTGCTAAAAATTAATATTCTTCTGAGAGATTAGTCTTCTTAAGTATGATAGCCTTATCCCTTGCAAAGTTCATTATTTTTAGAACTTCTTTTATCTCTGCTTTGGATAGTTCTACAGAGTACTCTCGTGGAAAAAGATCAATGGTGTTCTGAACCATTTATGCAGTTATGTGAACCTTTTGTGTAAAGATGACTCATCTTAGAGAGTCATCCTCCTCACATTGAGCAATAGCAATAAACTCTATAAGCACTATCTTACATGATTTATAGCGAGTGAAAATGAGTTTGTTGAGACCCAATTCAAAAAATAGTTTTAGGATTCCTTGAAAATTTTCTGCTACAACACTAAAGGATTCGAGATCCACACAAAATCGAGAATTAGTCTTTGGTGCCATCGCAAGTCTTGCACAAATCCTTGACAGAACAAGAGAGAAATAGAGAGCATAGAAGGAGAAATCGGGGAAGATGAAGAGTATTTGAAAGTTTGATTAAATAAAGTATAATATATAAGGCAACACGTCTAAATTAGGGTTGTCGGCATAATTTAGGAAAGAAATAAATGTAGCGCATTTATTGTATTGACGTTACATCAACTAGAATTCAATGTGACTTCAATAGTACCTTATTTAGACAATCTTTCAATGCATGCATCGATTTATATTGACGTAACATCGAGAGAATTAAAAACTCTTCATAATTGCCATTTATATACAATGCATCGTTTAGAAGTCGATGTTACGTCGACTTGTATTTGATGTCACGTCGAGTACTGACTTACGATTTTAAGTCTTTATATGGTTTTCCCATCAATTAATTTTTATTAATATTTGATTTAGAATCATTATTATAAGATATATTTCATATGATCAAGTCTCCCATGAATTTTAGTTGATATTATCAACTTATTACCTCTTAGGAATTCATCAAGATACATCTTTGAACTTTGATCTTTGAATTCCATGCCTTCCCAGCACATTTTTGGTAATATCAACAGCCTTGTCTAAAAAGACTTGGGGAAGATTAGCATTAGTCAAAATGTCTTTCTTGATTTAATTGGGATTCTTTTTATTGACTGGATAGCTTTGCCTTATCCATCCATCCTCACAGATTCTACAGATTAACTAATTATCAAACTCTAAGCCATGATCATCTCTAATCACTGGTACTTAAGTATTGAATTTAGGTCAAACTTGTTTGGTGAATCTTGAGAGGATCCAAAAGGTGTCTTACTTAATTTTCATAGCGAATATCTAGCTGAACCTTGAGGAGGTATCATTTGGTCTAAGGTTAAAAGACTTTCTTCATGAACACCTTGTAGGTATTGATTTGACAGGTTCATTAGCACTAAAGGAAATGCTTTAAGTAGATTATTCTAACTAATTGGAAGAAAGGATGAGTTAGATCACTTATTTGAGTGAGGAATTCTTCCATGACTACCTTCTCTTATGCTCACTAGTTGGTAAGACTTAGGCTGAATTTTCCTAATCTAACTTATTAGAGATTTATATGTAAGATAATTAAGAGATTATGTTATGTAAGGTTATGTCAAACATTGCCCCTTTCTAAAACCAGATAAAACAATTTTATCTATTTTAGTGTTGACTATATGACATAAGTTGTGAGTGACTACCATTTTGTATTCACCATCACATAGTTGACGGATACTTACTCGATTATGTTTAAGCCTTTAATATTAGCTACTTTAGAGAAGGAGATGTCTCCAATTTTGATCACACCATAGCCTTTGGTTTGACCGTATTTGGGGTCACTAAAAATTACCTTAGGGTCATCCTTGATCTTATAGTTTTCCAGTAGTTCTTTATGTTCAGTCATATGCATGGAGAAACTACTGCCAAGTACTACAACTGCTTTGTGGAAGGACAATTCCTCACCTACATAAACAAATACACATTAGTTGGGACTCAAATTATCTTGGGCGCATTACTTCTTTTTCCATTATAAGGGGTGATGATGGTATAGGCAAACCTTTCATGATACCCCTTTGTATGAAAGAGTGTTGGTCTATTAAACCATTAACTTATACATCATGTCCTTTTCATAAGTAGTTAGTGTGTTTATTTTCAAAGAAATGATAATCAGAAAACATGGTTGAATTAAATCTATTAGAGTTCTGCACTGGGAAGTTGCTTCGACTAGAACTCGATGCAACTTTCAGGTTGCATTGATATGAAGTCGATGCATATGAGGGGTTGCGTCAAGATAAGGTCGACACAACTTCATACTTGTGTTGAATTGAACTCGACGCATAGGCAGAGTTGTGTCGATTTGAATTCGACACATGTTCCCAATAACCAGAATTTTTATATCTTGGGGATTTGATTTCTACAGGTTTCTTCTTCAGAATGTCTTTATTTTTAGGTGACCTAATCCTGTTGAACAAAATAATCTTTTCAGGGTTATCATTATCTTCAATGTTTATAGGTTCTCTCTTTAGGTTTGACAAAGGTTATGCAACTTTTCCATGCAGGTGTGTTGGATACTTTATCTGAGCTAGTTAGCTCAACACACAAACCTAAGTAAATAAACTTGATTATGAGATTCTTAGTTATGTCTTTAAGCTTCTGACTCCTATCATTTAAGGATTCCTTAAGGGTCTTTTCCTTTGCAAGCTTATCCTTTAAAGTTTTAGTTTCATTAGTTAATTCAACTAATCATTTTTCAAGACTTCTTAAGTCCAATCTAAGCTTATAGTTCACGTAGCATGATTTTTATTTTTAAGTTCACCAATTCTTTTTTTAAGTGATTTGATCTGTTTCTCAGCTTCAATTTGATCTTTGTAAAAATCATTAAAGCATTCCATAAAATCACTTAAAGAAAAATCTATATCATCAAAATATGATGTCTGATCTTCCTCATCTTCTGAATATGCTCCCAAAGCCATCAGACAAGCTTCTTCAGCAGTAGAATCATCTTCAATCCCTAATAAAGAGGTTGACTCTGAATCAGAGTCACTCCAGGTTTCTGCAATAAAGTCTCTCCCTTTCTTATTATCCTTCTTCATAAAGGATTGCTTCTTATATTCCTTCTTTCTTGACTATTCCTTCTTATCTTCTGGATAGCCTGGAGCAATGTGGCATGGCTTCTTACAAAAAAAGCAAATAACTTCACTACTAGGGGTCATATCAAACTTGGGCTTGTTGAAGCTTATTGGGTACATTGCAAAATGTGTACTAGATTTGGAGAAGCCACAACTTAGTCAATGATATGCATCAATCTGTATTTGATAGAAGTTTGAGTTTCATTGTGCAGGTTTAAAAAATTTGAAGGAAAATTTTCTAAGTATAAGTGTCGACACTTGTGAAGAAATTGTATCGACACTCAGGCAAGCTGTGTCGACACTCAAGAAACTTGTGTCTACACTCAGGCAAGCTGTGTCGACACACAGGCAAATTGTGTCGACACTCAGGGAAGTTGTGTCGACACCCAGAATTTGTGTCGACACTTATAAAGAAGCTGTGTCGACACTCAAATCTATGTCGACACACAGAGAAGCAATTGTGTCGACATCCAGAATTGTGCTGACAACTCAAAACAAAATTGTATCGATACTTAAATCAGAAGATGAGTCGACACTCAGGAGCTATGTCGACACCTGAAGCAATTGTGTCGACACACAGGACTTGTGTCAATACACCAACTCTCAAAAGGCTGTGTCGAGTTCAGAAGCAATTGTGTTGACACACAGGACTTGTGTCAACACACACTAAACCCCATTTGACAAACACTCAACGCCATCTACCTGCAACAGATGTGTCGAGACAAGAAGCTGCTGTATCAAAGCACAGGACTTGTGTCGAAATATACAACAAAAAGCATTGTCGAGAAGCAGAAGTATGATTGTGTCGACACCATGAAGACTTGTGTCGACACTTGGAGTATTTGTGTCGACACCTTGAAGGCTTGTGTCGACACTTAGCCTATATGTGTCAACACATGTGGAGCAGTCTGCTGAGTGTTATGTGCTGAGTTGGGAAGACACAGAAGTACCTGGTGACATGACTGGTGACTTGACAGCTGTCATAACAAGCCGGTCTGACACCATTGTCAGAACTATCAAAAGTCTGTTATGAACCGGATCAGCCGGTAACCATGATGCAAGCTCTATATAAGAGACAGATCGGAAATGACAGAAAAGAGTTTTTAACACACAGAAACACATCAACGTGAAGAAAGATCTCTGGATCATAAAGAAGAATTCTTATAGATCAAGGCCTGTCTGAAAGAAAGATTCAGAGTTCAATATGAATCTAAGGAAGAAGCTGACTAAAGATCAACTTCAACTTGAAGAGTAGATCCACCTTATTTGTCCTAATCAAGAAGCTTTGAAAAGCTAAGTTAGGTTGGATCAGAAGAATCAGTTTATACAAGAACTGATCAAGAAGACAACATCAACAGAGGAATCTAGCTGGTGAAGTTTTCTGAAACTTATTACTCATAAATTCTTATAGGATCTATTGATAGATCTGAGATTGTAAGCCTAAAATTATAAAGGCTGAGGTAGGGCTGTGTGCCTGATGTAGGACTTGTGGTAAGTCTGAGTTGTAAGCCTAATTATAAAGGCTGAGGTAGGGCTGAGGCCTGAGGTAGGATTCTGGAGAAGAATCTGATGTAGGACTTGTGTTAAGTCTGAGGTGTAGGAACCATCTGTGGTTCTGAGATTGTAAGATCTGTTGATCTGAGCCAGTGGAAGGAAGTTAGGCTGAATCCAGTTATCTGCTGGATAGGCGAAGGGGGAAAGTGGATGTACCCATATCTTGGGGAACCACTATAGATCTGGTGTTTGCTGTGTTGCATGTTATTTCTATAAATAGAATTATTCTGTGCTAAAGGTAGTTACAAATATCTGTTTGCCTTAAAATAAAAAAGACTCAAAAAAATTTGAATCTACTCACCCCCCCCCCCTCTAGGTGTTTAGGCTCTTGAAACAAAGTCTTTCAAGTGGTATCAGAGGGAGGTTCCTCAAAACTTTACCTAACAGTCAGAGGATTTCTCCAAGGTAAACAATAGATAACAAAATGGGTTCAAGTGAAAATCAAAAGGAATTTGGATCTATGAAATTGCCAATATACAGAAAAGAATCTTTTGGCATTTGGAAAGAAAGGGTCAGGTTATTTATGGAAGCATCTGATCCAAGAATTTATATCACAGTATAGGAAGGCCCCTTCATCCCAATGAAGGTTTCAGTTCTTGATGCAAACATTCAAACTCCAAAGAGTTATTAAGAGATGACTAAGGATGACATCATCTTAGCTACATTAGATAAAAGAGCTCAGAATATAATAGTAAGTGTCATAGATGATGCAACATTCTAGACTCTTGTGCACTGCAAAACTTCCAAAGAAATGTGGGATACATTGATTGTCTATATGGAAGGCATAGAAGAAGTCAGAGAGGACAGAAAGTATATGATAAATCAGGAATATGAGAGCTTTAGGCAGAATAAAACTGACAGCATAGCTGAATGCTATAAAAAGTTTTTCAGAATACTGAATGAACTGATGACATATGGAAGAGTCTTTAGTACTTATGAATTGAATGACAAGTTTCTTAGGTCCCTAACAAAGGATTGGGACACTAAGATATGTGCCATCAGGGAAGTGGCCAAACTGGCTGACACACCTCCACCTACACTTTTTGGAAAGCTGCTTTCATATGAAATGCAGCTTACTACTAGGAAAGAGGAAGAGAAGGGCAGCAGATCTGAACATAAAGAAAGGTCAGTAGCATTCAAGGCTGAAAGCTCAAGGAAGGGTAGGAGAAAATCTCCTTATCCACCTAGAAGGAGTATTGAAGTAGAAGAAGGTGTTACTGAAGCATGTACATCAGATAGTCATACATCTGATGAAGACTTTGCTGCCTTCACAAGACAATTCCAAAGGTTCATGAAGAAAAAGAATTGGAGAACCAGGCCTTCATCTTCATCCTATCCTAAGTATGAATACTGCAGGAAGAAGAAAACTCCTAAGGAGGACAGGTATGCCTCTAAACCTGGTAAATAATCTATTTCTAAGATTGTGTGTTATTGTTGCAACAGGTCTGGGCATGTCATAGCTGACTGTCCTGACAAAATAAAGGAGTCAAAGGACAAGAAGAAACAGCTGGTCAAAGGCAAGAAGGAGAAGTCTCTAGTGGCTCAAAAGGAGAAGAGTTGGACAGACTCTTCATCTTCAGAAGCTGAAGAAGAAGAGGAAGAAGCATATGTTGGACTCTTCTGAACAGAAGAGGATTCTAGGGAACTAGAATTCCTACAGATGCTGGACTCCATAAATGGAGTGGAAGAAAATTGTTGTAAAGGGCTGATGGTCCAATCTGAAGAAGATAAGTGTCAGGATCAGCCTGGACCAAGTAAGGTAAACAATTCACCCCTAGTCTCAGATTACTTTACAGGATCAGAATCAGAAGCATCTTCTTCAAAAGAAGTGGATGGATCTGAGTCTGAGGGGGATGTTCACCAACTCATTAATGAGTATGGTGGGTTGTTGAATACTCTAAATAAGAGCAAGTTTCTTGTTAAAGAGCAAGCCAAAGAGATTGAGTCTCTTAAGCTGGCTGCAGCAGATTCAGCAAAACTACTAGATCAAAAACTGAATGAGATTGGCAAATTGAAAAACATTATAGTTATTCAGATGGGCACAATCTCATTCAAAGAGAATCATATCCAGAAACTGGAGGGAAAACTTCAGCAAGAGATAGAGCTAGTGGCAAAATTCTCCAAGCTAAAATCAGTCTTACCCTTGATAGACAATTTTGTTTCACAAAAAGGAAAGACTGGTCTAGGCTATAAGGGAAGAACTAGGGCTACTAATTCTCACAGAAAAGGTAAAGCCCCAGTTCAGCCTCAAGCTATTAATCCCCCTATTTTCTTTAAGAAGGTAGTGAATCCTACTAACAGGTATGATCATGACATTACATATGGTCACTATGAGGATGAAAATTTCATGTGCAAGGGTGCTAATGCCAATAGACCAATCTATAGGCATGCCCATCATATTCAAGAAAAGTTCATGAAGAATGATGTTCCAGCACCAACACTTAATCAGTCTACTGACAACAAAGTAAGAAGGCGTGTACCTAAGAATAGGTATAATAGGTTTAAGTGTTGGTGTTGTGGCAAGGTGGGCAACTTTTCCATGGATTGCTGGTTTAACTTAAGTGTTAAAACCAAAAGTAGGATTCCTGTTAGATCATTCACAGGATTTCAAACTAACAGGGACCTAGGACCCACTAGCAAGTTGGGTTCTAAGGGTAAGTGATTCGTTATTTATTGCAAGTAAATCCAAGTGACCATACCCCTATATGGTACTTGGATAGTGGCTGTTCCAGACATATGACTTGAACAAGGGGAATGTTGAGGGACTATGTGCCCATAAAGAATGGACTAAAAGTTATTTTTGGTGGATCAGAAAAGGGAATCATCAAAGGATTTGGTAACATATTTTGTGATTCAATTACAATCACTAAAGTGGCTTATGTAAAGGGTCTAAAACATAATCTGATTAGCATAAGTCAACTTAGTGATCTAGGTTATGATATTTCTTTCCTCAAAGGGGAGTGCCTAGTAAAAAGGTCAAGTGATCAAGAGATCATTTTGACTGGCACTAGGAAAGGAAATGTGTATTGTCTTAACCTAGAGTGTGAGTATAACAACTCACCTATTTGTTTGGTTAAAGGAGAGAAAGCTTCTCTATGTGTCAAATGGCACAAGAGGCTAGCTCATCTGAACTATAAGTCAATTGGACTGTTGTTCAGTATGGGATTTGTGAGGAATGGTCCTCAAGTTCAGTGCATAAAAGAGGGTGTGTGCTCAGCTTGCCAAAACGGCAAGCAGACTAAATCCTCCTTTCAGTCACTTAACATCAAAGATTCAAAGAGATGTTTGTATCTTATGCATATGGATTTGTTTGGTCTTATTCCAGTCCATAGTCTTGATAGGAAAGCATACACACTTGTTGTTGTGGATGACTATTCTAGATTTACATGGGTTTTCTTCTTGAGGCAGAAATCTGAAACCCCAACTATTTTCCAGACTTTTGTCAGACAAATATAGAATGAATACAACAGCTCAGTGGTCAAAATCAGAAGTGACCATGGAACTGAATTTCAGTTTGAATGTATGACAAAATTCTGTGAAGAACTTGGGATTCATCAGGAATTCTCTTCACCTAGAACTCCTCAGCAAAATGGTGTTGCTGAAAGGAAGAATAGGACTCTAATTGAAGCCAGTAGAACTCTATTGAATGACACTACTCTCCCTGAATACTTCTGGGCTGAGACAGTAAATACTGCATGTCATGTGCTCAATAGGTCCTCCATCAACAAGAAACACAAGATGACTCTCTACTAGATTTTAAAAGGCAGAAAACCAAACATATCTTATTTCAGAATCTTTGGTAGCAAGTGTTTTGTACTAGTCAATGGTAAACACTACCAAACTAAGTTTGCTGCCAAATCTTTAGAAGGGATATTTGTTGGGTACAACAACCATAGTAGAGCATACAGGATCTACAACTTGACTACTCAAGTTGTAGAAGAATATGTGCATGTTGTATTTAATGAGTCAATGTTTATTAACAGTGAACTGTCTAGTTCTTCAGTTAGTTCTACAAGTCTAACAGATAAGCTGGACAAGCTGATCATCAATGAAGATATTACTGCTAATCTGGTTGAAAACAAAGATGCCAGCTATCCAGGGGAGATCAAGTCCCTCTGGGTGAAGAAGAAAATGTGGAGAATCAATATGAGGAAATTGGAGATAGCCATAATACTGACAGAATTCCTCCAACAAGGAGACACCTGAAGGATCATCCAGTTCACCAGATCATTGGTGATGCAAGTCAGGGTGTTCTAATAAGGAGCAGGAGCATAAACACAGTTTTATGTTCTAGCTTCCTGTCTCAGATAGAACCCAGGAAGATTGAAGAGGCCATACAAGACACCAACTGGATTGATGCAATGCAAGAAGAGCTCAGTCAGTTCAAAAGGTGTAAGGTCTGGGAACTGGTGCCAAAATCTAAGGATCACAACATAATAGGAACTAAGTGGATCTACAGGAACAAGCTTGATGAGAATGGCACAATAGTCAAGAACAATGCTAGACTGGTAGTAAAAGGCTATAGGCAAGAGGAAGGTATTGATTTTGATCAAACCTTTGCTCCAGTGGCAAGGGTTGAGGCAATAAGGCTGTTCTTGGCCTATGTTGCATGTCAAGGGTTCAAAGTATATCAAATGGATGTGAAATAAGCATTTCTGAATGGTGATTTAAAATAAGAAGTCTATGTAGAACAACCCTCAAGTTTTGTAGACTCTCACTTTCCTGATTATGTGTATAGGCTTAGGAAAGCTCTATATGGTTTGAAACAAGCTCCAATGGCTTGGTATGAAACCTTGTCTGCCTTCCTCGTTGAGAATAAATTCTCTAGAGGAAATATAGACAAAACTCTATTCTATAGGGAATCAAAAGGCAAGATAATACTAATCCAGATATATGTGGATGACATTATCTTTGGTTCTACTAAAAACAGCCTTTGTAGGAAGTTTGCCAAACTTATGCAATGGAAGTTTGAGATGAGCAGTATGGGTGAGCTAAAGTTCTTCTTGGGACTTCAAGTTAGACAGACTGAGAGTTGGTTTTCCATATCCTTGAATAAGTTCACCAAGGAGTTGATTAAGAAGTATGGTTTGGACTCAGCTTCTACAATGAAAACTCCAATGGGAACAAGTATGCCTATATGCAAAGATGAAGCAGGAAAACCTGTTGATGAGTCTTTGTATAGAGGGATAAATGGCTCCCTACTATACTTGACTGCTAGTAGACCTGACATCATGTATGCAGAATGTGACTGTGCTAGGTATCAAGCATGCCCTAAGGAATCTCATTATACTGCAGTTAAAAGAATTCTGAGATATCTTAAGGGCACACCTAATCTAGGCCTTTGGTACCCTAAGAATAGAGATTTTCTATTAACAGGTTTCTCAGATGCAGATTTTGCTGGATGCAAGGAAGACAGAAAAAGTGCCATAGGAACCTGTCAGTTCCTTGGTGGGAGGCTGGTGTCATGGAGCAGCAAGAAGCAAACCAGTGTAGCTATATCAATAGCTGAATCAGAGTATATAGCTGCAGGTAGCTGTTGTGCACAATTGATGTGGATGAAGCATCAACTAGAAGATTATGACATCCAGGTAAGTAGAATACCATTATATTGTGACTCTACAAGTGCTATTTCTATTGCTAAGAATCCTATGTCACACAGTAGGACCAAGCATATAGAAATAAAATTTCATTTTATCAGAGAACATGTTGAAAAGGAAAATATTAGTCTAGAGTTTGTAAAAACAGATAATCAAATAGCTGATTTTTTCACAAAACCACTAGATGAAACTAAATTCAATAATTTCAAAATTGAATTAGGTATGTTGAACCTAGACTAGGTTAACACAAGTTTACTGAGTAGCATATGTTAACTCAAAATTTCTGTTGAAATTTGGCAAAGTTCAAAGTTTGTGTCGACACAAGCAAGTTGTGTCGACACACTCAGTATGTTGTGCCGACACAGGAAGAGAATGTGTCGACACAGAAACAGTATCTGTGCCGATAAGAGAATAGGTGTCGACACAACCTTATCGAGACTATATGTCGAGAGGATATTTGTGTCGACACAAAAAGTTGGTGTCGACACAACTCTGTCGAGACTTAAGTTATTTGTGTCGACACTGACGAAAGTATGTCGACACAGACTTAAGTTTGTTGACACATAGATGTGTCGACTTAAAATATGTTTTGCCGACTTAGACACTAGTATGTCGACACATAGTTGTGTCGACTCAGCTTAAGTTCTGTCTAGACCTAGGTCATTTTTGTCGACACAAAAACTTATTTGTCAACTTTATCCCGACTGTTGGTCTGCCCTTAACTCAAGTACTATATAAGGTGAATCCAAAATCTGGTCGACTACGCTATCATAATTTTTGACTCTACACCTTCTGTCGACATGGACCTTCTCTTCTCTTCTCCTCTAGCACTTACAACAATGGCGCCACACCAAGATGATAAGGTTAATGAAGGGTATGAACTGGTTCGTGACAGTTTCACGACAGCTTCTAGTGAAATTCAGGGAGTTATAACCCTAATTTCTGAAAATGGATTAGAATTCTTAGTCTTTGAATCAACCAAGATATGGAAAAAGGAAGTTATGGAGTTCTACAAAATCGCTACTGTGGACTTTGACGGAAAGAAAAGCAAAGCATCCATTCAAGATACCCAAGTGAAGCTCACTTTAAAATCTATCAGGAAAGCATTACATCTGCCATTGATTAAGGAAACAGATGAAATTGCTCTTTCCCAAATAACTGAAGCATTAAGCTGGTGTGGACTGAGTCCCAACATTAAGATTGGATCATCAATCAATAGAAAAGGGATGAATTCCCAAGGAAAATTTCTTTCTGAAGTTGTTGGAAAGGTGATCATCTGCAAGACTGGTGGACATGATAAGATATCTGCTCACATGTTCAATCTGATGGTAAGGGTTATATTTAAGATTAACACTGACTGGGCAGTAGTAGTATTTGATAAAATTCAAGAAGGAATCAAAAAACCTAATCTGGGAAGGATCCTCAGTCTTTGCTTAATATCAGTAATTCCTGATGTTCTGAAACATGCAAATGGTTCCAAGATAAATCACATGAGAAGAATGGATGTAAGGATTTTATCTAGGTGGGACAGAGTTCTAACCAAAGAAGTCCCTGCTCCTAAGGAGCACACTAAGAAAGGCAAGAAGAAGGAAGTGGTACAGGCTAACTCCTCCAGTGATTCTGAGGAGGCAGTAGTCTTCAGTTCTGATGAATACCAGCAACAACAAGATGTTCATGCTCAAGCAAAGGACAATGAGCATCAGGAGCAACAAGTTGAATCTTCTCCAGGGGGAGAAAACCTAGAAAAAGAAACTGAGTTGTCTGCCCAAGGAGGGGGCATTAATGATGCTGTCTTGGATAGAGACTTAGCTGCAGATACAATAATGGATGTTATATTTGAAATCAACTTTGCAGCTGAAGTAACTGATAAAAATGATGCTCAACATGAGCCAGTAAGTTTCTTCTCAACACACTAGTGATGAATTATAATATTCTCCTAAAAATTGTTCAAAGGGACACTTTTGTTTAACAATAAAAGTGATCTTTCAAGTGGTCATTCAAGTGGTATTAGTCTTTTCAGTTTTTTTTTAAACTAATCTTATTCCTAATGAACAGATACAACAGGAATTTACAATGGAGGAGTTGTTTCCCGATTCTCTTCCTGATAGGACTGAGGGGGAGGATATTGAAAAAGAAAAGGAAATCCCAAGGACTGGGGGGGAGTTATCCAAGGATACCCCAGCTGAAAAGGACACTGTGGATATTAAAAGTACATCTGAATCTTCTGAAGATGAAGAAGCCACATTGGCTAAGAAAAGAAAGTTGGATGTGTTAAAGAAGAAAAGTTCTGGATACAAGAAGGTCTTGTAAGTGGGAACAGCACCATCTACATCATCTGTGGACTTTAGTTCATTACTGGTCCAAATGCAACTAAAACTGGATACTCAAAGGCATACTATAGAAAATATGTGGATGAAACACATAAGGAATTACAGTTTCAATTGGCCCAGGACATCAAATCCATTAGATTTGAAGTAAATCAACATAAGAAGGAGATGACAGATTGCTTCCATAAAGGAGGTAATGTTGTGGTGTTTCTGGCTGAGCAACAGAAAAATATCCAAGCTAAAGTGGATGAGATTGAAGTGAAGCAGGGATATGTCCTAGAGAATCAGATAAGGATGAATGAAAATCTCAAGGATTCCCATCATGAAATATTTAAGAAGCTCACTGATTCTAGCACTTCTCTGAAGGATGAAATCTCAAAGCAAATTCAGGAGGATATATCTATTATCAAGACCACCTTTCAAGAATCTCAGGAGAAGATTAAAACTTTCCTGATAAAATTCAAAGCTTATTTTAAAGAGGGAACTGAATATATAGTTGATCAAGTTAGGTTCCAGAAAGAAGATCTAAGAGATCATGTTGCAAGAGAAGTCATAAAGGGGGAGAGAGTACTAGTCAAAGCCAGCTCTGACCACGCTAAATGGACTACCAATAGCATCAGAGCTACTCTAGGATATCCTCCTCTTTGTGATGATGCTAATGTAGCTGAGTCTGGGACACAACCTTAATATTTTGAAGGTGATCAACCTGAAGTTGCTCAGGTGATCTGCCCCCCAGCTGATTTTGAGATTGTTCAAGAAGAAGTGCAGAAAATGTATTGTCCTCCATCAGGGACATAAAATGTAATTCTGGAAAAGGTTGAAATGTCAGAAGCTGCATTGGAAGCTTAGAAAGAAGCTCAACTTTCAAAGAAGAGATTCAGAGAGCAGGCTGAGCTGAAGCCAGATTATGAACAGTGGAGACAACTTTTAGAAATATCATACTTACTGCCTGGAAAGCTGTTAAGGATAAAACTCATGACAAGGGTAAGTGGTATTCTGAGCAAGAATGGAATAAGTATCAAGCTGGACAAGAAGCAATTCTACAGCATAGGAGAAGTGCTAAGGCTGGGAAGCTACCTGCAAATGCTCAAGAGCCAAGCAAGTACTTCCCTAAACCTTTTCACTATTTTGAAAGACAAAAGATCAAGGCTGAAGAATTGAAGAAGAAAGCTCTCAAAGGGAAAAAGCCAGCTGAAGATGTTGAACCTTCTGTGCAGGCTAAAATCAAGCCTGACAAAGGAATAGTTATTAAGGAGCCTAGTCAATAATAGGATTGCTAGGTTTATGTATTAGAATAATGTACTCATTTGTTTCTTTTGTTCTATAAGAAATTCATGTAAACCAAAGTTTTTATGATCAATAAAATCTGTTTCAGTATTAAGTGTTTGTTATTTACATTGATTATGTAATATCCTGCTCTGAAATGTTTTTACTTCTATTACAATTTTGTGTTATCTTAAGAGATGTATATCTTTGATTAGAGGTTATGACTTCTCCAAATAGGGGGAGATTGTTGGGTACATTGGAAAATGTGTACTAGATTTGGAGAAGCCATAACTTAGTCAATGATATGCATCAATGTGTATTTGATAGAAGTTTGAGTTTCATTGTGCAGGTTTAAAAAAATTGAAGGAAAATTTTCTAAGTATAAGTGTCGACACTTGTGAAGAAATTGTGTCGACACTCAGGCAAGCTGTGTAGATACTCAGGCAAGCTGTGTCGACACTCAGGAAACTTGTGTCGACACTCAGGCAAGCTGTGTCGACACATAGGAAAATTTTGTTGACACTTAGGGAAGTTGTGTCGACACCCAGAATTTGTGTCGACACTTATAAAGAAGTTGTGTCGACACTCAAAGCAATGTCGACATCCAGAGAAGCAATTGTGTCGACATCCAGAATTATGTCGACAACTCAAAACAGAATTATATCGACACTTAAATCAGAAGATGAGTCGACACTCAGGAGCTATGTCGACACATGAAGCAATTGTGTCGACACACAGAACTTATGTCAACACACCAACTCTCAAAAGGCTGTGTCGAGTTCAGAAGCAATTGTGTTGACACACAGGACTTGTGTCGACACACACTCAACGCCATTTGATAAACACTCAACGCCATCTGTCTGCAACAGATATGTTAAGACAAGAAGCTGATGTGTTGAAGCACAGGACTTGTGTCGATATATACAATAAAAAGCATTGTCGAGAAGCATAAGTATGATTGTGTCGACACTTGGAGTATTTGTGTCGACACCTTGAATACTTGTGTCGACACTTAGCCTATATGTGTCGACACATGTGGAGCATTCTGCTGAGTGTTGTGTGCTGAGTTGGGAAGACACAGAAGTCCCTAGTGACGTGACTGGTGACTTGACAACTATCATAACTAGCCGGTCTGACACCACTGTCAGAACTATCAGAAGTCTGTTATGAACTGGATTAGCCGGTAACCATGATGCAAGCTCTATATAAGAGACAGATCGGAAACTACAGAAAAGAGTTTTTAACACACAGAAACACATCAACGTGAAGAAAGATCTCTGGATCATAAAGAAGAATTCTGACAGATCAAGGCCTGTCTGAAAGAAAGATTCAGAGTTCAATCTAAATCTAAGGAAGAAGCTGACTGAAGATCAACTTCAACTTGAAGAGTAGATCCACCTTATTTATCCTAATCAAGAAGCTTTGAAAAGCTAAGTTAGGTTGGATCAGAAGAATCAGTTTATACAAGAACTGATCAAAAAGACAACATCAACAGAGGAATCTAGCTGGTGAAGTTTTTTGAAACTTATTACTCACAAATTCTTGTAGGATCTATTGATAGATCTGAGATTGTAAGCCAAAAATTATAAAGGTTGGGGTAGGGTTGTGTTCCTGAGGTAGGACTTGTGGTAAGTCTGAGTTGTAAGCCTAATTATAAAGGCGGAGGTAGGGCTGAGGCCTGACGTAGGATTCTAGAGAAGAATCTGAGGTAGGACTTGTGTTAAGTCTGAGGTGTAGGAACCATCTATGGTTCTGAGATTGTAAGTTCTGTGGATCTGAGCCAGTGGAAGGAAGTTAGGCTGAATCCAGTTATCTGCTGGATAGATAAAGGGGGAAAGTGGATGTACCCATATCTTGGGGAACCACTATAGATCTGGTGTTTGGTGTGTTGCATGTTATTTCTGTAAATATAATTATTTTGTGCTAAAGGTAGTTACAAATATCTATTTGCCTTAAAATAAAAAAGACTCAAAAAGATTAGAACCTATTCACCCCCCCCCCCTCTAGGTGTTTCGGCTCTTGAAACAAAGTCTTTCAAAGCTCCTTTCTCTTCTTGTGGAGTCTTCTATCTTGACCCATCATTTAAATCTTCTTACTAAGAGATTAAACATCTCTTCTTCAGAAGTTGAAGGATCTCCATTAGCTGCCTTCAATGCAATGAACTTCTCTCTAGGGGTAGAGATTTTTTCTTGGCTTCTGACTCAACCCTACTCTTTAGGAGAAGTTCATAGGACTTGAGCTTACCTAATAGGGCATATGTTGTAATTTTCTTATGGTATCTGGACTCTCTGATGGCCCAGATCCCTTTGTCTCAGTGCTTGGGAAGCACATGGGAAGCTTTTCATTGATCTCATTGAGTGAGATCTTCTTGTCTGATCCTTTAAGTTCATTCACAATGATGTTGAACCTTCATACATTTCAACAACATTCTCTTGTCCTCTTTTAAAAGTTCTCATACTGGGATATGAGAAGGGGCCGTTTGTCCTTTATTTCATTAGAGCTACCTTCTACTATCCTAGACAATGATTCCCAAATCTCTTTGGCTGACAAGCAATCAATCACTTTCTAAAATATCTCATCAGTCATAGTAGAGACAATAATGTTCATGTCCTTTGCATCTCAGTCCTTCACTCTATTTTCTTCATCAGTCCATTCAGATCATGGAAATGATTCCTTCGATGTTCCCACTAATATTTCTTTTGAATGGCATATGTGGTCCTGTAAGAATGGACCCAAAAATACTCCCATTAATAGAGTTCATATATAGTTTAATCCTGGCCTTCCAGAGTGTGAACTTTTCTAGGTTACACACTAGAGGTCTTGTGGATGTGAATCCTTTAAAATTATTTGATGATATTTTGAAAATATATTTATGTGTAACTTTTCAACAATTTAGATCTTTTTGATCAAGGTGTTAACTTTTATTTGATCAACCTACCTCTAATACCAATTAAAAGTATGAATAGTTGTGTGTAAGTCCACTGAGAATTCTCTAAAGGGGGTGAATAGTGATTTAAAGATTTGATTTGAACACATTAATGATTGTAGACTTTGTTCGGATTTTGCATTCAGAAGTAGTTAACCAGAAATATATTATAATAAATAAAAACACAACACAACAAAATAAACACGGAAAAATACAAACACAGAAAACACCAAAGCTATGGTGGTTCCTCAAAATCTGGATACATCCACTCTTCTACCACTTTGGTAGGAATACACTATCTAAGTGCTCGAGTCTTTTAATAAGGAGACTCTTAGAACCAACAACTAGATTTTTTGGGAGATTTTGAACCAACACAAACTGAGTCTTTTGGTTAGGAGACTCTCCGAACCACAAACTTAATCTTTTGAAGATGAATTCTAAAAAATCTTTACCTAATAAATACAAGAAGAAAAATTTGAGTTGAAGATAGGGAGAAGAGTAGAATAGAATGTCTTCTGGATGAGTCCTCTCAGCAGTATTTGAGGATTATTTGGCACTAAGTGTATTGGATCTCTTTGAATAGATAAACCCTTATTGGAGAAGAATTTGCAGGGGTTATAAGCTCTGGATCCAAGGATCTTCTCTGAGTATTATTTTTTAATTTGTTGTTATAACACTAGCAGAGAACTTTAAAGAAGATGAAGATTATCATTTTTTCTCCGCACTGTGTATTCTTCTTGGTTGTTTTAATTTCCTTTTTATATATTTAGAATATATCATTCCTGAATGATTTTGAATTGTCCTCTTCATAGAATATTTTCTTCAGAAAGAATGATGTTAACTACTTCCAAATTTTCTTTAATAGATCTCGACATATTATTCAAAATCTTTCCATATGAACTCTTTTGAATTTGATGAAGGATTCTTTTTCTTAATCACTTCTTCCAACAACTTGAATTATTTGAAATATTTTCTTAAATTCTTCCTTGAAATAAATCTGAACAAATTCTCTATATTTTCCATTTTGGATTGAACTCGATGCTACATCGATTTCATATATGTGTTACATCGATATCTTGCTTCAGAATGAAATCTCATCGAGCTAACACAATAGTCGATGTTGTGTCGATATCCTATCAACGCATACATCGACTAATGTCTTGAAGTAGCGTCGACTTATCATTTATAGTTTCTCTGACTTCTAGTCAAAGTAATGTTGTCATCCAGTCGATGATGCGTCGACTTCCAGTCAACACATGTGGACTAAACTTGATCTTCTTCTCTATTTCAGTGTGCCTTTCTCATGCCCTTGACTTTTCTAGCTTCCTAGGATATCTATGACCATATTACCCTCACTATACAATATAGGTAATAATCTTAGGTTGTAAAATCACTTATAAAATAATTTGTTAAGTAAAATATAAAGAGTTTTTCCTAACACGATTCTCTCCTGAGAGGAGGAATCAATAAAACCAACTAGAAAGGCAACCAAGAAGGGAACTTATACGATGGAGATTTCCCTGTAAGGCAATTGACATCAAAGAAGACATTGACACAGGAGAAATCATTAAGAGGTATCCCCCTCCCTCTACTAAGAACTGCAACAGGTGGATAGGAATGCTACTATGACTACCCAAACTTTATGGAAGCTAGGCAAGAAGCCGCAAAAAGGGAAGTAGTGGGAGGAGAAGGCCAGCATAGTTGTTCCTTGCCATGGTGGAGCCAATTCAATTTCCTCCCCGAAGGACAAATGAAGACGGGATTGATCTCGGAGGCGGCGAGGGAGTGAGCATCATCCATGGAGGAGCAGGGTTGGAAGCTTCCCATAAGGGAAGTCTTAACACCATCCATGGAAGAGATCACCTTCTTAGAGGACATATTGGGGAATGAGAACCCCTTCCACAATGTCTTGGTTATCTAGGAAGTGATAAAAAAAACTTTGCAATCGCGCGTATCATGGTAGATAATGTAAGCTCGATCAACTTTTTCCGAGTAAAAAACTTTCACATGTTGGAAGTGGAAGCAAGTAGAGTGATAACTTCAGATGGACCTCTCTTTGGCTTCTTAAGGGAAAGGATAGAGATAGAAGGAAGAGTGGAACTGATGGTAACGCTAGGTAAAACTTCAAAAACTGTCGGTTTGTCATTGTTAACTCACCAATTTACTATAATGCCATATTCAGGAGTCCACACATCAACTTTTTTTGAGATGTTCCATCCTCATATCACCAGTGCTTAAAGTATTTCCAATAAGAGGTTCAAATAAGGATCAAGAGCAATCCTAAGGTAGCGTGAGAATGTTACCAAAGTGTAATAAGCACCATCATCTGGATGGAAGAAGCGTAGGAAGTGGACAAGGTACTATAGGGGATGGACGGGATGGAGGTAGCATAGAGGGTGGAAGAAGTGGAGGTAAGGATTGAATAAGGGATGCCCGGTATGATGAATATTGGCGGCGCACTAAATACATAGGATAAGATGAAGATAGTCACATGTCTTGAGGAGAATGTCAACATCTTTGCTTGGAGAGCAACTGAGATGTTAGAGATTGACACTGAGGTGACATGCCACCATCTCAATCATGACCCCAAGGTTTGCCCGATCCGCTAAAAGAAGAGGGTCGTGGCCACAACGTTGGTTGATCCCATTAGGTAGGAAGTGAGGAAGCTACTTGAGGCAAGCTTTGTGTTGAGATCCAGTATTCGAGCTGGGCTCCCAATATTGTAATGGTCAAAAATATTGGAGTTGGTTGGAGAATGTGTATGTAATTTTTCATTATATAATAAAGCTTGGCAGAAGGATTATTATCCCTTGCTTTGAATCAATATGTTGGTTTATTCAACAGTTGTTTTCTGTCAAGTGTTCTCTTGATGCCTTTTCAGAGTATCACCAGATCTAAATGTATCCCTCCAATTGGCATGACATTTCTTTCATGACGAATGATAGATGTTACATCTACAAAATGAAGCCATTTGGGATGAAAAATGTGGGGGACACGTATCATCGGATGTTGGATTGCATATTTAAGGAGCAGAAGGTGCGGAACTTGGAGGTGTATGCGGTTGATCTCTTGATAAAAAAGAAACAAGAGCACTCAAAAGCATATCAAATGTCTAGTGGAGACCATTATGACACCTTGAAAGTTCAATATGAGGCTCAACCTGATAAAATGCGTGTTCGGGTAAGGGAGGGTAAAGTTCTTTGGGCATATTCTCACTCTGAATGGAGTTGATCCCAATCCCGATAAGGTCAGGGCAACCCTGTAAATAGCATCACTGAAGAATACTAAGGAAGTTCATCGCTTAACTGGGAGATTGTCCGACCTTAGTTGTTTCTTGTCAAAGGCGGTGGAAAATAGCTCCTCGCTCTTCAAAACTCTTCAAAGCAGCCAGCAGTTTGAATGGACGAGGAGTGCGAGAGAACCTTCGAGAATTTGAAGTGGCTGATGACGCAAGCACCCCTACTTTAGGGCTCAAAGGAAGGGGAAGATTTATTCTTCTATCTAGAAGTGGCGCTGAAGCAGTGAGTTTAGTTTTTGTGAGGGAAGAAGGGAATGGGCAACTTACGATATACTATGTCAGCAAGGTACTCCGGAAGGCGGAAATGTGATATCATATTCTCAAAAAGCTTGCCTTTGCCTTAATGGTATAATCACGAAAGCTCAGACTATACTTTCAATCACATTATGTACATGTGGTAACAAACCATCCTCTTCAAAGCATGGATGGAGTGGAACATTCAAGACATTTGACAAAGTGGCCAGCACAACTTATCGAATTAGATATTATCTTATTGACTAAGGTGGCAATAAAAGTGCAAGCTATGGCGAATTTCGTGGCTAACTTCTCGATAGAGATAGAGGAGGGAGAGGATCCCTTTGGTGTGGTGTGATGAAAGATTTTTGCTGACAAAGACTCAAGAAAACATTTGGTGGGTGTGTATATTGTTCTGGTAAGCCTACATGAAACGAGGATTAAGAAAGTCATCGAAATCCTCTTCCCTGTCACGAATAATAGGGCAGAGTATTAGGCGATAGTCACATGGATTCGCCTGGCCAAAAATTTAGGAGTACAAGATCTTTTGGCATACACAGCCTAAATGGTGTTAGCATTCCGGATTCGTGGGGAGTTTGAGGTGCAAGATAGCATTTTGCAACAATATCTAGTGAAAATCAAAGGGTTGGATGGATCTTCTGCTCTCTCTAAATACCCATAAAAACTCGGGATTGTGTACAAGCAGAAGAGGTCCAAGTCAACTTCAAAGAGCATGGGCGAGTATACCTTATAGCTCGCATGTGCCCGCGAGTAGTCATCACATTTCTGTAGAGACGAATAGTTGTCTCTTAGTCTCCAAGTAGGCAGGATCTCTCCTAAGTCTCGTGGCAGGAATATCACATGAGTTGGGTACTTTTGCATCCATACCCCCACCCCCTCCTCAGGATTTGTCTATAAATAGGATCTCAAATGGCACTTTGAAATCTTGATACCCCTCCAAGTCTACAACTCTTCAAGTGGTGCCTTCCTCGTATCTCGCTAAACCTTTTTTATGGAGGGGAAATTTTTCCTAACTTCTGAGCATGTGGTGGGAACTCCCTACTGCATTACCTAAGGTGTGTTTGCAGACATCTCTTTCTCTATCCCTCTCTCTCTCTCTCTTGCTCTTATCATCTAGTTACGTAGAGTTGGATCGCAGGTCCAGTAACCTCAGGCTACCCATTGGTCCGAACATTTAGAATTGGTTTTCCTCATTCCAACAACAAGGATTCTAGATGTGAGAGTTAGTGTTATGTATCTAATTATATGCAATATTTAAATTTGAATGTGTGTATGTGTAATGATCATAATGGTGTGGTTGGCGTACCTATTCCTGCTCCTTAGTGGTTGAAAGAGTTGTATGTTGGATTATCTAATTTGATTCCACACGTCGGAGTCCGGTAGGGTGATAGTATAATGGGGTGACTCGACGAACCCATTTGTGACGAGTGATTCGAGCCTGATCGCGGTTTTTTTGTCAAGATCCTCTAGGTGGGAGGATGGACGGCCACGATTGATCAAGCTTGCTTGAGGCCCTAGATTGGGGGTATAAATAGGAGTATTAAACCCATCTCAAAAATCTCCATTAGGTTTTCTCTCCCACTCAAGAAACCCCAAATAGCAGCCGGCCCTAGTCTAGGCGATTTCCCGATCCAGGCCAGGCGGCTCTTCCCCGATCCGTCCAGGCAGCGCTCACCGGGATCCAGGCCAGGCGGCTCTTCCCCGATCCGTCCAGGCGGCGCTCACTGGGATCCAGGCCAGGCGGCTCTTCCCCGATCCGTCCAGGCGGCGCTCACCGGGATCCAGTTCAGGTGGCTCTTCCCCGTCCAGGTGGCGCTCACCGGGATCCAGTCCAGGCGGATCTTCCCCGTCCAGGCAACGCTCACCGGGATCCAGTCCAGACGGCTCTTCCCCATCCAGGAGGCGCTCACCGGGATCCAGTCCAGGCGGCGGTTTCCCGATCCAGTACAGGCGGACTTCGTCTTTCCGCCTCCCCTCTTCGGCGCCCTAGTTCGCACTCCAGGCGGCGCTCCTCTTGCAATTCCGGCGACCCCAGTAGGTGGCTTAAATCGGGCATCCATCCCGGCAGCACCTCCTCTCCTGCATCAAGTTTTCTTTCCTGCTCTCATTTGGCTCCATGGCTGGAGGTATAACTTCGTTTAACTCCTCTATGCGTGATCCTCTTTGCGTTTCCGTTGCGCTCTAGGCATGCCCTAGAAATGTAGTTCTTACATTGTAATGCCTGTAAAGAAGTGCTTAAAGGCCTTCTGACGTCTACGTGAACCTTCTATATTGAATGATATTGTGTGATTTCTCTGTTTTTCCCTACCAATTGTCATCTTATGCTAAGTAAGAGCTAAAACTTTGAATCTATTCAACTTCTTCAACCTGTAAGAAAGAGAAGCTTGAGTTAGATATGGCTTTTTGACACTATGCACCCACAAATATACAATAATTTGATATTTTGCATGCTGAGTGTTTAAAATTGGCACTTTGCACCCCCTCCCCCCAAATTACATTAAATCTGGCATTTCGCATCCCATGCTGAAATTTTTGCGGTATTTTAGGATTCGTTTGGTTTGGCGTTTCGCCGCTTCCGTTTGGAGACGCCGCCGTACGGCGGGTAAACAAACGGCCGGCGGCGGTGTTTGCTCTGTTTGCACCCGCAGCAAGGAGGAAACTGCCCTGATCCCCTCCGTTTCGACCCCCACCTCTCCCCCTCCGGTTCCAAAGTGACGTTTCGAACCACCGGATGCACCTGTCACCGCCGAACCAAATATAGCCTTAGGCATTGTTTGGCATATGGGTGGCGGTCATAAATGCTGGGTTAAAACGTCATTTGTTAAGGATCACCTAACAAACACCATCCCTTTGAACATAAAAGTGGATGAAGTTCCTTAAGTGGGCGTTAACAAATGACAGTTTAACTCTCATGTTCACGACCGCCACCATCGTGTCAAACGGAGTCTTAGTCTGTAGCCCCATCAAAATGCCAACTTTGCACTTTGCACCCCAATTCTTTTAATTTGAACATTGCACCCCTGAAATACTATTGAATAATTTTTTTAAATTCTTTCTGTACATATTTTTCTTGGTTATACTTCCATCGATTGTCTTGGAAAAGTTGAATTGATCTGGATTGTATTGTCATGCAATCAATCATTACTTTTTGAACAACAAGAGAAGACATTTTAGCCATGTAAAATGGAACTAGTCACTAGAGCCTGGCTTTAAAATTTTAGTATTTCCATGAAACACTTTGAAAGTTGAAACTGGAGATGATAGCGGGTGCTGATTACAATGGTGAGATCGGCAGAAGTCAGAACCCCAACAAAATCCTCAGCAGGTGGAAAAAAATTTTGTTCAGGACTTCAAACTATCCGTATGGCCCGAATTTAAATACCCATTTGGCGGTGGGCCCCCTGAAAACACTCCTCAAAATTTTCCCGAGCTTCCCGTTCCGGGTGCCTCGTCGTGCTCTCCCCGTGCCCTAGCTTTTACCCGCATCTCCGCCTCTTCCGCCGCCGAAAATTGCCTCTTCCGCCGCCGAAAATTGCCTCTTCCACCGCCGTGCCTCTTCCGTCGTCGTGCTATCCCCGTGTTTCTTAGGTATGAAATCGTGTCTTTCTAGCTTCTCATCATTTTTCTGGGAATCCTTGATTGCAGTCGTTTTTTTATTTGTTTTGCAGTTGTTTTCTAAAAAACTTAGATTGCAGTCTCTTTTTAATACGATTTTGCAATAGAGTTTTTAAGTAAAGATTTTAGTCGCTTTTTAGTATATAGATGCAGTTGAATTTAGTGAAGCATTCTGGTCCAAACTAACAGGTATATTTATGATGTTTATATATCAAATCTTGTGTTTCTTAGATATGAAATCATGTTTTTCTAGCTTCTCATCATTTTTCTAGAAAACCTTGATTGCAGTCATTTTTTATATGTTTTTGCAGTTGTTTTCTAAAAAACATGGCTTGCAGTCGCTTTTTAATATGATTTTGCAGTTCTTTTTAAGTAAAGATTGCAGTCGTTTTTTAGTACATAGATGCAGTTGAATTTAGTGAAGCATTCTTGTTTTATAGGTGAAGCATGCCCGGGGGCAAGTACTTAAGCTGTAGATGTAAGACCCCCCTCCCGGAACACAAGACACGGCACGAGAGGGGTCTTATGCCCAGAACAGCCGTCTTGCGGTAACACTAACACTCGGGTCAGCCTGTACCACAAAACGCCTATCCTGCCGGCTTCAACCAATATCAACATATAAATGTCAACCCAACCATACAATAAAAGAAAGTCAATCCACACAAAGCATAATTCCATAAATATAGCAAAAGAGAAGCTAAACAAACTTCTACATAATCAGAGTACGAAAATAGAATTGCCCCGAAGGGCTACAATAAAATCTCTCTCACTCACATCTGTAACCGATGGTAGCGACGGTACCGTCTCCTCAGGCCCTGTCATCCTGGCCTGGCTGTCCAGCTTCATAGTCTGCTGCTCCACCTGCGGGGTTTCCTCCTAAAAAGGAAGACGTAGCAATCGTTAGTCATAAAAACTAAGTGGCTTCACATCCGCTCCCCCGGTGACTCCTCGGCACCGGGCGGAGAAAGGAACAGGTACAATATATATAAAACAGTAGTACAAGCAGGTGAAGTAAGTATACAAATCATAGGTAGTAATAAAAGTAGTGTATAAATGAACAAGTTCTTATTCTACAATTCTATCATCAACAGCAGCAAGAGAGTATAATGTTATAACAGTAAGTAACTCAACTTATATGGATGCTCATACAAGCATATAAGTTGAGGGTCGTTCAGCAATAAGTAACTCATCGTATAAGAGTGCTCATACAAACTTATACGATGAGGGTCTTGTGTATGTAATGTAGTGCAATGTTATGTATGCAATGCAATGACACATCCATGATCAAGCACATGCAATCGCTATGTCGACACAGACTTATAGTTCCCACTATTCGAGCAAGTAACAAACCTCTCAGGCGTCAACCGTCGTTGCCAAACGGTGACAGTAGATTGGGCATCTCCACTACTAGGCGGTAGCTCCAGCCGATAGGCCAAAGGGCCAATCCTTTCCACTATGACATAGGGTCCAACATACCGTGGGCTGAGCTTCTTCACTCCCCGCACCCGTGACACTCCATGCATCGGCCGGATTTTCAGGAACACTTTATCACCCACTTGAAACTCCACCATACGATGCTTTGCGTTATAATACTTCGCCTGCCGACTTTGAGCCTCCAATATGCAATCCCTTATCAGCCTAACCACCGCATCAGTATCGTCAATATACTCAATTACCAATGCCTTCGGGTCTTCGTCTTGCACCCAAGACAAGGGGGTTCTACACCTTCCATAAAGGGCTTCATGGGGCGTCATGCCAATGCTAGCTTGATGGCTGTTGTTGTAAGGGAATTCCACTAAGGGCAAGAGTCTTTCCCACGGCTCTCCCCTATCTATCACACACAACCTCAACAGATCCTCCAATGTTCGGATGGTCCGCTCAGACTGCCCGTCCGTCTGAGGATGAAATGCGGTGCTGAAGTTAAGGCGCGAGCCCAAATACGCATGTACCGCCTTCCACTCCTTGGAGTTAAAATGACCATCACGGTCCGAAACTATCGTCTTAGGTACGCCGTGATACCATACAAACTGCTCCACAAAAAGGCGTACTAAGACATCCACATGAGCCTCCTTCTTCATAGGAATGAATCGGGCAACTTTCGTCAGACGATCAACAATCACCCACACTGAATCATTTCCTGAGAGGGAGCGAGGTAGCCCATGTACGAAGTCCATGGAAATATCCTCGAACTTCCAATCGGTGATTGGCAATGACTGCAATAGGCCACCGGGACTCCTGCACTCCGCCTTCACTCGTTGGCAGGCTTCACAATGCGTGACAAAGTACCGGACATCCTTCTTCATTCCTGGCCAACACATCGTCTTCTGTAAGCCGGCGTACATCTTTGAAATCCCCGGGTGCACGGAATATTAAGAACAATGTGCTTCTCTCATGATATCCTCCCGGATTCTGCCACCTTCGGGAATGTAGAGCATGCCGCGAAAGTAAACGAGGTCGTCCTTTAGTGTGTACTCGTCGGTAGTCCCATCTTCGATTAACTTTATTGTCGGGGCCAAAGCCGCATCCAATCCTTGTTCCACTCGGATCCGGTACCGAATATTACAAACTATGCTCATGCTGGATAAGTACTCCGTATATGCCAATGAAGCCTTAAATATTAAGGTAATGTCCATCTCCTCGATCATCCGTGCCAACTCCATACTCATCAACCGAGACTCTGGGCTCGAGCCGGGTACTTTCCTACTCAACGCATCGGCTACCAAGTTCGCTTTTCCGGGGTGGTAGTTCAAGGTGAACTCATAGTCGCATAGAAACTCTAACCATCGTCGTTGTCTTAAGTTCAATTCCTTCTGGGTATGGACGTACTTCAAGTTTTTATGATCCGAGAAGATTTCGCAGTGGACACCGTATAGATAATTCCTCCATACCTTCAAGGCGAACACCACTACTCCTAGCTCCAAATCATGCACCGGGTAATTGATTTCATGCTTCTTAAATTGTCTTAAAGCATAAGCAATTACGTGTCCGTGCTGCATCAACACCGCTCCCAACCCCTGATAAGACGCGCCCGTGTAAACTTGGAATCCTTCCTTCCCAGACGGAAAAACAAGGATGGGGGCGGAAGTAAGTCTATCCTTCAATTCCTGGAATGCCGCTTCACACTGGAGTGTCCACTCAAATGACACACCTTTCTTTGTCAAATAAGTAAGCGGGAGGGCAATCTTGGAGAATCCTTTTACGAACTTGCGGTAGTATCCAGCAAGTCCCAGAAAAATCCTCACATCGGCCACCGACTTCAAGGGCGACCACTCCTTCACGGCACGCACCTTGGCCGGATCCACAGCTAGTCCAGCCCCACTAATTACATGACCCAAGAAAGCCACTTCCCTAAGCCAGAATTAACACTTGCTAAACTTGGCGAATAGGGCGTGCTCTTTTAACTTTTCTAGAACTAAGGTCAAATGTCTGGCATGTTCCTCCTCCGACTTCGAGTAGACTAAGATGTCGTTAATGAACACAATGACGAAGAAATCCAGATAGGGCTCAAACACTTTATTCATCAAGCTCATGAAAGCTGATGGGGCATTTGTGAGCCCAAACGACATCACTGTGAACTCATATAAGCCGTACCTTGAGCTGAAAGCCGTTTTCGGAATATCATCCTCTTGTATTCTCAATTGGTAATACCCCAAG
Organism: Platanthera zijinensis; assembly: GCA_039513925.1. Classification (NCBI taxonomy): domain Eukaryota; kingdom Viridiplantae; phylum Streptophyta; class Magnoliopsida; order Asparagales; family Orchidaceae; genus Platanthera; species Platanthera zijinensis. Next base: position 75,107,431 of record CM077088.1, on the reverse strand, counting down.
CGCAAATCTAGCTTGGAGAACCAATGCGCTCCCACCAGTTGGTCGAACAACTCATGGATCCGAGGTAACGGATAGGTGTTCCGTACCGTCAGTCGGTTGAGTTCCCGATAGTCTATACATAAACGCAGGGTTCCATCTTTCTTCTTAATGAATAGAACAGGGGCTCCCCAAGGTGATGAGCTGGGGCGAACAAACCCTGATTCTACAAACTCCTGCAGTTGAACTCTAAACTCCGCGAGTTCTTTTGGGGCCATCCGATAAGGGGTCCTGGAGACAGGCTTAGCTCCCTATACAAGCTTAATCTGAAAATTCACTTCTCTATGCGGGGGTAACCCTGGCAATTTCTCAGGAAATACCTCAGGGAAATCCCGTGCTACCCGCACATCCTTCACATCTACCTTCATCTCCTTTAGTTCGAAACCTATCATGTAGACTTCATCCCCTCTCATATGAGCTTTCAAGGTCTGGATTGAGGATAACAATATTCGTGGTGCGAAATTTATACCTTGGAAGACTACATCAGCATCCCCATATCTCAAATAGATGTGCTTCTTCGCGCAGTCAATTCTTGCATGATGCCAATCCAGCAATGTCATGCCCAGAATGAGGTCGAATTCTGGTATTCTCAAAATTGTGGCGGGGGTATTAAAGGTATTTCCCCCAATGGTTATCTCCAACTCACACTTCGCGGTTGTCGTCATCTCAGATCCATCTGGGAGGCGTACTCGTCGAGCAATACCAGTGAAATATTGTACTCTGTGTATATCCTTGATGAAGTCTTCAGACACGAAAGAATGTGAGGCACCGGTGTCAAATAACGTATAAGCCGGTTTCCCGCCGACCATCACGGTGCCTAAGTGTCATTTAATAATACTCAAGCTAGATGTCTAGTATATCTTAAGCCATTAGAGGATATTAATGGAAGCAAAATGACTAATTCAAATAGTACCTACAATCATCTCTTGAGGATTCCGCTCTTGAGTCATGTCCAAGGCATACATCTGATCTCGAGCGGGTCCGGGATTTCTTCCTCGTGGTCCTCGTCCTCGACCACGCACATACCCTCTCCCCCGTGGGGCTGCTGGAGGGAAAGCAAAAGGCGCATCTCTAAACAGTTGCGGGCAGTAGCGTCGAATGTGTCTCGGTTGGTTGCATTCAAAGCACACCCGTTCCTGCCTTCCGCCGTGTTGTTGAAATTGTTGAGGTGGAGGTAATGCTGGCGATTGCGGCACCGGGCGCTCCTCTCTAAAGTTCTGTGGAAAACGCCTGCCACCCCTCCGATATCCTCTTCCTCTTCTATTATCAAATCTCCTTCTGTTGCTGGGGCCGGCTTCCATCACGCCCTTCGCTGGCCTTTTACCACTTCCCAAGTGGTCCGCTTCTAATCTCTTTGCCATATCGATAATCTCCGTCAGACTAGCGTCCGTTATAAACAAAAGGGCTTGCCTTAGGGGATCTCTAAAGCCTTTGTAGAATCATTTGGCGTACCCTCTATCATCCAACTCATAGGAGTCAGCGAATCTAGCCAAGTACTGAAACTCCCGTTGGTACTCTATCATCGACATGGACCCTTGCTTTAGTTGCAAAAATCTCTCTTCAAGACCATCCCGAGCGGCCGAGGGGATGAAATGCTCTAAAAAGGCTTCAGAGAATTCGCTCCAACTAATGTCCGTGTACACTCTCCCACGAAAAGTGGAGCCCATGAGGGACTTCCACCACCTTTTGGTGTGCAGTTCTAAGAGTGTCAACACAAGGGTCACCGTCATATTGTTTGGACATCTTATTCCTGCCAACAATTCTTGTATAGTGTCGAGCCACTCTTCCGTACGCACCGCCGACTCTGTCTCAATATAAGCGGGAAGGGAGATAGCTCGGAAAATGCTTAACCAACTAGATCCCGGACCCTGTTGTTGTGCAGGTGCCTGCTGAGATTGGGATCTAAAGGCATCCAAAATAGCTGTGAGCGTCTGCCCCAGCTCTAATTGTTGGAATTGTGTAGGTACGGACGGGGCGGGGGTGCCCCCCACTGGCTCAGCATGTACTGGGATCTACACATAGGGTACAAACCTAAGGTTAGGTTGGCTAATCTAAGGTTAAAGATGGACAAACTTAGTGTGAATTACATATGGGCACACCACTGCTTCCGCTAAGTCAGTTTGTCCCCAAACTGACTAATCAAACGGGGGTGCCACCATTATTAAGTGACTTTCTCCTTGGAGGACCGTAGCAAGCTGATACCATTTGTAAGACCCCCCCTCCCGGAACACAAGACACGGTACGAGAGGGGTCTTATGCCCAGAACAGCCTCCTTGCGGTAACACTAACACTCGGGTCAGCCTGTACCACAAGACGCCTATCCCGTCGGCTTCAACCAATATCAACATATAAATGCCAACCCATCCATACAATAAAAGAAATTCAATCCACATCAAGCATAAGTCCATAAATATAGCAAAAGAGAAGCTAAACAAGCTTCTACATAATAAGAGTACGAAAATAGAATTACCCCGAAGGGCTACAACAAAATCTCTCTCACTTACATCTGTAACCGACGGTAGCGACGGTACCGTCCCATCAGGCCCTGTCATCCTGGCCTGGCTATCCAGTTGCATAGCCTGCTGCTCCACCTGGGGGGTTTCCTCCTAAAAAGGAAGACATAGAAACCGTTAGTCATAAAGACTAAGTGGCTTCACATCCGCTCCCCCGACGACTCTTCGGCACCGGGCGGAGAAAGGAACAGGTACAATATATATAAAATAATAGTACAAGCAGGTGAAGTAAGTATACAAATCATAGGTAGTAATAAAAGTAGTGCATAAATGAACAAGCTCTTATTCTACAATTCTACCATCTACAGCAGCAAGAGAGTATTATTTTATAACAGTAAGTAACTCAACTTATATGGATGCCCATACAAACATATAAGTTGAGGGTCGTTCAGCAATAAGTAACTCATCGTATAAGAGTGCCCATACAAACTTATACAATGAGGGTCTTGTGTATGTAATGAAGTGCAATGCTATGTATGCAATGCAATGACACACCCATGATCAAGCACATGCAATCGCTATGTCGACACAGACTTATAGTTCCCACTATTCGAGCAAGTAGCTAACCTCTCAGGCGTCAACCGTCGTGGCCAAACGGTGATAGTAGAGCGGGAATCTCCACTACTAGGCCGGTCTCCACACTACCTGGCCTAATCCTCCGTACGCCTCAACGCTAAGAACACAATAGCGGAGCTCACATACGTACTACGGCTCAGCGGGTTCTCTTGGGTAAATGAGCACCAAGATCCTAGCCCCGAACTGGCCTATGCGTGACACGGAAGGAGCCTCGGAAATAAACACGAGGACCAAGCCCAACTGTTCACTTGGCATAGAAGGATCCTCGGGACGTGAACACCGAGGATCAAGCCCAACCGTCCAAGGTCTAGCTGTCAACTCCCATCGGTGTGACGATTAGCGAGCCCGTAGACCTGCCACACTATCCTTAACCCGGGATTACAACACCACGTGTCTACTCACACCACATGCAATTCCACAATATCGTGGCATGGAAGGAGCCTCGGGACGTGAACACAGAGGACCAAGCCCAACCATCCGTCAAATGTGGAAGGAGCCTCGGGATGTGAACACCGAGGGCCAAACCCAACCGTCCAACTTTACTCATCTCAATCTCATTCTAACTAGTGACGGTCAACACCGCACTTGTTACTTCCACAATGCTACCCGTAGGGAGACGACACTCTAAGCATTGGATTACTAATTTCCTTTTATCCATTCAACATACATCATGACCATAGTTAAATCATTTATACATCTATCAATTTATAACTACCCATTTATGTCAGGCCCTTTCCTTCAATTAGGCTTGTCCACAACTCATTATACGAATTCAGATCTATAACCTCAACTTATCATATCACTATGATGACCATGTCAAAAGAGTTCACCCAAGCCTCGAGTTGGATCGCCACATTAAATTTCACCAAATTGCACTCCACATTACACAGCCCAGAATTTAGGGGCAGTCTTAATCCGGGCAGCAACTTCGACCAAGGATTCCCGAGGATACAGAAATCCGACGAGTGCGTTTAACAACTCGTTGGAAAGATAATTTCAAGGGCTACAACTTTCGTGTTTAGTCGTAAGCCCAGATTTGATCGTATCACACCAGAAATTCACTCGAAGCCTGCTGCGTACAGGATACAGATTTCCTGGGTGGAATTTTCCCCCAATTGCAGAAGATTCGAACAGACTTTCCCGTGGCTACAGGTATCTCCTAGAAACGTGCAACCACTCGTTGGAAAGATAATTTTGAGGGCTACGACTTTCGTGTTTAGTCGAAAACCCAGATATGACCAGAACACCCCCGAAATATGCCACGAAGTTCACTGCGTGCAGAAAACAGATTTCTGCACGCATCTTAAGGCGAGATGAACGACATCCGTTCATCTTCCTCCTTGCACCAATCTCCCAAAAACTCCTCCAAAAAATCGTCCACCCTTATTCACCCTCACGAAGCCATATTTCTCCATGAATCCCTCTCTCATCTTCACTTTGAAGAATGAAGAGGTTGGAGGGGACTAAGCCTAGAAAACGACCTAGGCATGGCTTTTCCCTAAGAAATCTCCTCCTCACCATCAAGACTCTAAGGAGTCGATATCTCTCCTAGAATATTAACTATAGATCTAGCACCAAGGGAGAGGGGAGGAAGCTCACCTCGTTTCCAGCGGTAACACCATTTCCGGCCATGGATCTAGTCATTCTTCTTTGCGGCATCTCTTGCTTGGTGCAGTTGTTCTTCACGGCAAAGGAAGGAGAGAGAGAGAGAGAAGGCCGCCTCTAGGAACTCCGACTGCTTCCCTTGGCTCCGTCGGTTTCGCGAGGTCCACGATGACGGCAAGAACGATCGGCAAGGATGGCTAGGGTTCGGCTTTATCTCCTCTTATAAACCGATGTATTAGGTTAAATCCCTTCCGCCACGTGTTAACGCCCCAGTGGACCGCCCCTAATAGGTCATATTGAAGTGACCCGGTCCAAGGAATTATCCAGCACGAATCCCGAAGTCCGGTTCGGTCCGCCTGTACAAGCCGGCGAATCTGCCTGGGCGAAGAAAACGCACAAGTCAATTCGACGGGAATCAACCGTCATTCTCGACGATCGGCGAGAATCGTCGGGCATTCTCGACGAATTCGTTGGGTATCAACAATGATACCCGGCGAATTTCACTTAGCCAACTTATCGGAAATTCTGGCGTTGAGTGCGTTGAGTATCTGTCAGCGATACTCGATGATCGGTGGGTATCATCGGGCATTCTCGACGATCGGTGAGAATCACCGGGCATTCTCGTCGATCGGTGAGAATCGCTGGGCATTATCGTCGACTTTCACTTAACCTAATTCCCAATCTGCAGTTCTGAATCCGGTGGGTATCGACCATCGATACCCGTCGAATCGGCGAGTATCATTCCCGATACCCGTTGATCGGCGAGTATCATTCCCGTTACCAGTCGATCAGCGAGTATCAACTTCCATTCTCGTCGATTTTCCCTTGGGCCATTTCCTTTCAATTCGTTGGATATCACTCAACCCTACACTCCATTCAACGCACTAGACACCTTTTGCCAGTACGCCCCGAGCCCGAGTCAAGTCTCTTGACTCCAAAACTCGTGCGAGGGGCCTAGCGCGAATCGGGACGTTACAGTAGATGCGCTCCTAACATCTTCATAGCAAATGTGATACCTCTCTTGAGTAGGTTGTCCGAGGAATCTATTGTATCACTTAGGGATGTCCGTCTCCTTCCCCTATTTCGAATGCCAACCTACCCCCTAAACATACTGATGTTGTACATTCTTCTGAGGTTATACAATAGGGATAGGGAAGGCTTCCAGCTCAAGAATTACCTTGTGAAGATGACGGTCAACGAAGTGGCTCTTATATTAGGTCTCCCAAATGCGGGTCGTCGCTTTACTTTTTCAAGAACACCCCTCTTGGACATAACCCACAAGAGCTTAACTGAAGAACTTCATGGAGCTGCAGCTGAGGATAGGTCTCCCATAGTCGAGGGAGTCGCGGATAGAAGAATAAGTTTGCTGATAAAATATTTATTAGCTATGTTTTTTTCCCGTTAAAGAGCTTGAAGGTTCCATCCTGTATTACCAAGATAACATGTGTTCGTGAGTTCGTGAAATATAACTGGTCGCTTGCCATCCATGAGTTTCTTCATGTACAGTTTGATCAATTAAGTCGTGTCAGTGCTATCTGAAGTGCAGGTAGCAACATTGGTTCTCTGGAGGGTTGCGCTACATTATTGTTGGTATTTGATGTTCTAACCAACATTGTATTTATTGTATTATATTTAATATTTATTGCTCTAATAATATTTTATATTTGAAGGTGTGGATGTACGAACATACAAGAGTACATCCTCCGGTGCACGAATTAGCACGCCCAAGAATAAGTTGTTCGTCCCCCCTTCTTCGGTACAGTGCCAAATTCTGCACTAAAATGCAGGAGAACCTCTTTCTCAAGAATTATGTATGTCCTCAAAACATAATATAATTATGTGCATGTGCATGTGCATGTGCTATTTTTTTCTTTTAATCATCAATTGTTCTCTGTAGGTCCACTATAAGTTTATGGATGTGTTAAATAAGGAGAATACCCTACTGGCTAAGGAGGAAGATTGTTCCGATTTTGAGAATCCTCCGCCGAAGAAACATAAAAGAAAAAGGGTAGACTTTGCCGCCTTGGATAAGAAGTTAAGTTATGAGAGAAGGATGAAGGAGAAGGGGAGTAGGGTGAAACAGGAGAAAAGCATGCTGAGAAAAGATGTTAAGCCTGATGAGGATTGGAGAGGGCTTGAAGATCGACTCAAGGCTTCTATCAAATTATAGGTTGATGGATTGAGGATCTTTTACGAAGAACGGTTTAAGGCCTTAGAAGCACAGTGTAAGCCTTCTAGTTCAGCACCTTCACCCCCGCTTTCACCGGAGCGCACTTTTATTACAAGCACACAGCCGTCAAAGACCACTTCTACTCCAAAGCACACTACTGTTCCAAAAACAAAACGCTCTTCTCCGAAGGTAATTAGAAGTAGCCCAAGGTTGGTCACAAAGGGTATTAAACGTACACGGGCAGTTAGCATTTCTAGTACACAACCCGACTATCTTGGGAGATTACTTCTAACAGATAGTGCTAGAAAAGTGTTGATTTTGTCCTGAGCACATTTACAGATAGGTATTTCTTTTATTTTATTTACAATCAGAACAATATTATCATTAATCGATGCTTATGCTTTTAACTTTCCTTTTCTTTAGCCTTTTTAAATAAGAGTTTCATATTTCTCATTAAGCAGATAGTGTTAATTAAAGACTAATTTTATTCTTAGCAGGGATATGTTAATTTTTCAAAGCGGAAACATTACAATGTGCCGAGAGGAATTAGATATTCTTTTGGGTCAAGGATGGATTCAGGACAATCATTTGAACGCGTACTCTGTTGTCATTAGAGTCAAGAAAAAAACCCCAAAAGTGTTAGAAATTTTCTCTATGTGTCTTCCAATCACGAGGAATGTTACTTGAACATTAACATTTTTTGTGTGAAATAATTTCAATCAAAACATTATATTTTATTGTGCAGTACTTTAGAAGATGTAAAGCTAAAAACTATACCAGACTTATTAGTCACATCACCCCCGAGACGATTAATTTTGCCTACATAATTCTTATGTCTTGCCACCTCGGCAGCCACTGGGCATTACTGGTGTGCTGGATAAAGGAGAAACATTGGGAGTACTATGATTCGATGTCGAACAACCTTCATCGGGATGGGGTGCGTGATAACGTATGTGCAAAGATTTGACTTTATGTTGAACATCGATCATTATGTTTGTTGTGATTAATTAATTTTATATTGTCATATGTACTGCAGCTGAAGGCCCTAGTTGATGATGTTTCGACTACATTTCCAGAAGTATTTGCTAAGTGACCACTAGAGGATGTCGTTGGCTTGCCAAAGCAGGACAATATATGGGATTGTGGAGTCTTTCTTATAAAGTACATGGAAGCAGTTTCCTCCACAATAAGTATATCATGGGGAGAACATCAGAAGTGGCAAGACGACATGCCATGATTTCGCGTCGAGATCGCGGCCGATATTTGTAAAACATTCTCTAGCGCTATTTTAGAGAGGATATCTAAACTTAATAGCTCTCCGGACATCGTAAAAGACAATGCTTGCTCCAACGATAGCTCTGACTTAATCATAAAAGACAATGCATAATTTCTTTTCATAACCGCAAAACTTTGGAGCTTATTATGGTTAAGCATGGTTATGCTTTAGAACCACCGCAATTCATTCAATATATTTCAGATTTTTTTTCTTATGTTATGACAATACAAATATTTATGCTTGCTTAGTTGCTGGAGTGCAGAACCTCACCTTGAAATTCATTCAATATATTTTTCAGATTTTTTCTTATGTTATGAGGCTCTATACTTCTAGTGGCTCGACCGAGCCGGCCTCAAAAGGATAAATTTGTTGATTTTTGAGTCTCCATCAACATTTGCAACTTCAATGCACGTGTGTGTTAAAAACAAGGTGATGTGCTTATGTTATGAACAAGGTGCGGTTTTGAAATCAATACCTATCACAATCATTATGTTTAGATAAAAGTCGCGGTTTTAATAACAAAATGCGGTTTTCATTGTTTTCCAAAGCTAAATTACGGCACACACATACATTACGGCTTAAAGACATCAGGAATTCCAGGGAAATCAAAAGCTAAATTTACATAAAAGTCATCATTAAATTCACTTTGTGCATCGGTTGGCAATGGAGTTGGGGTATTTGTTTTTGTCGTACCCTCCTCTTCAGCTGAAATGTCAAAAAAGTTGAACTCCTGCACAGTTTCTTCTACAATTATCTTATTCTTGGCTATGGTTTTCCTTCCTATAGAAAAAAAAACAAGTGAGTGGAAAATGATATAAATCAAAAGTACAATTAAAAGATGGAGGACCTTACTTTTTTTTTAGCTCCTAACTTTCATTGTCCCTTCAACCTTGCATTTGAAATTCCTTTGGTTTCTTCTTTACAGGGTCTTTAACTGATGAAATATTCTTATCATTCTCATCACTAAAACCTCTCTTTCGCATTTCATCTGCCTCAACTATATCATCAGTTTGCTTTGCTAAAACATACAAGCCTCCCAAAACATGTGCTTTGACTATATTTTAGACCAATTTCTCCAATCCCATAAAACACTCCACCAGTGTACTAGTAGTTTTTGAACAACCATGCAATTCATTATTTGCAGATTCACTTCGTTGTGTTGACAATATACCAAGGTCTAAAATATCTTTGTTGAAGGCTGTAGACCACTTCCTCCTTACTTTATGTAAGTCCTCCAACCATCTATTTTCTTTCAAATTTCCTGTACTAATCATCTCATTCCAATAATTGTCAAATTCAAACTCATTGTCACACTTACTCAAGCATTTATAAAAAATTCCGCGAACACTTTTCTCAATATTGAAGCATGGGACTTCTGTAGGCACTTTCTATGAGATATACCATTGACATAACCGGTGATAAGTCCTTGTAAAAACTCTTTCAATAACGATGTCCATGTCTTGATTTTGGTCCGTGAATATAGTTGTTGGTTGTTTGCCCCCAACAAGTTTTAGAAATGTGTTGAAGAGCCAACAAAATGTATCGATAGTCTCCTCAGAAATAAAAGTCTCACCGACAAATACATTCTGCCAGTGATTGTTGACAGCGATGAATGGTGCACAAACCAAGTTATACTTATTCAATCTGAATGTTGTGTCAAAAATAATTACGTCGTCATAGCAGTCATAATCAATCTTGATGTGTCCGTCCATCCAAAAGAAGCTGGTCAACCTATTCAACTCATCGGTTTGAATATCATATGAGAACATGTTGTCCTCTAACTATTTCTCCTGTAGTATCTTCAACAAACTAAGAGCGTCACCACTTTCTATTGCGTACTCTTTTCCCGGTGCACAAAGTTGTAGGCATCGGATTTAGTGAAACCAACATTCTCAATCCCACCAACTTGGTTAGATAGAAAGTTGTACACATGAACTGTCCTAACTCCGGCATCTGCCAGGTTCTTAATAAGGTCACCCTGCATTTTAGAAATGCTGTGATGAGATCTCAGAAGGTGTTGCTCGTTCTCCATCGCTAACGGGTGATTGTGTTCCTCAATGAACTTTGTTGCTGTCCAATTCCTACCATCTGTATCAATGGTAAAAAAAATTCGGGTTGGACAACCCGTGCGTGTTTCTAATTTGCTCTACTTTTTTGGGGAGGGTCTTACCTTCCTTAATCCAGCTTTAGCGCAGGTAAACTCTCGACATTTAATAATCCCTGTGTGTGTCCATTAGCTCAAATGTTCTTTCCGAACACTGAATCCCATGTTGTGGGCATACTCACAATACATATGATACGCCTCGTCTTCTGAATGCACAATTGGAAAAACAACCGGTTGTCTGTCGACCTAATAAAACAGAATAAAGGGTTAGTTTATTCAGAGACTAAAAAGGAACTACAAATAAATGTCAAAAAACAGTTTCATTGAATTGCAGTTGTATTTCTTATTACAAATGCAGTTGAAAACATAAAAGGAAAGTTGTCTTCTCCTGTTGGGAGTAGAAATATTCAGAAAAAATTAAACTTGCAGCACAAGATAAAAAAAACAACTAACAGTGGACATTACCACAAGATCATTGTTGGAGGAGTCTTGTATATTTGTTTCTCCATCAACTGACATTTCCGAGTAAATACAACGCCTGAAATAATGGCAATAAAAAGAGCTAAGAAAACTAAACAAGGAAGGTGTAGGGTGTCTAATGAGACTTTCTCATGTACTCACCGATTTATCTTCCTGCAGACCTAAGCTTCGCTGAGTCTCGGCAGCTCCTTGTCGGAACGAACTGCAGGTTCCAATGCCGGAGTGAGTTGAGATGGGCGAACGATGCTCAAGCAGCTAGGTTTCCATTTTTCCGGCCAGGAGCTGAGGAAGAAGGAAGAGACGCGGCGGCGGAAAAGGCGATTTTCGGCTGCGGAAGAGACAGAGATGCGGGGAAAAGCTAGGGCACGGGGAGAGCACGGCGTAGCGCCCGGAACGGGAAGCTCGGGAAAATTTCGAGGAGTGTTTTCAGGGTGCCCACCGCCAAATGGGTATTTAAATCCGGACCATGCGGATCGTCCGAAGTCCTGAACAAAAAATTTCCCCAGCAGGTGAGCTTGACAGGAGAGATCAACAGATAGCAATGGCAGGCGAGATCGACAGATAGCAATGGCAGGCGAGATCGACAGATAACAATGGCACGCAAGATGGACAGATGCAGATGAGGAGAAGGCTTTTATGGCAATGGCGGTCACCTGTGGAGATAGCAAGTGAGCTCGACAAAATCCCTAGCAGATGCGAGAATGAGGGGTCGCCGACTTCTATAAAAGGTGTGTGAAGGCTTGCTGAGAAATAGGGGTGCAACTTGGATCGGTTTTGTTCCACTCAAAATAAGAAACTGACCCATGTAAGGTCGGTTCCCAATTATTGAAACCGGAAACGACCCACGGTCCTAAAATATAGAACCGGATCCGGATCCAAACCGAATGGTTCGGTTCGGTTTTGGCTTGATTCTTGGTTCTATTCACAAGGTATCTCACTCTTTGTGCCTCCAAGTACTTCCTGTATCAAACAATTTGAACTTGGAGACGAAAATCACGGTTGTGGCAACCGATTGGAATGCTTTTATACTAGGCAATAGGTCTTCCATCTACATGCGCCGAGATGTATGCTTACTTCTGGATGAAGATGTGGGTCGATATGCATGCGTCGATATGCTTGCAAAAACATGCACCGACTTTAGGTGCAGTGCGGCATCAAACGGATGTGAGCACATCTCAGTTCGCGAGCACACATTTAAAAGCGAGATGTGAAGTGCACGCATCTTCGCTTTTAGATATGTGTGCGCGAGGTGAGAGCTCACATCCGTTGGATGTTGCACTGCACGATAAATTTCGTGTTTTACACCTGGAATCCTCAAAGCATGCGTCACTGACACTCTGACAGACTCTGAACATTCAACAATGTCTATATTTATATATATACGTATAATATCGATTATATTACTATATATGTATTCCGACAATATGTAATCAAACTATCAAAGCATCAAAGTGTCCTGTATAGCCAGCCACTAAGCCCTCAGCCGATTAAATTTAATTTATATATTTATATTAATAAATCGGTTCGGGCGGTTCTCGGGTGCCCGCCCATAAGACCCGAGAACCGAACCCAACCGTCAGTTTTTTTTTTGAATCACACCCGAACAGAACAATATGAGAACCGACCCGAACCTCCTGATTCGTTTCGGTTTCGGTCTGATTTTCGGTTCTTTGATTACTTCAACACACCCCTACTGAGAAAGAAAAAAACAAGAGACCTAAATATCTATTAAGTTGCAATCAGACCAAAACACCCATATAGGCATTGCCCAAGGGTGCAAAGTCATAGTGCCATAATTTAATAATTGGGGTGCAAAATGTCAATTTTAAATATTCAAATTGCAAAGTACCAAACTGCTATATTCGATACATAACGGATTCCTTTCTGTGAGGACCGTGGAAACCAACTCTCTACTCCCTGCTATTATTCTGCACATATTTCGTCGAAGGCCAAAAAATCGTCAAAATTCCTCGTTTCCTTATGACCACTGTCCACCACTCTCTGTACTCTCTACTCCCGCCTTCCTTTTCCTCTAAGAACACGCGTTTAGTTCTTTCACAGTCTCCTCAAAAATCGGAAGCTAAAACTTCCGTCAAAGAAGTATTTTCCTCGCTGGTCGCCTCGTTTGATCAGAACTCATCAAAACCTTTTATCCAGGAATCCTTTTCATCTGCTCTCGAGCTCTGCGCCTCTCATAAAATAGCATACCTCGGGCAGCAGATCCACGCTCGCATTCTCAAAACTAGCTCCAGTTCTGATGACGGATTTCTATGCACAAGGTTGCTATTCATGTACGGAAAATGTGGTCGTCTCTTCGACGCTCAAAAACTGTTTGATGAATTGCCTCAAAGAACAATCTTTTCTTGGAATGCTTTAATTGGGGGGTATGCCTCCAATGGTGAGCCTGAAAAGGCTGTTCAACTTTACTGGAATATGAGAAGGTTGGATGAGATGCCAGATGGGTGTACCTTTTCTTCTGTGCTCAAGGCTTGTGGTTTGACTGAAGACCTCCACAGTGGCATTGAAATTCATAGCTTGGCTGTAAAATGTGGTCTCAGTTGTATAGGTTTTGTCACAAATGCACTTGTTTCCATGTATGCAAAGTGCGGGCAGTTTGATATCGCAAGGAAGTTATTTGAATGGATGCCTGAAAAAAGCGATGTTGTTCTGTGGAATTGTATTATTTCTGGCTGTGTTCAGACTTCAATGTATTTTGATGCTATTTTCCTGTTTAGAGAAATGCACAGGATTGGTATGAGGATGAACTCATTTACTTCTGTTAGTATCCTTCAAGCTTGCACAGAGTTATACTTTATAAAGTTAGGGAAAGAGGTTCATTGTTCACTTTTAAAGTACAATAGGAGCTTTGAACTCTATGAAGTAAATGCTCTGATGGTTATGTATACAAGGAACGGTCGTATGTCTGATGCCGTGCGATTGTTTGATGAGATGAATGAGAAGGACAATGTGTCATGGAATTCATTACTATCTGGATATATTCAGAATTTTCTATGCAGGGAGGCTGTTGAACTTTTTTATCAGATGCTTGAAAGTGGATATCAACCTGATGAAGTTTCTCTCGTAACTGTCGCTTCTGCTTTGGGGCGATTGGGGTACTTGTTGAATGGAAAGGAAATTCATGGCCATGCAGTAAAGCGAGGGCTTGATTCTGATTTGCAAATGGGAAACACACTCATGGACATGTATACCAAATGCGGCCTTGTAAGCTATTCTAAACTTATATTTCATAAGATTATTGACAAAGATGTTGTATCATGGACAACCATGATTGCATGTTATTCACTGAATTCATACTACTCGGAGGCAATTGAATTGTTCAGGAAATTGCAGAAAGAGGGAATTAAACCTGATTCAATGATGATGGGCAGTATCTTGCTTGCTTGCAGTGGTTTAGTTTGTGTTTCCCTCTTGAAGCAGATTCATGGCTATACTATCAGAAACATGCTATTAGATCGTGTACTCGAGAACACAATTATAGATGTATATGGAGAATGCGGTGAGGTCAAGCATGCTCTGAACATCTTTAAGAAGATAAAGAACAAGGATGTAGTGACTTGGACTAGCATGATTACCTGCTGTGTGCATAACAGGATCTTTAATGATGCTTTATGTTTGTTTGTAGAAATGATGAAAGATAGTGTAGAACCTGATGTGGTCACAATCCTCAGTCTCCTTTCTGCAACAGCAGGCTTGGCATCCTTGAAAAAAGGAAAAGAAATTCATGGTTTCCTAATTCGAAGATGCCTAGAAATTGATGGTTCTGTGAGCAGTTCACTTGTAGATTTGTATGGTCGGTGCGGTAAGATAGATGAATCATTTAAAATTTTTAATAGGGTTAGGTGCAAAGATTTGGTTCTATGGACCAGTATCATTGATGCTTGTGGTATGCATGGTCTAGGAAGAGATGCTATTGAATTGTTTGATAGAATGGAAGCTATAGGGATAGTACCTGACCATATCACCTTCTTATCTTTACTCTATGCATGCAGTCATTCCAGACTTACTATGGAAGGGAAAATGTTTTTTAAGAAAATGATAAGCGAATACAAGTTGAATCCATGGCCAGAACATTATGCTTGTGTTGTTGATCTTCTTGGTAGAGCTGGGGAATTGAAGGAAGCATATGAATTCATTAGAAATATGCCAACTAAACCAACAGCTCCTATGTGGTGTGCTCTCCTTGGTGCTTGCCAGGTCTACTCAAACTATGAACTTGGTGAACTTGCAGCTCAGGAACTTCTTGAACTGGAGCCAGAAAATCCAGGAAACCATGTGCTTATTTCAAATACTTTTGCTGCAATGGGAAAATGGAAAGATGTCAAGGAATTGAGATTGAAGATGATGAAAATGGGATTGAAGAAAAATCCCGCATGTAGTTGGATCGAAGTAGGAAGCAAGATTAATACATTTGTTGCAAGGGATAATTATCATGAAGATTTGCCAAAAATCCATGCAAAGTTGGATGAGATAACCCGGATGTTGGAGGAAGGTGGATACATTGCTGATACTAGCTTTGTTTTGCATGATGTTGGGGAAAAGGAGAAGATAAAGATGCTGCAGACACACAGTGAGAGGCTAGCCATTGCATTTGGTTTAATTCACATTCCCCAAGGATCAACTATCAGGATCACTAAAAATCTTCGAGTTTGTGGCGATTGCCATGTGTTTACCAAGTTGGTTTCAAAGATGCTTGGTCGGGATATTACTGTGAGAGATACCAACAGATTTCATCATTTCAAAGATGGTGTTTGTTCTTGTGGAGATTTCTGGTAAATATGGATGATAAGCTCTTCCATAAATCTACTGAAAAATAATATTCAGAAGTTGTATGTTGAAAGAGAACAAAAATAACAAATGTTTTATTCAGCTGTTACTTAGGAGAAAAATGATTTGGAGTGATTAGAGAATGCACATTGGATTGCACAAGTACCTATGAACTTGTAGGCACAAGAACCCCAAGAAGCTAATGTTGTAAGATCATCCAATTCATTCATTTTGGGGACATGATGATTAAGCGATATCCAGCATCGGAACCCAAGGAACCAACGGATACATCAAATTTTCTATCCTATGCTATGGTATTCCGACATTTTACTTTCCTAAACTTTAGGCTTCATTATGCAATCTTAGATCATGGAAGCTGTCACCAGTTGAAAAATATGGAATTGTGCCCTTTGTCGTACTGCCGTTTCCTTTTTCTGCAAGTTTTACTTTCCCCAATTCAATTCGCTCAAGCTCGTATAAGATTGTTGGCCATAATTACTATCCTTTCGTTTAAAACAAACAGCCTACATGGGTGACGAAAAATGCCAACTTGTCCCCTTTAGTATGTAGAGAGACCATAGTAACAAAAATTTGTTTCTCGAAAATAGCGTATATTGTAGTAAATAATTCTCATTTCTCCACGATAAGGTTTGAACTAATGTTTCCATGACTTTTGTTTTAATTCTTGTCTCCAATACTATGTAGGCTCTAGAACCTATTCAATTGTCATCGACATCACCATCATAGCATTTTCCTACAATTGTCATCAACAGTTGGTGGTGTTAATTTAGTTTATGCAAATGCCCCAACTTCTATTAAATTGGCATTTGGTCAATCCTTGTTCTTTTCTTTCACTTTCATATCAATTAGAATTATCATTTGTTCTTTATATTGATAAAGTGAGCAAAAGACAGTATGAGCCTTTTCTAGGACTCTTCAGGCTCCCTTTCCTCATGCAGAACTTGTAATCTTTCTTTTTGAAGGGGAAGTTTTCCACTCTTCAGGTGGTGATGGGATCTCCTGATAACCAAAACCCATATCTTCCATTTTTCTTCTCTTGTTTCGATGGGTGGCCAAGTATTTTTCAGGTTGACTGTTACGGGCTTTTAGTTGAATGTCAGTAGAATTGTTGAGAATGGCCAGAGGCGGGGACAGTAGAGTCTGAGGATACTATGGAACCGAAATCGCATCTATCGAGGTTGGGTGTGCTTGGGAGGAGAGAGCTACCACAATCTCATACTAGACAAGAGAAGAGACTAGTTCCATTCATACCAGTCCAAGATTCAAGAAGTTTTTTAAATAGACCTACAATGGACATAAATGTAAATAAGTCATTTTTTTTTACATAAAATGCAACATAAAGACAATCAATAATAAAAAGACAACATAATAACATCTCGCTAACTCAATTAAAGACAGCATAGTAATGGAAATGCCAACTTGGTGTAACGGAGAACGCTCGTCTTGGTTCGCCTTGACATCGTGACAAGAATGGCGTCTGCGTTACTCGCTTACCGATGATCAAATTTCAGTTTGGAGGAGGTTCAAATTACCTGCCGATCTTGAGGTGAAGATACTGCGCGCCAAGGAGAGGGTTCAGAATCCTCCTCGTGGTTGGTTGACAATCTGCGAGATTACTCTGAGATCGGGTTTCTGATTCCCACCATGCGAGAAAGTGATTGAGATTTTGAAGTTTTGCGGTGTGCCGATTTCCCAGTTTGCTCCACTGGGGGTAATACGCCTCATGGGATTGGTTGTTTTCTTTCGTGAACATGGCGGAAAACTCTCTTTAGACTGTTTTCGGGATTGGTGCGACATTCGATCTAATGGTGGTGAACGCGTCGAAATTCATAGCAACAAGATCTGGCTTGATTTTGAGACTCGGACGGACCGCCGTCACGGAAATACTCTATTTGGCTATGTCAAGAACTCTTGTGGTTTGTCGGAGTTGTGGAACGCATTGCCTGATTGTTGTCGCCGTCAAAAGGGGAAGGAGCGAAAGTTTTCCCCAGTGCTGGAATTTTCAGAGCCCCGTGAGTTGGCAAACCGTTTGTTCAGCATTTCCTCATTTGTGGAAGAGAAATGTTTGCTACAGTGTGGTATTTCTTCAGATCATGGGCGGACTACCGAGGCATCTTCAGGTTGTGTTCGGAAGAGGAAGGCTACTACAGCCCATTATGGTGACGTTGATACAGTGTCTTCCCCAATTTCTGAGGGTAGAATTGCTCCTTCTGATGGTCAAGGCGGGTCTACTCTTGAGATACAGGTCCTCAGATGTTCTGCCCCCCGCGCTCCTCCTACGGAGGCGGCTGCTCCAAGGATGTCTTCTTCTTTGAAGGCGATGAGTGATGTGGTAAGCGTGCCTGCTTTTGTGAAATTTTTCTTTCTAGTATTATTTTTGTCGTGCTAAACTTTTTCCTTTCTTTTGCACGGATCAAGGCTCAGGCCCAGATTGTTGTTGCTTGAAATGACCACTATGTGAGCTTGAAGGATGTGTACTTGGCTCTTTAGGAGAATTTCAGTCGTCGGCGAGCTCGCTCGCCTCTTTGAGGGATGAGCATGATCGGGATATTTCCCGCTTTCGCCGGATTGAGTCGGAGCTGAAGGAAGAATTGGAGGAGGCTCGAACTGCATTGGAGGTGGAGAAGACACTGGTAGAGAGAACCACACAGATGCTGAAGCATGCTCAAGAGGAGACCTCCCGTTTAGAGATAGAGCTTTGTGCGGCGAAGGGCTAAGTGAAGACGCTTTCTTCTTATAGCTGCGTGTCAGAGTTGAAGGCTGTCGGACTTTTGGAGTACATAAAGTCTTTAGATTATATGCGGGATCGTTGCTTGATTAGCGAGAAGATTCATGAAGAGATCTAGACTAAGGAGGTGGAGCCTCAGGTGGAGGATGTTCGTGAACTGGCACTTAGACGTAGAGTCTCGAAGGCTTTTCGCTGGTGGGCAGGAGTTTAGGATGTGATATATCCGGTTTTAGTTTTGATGATATCTCAGATGATGAGAGTCCGAGTCTTGATCCTGATGTGGACGCGGCTGATGTGCAGCAACGTGGTTTCTTTATGCTTGTAACGGGGTTGTTGATAGTACGTCATTTATGTGTTTTGGTATTTCATTATTGTAACGAGGTTGTTCTTCTCCCTTCGCCACGAATACTGTTTGCAAGTTTGACTTGCAGTGTTGTCTTGCGCGGGTTGTGACCGTGAGTTAGTTTGCACGAGGATCGCTCGTGGCTTAGCGTGCACGAGGCTGGCCCGTGGCGGAGTATGCGCGAGACTGGCTCGCGTCTTGGCGCGCACGAGACTGGCTCGCGACGGAGTTTGCACGAGACTGTCTTGCGATTTGGCGCGCACAAGACTGGCTCGCGGCGGAGTTTGCACGAGACTGGCTCGCGGCTTGGCGCACACAAGGCTGGCTCGCGGCGGAGTTTGCACGAGACTGGCTCTCGGCTTTGCGCACGCGAAACTGGCTCGCGGAGGAGTTTGCACGAGACTGCTTGGCGCGCATGAGACTGGCTCGCGGCGGAGTTTGCATGAGATTGGCTCGCGGCTTGTCGCACATGAGGTTGGCTCGCGACGGAGTTTGCATGAGCTTGGCGCCCACGAGACTAGCTCGCGGCGGAGTTTGCATGAGACTGGCTCGCGGATTTTGTTTGTGTTGACCATGAGGGAGGATGGCCCGAGTGACGATAAGGCGTCAAATGGCAAGGTTGGCAAAGTACCTGCTTGTTCAGTTCACATGCATAACTAAACCTGAGTGATTTCAGATTGATATTACCGAAATAAACATGATATTGCAAAAAATAAAGATAGTTCGCGCGAGCCTGAGCTTGCGGCTTTTGCACCCTAGAACAAGGAAAAACGAAATGCAAGAAACAACAAATAACAAAGAATAAAACACAAAAAAGGATAGATGTGATGCAAGTCGCAAGCTGCTCGTTTATTGGGAGGAATCTCCCCGTGTCTGTGAGAGTATCCTTTCTAGGCATCCGCTGTGGGGCGCAGGTTCATGCCATCAATGTTGAAGGTGGTTGCAGATGCCGGTTGTGCCTGCTTCGTAAAGCAAGCATGTGCTTCTTCTTGGATCCCCCGGACAATCCCCACCCCTCCGGTGGTCGGGAACTTCATCACTAGGTGGGGGATCGATGGTATTGCTCTGAAGGCGGACTGAACCGGCCTTCCAAAAATGGCGTTGTACGCTGAACTTGAGTCTATCACGACGAAGTTGATATCATGGGTAGCTTGCCTCGGGAAATCTCCCATTGTGACGGGTAAGGTAATTGTGTCTTGGACTGAGACGAGGTGGTTGTAGAAATTATAGACGGGACCTGTTGTGAGACTAAGGTGTTGTTTGGTGAGCTTTATGCTTTCCAGTGTAGAGAGAAACAATACATCTACTGAGCTTCCATTGTCTACTAGGATTCTTTTGAAGTTGAAGTAGGGGTCCTCGATCCCTGCGCTGATAATGAGGGGATCCTGGTTGGGCGTCTGTAGCCCTTCGAGGTCCTTGTCATTGAATGTGATGGTAATATTCTGACTAGGCTTCTTATCTGGTACTCTTACTAAAAATATCTGTGCGGGAGAAACCAGGGGTCCGATGATGTTCTCTATGTTGCCCACCATCTGCCTTCCCCCACCGGCTCCCTGTGGCAGGTTTTGCGATTCTCTTTCTTGGTCGGGCAATGTTTGAGGCTTCTGCGTGCATCCTTGTAGGAATCTTCCCAAGACTCCCTCGCGGACTATGCGCTTGATCTCATTTTTCAGCCTGACAAACTCTTCGGTAGTGTGCCCTGTTCCGCGATGGTAGTCGCAATACTTTGAGTGATTGTTTATGGGATTTGGTAGCAGTGCTTTCGGTCGGAGAAGTGTTGGATCGTCTTGAATCGTGAAGAGCACATTCGTCCGCGAGGTATTTAGCGGAGTATACCCTTGTGGAGAGTGTTGTCCCATATCTCTTTGGGGATTGCAGCGATGTTTGTCATTGCAACGCTCCTCGCCGTGCCCATCTTATTGTCTTCGGGGAGCTTGCTCCTGGTCTCTTTTCTTCTTTTGCAGAGCTTCGAATTGTTCCATGTGTGCCTCGATCGCCTCGTTGGTTGTGATTTGTTCTTCGACTCTATGTACCAGGCAAGGTTGTCAGGATCGAGATCCTAGTTGAGATCATTTTGAGGTAGGATCGGAAGGGATAGTAGGTTCGGATCGTGGATCGCTTACAAAATCAGGATCGATTGACAACATCTGGATCGTAGAATCGTAAGATCCTATGATCCGAATCGCGATCCTGACAACCTTGGTACCAGGTCAGGGTAGCTGGGTACTGTTTCCCTCATTAATGCTGAGTAGAATCCACTAGGGCGGAGCCCTTTAAGGAAGACTCCTCTCAGAAGATCGGGGTCCACCCCCGAGATTTGTTGTGCTTCCGTGGTAAATCGGCGGAAGAATTCCTTCAGAGACTCGTCTTCATTTTGACGGATTCCTGATAAGTGGGAGGGATCTCGAATGATTCTGCGGTTAGCCATGAACTGATCCCCAAACTGATGTGCCAATTCTGCAAAGTTCTCGACGGTCCCTCCTGTCAGAATGGAACCAGGTACGGGTCTGGCCCTCTAAGGTTGTCGGGAACACTTGGCAGTGCAATTCATCGGGCGCGTTGTAGATTTGCATGATGGTGGTGAAGTGGCTGATGTGCTCTAACAGATCTTCCGTCCCATCTAACATTTCGATGTTCGGGAGCTTGAATCCTTGCGGGATTTGATGAGCTAGAATTTGTTGCAAGAGTGGGGAACCTTGGAGTATGGGGCGGCGGGAGAAGGCGTCCCGCTGTCCAACTCGTCCATACTCTTGAGAGATCACCTCGCAAATTTCTTCGCGGGTGAGCCTTCCTTCCACCGGGGCTCTAGGGACTTCTTCCAGGTGATGGCGATGGCCTCCCTCAATGCTACAATGCGCGGGATGCGCTGTGCTGGTGGTGTCGGGGTAATCTTCTAACACTTCATTCCTATTGGGAACTTGCTGTGTTGGGGCATGATTTTGAGCAGGCGGCGGAGGGATGACCGGCGTTGCTAGTTGCAGGGGATCTTGACGAGCTCCTTAGTTTCTGAGCAGGGTGAGCAATTCAACTTGATGCTCCTCCATTTGGCGCACCCGCCCTTCGAGGGCGGTTACGAGAGCAAGACTTCTGGAACTAGGGCCGCGTTGAACGGCAAGTGAGGAGGGGTTGGCTCAACATGCCCTTCGGGGACCGAACCTTCGGTGGTGCGGGTACTTCTTCTTTCCATTAGCTGGTAGTCTTGAGTACCGTTGTGCAGCAGATACTGTCTTCGAAAATCTTCAAAGAATACTGGGAATTGTTTTCCATTAACGACGCCAAACTGTTGCGGCCTAACTTGACGTTCCGGTCGGACCGGAATAACCTGGACCACCTTAGCTCTCAGAATGGTCGAGCGCACACACAGTCAATGAGATGAATCGATCGTACGAACGAAGTTTTAACGTGGAAAAATCCTTCAACTGGATAAAAAAACCACTTGAACTGATATGTGCCGGTCAAAGTCCACTAATTCCCTATTATTACAGCTTGTCTGTTGAATCGAGGGCGACAGACCGCTGCTCGTTAGAATTTGGAGATGATAGAACGCTTAGCACTCGGCAGACGACAGGTCGTCTCGTCCGACGTTTGTTACAAATTGCGTTTTGCAGCGATAGGCTTTGCTGGGCATCACGCTGACACTGAACGCAGGAGCGGAGCACTTGAGTTTGCGGTCGCGGAGGCCTCCCGGAAGCAGAGAGATCAGACTTTTTTAGGTGGCTTGAACGCAGCTTGGAGATGGCTTGAATGCGGCTCGAGAGTGGCTCGAATGCGGTTTGAGTGTTGCTCGTAGGAGAAATCTGGCAGAGCTTCGGCCTGAGGAAGAAGAAAGCTCGGAGGAAAAAAGGTGAGAAATGAGAAGGAATGAGAATGCTTTTATAGCCTCCAGGAGATGATTATGATGGTTACGCGACTATCTGCACACCATAATCATCATCATAAATATTTTTGTCATAGTTTAGGGACGCATATTAGGATAATTGATTTTGTTACATAGATCAATTAATTTAATAATGAAATTTCCCCTCTAACCTGACGGTTAGTGGGTGGTTACACGCGAATCGGACGACGGAGAACGACCCAAAAAGATTGGACAGTGGGGACGGACTCCTGTGATCGGACGGTGCACAATGGAGAACGACCCAACTTGATCGGACGTTTTATTGTGCGTGCTTCTGACCGCGCGCGGGCCCTTGCATGACTGTGTGTCTGGTGCGTGTGCGTGCTCGGGTGCATCGTACAGTTTTAATTTTTACTAGGCGACGCACCTTTATGTGCTCAATGGAAGCGGATGACTTTTGAATTGCAGACTTTTTAGTCTAAGTTTATTTTTAATTTTTTGTGACAGGGCTCGAAGCGTACTGCGAGGCTGATGTGTCTTCGCTCCTCCCTTACCGACGATCAAGTTACAATTTGGAGGAGAAAGTTCGGCCTGTCTGCCATCCTTAAAGTGAAGATACCGCGTGTTGAGAAGGTTCAAAATCCCCCTCGCGACTGGTTGACGAACTGCGAGACCACTTTGAGATCGGGATTTCGATTCCCCCCATGCGAGGAAGTCATCGAGATTCTGAAATTTTGCGGCGTGCCGATTTCTTAGTTTACTCCATTGGGGGTAGTACGCCTCATGGGGTTGGTTGTCTTCTTTCGCGAACATGGCGGAAAACTTTCTTTGGACTTCTTCCGAGATTGGTGCAATGTTCGCTTTGATGGTGATGAGCGTATGGAGATTCATAGTAACAAGAGCTAGCTTGACTTTGAGATTCGGACGGACCGCCACCATGCAAATACTTTATTTGGTTATTACAGGAACTCTTAGGGCTTGCCAGAGTTATGGAACGTTTTGCCTGATCGTTATCATCGTCAAAAGGCGAGAGAGCAGAAGTTTTCTCCTGTGCTTGGGTTTTCAGAGTCTTGCGAGTTGGCGGACCGTCTGTTCAGTATTTCTTCGTTTGTGGAACATGTGAAAGTAGCAAACAAACGACTAAAAAACAAGCCAGAAACTTGAATAATTGAAATTTTTATTATTCAAAAAGATATCATTTACAAAGATATGACCTCCCTTTTATAGAACGGAATAGAGATGAGAGAGTACAAACTAACAATGTGGGACTAAAGCTATACAGAATCTGAGCGGTTAGAACAACAGACCGAACAGGCCGCGCGGTTAGACAATGTGCTAACCGCTCGGCAATACCAGAAGCAAGAGAGAGAGATGCGGTAGGAGACCGCTAGACCGCCCGGTTTCCAAGCCACCGGAGATAAACCGCCAGATCGCCGGACTACAAACAGCAACAGCCTGGATATCAAACCGCTGGAGAGTAACCGCTAGACCGCGCGGTCTACAACCCGCCAGGCTCAAACCGCCAAACCGCCCGGTCTCATACTTCAACACTCCCCCTCAAGCTGGAGCATAGATATCAATCATGCTCAGGTTATCACAAATGTGGAAGAAGGAAGTAGAAACCGGCTTGGTGAAGATATCCGCCAACTCTTTGTCGGAGGTGACGAACAGAGTGCAAAACTGTCTATTCAAGACCTCTTCTCGGATGAAATGACAGTCGACTTCTATATGTTTCGTTCTCTCATGGAAGACCGGATTTTTGGATATGTGTATAGCGGCCTTGTTGTCACAGAACATAGACAGAGGATAGTCATAGAACTCTCCTAGGTCAAGCATGAGAGCCCGCAACCATTTTAACTCACATGTGGTTGACGTCATACTCCGGTATTCGGCTTTTGTACTGGACCTTGAGACAACAGACTGCTTCTTGCTCTTCCAGCTCACAAGATTACCTCCAACAAATGTGCAAAAACCTGATGTAGATTTACGGTTACCTTTATCATCCGCATAGCTTGAGTCTGAGTAGGCTTCAACTCTCAGATGACCATGCTTCTGAAAGAGTAGCCCTTTTCCCGGTACTGCTTTGACATACTCTAGTATCTTCAAGGCAGATTGAAGATGACATTCTCTGGGAGCTTGTGTGAACTGACTGACCTTGCCTACAACATAGGCGATGTCGGGTCTGGTCACGGTGAGATAAATGAGTTTGCCCACCAGACGTCTATACCTCGTGACATCGGATATAAGAGGTGAGTCATCTGTCCATGTTTTGTCCTCTCCAGTAGCCATGGGATACAGGGCCGGTTTGGCACCGGTTAATCCTGCCTCTTGTAGAAGATCAAGAGCATACTTCCGTTGGGAGAGAATCAACGAGTCGGGCTTCCGAGAGATTTCTATCCCCAAAAAATATTTCGGGGAGCCCATATCCTTCGTGACTAGGTGTTGACGAAGGTGTTTCTTTGTCAAGTCCACCCCAGTCTGGTCATCGTCGGTAAGAAGAATATCATCCACATACACCGCCAAAACCACAAGGCCCGATGCGGTTTTGCGAATAAACAATGAGTGATCGGCCGAACTTCTTGTAAAGCCAATGGCAGCCACAATGCCACTAAACTTGTCGAACCATGCCCAAGGGCTCTGTTTTAGGCCGTAGATGGCCTTCTTCAACTGCCATACTCGTGTCTCCCCCTGAGCAACATACCCAGGAGGTTGCTCCATGTAGACGTCCTCCTGAAGATCCCTATAGAGAAGGGCATTCTTGACATCAAGCTGGGAAATAGCCCAATCCCTGTTGACGGCCACAGAGAGAAGAACCCGGATGGTGCTGAGGCGAGCAACTTGGGAGAAAGTATCAAAGTAGTCAACTCCATAAGTCTGAGTAAAGCCTTTGACCACCAGCCGGGCTTTGTAACGATCCACAGTGCCGTCTGGGCGAAACTTCACAACAAACACCCAGCGACAGCCAACCACATCAGTACCTACTGGTGGAGGAACAAGGGTCCAGGTACCCCTTTCAGTAAGAGTGGCGATTTCCTCATCCATGGCAGATTTTCAATGAGGAATAACAAGAGCCTCCTGGTAAGTGCGGGGAGTGGTAATAGCCGAGATAGCCAAAGCAAAACATCTGCGAGAAGGAGTAAGCCGATCATAGGAAACAACAGCCGCAAGAGGGTGTTGGGTGCACGCCCGCACCCCTTTGCGAAGAGCAATGGGAAGATCCAGGTCGACTCGTGTCTTAGGGACCGGAGCGTCCGTGGCGGAGAAAGCTGGCCCGGGACTAGAGAGACGGCTGCGAAGAAGGGGGTATAACAGAGAGAGGAGGAGACGGCGGAGGAGATGATATAGGAGGGGAGATGTCGATATGCGTGGAAGGAACACAGAGTGATGGTGGAGAGTCAGAGACATCAGGAGGAAGGGGGGATTGAGAAGAGAAGTAGGACACATTCTCGAAGAAGGTGACGTCCGCGGAGACAAACTGTTTGCGCAAAATCGGGTCAAAGCAACAATAGCCTTTTTGAGTGGTCGAGTAACCCAAAAAGACACATTTTGTGGAACGTGAGAAAAGCTTGTCACAGGTAGCGGAAGGAGCATGCATAAAAGCCGTACACTCAAAAATATGGAGAGGGAGAGGAAAGGGTTCTTTGCCCGGGTAGAGAATGGAGAAGGGGGTCTTGCCATAGAGAACCGTGGAGAGAATGCGATTGATGAGATAGCAGGCGAGGAGAACAGCATAGCCCCAGTAGGAGCAAGGCACCTGCATCTGCGTCATGAGGGTGCACAAGTACCTATGAATTTGTAGGCACAAGAACCCCAAGAAGCTAATGTTTTAAGATCATCCAATTCATTCATTTTGGGGACATGATGATTAAGCGATATCCAGCATCCGAACCCAAGGAACCAGCGGATACATCAAATTTTCTATCCTATGCTAAGGTATTCCGACATTTTACTTTCCTAAACTTTAGGCTTCATTATGCAATCTTAGATCATGGAAGCTGTCAGCAGTTGAAAAATAAGGAATTGTGCCCTTTGTCGTACTGCCATTTCCTTTTTCTGCTAGTTTTACTTTCCCCAATTCAATTCGCTCAAGCTCGTATAAGATTGTTGGCCATAATTACTATCCTTTTGTTTAAAACAAACAGCCTACATGGGTGACGAAAAATGCCAACTTGTCCCCCTTTAGTATGTAGAGAGACCATAGTAATAAAAATTTGTTTCTCAAAAATAACGTCTATTGTAGTAAATAATTCTCATTTCTCCACGATAAGGTTCGAACTAATGTTTCCATGACTTTTGTTTTAATTCTTGTCTCCAATACTATGTAGGCTCTAGAACCTATTCAATTGTCATCGACATCACCATCATAGCATTTTCCTACAATTGTCATCAACAGTTGGTGGTTTTAATTTAGTTTATGCAAATACCCCAACTTCTATTAAATTGGCATTTGGTCAATCCTTGTTCTTTTCTTTCACTTTCATATCAATTAGAATTATCATTTGTCCTTTATATTGATAAAGTGAGCAAAAGACAGTATGAGACTTTTCTAGGACTCTTCAGGCTCCCTTTCCTCGTGCAGAACTTGTAATCTTTCTTTTTGAAGGGGAAGTTTTCCACTCTTCAGGTGGTGATGGGATCTCCTCATAACCAAAACCCATATCTTCCATTTTTCTTCTCTTGTTTCGATGGGTGGCCAAGTATTTTTCAGGTTGACTGTTACGGGCTTTCAGTTGAATGTCAGTAGAATTGTTGAGAATGGCCAGAGACGGGGACAGTAGAGTCTGAGGATACTATGGAACCGAAATCGCATCTATCGAGGTTGGGTGTGCTTGGGAGGAGAGAGCTACCACAATCTCATACTAGACAAGAGAAGAGACTAGTTCCATTCATACCAGTCCAAGATTCAAGAAGTTTTTTAAATAGACCTACAATGGACATAAATGTAAATAAGTCATTTTTTTTACATAAAATGCAACATAAAGACAATCAATAATAAAAAGACAACATAATAACATCTCGCTAACTCAATTAAAGACAGCATAGTAATGGAAATGCCAACTTGGTGTAACGGAGAACGCTCGTCTTGGTTCGCCTTGACATCGTGACAAGAATGGCGTCTGCGTTACTCGCTTACCGATGATCAAATTTCAGTTTGGAGGAGGTTCAAATTACCTGCCGATCTTGAGGTGAAGATACTGCGCGCCAAGGAGAGGGTTCAGAATCCTCCTCGTGGTTGGTTGACGATCTGCGAGATTACTCTGAGATCGGGTTTCTGATTCCCACCATGCGAGAAAGTGATTGAGATTTTGAAGTTTTGCGGTGTGCCGATTTCCCAGTTTGCTCCACTGGGGGTAATACGCCTCATGGGATTGGTTGTTTTCTTTCGTGAACATGGCGGAAAACTCTCTTTAGACTGTTTCCGGGATTGGTGCGACATTCGATCTAATGGTGGTGAACGCGTCGAAATTCATAGCAACAAGATCTGGCTTGATTTTGAGACTCGGACGGACCGCCGTCACGGAAATACTCTATTTGGCTATGTCAAGAACTCTTGTGGTTTGTCGGAGTTGTGGAACGCATTGCCTGATTGTTGTCGCCGTCAAAAGGGGAATGAGCGAAAGTTTTCCCCAGTGCTGGAATTTTCAGAGCCCCGTGAGTTGGCAAACCGTTTGTTCAGCATTTCCTCATTTGTGGAAGAGAAATGTTTGTTGCAGTGTGGTATTTCTTCAGATCATGGGCGGACTACCGAGGCATCTTCAGGTTGTGTTCGGAAGAGGAAGGCTACTGCAGCCCATTATGGTGACGTTGATACGGTGTCTTCCCCAATTTCTGAGGGTAGAATTGCTCCTTCTGATGGTCAAGGCGGGTCTACTCTTGAGATACAGGTCCTCAGATGTTCTGCCCCCCGCGCTCCTCCTACGGAGGCGGCTGCTCCAAGGATGTCTTCTTCTTTGAAGGCGATGAGTGATGTGGTAAGCGTGCCTGCTTTTGTGAAATTTTTCTTTCTAGTATTATTTTTGTCGTGCTAAACTTTTTCCTTTCTTTTGCACGGATCAAGGCTCAGGCCCAGATTGTTGTTGCTTGAAATGACCACTATGTGAGCTTGAAGGATGTGTACTTGGCCCTTTAGGAGAATTTCAGTCGTCAGCGAGCTTGCTCGCCTCTTTGAGGGATGAGCATGATCGGGATATTTCCCGCTTTCGCCGGATTGAGTCGGAGCTGAAGGAAGAATTGGAGGAGGCTCGAACTGCATTGGAGGTGGAGAAGACACTGGTAGAGAGAACCACACAGATGCTGAAGCATGCTCAAGAGGAGACCTCCCGTTTAGAGACAGAGCTTTGTGCGGCGTAGGGCTAACTGAAGACGCTTTCTTCTTATAGCTGCGTGTCAGAGTTGAAGGCTGTCGGACTTGTGGAGTACATAAAGTCTTTAGATTATATGCGGGATCGTTGCTTGATTAGCGAGAAGATTCATGAAGAGATCTAGACTAAGGAGGTGGAGCCTCAGGTGGAGGATGTTCGTGAACTGGCACTTAGACGTAGAGTCTCGAAGGCTTTTCGCTGGTGGGCAGGAGTTTAGGATGTGATATATCCGGTTTTAGTTTTGATGATATCTCAGATGATGAGAGTCCGAGTCTTGATCCTGATGTGGACGCGGCTGATGTGCAGCAACGTGGTTTCTTTATGCTTGTAACGGGGTTGTTGATAGTACCTAATTTATGTGTTTTGGTATTTCATTATTGTAACGAGGTTGTTCTTCTCCCTTCGCCACGAATGCTGTTTGCAAGTTTGACTTGCAGTGTTGTCTTGCGCGGGTTGTGACCGTGAGTTAGTTTGCACGAGGATCGCTCGTGGCTTAGCGTGCACGAGGCTGGCCCGTGGCGGAGTATGCGCGAGACTGGATCGCGGCTTGGCGCGCACGAGACTGGCTCGCGGCGGAGTTTGCACGAGACTGTCTCGCGGTTTGGCGCGCACAAGACTGGCTCGCGGCGGAGTTTGCACGAGACTGGCTCGCGGCTTGGCGCACGCGAGGCTGGCTCGCGGCGGAGTTTGCACGAGACTGGCTCTCGGCTTTGCGCACGCGAAACTGGCTCGCGGAGGAGTTTGCATGAGACTGCTTGGTGCGCATGAGACTGGCTCGCGGCGAAGTTTGCATGAGACTTGCTCGCGGCTTGTCGCACATGAGGTTGGCTCGCGACGGAGTTTGCATGAGCTTGGCTCGCGGCTTGGCGCCCACGAGACTAGCTCGCGGCGGAGTTTGCATGAGACTGGCTCGCAGATTTTGTTTGTGTTGACCATGAGGGAGGATGGCTCGAGTGACGATAAGGCGTCAAATGGCAAGGTTGGCAAAGTACCTGCTTGTTCAGTTCACATACATAACTTTACCTGAGTGATTTCAGATTGATATTACCGAAATAAACATGATATTGCAAAAAATAAAGATAGTTCGCGCGAGCCTGAGCTCGCGGCTTTTGCACCTTGGAACAAGGAAAAACGAAATGCAAGAAACAACAAATAACAAAGAATAAAACACAAAAAAGGATAGATGTGATGCAAGTCGCAAGCTGCTCGTTTATTTGGAGGAATCTCCCCGTGTCTGTGAGAGTATCCTTTCTAGGCATCCGCTGTGGGGCGCAGGTTCATGCCATCAATGTTGAAGGTGGTTGCGGATGCCGGTTGTGCCTGCTTCGCAAAGCAAGCATGTGCTTCTTCTTGGATCCCCCGGACAATCCCCACCTCTCCGGTGGCCGGGAACTTCATCACTAGGTGGGGGATCGATGGTATTGCTCTGAAGGCGGACTGAACCGGTCTTCCAAAAATGGTGTTGTACGCTGAACTTGAGTCTATCACGACGAAGTTGATATCATGGGTAGCTTGCCTCGGTAAATCTCCCATTGTGACGGGTAAGGTAATTGTGTCTTGGACTGGGACGAGGTGGTTGTCGAAATTATAGATGGGACCTGTTGTGGGACTAAGGTGTTGTTTGGTGAGCTTTATGCTTTCCAGTGTAGAGAGAAACAATACATCTACTGAGCTTCCATTGTCTACTAGGATTCTTTTGAAGTTGAAGTAGGGGTCCTCGATCCCTGCGCTGATAATGAGGGGATCCTGGTTGGGCGTCTGTAGCCCTTCGAGGTCCTTGTCATTGAATGTGATGGTAATATTCTGACTAGGCTTCTTATCTGGTACTCTTACTAAAAATATCTGTGCGGGAGAAACCAGGGGTCCGATTGTTGATGCGCGAAATGCGGTCCCAACCAGTTAACGGGTGTTCGATCTCACAGGCTAAGGATGAAGGAAGAAGGGTTGCGGGGATAGAGAGGAAGCTTGCTTGAGCGGAGGAGAAGCTTGCTCAGGTACTATCGAGCAGACAGCTACTTGAGTGGTCAGCTTTGCAGGTTGATGCCGAGAGAGGAGAGAAGAAGAGAGGAGGCCGCTAGCAGCGGCAACAGCAGACTTCGCCCGCCGCGGCTTGAATGCCACTCTTGCGACGGGCTTTTCCTTTATTCAAGAAGAGTTACAACTTGCTACTGTACCATTACACATAAGAGCAGTAGAGGGTACAATGGGGGAAGCTGGCGGCTGAGGAAGGAGATGCCAGAAACTAAGTAAAAGGAGCTGCAAAGGACTGGAGAGCTGAAGCTGAAGATGCTGCTGAAGCTGCCTGATGAGGGCAGAAAAAACTAAGTCCACAGCTCTTGACGACCTGGGCGGACTGGAGATTTGAGTCCGCCGACCTTGCCTGATCAACCTTGACGGTCTGAGAATTTGGAGGCTGCAGACCTTGCCTGATCAACCTTGACGGACTGAGAATTTGGAGGCTGCAGACCTTGCCTGATCAACCTTGATGGACTGAGAATTTGGAGGCTGCAGACCTTGCCTGATCAACCTTGACGGACTGAGAATTTGGAGGCTGCAGACCTTGCCTGATCAACCTTGACGGACTGAGAATTTGGAGGCTGCAGACCTTGCCTGATCAACCTTGACGGACTGAGAAAACTGAGTCCGCAGCCTTTGATCAAGGTGGCAGTTCTCCTCCTGCCCCCCCCCCCCAGAATGAGAGGTCTTGGGGGGTATTTATAGGCCCGGGGAGAATCTTTGAAGCGGGGCCCAGTGACGTCATCCTTGACGACCTCGGCGACCTGAGACGACCTCGGAGGACTTCAACCTGAAGAGCAGGAAGAGGGGGAGGCCTGAGGAGCAGACCCCCCCTGAGGGCAGGCGGCCTGAAGCCAGGCCGCCCCTAGGAAGGGCGGCCTGAGGCCAGGCCGCCCCTAGGAAGGACGGCCTGAGGCCAGGCCGCCCCTAGGAAGGGGCGGCCTGAGGCTAGGCCGCCCCTAAGGGGGGCGGCCTGAGGCCAGGCCGCCCCTGGGAAGGGCGGCCTGAGGCCAGGCCGCCCCTAAGGGGGGGCGGCCTGAGGCCAGGCCGCCCCTAAGGGGGGCGGCCTGAGGCCAGGCCGCCCCTAAGGGGGGCGGCCTGAGGCCAGGCCGCCCCTGGGAAGGGCGGCCTGAGGCCAGGCCGCCCCTAAGGGGGGGGGGGGGCGGCCTGAGGCCAGGCCGCCCCTGGGAAGGGCGGCCTGAGGCCAGGCCGCCCCTAAGGGGGGCGGCCTGAGGCCAGGCCGCCCCTGGGAAGGGCGGCCTGAGGCCAGGCCGCCCCTAAGGGGGGCGGCCTGAGGCCAGGCCGCCCCTGGGAAGGGCGGCCTGAGGCCAGGCCGCCCCTAAGGGGGCGGCCTGAGGCCAGGCCGCCCCTGGGAAGGGCGGCCTGAGGCCAGGTCGCCCCTAAGGAGGGCGGCCTGACGGCGGAAGCCTGGGGCCAGGCTGGACAGGGGAGCCGAGCCTTGCGATGGTTCGGTCGGGTGCCGGCACCGGCAGATCGAACCTGCAAACTGATATAGGTTTGCCTCCTGCAAGAAAGCAATGCTGCATGGTTAGCCTGGCCAAACCGCTTGGGCCAAAAAGGGAAAGCCGAGGCAGATCGCGATCCTCGGAGGGGGGTCCTTTGAGTGGACCGCGACTTGCGAGCTAGAGACCTTGGGAGGGGTCGCCGATTTTTGGGGGTTAACATAATCCCCGCACTTTTTTAAGTTCTGAAAGGAACTTCGAAAAAGTAGAAGACCCACAAAAATCATAATCCTCCCCTCAGTAATAAGGAGAGAAAAATTAGAGGTCAGGAGAGGTAGAACCTGATGTCCCTTCTCAAAAAAAATCTATCAGCGCCTATCTTTTGCCTGCGAAGAAAAAATTAATGCAGGCACAAAGAGGTACATCTTGCGTGTACCTGAGTTGCTTTTGTAAATGAGAAAGAGGATAACCGTCTTCTATTGAACTCTGCCAAAGTAGGGTGAGTGAGCAGAAAAAGAGAATAAGCTGCAAGTACCTGAGAGGAACTTGCTACTATCTGCTAGCTTCTGCAAAAGTAAGGTGAGCGAGCAGATAGAAAAAAGGAAAATAGACTGCAAGTATCTGAGAGGATCTTGCTATTATCTACTAGTCTATGCAAAAGGAGAGTAAGCAACAGATATGATAGGAGAGAAAACTAAGTTCACAAGTACCTGGGCGGAACCTGCGAATGTTGGCTGTTAACTGTTGGTATGATAAGACATAATCGGATAACAGAATAGATACCTGTCACACTCTGCTATCGATTGAGTAATGACCAGACCGCGATGATGACTGTCTCGCGTGATCAAGGTACAATGTCAACATAAAAATCCAGATCCGCGAGATAAGAAAATCCGAAATTAGATTCATGATGACATGGCTTGTTAATCCAGAAGATCCATATGCCTTAAATGATGTGTGATTAACATCTGATAGGAGAACTTGTTGACCATCATCTGGTAAGAGCTTATGCAGGTAGCGTATATAGGATGATCATAAGTCAAGGAAAGATGTTGCAGATTCTTGGAATAGGCTGGATTCAACCTGTAAGAAGGTAAAAAAGGAGAGAAAAGAGGCTACCCCCGAGGATGAATTAAAAGGTTGAATGCTGCCACAGGTGTTCCCCGTGGGCATTATGCATCACTTGCCAAAGTCATCCTGGGTGTAGTCCTAACCAAAGCGGGCTGGCCGCGCATCCTTTAGAAGGGCACAAATAAACAAGAAAAAACCCTAAGAAGGATCGACAGATGCACTGCTCTCTTGCCTCGGGTTACAAGCATCGCTGATCAATTAGACTAGTTGCGCCAAGTGGCCTATTGCTTGTCTGCGGATTGATCAGCAGAGTTGTGAGTCCCGCGGAGGCACGAATCGAGAGTACCATAGAGTGTTCGGCCGTCACAGTTGTGAGATGATCGAGGAGACAAGGCTACACTTGATCGCCATTACTTGTCAAGCAAAGATCATCGTAACTGTAACGTATCCCTAGCGGAGCACGATAGAACTATCGCAGGAGGCCTCCCCTAAGCACTCACACTGCGCTAGACATCGGCCGGGATCCGAAGCCCCGTCATCCTCCGCACGAGAGTTGAACGGCCCCCACTACACATATGAGAAAACTCCTCATCATATGTGGTCATTGTGGTTTTACGCCTGAGGACAATCTCGAGGGGGCACTGAGCAAGACTTGGCGATATCTCGGTGGTTCAGTGATCCCTTTGGCAAAGAGAAAAATATGGTGAAGAAGCATCACAAAAGGGGAACTGTGTCAGTATGAGATCTCTGACGTAAGCTTTATTGAATGAAAAATGAAACACTTAGAAGTGCTGAAAAGTAAAATGTTTGAAGAGTAAAGTAAAGGCAACCAGTCACGATCGTGAGGGGCTTTGAGGAACTGCGATTGGTCATAGCTGATGACACAAGAACTGTGTCCTCTTTGCTTCAAAATAGCCTTCCAAGGGGACCTTCGTCAACGACATCGATGCACTCACTTGCAAAATTAATGGACCCCAGACGGCCCTTGTCATGTATCTCTATGCACTCCGGCTGACCCTCAGCCACCTCCTTGCCCTTGGAGGTGGAAGGTTTTGAAGAATCAATTTTCTTGACCAGGTCGTTGATCTTGCCCTCGATGAGCAATCTTTCAACCAATCGCCGAAGGGCCTTGCAATCTTCAGTTAAATGACCTTTCTCTTTGTGGAATTCACAGAACGGGTCTGAATTTCTTGATCTCTGATTTGCCGGTTGGTAAGGCCTTTTGGGATATGCCTTATCCTTCATGATTTGGCTAACTTCTTGCATGACCTCATCTAGCTCAAATTCTGGCAGATCACCTTCTTGCTGCTGATGAACTGCAGCTGTTAGCGGAGATGATGTTGATAATGGTAGCAGCCGCTCTTGGGTACGATCATGGCCTTGGAAGGGGTGTTGATGATGCTGAAATCTTCTTGCTTTCCTAGAGAGAGGTGGAAAGTCTTTCCGAGGAGACCTCGGAGGTTGCTTGTAAGAAGAAGAATTTTTCTCTGATACCAGCCTGGAGACGAAGCTGGGGTTGCTCTTTTCACCGCGAATATACGAGTTGGCTAAACCAATCAACTCTTGATAAGTCCTCGGTGCTCGGACATTAGCTTCAAACTTTAGAGGGCCTTCACGCAGGCCGTGGATGAGAGCCACTCGGTACATTTCTTGATCAACGATCTCAATGTCCAAGATTTCTTTCTGAAAACGATCCACATAATGAGACCAAGTCTCATTCTCTCGCTGCCTGATCTCAAAGAGGGCTTCTGGACCGCCCTTCCTCTTTGAAGAGGTAGAAAACCTGAGCAGGAACTCCCTTCGCAAATCAATAAAGGAAGAGATTGACTGAGGTCGCAGTCCATAGAACCAGTCTCTCACTTGACCATCAAAGGTCGTTACGAGGAGCTTGCTCTTGGTAGCATCTGAAAGAGTCTTGAGAGCAACGGCTGATTCAAAGGCTTGAAGATGCTTGACAAGATCAGTCTCCCCAGTGTAAATGGGCAACTGTGGCTCTCGGAAGTTGACTGGAGTTGGTTCATACCGAACACTTTCTGTAAACGGCGATGGTTCTTCTGGTTCTACTGCATAAGGAAAGTAAGGAGCATGAGCAGTAGTTGCAAAAGGAGCAGGAGGATAGGAGTAAAAGGCTGCTGCGGGAGGAGCAAAGGCAGGAGCTGAAGAGGAGGGGTGACTTCCCTGAAAGTTCAAAAATCTGGCTGGACTTCCCCGGGCAGCCTCCCGGAAGAAGTTTTGACGAGCTGCAAACTCATCATCTTGAGATCGCAAAGGAGCCGCAGGTCCTTGCGGAAAAGTTGGAGTGTAAAGAGGAGGGTAGACCGGCGGATGAGCCGGTGGATAAACTTGAGGAGTCTCTGATGTTGGTGCTAGATTGACTGGAGGAACTGGCGCTGCTGAGGATTGAGCGACCAATTGCTGAGTGAGAGCTGCTAGAGTACGATTGATGGCTTGAAACTGTTGGGCAGTTTCTCTGCGAGATTGCTCTAAGGCCTCCCAAAGAGAATCATCACTGGGACTTGGAGAAAGACTCTCGGCTGGTTGATGGTCTGTCATGAGTAACCACTGCTTTCACTGTCTAATCGAGATCTGAAGGTCGCGTGTTAACTGTTGATGCGCGAAATGCGGTCCCAACCAGTTAACGGGTGTTCGATCTCACAGGCTAAGGATGAAGGAAGAAGGGTTGCGGGGATAGAGAGGAAGCTTGCTTGAGCGGAGGAGAAGCTTGCTCAGGTACTGTCGAGCAGACAGCTACTTGAGTGGTCAGCTTTGCAGGTTGATGCCGAGAGAGGAGAGAAGAAGAGAGGAGGCCGCTAGCAGCGGCAACAGCAGACTTCGCCCGCCGCGGCTTGAATGCCACTCTTGCGACGGGCTTTTCCTTTATTCAAGAAGAGTTACAACTTGCTACTGTACCATTACACATAAGAGCAGTAGAGGGTACAATGGGGGAAGCTGGCGGCTGAGGAAGGAGATGCCAGAAACTAAGTAAAAGGAGCTGCAGAGGACTGGAGAGCTGAAGCTGAAGATGCTGCTGAAGCTGCCTGATGAGGGCAGAAAAAACTAAGTCCACAGCTCTTGACGACCTGGGCGGACTTGAGATTTGAGTCCGCCGACCTTGCCTGATCAACCTTGACGGTCTGAGAATTTGGAGGCTGCAGACCTTGCCTGATCAACCTTGACGGACTGAGAATTTGGAGGCTGCAGACCTTGCCTGATCAACCTTGACGGACTGAGAATTTGGAGGCTGCAGACCTTGCCTGATCAACCTTGACGGACTGAGAATTTGGAGGCTGCAGACCTTGCCTGATCAACCTTGACGGACTGAGAAAACTGAGTCCGCAGCCTTTGATCAAGGTGGCAGTTCTCCTCCTGCCCCCCCAGAATGAGAGGTCTTGGGGGGTATTTATAGGCCCGGGGAGAATCTTTGAAGCGGGGCCCAGTGACGTCATCCTTGACGACCTCGGCGACCTGAGACGACCTCGGAGGACTTCAACCTGAAGAGCAGGAAGAGGGGGAGGCCTGAGGAGCAGACCCCCCCTGAGGGCAGGCGGCCTGAAGCCAGGCCGCCCCTGGGAAGGGCGGCCTGAGGCCAGGCCGCCCCTGGGAAGGGCGGCCTGAGGCCAGGCCGCCCCTAAGGGGGGCAGCCTGAGGCCAGGCCGCCCCTAGGAAGGGCGGCCTGAGGCCAGGCCACCCCTAGGAAGGGGCGGCCTGAGGCCAGGCCGCCCCTAAGGGGGGCGGCCTGAGGCCAGGCCGCCCCTGGGAAGGGCGGCCTGAGGCAAGGCCGCCCCTAAGGGGGGGCGGCCTGAGGCCAGGCCGCCCCTAAGGGGGGCGGCCTGAGGCCAGGCCGCCCCTAAGGGGGGCGGCCTGAGGCCAGGCCGCCCCTAAGG
Organism: Platanthera zijinensis; assembly: GCA_039513925.1. Taxonomy (NCBI): domain Eukaryota; kingdom Viridiplantae; phylum Streptophyta; class Magnoliopsida; order Asparagales; family Orchidaceae; genus Platanthera; species Platanthera zijinensis. The sequence goes on along the minus strand of CM077088.1, from coordinate 75,070,160 downwards.
GGGGCGGCCTGAGGCCAGGCCGCCCCTGGGAAGGGCGGCCTGAGGCCAGGCCGCCCCTAAGGGGGGCGGCCTGAGGCCAGGCCGCCCCTGGGAAGGGCGGCCTGAGGCCAGGCCGCCCCTAAGGGGGGCGGCCTGAGGCCAGGCCGCCCCTGGGAAGGGCGGCCTGAGGCCAGGCCGCCCCTAAGGGGGGGCGGCCTGAGGCCAGGCCTCCCCTAAGGGGGGCGGCCTGAGGCCAAGCCGCCCCTGGGAAGGGCGGCCTGAGGCCAGGCCACCCCTAAGGGGGGCGGCCTGAGGCCAGGCCGCCCCTGGGAAGGGCGGCCTGAGGCCAGGCCGCCCCTGGGAAGGGCGTCCTGAGGCCAGGTCGCCCCTAAGGAGGGCGGCCTGACGGCGGAAGCCTGGGGCCAGGCTGGACAGGGGAGCCGAGCCTTGCGATGGTTCGGTCGGGTGCCGGCACCGGCAGATCGAACCTGCGAACTGATATAGGTTTGCCTCCTGCAAGAAAGCAATGCTGCATGGTTAGCCTGGCCAAACCGCTTGGGCCAAAAAGGGAAAGCCGAGGCAGATCGCGATCCTCGGAGGGGGGGGGGGTCCCTTGAGTGGACCGCGACTTGCGAGCTAGAGACCTTGGGAGGGGTCGCCGATTTTTGGGGGTTAACACCGATGATGGTCTCTATGTTGCCCACCATCTGCCTTCCCCCACCGGCTCCCTGTGGCAGGTTTTGCGATTCTCTTTCTTGGCCGGGCAATGTTTGAGGCTTCTGCGTGCATCCTTGTAGGAATCTTCCCAAGACTCCCTCGCGGACTATGCGCTTGATCTCATTTTTCAGCCTGACAAACTCTTCGGTAGTGTGCCCTGTTCCGCGATGGTAGTCGCAATACTTTGAGTGATTGTTTATGGGATTTGGTAGCAGTGCTTTCGGTCGGAGAAGTGTTGGATCGTCTTGAATCGTGAAGAGCACATTCGTCCGCGAGGTATTTAGCGAAGTATACCCTTGTGGAGAGTGTTGCCCCATATCTCTTTGGGGATTGCAGCGATGTTTGTCATTGCAACGCTCCTCGTCGTGCCCATCTTATTGTCTTCGGGGAGCTTGCTCCTGGTCTCTTTTCCTCTTTTGCAGAGCTTCGAATTGTTACATGTGTGCCTCGATCGCCTCGTTGGCTGTGATTTGTTCTTCGACTCTATGTACCAGGTCAGGGTAGCTGGGTACTGTTTCCCTCATTAATGCTGAGTAGAATCCAGTAGGGCGGAGCCCTTTAAGGAAGACTCCTCTCAGAAGATCGGGGTCCACCCCCGAGATTTGTTGTGCTTCCGTGGTAAATCGGCGGAAGAATTCCTTCAGAGACTCGTCTTCATTTTGACGGATTCCTGATAAGTGGGAGGGATCTCGAATGATTCTGCGGTTAGCCACGAACTGATCTCCAAAATGACATGCCAATTCTGCAAAGTTCTCGACGGTCCCTCCTGTCAGAATGGAACCAGGTACGGGTCTGTCCCTCTAAGGTTGTCGGGAACACTTGGCAGTGCAATTCATCGGGCGCGTTGTAGATTTGCATGATGGTGGTGAAGTGGCTGATGTGCTCTAATAGATCTTCCGTCCCATCTAACATTTCGATGTTCGGGAGCTTGAATCCTTGCGGGATTTGATGAGCTAGAATTTGTTGCAAGAGTGGGGAACCTTGGAGTATGGGGCGGCGGGAGAAGGCGTCTCGCTGTCCAACTCGTCCATACTCTTGAGAGATCACCTCGCAAATTTCTTCGCGGGCAAGCCTTCCTTCCACCGGGGCTCTAGGGACTTCTTCCAGGTGATGGCGATGGCCGCCCTCAATGCTACAATGCGCGGGATGCGCTGTGCTGGTGGTGTCGGAGTAATCTTCTAACACTTCATTCCTGTTGGGAACTTGCTGTGTTGGGTCATGATTTTGAGCAGGCGGCGGAGGGATGACCGGCGTTGCTAGTTGCAGGGGATCTTGACGAGCTCCTTAGTTTCTGAGCAGGGTGAGCAATTCAACTTGATGCTCCTCCATTTGGCGCACCCGCCCTTCGAGGGCGGTTACGAGAGCAAGACTTCTGGAACTAGGGCTGCGTTGAACGGCAAGTGAGGAGGGGTTGGCTCAACATGCCCTTCGGAGACCGAACCTTCGGTGATGCGGGTACTTCTTCTTGCCATTAGCTGGTAGTCTTGAGTATCGTTGTGCAACAGATACTGTCTTCGAAAATCTTCAAAGAATACTGGGAACTGTTTTCCATTAACGACGCCAAACTGTTGCGGCCTAACTCGACGTTCCGGTCGGACCGGAATAACCTGGACCACCTTAGCTCTCGGAATGGTCGAGCGCACACACAGTCAATGAGATGAATCGATCGTATGAATGAAGTTTTAACGTGGAAAAATCCTTCAACTGGATAAAAAAACCACTTGAACTGATATGTGCCGGTCAAAGTCCACTAATTCCCTATTGTTACAGCTTGTCTGTTGAATCGAGGGCGACAGACCGCTGCTCGTTACAATTTGGAGATGATAGAACACTTAGCACTCGGCAGACGACAGTCCGTCTCGTCCGACGTTTGTTACAAATTGCGTTTTGCAGCGATAGGCTTTGCTGGGCATCACGCTGACACTGAACGTAGGAGCGGAGCACTTGAGTTTGCGGTTGCGGAGGCCTCCCGGAAGTAGAGAGATCAGACTTTTTTAGGTGGCTTGAAAGTGGCTTGAACGCGGCTTGGAGATGGCTTGAATGCGGCTCGAGAGTGGCTCGAATGCGGTTTGAGTGTTGCTCGTAGGAGAAATATGACAGAGCTTCGGCCTGAGGAAGAAGAAAGCTCGGAGGAAAAAAGGTGAGAAATGAGAAGGCATGTGAATGCTTTTATAGCCTCCAGGAGATGATTATGGTGGTTACGCGACTATCTGCACATCATAATCATCATCATAAATATTTTTGTCATAGTTTAGGGACGCATATTAGGATAATTGATTTTGTTATTCGTACATCAATTAATTTAATAATGAAATTTCCCCTCTAACCTGACGGTTAGTGGGTGGTTACACGCGAATTGGACGACGGAGAACGACCCAAAAAGATCGGACAGTGGGGACGGACTCCTGTGATCGGACGGTGCACAACGGAGAACGACCCAACTTGATCGGACGTTTTATTGTGCTCGCTTCTGACCGCGCGCGGGCCCTTGCATGACTGTGTGTCTGGTGCGTGTGCGTGCTCGGGTGCGTCGTACAGTTTTAATTTTTACTAGGCGACGCGCCTTTATGTGCTCAATGGAAGCGGATGACTTTTGAATTGCAGACTTTTTAGTCTAAGTTTATTTTTAATTTTTTGTGACAGGGCTCGAAGCGTACTGCGATGCCGATGTGTCTTCGCTCCTCCCTTACCGACGATCAAGTTGCAATTTGGAGGAGAAGGTTCGGTCTGCCTGCCATCCTTGAAGTGAAGATACCGCGTGTTGAGAAGGTTCAAAATCCCCCTCGTGACTGGTTGACGAACTGCGAGACCACTTTGAGATCGGGATTTCGATTCCCCCCATGCGAGGAAGTCATCGAGATTCTGAAATTTTGCGGCGTGCCGATTTCTTAGTTTACTCCCTTGGGGGTACTACGCCTCATGGGGTTGGTTGTCTTCTTTCGCGAACATGACGGAAAACTTTCTTTGGACTTCTTCCGAGATTGGTGCAATGTTCGCTCTGATGGTGATGAGCGTATGGAGATTCATAGTAACAAGAGCTGGCTTGACTTTGAGATTCGGACGGACCGCCACCATGGAAATACTTTATTTGGTTATTGCAGGAACTCTTAGGGCTTGCCAGAGTTATGGAATGTTTTGCCTGATCGTTATCATCGTCAAAAGGGGAGAGAGCGGAAGTTCTCCTGTGCTTGGGTTTTTAGAGTCTTGCGAGTTGGCGGACCGTCTGTTCAGTATTTCTTCGTTTGTGGAACATGTGAAAGTAGCGAACAAACGACTAAAAAACAAGCCAGAAACTTGAATAATTGAAATTTTTATTATTCAAAAAGATATCATTTACAAAGGTATGACCTCCCTTTTATATAACGGAGGAGAGATGAGAGAGTACTAACTAACAATGTGGGACTAAAGCTATACAGAATCTGAGCGGCTAGAACAACAGACCGAACAGGCCGCGCGGTTAGACAATGTGCTAACCGCTCGGTAATACCAGAAGCAAGAGAGAGAGAGAGATGCGGTAGGAGACCGCTAGACCGCCCGGTTTCCAAGCCACCGGAGATAAACCGCCAGACCGCCGGACTACAAACAGCAACAGCCTGGATATCAAACTGCTGGAGAGTAACCGCTAGACCGCGCGGTCTACAACCCGCCAGGCTCAAACCGCCAGACCGCCCGGTCTTATACTTCAACACTCCCCCTCAAGCTGGAGCATAGATATCAATCATGCTCAGGTTGTCACAAATGTGGAAGAAGGAAGTAGAAACCGGTTTGGTGAAGATATCCGTCAACTCTTTGTCGAAGGTGACGAACGGAGTGCAAAACTGTCTATTCAAGACCTCTTCTCGGATGAAATGGCAGTCGACTTCTATATGTTTCGTTCTCTCATGGAAGACCGGATTTTTTGATATGTATATAGCGGCCTTGTTATCACAGAACATAGACAGAGGATAATCATAGACCTCTCCTAGGTCAAGCATGAGAGCCCGCAACCATTTTAACTCACACGTGGTTGACGTCATACTCCGGTATTCGGCTTTTGTACTGGACCTTGAGACAACAGACTGCTTCTTGCTCTTCCATCTCACAAGATTACCTCCAACAAATGTGCAAAAACCTGATGTAGATTTACGGTCACCTTTATCATCCGCATAGCTTGAGTATGAGTAGGCTTCAACTCTCAGATGACCATGCTTCTGAAAGAGTAGCCTTTTTCCCGGTACTGCTTTGACATACTCTAGTATCTTCAAGGCAGATTGAAGATGACATTCCCTGGGAGCTTGTGTGAACTGACTGACCTTGCCTACAACATAGGCGATGTCGGGTCTGGTCACGGTGAGATAAATGAGTTTGCCCACCAAACGTCTATACCTCGTGACATCAGATATAAGAGGTGAGTCATCTGTCCATGTTTTGTCCTCTCTAGTAGCCATGGGATACCGGGCCGGTTTGGCACCGGTTAATCCTGCCTCTTGTAGAAGATCAAGAGCATACTTCCGTTGGGAGAGAATCAACGAGTCGGGCTTCCGAGAGATTTCTATCCCCAAAAAATATTTTGGGGAGCCCATATCCTTCGTGACTAGGTGTTGACGGAGGTGTTTCTTTGTCAAGTCCACCCCAGCCTGGTCATTGCCGGTAAGAAGAATATCATCCACATACACCGCCAAAACCACAAGGCCCGATGCGGTTTTGCGAATAAACAATGAGTGATCGACCAAACTTCTTGTAAATCCAATGGCAGCCACAATGCCACTAATCTTGTCGAACCATGCCTGAGGGCTCTGTTTTAGGCCGTAGATGGCCTTCTTCAACTGGCATACCCGTGTCTCCCCCTGAGCAACATACCTAGGAGGTTGCTCCATGTAGACGTCCTCCTGAAGATCCCCATAGAGAAAGGCATTCTTGACATCAAGCTGGGAAATAGCTCAATCCTTGTTGACGGTCACAGAGAGAAGAACTTGGATGGTGCTGAGGCGAGCAACTGGGGAGAAAGTATCAAAGTAGTCAACTCCATAAGTCTGAGTAAAGCCTTTGGCCACCAGCCGGGCTTTATAACGATCCACAGTGCCGTCTGGGCGAAACTTCACAACAAACACCCAGCGACAGCCAACCACATCAGTACCTACTAGTGGAGGAACAAGGGTCTAGGTACCCCTTTCAGTAAGAGTGGCGATTTCCTCATCCATGACAGATTTTCAATGAGGAATAACAAGAGCCTCCTGGTAAGTGTGGGGAGTGGTAATAGCCGAGATAGCCAAAGCAAAACACCTGCGAGAAGGAGTAAGCCGATCATAGGAAACAATAGCCGCAAGAGGGTGTTGGGTACACGCACGCACCCCTTTGCGAAGAGCAATGGGAAGATCCAAGTCGACTCGTGTCTCAGGGACCGGAGCGTCCGTGGCGGAGAAAGCTGGCCCGAGACTAGAGAGACGGCTGCGGAGAAGGGGGTATAACAGAGAGAGGAGGAGACGACGGAGGAGATGATATAGGATGGGAGATGTCGATATGCGTGGAAGAAACACAGAGTGATGGTGGAGAGTCAGAGACATCGGGAGGAAGGGGGGATTGAGAAGAGAAGTAGGACGCATTCTCGAAGAAGGTGACGTCCGCGGAGACAAACTGTTTGCGCAAAATCGGGTCAAAGCAACAATAGCCTTTTTGAGTGGTCGAGTAACCCAAAAAAGACACATTTTGTGGAACGTGAGGAAAGCTTGTCACGGGTAGCGGAAGGAGCATGCACAAAAGCCGTACACCCAAAAATACGGAGAGGGAGAGGAAAGGGTTCCTTGCCCTGGTAGAGAATGGAGAAGGGGGTCTTGCCATGGAGAACCATGGAGGGAATGCGATTGATGAGATAGCAGGCGAGGAGAACAACATAACCCCAGTAGGAGCGAGGCACCTGCATCTGCGTCATGAGGGTGCGAGCGACATCGAGAAGATGCTGGTTTTTACGTTCCGCCACCCCATTTTGCTGGGAGGTATAAACACAGCTGGTCTGATGAATAAGACCATGTTGCATACAAAAAGAGGAGAACTCATGACTGAGATACTCTTTAGCATTATTAGAGCGAAGTACTTTAATAGAAAGATCAAACTGAGTTTTAATCATATAATAAAAAGATTGTCATACAGAAAGTAGTTCAGAGCGATCTTTTAATAGATACACCCAGGTACATCTAGAGAAATCATCAATAAAAGTTACAAAGTACGCACTACCCCGACCAACGGTGAGAGTAGGAGCAGGACCCCAGACATCAGAATGAATGAGATCAAACGGGCGAGAGGAACCACGACCTTGCTTCGGTGGGAAGGAGGAGCGGTGATGTTTGCCAAGCTGACACACATCACAGTCAAGCAGAGGACTGGTGTGAGGTAAGTGGGGCAGAAGATGACGAAGAATCCGAGGAGGAGGATGTCTAAGGCGAAGATGTCATTGAAGCAGATCAGTAGAAGAGGAAGAGAAGACAGACAGAGCGGAAACGTTGTCGAGGAAGTAGAGGTCGCCGCTCTCAGTCCCAGTAGCAATCGTCCGTTGGGTCCTCGGGTCCTGAAAATAATAAGAAGTAGGAGTGAATAAGACAGGGCACTGAAATTGCTTGCATAAAGTAGTAACAGATAATAAGTTACAAGGGAACTTCGGGACATAGAGGGTGTCCGTTAAGCGAAGCGATGGGGTGACTTGAACCATGCCCGTCCCATGAACCGGGGATGGTGAACCATCAGCAACAAGAACCGGGGGCAACCGATCATGCGCTTCTAGGAGAGAGAAGCATTGTGGATTGCTGGTCATGTGATTTGTAGCACCAGAGTCAATCAGTCATTTACCTTGGGTAACGACGTGAGCACTACCTGAGATTGTGGCTACAGAGGCAGATGGCCGAGAGGAGGCAGAGGTTGAGGAAGATGTGTCACCAGAAGGGCGAAGATGAGGATGTTTCTGCCAGCAGCGGTCAACAGAATGGCCGGTACGACCACAGTGAGAGCAGAGGAATCTGGACGAACCGCGCCCTCCAGACTAGCTGCGGCCACTAGGGCCACCCCGTTGAGCTTGGTGAGCATAGGAGTCCTGTGGAGGAGGGGAGGACAACAGAGGGCGCTGGAACAGCGAAGTAACAACGGCGATGCGAGCCGCAGTGACATCCAAGGTGGGAGACTCTGCTTCACCCAAGATCTGCTGGCGGATCATATCAAAAGACTCGGGGAGTCGGAGAAGATAACAAACAACCAGGAGCTCCTGGAAGTGTTTGTGCTGCTCGGCCAAGTCCGCGGAGAAGGGGCGATTCTGGAGGATCTCGGTGCCAAGAGCCTGAACTTGCTGATAAGCCGCAACATGAGACATGGAAGGACAAGCGAAGAGATCCGCATAGAGAGTATAAATGTGGGATGTCTTGGCCCCCTTCGAGTAGAGAGCAGCAAGGTGAAGCCATGCGGCCTTGACCGTCTCATCATGGCGTATGACGGGAAGGCATTCATCAGAGAGTTTGTTTGCCAGCCAAGTGCGGACAAGGGCATCACTCGCATCCCAATCCTCAAATTAAGCAGAGTCTGAAGGAGGAGGGTCATCGGTGAGGTGATGACGTTTGCGCTGAGAGCGAAGGAGAAAGGTGAAAGAGACGCTCCAATCCGGATAATTGGAACCAATAAGTTTAGAAATTGTGTCAAGGTTTCCGGAAGGAGTAGGAGGAGGAGGCGGAGCCGGATTGGCGACAGGAGTGGTGGCAGTTGAAGCTCAGAAGGAGACATATGAGAAAGGAACGGGAAGCCGCACGGTTAGGAAACAAGCCGCGCGGTTAGGAAACAAGAGCTCGGCAGCGGTCACGATGTCAGACACCAGCGGCCAGAATAGCCACGACCAAGCCGCAGAACCAAGCAGAGGGAAAGAAGTCGAGCGGCTAGAAGGTAGCCCGTGCGAACAGAAGGACGATCCGCTTGGAGACAAACAGATCGCGGCGACAGATCGCGACGAGAAGACGGGGAAATAAAGAGGTCGCGCACACACAGGGCAACGACAAGGAGAGAAGGAAGCCGCGCGAACAGGGCACAAGCCGGCGGAAGAAACAAGTCGCGAGGACAGGTCGCGAGAAGAAGCAAGCCGTGCGGTTAGGGCACGCGGTTAGAGAGGCCGGACAGAATCAGGAGGAGATCGAGTCCTCTGATACCATGTGAGAACCCACCCATGTGAGAACCCAGCCCTCTACTTGCCATTAGGCTCGGCAGCGGTGGTTACGCCAAATCGGACGGTCGGGGACATTTCCAACCGATCGGACGGTGGGAGCGGGACTCCACGGGTGGCCGGCGAACTTCCTGCCAAGTTCGCCGGCGAGGGGAGGATTGCGGACGGCGGCCGGGGAGGAGCGGCTCGGGCGGCCGCTCCCTTGGCCGCGTCGTCGGCCGAGGAAGGGGGCGGCCAGGGGGACCGCCCCCGTGCCGGCGGCCAAGGGAGGGGGCGGCCCGGGCGGCCGCGCCGGTGGCCGAGGGAGGAGCGGCCCGGGCGGCCTCCCCCTTGGCCGCGCCGGCGCCCGAGGGAAGAGCGGCCTGGGTGGACGCCCCCTTGGCCGCGCACTTGGCCGAGGGAGGGGCGGCCCGGGCGGCCACCCCATTGGCGCCACCGTCAGCCGAGGGAGGGGAGGTCGCCTCCTTGGCCGCCCCGTCGACCGAGGGAAGGGGCGGGTGGCCGGCCGCCCGCCGCCGACGAGGTGGGGCTCGCGGCGGTTTGCCCACTACGCATGATGGGATCGGTGCGCGGGGGATCGGGCGTGGTGATCGCGCGCGCGATCAATCTCATGATCCAACTTCTTTTGAGGTGAAGATCGTGGGTGTGGAGTTATGTGCACACCTAATGTTATAAAATGAGTCTCATCCCCAACACTAAGCATATGCACCCAAAATATTTTAAAAGATTATTTATCATAGAGTGAGAGGATAAAATTTATCCCTCCTAAACATGTATAATTCGAGTTTTTATTTGAAGAGTATTATTAAAAAAAAAGATTGTCATGAAAAATAAGATACAAAAGTCATCATTTTCCTAAACATATACAAATAGAAAAAATGAGGTGAGGATAAAATTCATCGCCTCAAATATAAGAACTCTTCTTATGCCAATTTTATTGATCCCTCCCCTAGCCAATATAATTTATATAGATTTAAATTAAAATATTAAGAAAGCATAATTAGTAGGATGTTTTTTCTTTAAATTTCTTTCAAGTTGAAGTTTTTATAATTCTAATCTAATTTTGTCTGTAAATCATTAAAATTTTTGTTTGCTAGTTAAATATTTTGAGAAGTCTTAGTTAAATATTTTTCTTTTTTCATTTTATTTTCATAATTGGGATTTATCTCTCTAATTCTTAAATTTTATTTCTACCTTACTTTTGATTTAAATAAAATTTTAACTTAATTAAAATTTTTATTAAAATTTTTTAAATCACTACAAGAAAAACCTTAACCAACAATGAGCAAAATTCATTATTAATTAGTAAAATTTCTTACTAATTTTAATTAGCAAGAATTTTAGGATTACAAAAATTCCTAATTAATATGACCCAAGCTAATTTTAATTACAAATTTATTTCTTGTTAATAAGCAAGTATTTTTAGCAAGATATTTTATCTTTCCTAAATTAGCAAAAAAATTTAACTTTGTTATTAATATCTTTTTTATTTATTCTATTAAACTAAAATAATATTTATATAAAAACCAAAAAATACACCTTTAATGGTGTTTTGTTGTGAATCGAACCCCCAACATATTACAAACAATAAACTGTGTTTAACCCAATCACCTACCTAGCTTATCTCTTGTAAGGAGGGGATAATACACACACACCTAGAAACGTTTATATAATTAAAAAGTTTAAATAGTTTATGAAATTTGATGGGTTCCCCCTATAATTTTTGGATCTAACCAGAAAAGCTCGGACCAAGGATGCTTGGGGAAGACCAACCCGACCGAACAAGTCGCACCGGCCAAGAACCACTACCAAGTCCCAGAGACACCCGAGAAGAGGGCAAAGCCAAACACGCACCTCGCAGGCGCGCAAGCGCTCGCCCGCAGCACAAGCGCGCGCCACGAGCGCGCCGCTCCCGCGCACAATGCCAGTGCGCAGCTCTAGCTCACGCCGACGGTCGTCGCCTCCACTGGCGACCCTCGCCACCCCCGGCTTCCTCCTTCGTCGCAGGCCACCTCCGGTTGCCGTCGCCGCCTCTGGGAACCTTTCCCAGGCCGTCCGAACTGCCCGGAGGGAAGGGGACACTCTCGTCATTTTGGCAAAAATGATGATCAAGGTGATCAAAACGAAGCGACATCATTCGTCAGCACAAATCAATCCCCGACGCAATTACCATCATGACCCTCCAGGAAACTATAAATAGGCTCTCATTTGAAGACAAGCAACTCCAGAGGCAAGAAATAGCTCTGAGGTTTCCGGCGAGGTCGTGGACTTATGACGATTCTCTGCTCAGGAATTCTCTTCACTCTCCTCCTTGCGCTCAGGCTTCAGCACGCCCCATGTCACGTCAACCGACTTCGGAAGAGCGCTCCCATCAAAGCTCCGCATCAACGAGAGCGCTCCCTCCAGAAGCTCTGTGGACTTGGAGAATTTTCTAGCCGGAATGCTCTCACCCAGGTTCCGCGAGCTCATCAATACTCGAAGGTCGGAGCGCTTCCATCGAAGTTCAGAGGACTTGACCATTTTTCCTCATTTTCTGTACTTGTAACAGAGTAGAGGCCTATCGCCCTCCGAGATGAAATCAAACTATGTAAAACTCCAAGAAGCTAGTGGATTTCGGTTTGGCACAGTTCCAATCACGTGGTTTTTAACCGTTTCTGGATTTACACGTAAAAAACGTCTCTTGTCATTTGTTGCGTTTATTTTGACTGTTTGCACGCCCGGTCCGAATTCGAGCTAAGGCGGTCTGATTTCTCCGAACCGGGAAAATACTAGACGACCCGCAACAAAGTATATAAATAAGTATAATTGTGTATATATATAGTTCTATATAATATTTAAATATATGTGTATGTCTAGCTAGCCTATAATCTCTACAGTAAATAAAAGATTTAATGGCATAAAATCATACTGACCAAATAACGTCAGAATCGAACCAAACGAATTTTGTTGATCTCGTATTGACCATTCGAGTCCAATGCAACTAACAAGAGTCAATTTCGAGTTTATTTGCTCGAAATGGCATTTCATTGTTAAGGCGACATGTAATTCTACTTAAAACGGTCATCTACATCAAATAACATCGGAATAACATCGGAATAACCTCGGATTGAAATGAAATGAGTTCTGTTACACTCGTATCGCTTATATGAGTCTAACAATATTACTCAAAATGGTCAATGTGCTCAATATTCTAATTCGGCGTCGTTGTGTCGCACAACAATACACAAAACGGTCATTTTCTCTAAAAGACCTCAGATCGAAACAAGTGGTGTTGCACTCGTATCAACTATACGAGTCTACTGCAACTGACAGAAGTCAATTCAGAGCACTTATACTCGGTATCATAACTCGACGTCGTTGTGACGCATAACATTACTCAAAATGATCATTTTCTCTAAATGACCTCAGATTTAAACAAAACGGGTTCAGTTGCACTCGTATCGACTATACGAGTCCAACGCAATTGACAAAGATCGATTTGAAGCACATATGCTTAATATCCTAACTCAGCATTGTTGTGATGCACAACACTACTCAATATGGTTATTTTCACTAAAATAGCCTCGAATTGTAACAAAATGAGTTCAGTTGCACTCGTATCGACTATACGAGTCCAATACAACTGACGAATGTCAATTCAGAGTATATATGTTCAATACACCTCATAGCTTTTAAGTTACTGTGTAAGTGATCATGTCTCTTTTATTGTGTACAACCCCGTATTCGCTGAGTGGAACCTTGGGCCCAGGTGAGTCAATTCAGGCGAGTTAAGCAGGCGGGAAGGCTCCCGCCCAAGAGTAGGCGAGTAGGGAGGGCAAACCCGCACTCGACCAGTCAACTCCTAAGCCTTTCGTCACGGTAGGCGGAAAGGCTTCCGCCTGATAAGCGGAAAGCCCGCGGAGATAGGCAAGAGGGCTCCTGTCTAGTGTGTTCCAGGGGTAGGATTATCTGGATTCCCTTAGCGGACTGCGTTTAGATCCTCAAAACAGTGTTCGCCGAGCGGGCCCGCTTCCGCCAGGCACGACGAGCTAGCCACGCGAGCCAATTCCTCTGGCGCTGAGTGAAGCTTGTTCTGTCGACGCTTTCGGACCTTGGCGTTGAATGAAGCTTGTTCTGTCGATGCTTTCGGAGCTTGGCATTGAGTGAAGATTGTTCTGTCGACGCTTTTGGAGCTTGGCGTTGAGTGATGCGTGTTCTGTCGACGCTCTCGGAGCTTGGCGTTGAGTGAAGCTTGTTCTGTCGACGCTTTCGGAACTTGACGTTGAGTGAAGCTTGTTCTGTCGACGCTTTCGGAGCTTGACGTTGAGTGAAGCTTCGCTATTTGCAGGCATTGAGTGAGACCCTTCCAGAACAACATTCGCCCAAGGGGGGGGGGGCGAAGAGGCTCCCGCCCACAGCAGATAGGGTGGCTCTTGCTTTAAGAGGGCGCGAAAAGTCTTGCCCATAATAGGCGAGAGGCCTTTAGATCCCGCATTCACCCATAATGGGGGTGCCACGGAGGCGAGTACCTGGCTTACCCAGCACTCGCCCCTTTTGGCGAGTGGTGCCTTCATGTGTCACTCGCCAAGTGGGGTCCAGAGGTAAAATTACCTGGATGCCCTTGTAGGGCTGCAAATAGCCTTCCAGAACAGTGGAGTTTGGCTGTTGGCAGACCACTTTTGGCTGCATATAGTAATTTAGAATAGCGGAGCTACGTTGTTGGCAGACCAACTTTTTGGAATCTATAAATAGACTCACAGGATATCTCAGAAAGCAAGCTTTCTCATTTTCTCAAGTCTTTAGGCGCTTTCTGAGATATCCTTAGATCAGCACTGGCTAAGGAGGGGAAGCGCGCTGAGATCTTCCGGGTTAGTGGAGGGACTTCCGTGTTGAAGCCTAGGGTCAGTTCATTAGTTCTAGCTACTGGTCAAGAGCCTAAGTCTGGGAGAAGTAGGTGTAAGCTACACCCCAGGGTCCGGACTCCAGTTGGGACCAGTTTTTGGCTCCAACATTTCTGGTGCGGTGAGCGCGGACCATAGCGGACACAAGACTATCTCGAACTAAGCTTCATAGCCAGAGGCAAGGACGAGGGAGCTGGCTCGGGAGGTTCTCCACCCCCGATGAGTGGGGTGACGTTGGGGATGCTGGAGGACTTCAGGCGGGAAGTCTTGCAAACCATCCATTTGGCATTCGCCGCGAGACGCGAGTGGGCTACGCCCCCTGTTCCTGTGGTTATGGCCCCTTCTTCGGGCGAGAACGCTCCTGGACAGCGTCCTGGGAAGGAGATCCCGGCGGAAAGTGGCTAGAGGGATATCGTCGGGCGAGAAATCTTCTTGGGGCATGCTAGTGCAGATAGGGTTAGCGAGCCAAGGCCACGAGAAGTACCCACTCGCCCGGTTGGGGGAGGAAGCCCTTTCAGCAAGTTGATTGTCTCGGCCCCGATTCCTGACGGGTTTGGGGAATCAGATATCTCTTACTACACGGGTAGGGATGACCCAGTGCAACATGTTCAGTGGTTTGAGGATGTCGTTTCCATAAGGCAGATGCCAGACGCCTGCAAGTGCAGGCTCTTTGCCATCACTTTGAAGGAGAAAGCAAGGGACTGGTTTCACCAGCTTCCCGCAAGTTCCATCTACTGCTTTGAAGATATGCGTCGAGGGTTCCTGTTGAGGTTCTCAACTTCAAAGAAGAGGAAGAAGGGGCGGAGTGCTTGTTCGCAATCAAGCAGAAGCCGAAGGAAACACTGGGGCACTATGTCGATCGGTTCCAAGAAGAGATCCTTCTGGTTCAGGAGGTTCCGGGGTACACGTTGATGTTCGCCTTCACCCTGGGTTTGAGGTCAGGATTCTTCAGCATGGAGCTGAAAAGAGTACCCCCCCCCCTCTCTTTTGAAGAGCTGATAGAGAGGGCGGCGAAGGAGATAGTGATCGAGATGGCCAACCCGGCATTCGCCAAGAAGCTGACCAAGTTAGCAGAGGAGGATGTGAAGGAGCCGGGAGCAGGGAGGCAGAGAGCGGAGAGGAGAAGATAAGAGCCCTGAGGTCAGGGGAACCAGGGGCATCATCAAGGTTGGGGGCATAGGGAGTCGAACAACTGGTTGGCCCAGAGGGAAGGGGGCACTCTCGTCATTTTGGCAAAAATGATGATCAAGGTGATCAAAACGAAACGACATCATTCGTCAGCACAAATCAATCCCCGACGCAATTACCATCATGACCCTCCAGGAAACTATAAATAGGCTCTCATTTGAAGACAAGCAACTCCAGAGGCAAGAAATAGCTCTGAGGTTTCCGGCGAGATCGTGGACTTATGACGATTCTTTGCTCAGGAATTCTCTTCACTCTCCTCCTTGCGCTCAGGCTTCAGCACGCCCCATGTCACGTCAACCGACTCCGGAAGAGCGCTCCCATCAAAGCTCCGCATCAACGAGAGCACTCCCTCTAGAAGCTCTGTGGACTTGGAGAATTTTCTAGCCGGAATGCTCTCACCCAGGTTCCGCGAGCTCATCAATACTCGAAGGCCGGAGCGCTTCCATCGAAGCTCAGAGGACTTGACCATTTTTCCTCATTTTCTGTACTTGTAACAGAGCAGAAGCCTATCGCCCTCCGAGATCAAATCAAACTATGTAAAACTCCAAGAAGCTAGTGGATTTCGGTTTGGCACAGTTCCAATCACGTGGTTTTTAATCGTTTTTGGATTTACACGTAAAAAACGTCTCTTGTCATTTACTGCGTTTATTTTGACTGTTTGCACGCCCGATCCGAATTCGAGCTAAGACGGTCTGATTTCTCCGAACCGGGAAAATACTAGACGACCCGCAACAAAGTATATAAATAAGTATAATTGTGTATATATATAGTTCTGTATAATATTTAAATATATGTGTATGTCTAGCTAGCCTATAATCTCTACAGTAAATAAAAGATTTAATGGCATAAAACCATACTGACCAAATAACGTCAAAATCGAACCAAACGAATTTCGTTGATCTCGTATTGACCATTCGAGTCCAATGCAACTAACAAGAGTCAATTTCGAGTTTATT
Organism: Platanthera zijinensis; assembly: GCA_039513925.1. NCBI lineage: Eukaryota > Viridiplantae > Streptophyta > Magnoliopsida > Asparagales > Orchidaceae > Platanthera > Platanthera zijinensis. Next base: position 75,054,273 of record CM077088.1, on the reverse strand, counting down.
TGCTCGAAATGGCATTTCATTGTTAAGACGACATGTAATTCTACTTAGAACGGTCATCTACATCAAATAACATCGGAATAACCTCGGATTGAAATGAAATGAGTTCTGTTACACTCGTATCGCTTATATGAGTGTAACAATATTACTCAAAATGGTCAATGTGCTCAATATTCTAATTCGGCGTCGTTGTGTCGCACAACAATACACAAAACGGTCATTTTCTCTAAAAGACCTCAGATCGAAACAAGTGGTGTTGCACTCGTATCAACTATACGAGTCTAATGCAATTGACAGAAGTCAATTCAGAGCACATATACTCGGTATCATAACTCGACGTCGTTGTGACGCATAACATTACTCAAAATGATCATTTTCTCTAAATGACCTCAGATTTAAACAAAACGGGTTCAGTTGCACTCGTATCGACTATACGAGTCCAACGCAATTGACAAAGATCGATTTGGAGCACATATGCTTAATATCCTAACTCAGCATTGTTGTGATGCACAACACTACTCAATATGGTTATTTTCACTAAAATAGCCTCGAATTGTAACAAAATGAGTTCAGTTGCACTCGTATCGACTATACGAGTTCAATACAACTGACGAATGTCAATTCAGAGTATATATGTTCAATACACCTCATAGCTTTTAAGTTACTGTGTAAGTGATCATGTCACTTTTATTGTGTATAACCCCGTATTCGCTGAGTGGAACCTTGGGCCCAGGTGGGTCAATTCAGGCGAGTTAAGCAGGCGGGAAGGCTCCCGCCCAAGAGTAGGCGAGTAGGGAGGGCAAACTCGCACTCGACCAGTCAACTCCTAAGCCTTTCGCCACGGTAGGCGGAAAGGCTTCCGCCTGATAAGCGGAAAGCCCGCGGAGATAGGCAAGAGGGCTCCTGTCTAGTGTGTTCCAGGGGTAGGATTATCTGGATTCCCTTAGCGGACTGCGTTTAGATCCTCAAAACAGTGTTCGCCGAGCGGGCCCGCTTCCGCCAGGCACGATGAGCTAGCCATGCGAGCCAATTCCTCTGGCGCTGAGTGAAGCTTGTTCTGTCGACGCTTTCGGAGCTTGGCGTTAAATGAAGCTTGTTCTGTCGATGCTTTCGGAGCTTGGCATTGAGTGAAGCTTGTGCTGTCGACGCTTTTGGAGCTTGGCGTTGAGTGATGCGTGTTCTGTCGACGCTCTCGGAGCTTGGAGTTGAGTGAAGTTTGTTCTGTCGACGCTTTCGGAACTTGACGTTGAGTGAAGCTTGTTCTGTCGACGCTTTCGAAGCTTGACGTTGAGTGAAGCTTCGCTATTTGCAGGCATTTAGTGAGACCCTTCCAGAACAAAATTCGCCCAGGGGGGGGGGGGGCGAAGAGGCTCCCGCCCACATCAGATAGGGTGGCTCTTGCCCTAAGAGGGCGCGAAAAGTCTCGCCCGTAATAGGCGAGAGGCCTTTAGATCCCGCATTCACCCATAATGGGGGTGCCACGGAGGCGAGTACCTGGCTTACCCAGCACTCGCCCCTTTTAGCGAGTGGTGCCTTCATGTGTCACTCGTCAAGTGGGGTCCAGAGGTAAAATTACCTGGATGCCCTTGCAGGGCTGCAAATAGCCTTCCAGAACAGTGGAGTTTGGCTATTGGCAGACCACTTTTGGCTGCATATAGTTATTTAGAATAGCGGAGCTACGTTGTTGGCAGACCAACTTTTTGGAATCTATAAATAGACTCTCAGGGTATCTCAGAAAGCAAGCTTTCTCATTTTCTCAAGTCTTTAGGCGCTTTCTGAGATATCCTTAGATCAGCACTAGCTAAGGAGGGGAAGCGCTCTGAGATCTTCCGGGTTAGTGGAGGGACTTCCGTGTTGAAGCCTAGGGTCAGTTCATTAGTTCTAGCTACTGGTCAAGAGCCTAAGTCTGGGAGAAGTAGGTGTAAGCTACACCCCAGGGTCCGGACTCCAGTTGGGACCAGTTTTTGGCTCCAACATTTCTGGTGTGGTGAGCGCGGACCGTAGAGGACACAAGAAAATCTCGAACTAAGCTTCATAGCCAGAGGCAAGGACGAGGGAGCTGGCTCGGGAGGTTCTCCACCCCCGACGAGTGGGGTGACGTTGGGGATGCTGGAGGACTTCAGGCGGGAAGTCTTGCAAACCATCCATTTGGCATTCTCCGCGAGACGCGAGTGGGCTACGCCCCCTGTTCCTGTGGTCATGGCCCCTTCTTCGGGCGAGAACGCTCCTGGACAGCGTCCTGGGAAGGAGATCCCGGCGGAAAGTGGCTAGAGGGATATCGTCGGGCGAGAACTCTTCTCGGGGCATGCTAGTGCAGATAGGGTTAGCGAGCCAAGGTCGCGAGAAGTACCCACTCGCCCGATTGGGGGAGGAAGCCCTTTCAACAAGTTGATTGTCTCAGCCCCGATTCCTGACGGGTTTGGGGAATCAGATATCTCTTACTACACGGGCAGGGATGACCCAGTGCAGCATGTTCAGTGGTTTGAGGATGTCGTTTCCATAAGGCAGATGTCAGACGCCTGCAAGTGCAGACTCTTTGCCATCACTTTGAAGGAGAAAGCAAGGGACTGGTTTCACCAGCTTCCCGCAAGTTCCATCTACTGCTTTGAAGATATGCGTCGAGGGTTCATGTTGAGGTTCTCAACTTCAAAGAAGAGGAAGAAGGGGCGGAGTGCTTGTTCGCAATCAAGCAGAAGCCGAAGGAAACACTGGGGCACTATGTCGATCGGTTCCAAGAAGAGATCCTTCTGGTTCAGGAGGTTCCGGGGTACACGTTGATGTTCGCCTTCACCCTGGGTTTGAGGTCAGGATTCTTCAGCATGGAGCTGAAAAGAGTACCCCCCCCCCTCTCTTTAAAGAGCTGATAGAGAGGGCGGCGAAGGAGATAGAGATCGAGATGGCCAACCCGGCGTTCGCCAAGAAGCTGACCAAGTTAGCAGAGGAGGATGTGAAGGAGCTGGGAGCAGGGAGGCAGAGAGCGGAGAGGAGAAGATAAGAGCCCTGAGGTCAGGGGAACCAGGGGCATCATCAAGGTTGGGGGCATAGGGAGTCGAACAACTGGTTGGCCTGGAGGCCTCAAGAAGCCCCCCCCCCCCCCCCGCCCAGGGGCAGGGGGAAGATTCCAAGGTGGAGAGAACTTCCGCGATCAGGGACGGTTCAATCCGCCGGCTTGGAGGCAGGGGCAGAGGGCCCCCTCCCGCAACAGCAGGAGGCGATGGTGATCGATCGAGGAAGGGGGTGAGAAGAGGAGCTAGAGGAGGAAGGAGAAGAGAAGGTAGGGTGGCGTTGCCTTTCTGTGACTTCTATCAGGAGGAAGACCACGTGACGGCCACCTGCCCGGAGTTTCTATAAATGAGGGAAGCCAGAGGACAGGTTCAGCAGCAGCCACCCGTGAGAATAGAGGAAGTTCTACTAGAAGGAGAAGACAGATGTGAGGACAGGGCCGGCGTGGGGGCCCGAGGAGGGATCCGAGTAATCCACGGGAGAGTAGGGATTGAAGCCACCCGTAAGGGGAGCTTCCAGACCATGCACAGGAGGAGCGTCGCCTCGACCTCCCTGACTCCCCCCAGGAGGAAAAAATCACCTTCTCGTCGAAAGATATGTCGGACTACGAAGACCTGTTCTGCGACGCTTTGGTGATCCAGACGGCCATCAAAAACTTCACGGTCTCCCGCATTCTGGTTGACAATGGGAGCTCCGTGAATGTGATCTTTAAGAAGGCTTTTGACGAGATGAAGGTGGAAGCCCGGAGGGTGTTGGACTCCGACAGACCCCTATTCGGATTTTCAGGGGAAAGGAAGGAAGTCGAGGGAGGGGTAGGAATGCATGTGACGATGGGGGGTGTCAAGGAACTGCTGGTTCGTTATTGTTGACGCTCCGAGCAGCTACAACGCGATCTTTGGGCGGCCCCTCATCAGCGCCTTCCGTTGCATCCCCTCCTCGTTCCATCAATGCCGCAAGTTCAGCAGCGGGGGAGTCCAGGTCCGGATCAGGGGGGATCCGAAGGTGGCAAGGCAATGCTACGTGACGGTCGTCAACGCCATATCTTGGATGGCAGAGGCGGAGGAGTTGGAGAAGGAGTTGGCGACGCAAGAGGAGATCGGAGAGGAGGTTGTGGAGAAGGAGCAGGGGAAGGTGAAGCAGTCGTCGAGGACCAGGGAGGCAGAGAGATGGAGCCGCAGGGAATTCAGCCAGAGGCGATGGAGGTTGAGGAAGCAGGTGGGGAGGAGCTCGAGCAGGGAGAGGAGCCGAGAATCGGAAGGGAGCCGTCCCGGCTAGAGCCAGCATAGGAGGTCATGGATATGGAGGTCTTCACCAGGGCAGGGAAGACGGAAAGGGTGCGGATTAGCGGCAGCTTGATCCCTGAAGATTAGGAGAGGATGCAGGAGTGCATCCAAAAGAACATTGACATCTTTGCTTGGAGGGCGACGGACATGCCGGGCATCAATGCGGATTTGGCATGCCACTGTCTGAACCTCGACCCCAAGACGTGTCTCACCTCTAGAAGAGGAGGACCATCACCACGAAGCTGGAGGAGCCCATCCGCGAGGAGATGAAAAAGCTCCTCGAAGCAGGTTTTGTATCAGAGATCTGGTATCCATGCTGGGTCTCCAACGTGGTAATGGTTAAAAAGGGGAATGGGCGGTGGAGAATGTGTGTGGACTTTTCACTTTTAAATAAATCATGCCCTAAGGATTGCTACCCCCTGCCTCGGATCGACGCACTGGTTGACTCAGCCTTCTGTTTTTCTATAATGAGTTTCTTGAATGCTTTTTCAGGTTATCATCATATTCGGATGCATCCACCCGATGTTAAGGATGTCTCTTTCATCATAGGGGAAGGGTGTTTCAGCTACAAGATGATGCTCTTTGGGCTAAAGAACGCGGGAGATACCTACCAGCGTATGATGGACCGGGTCTTCAAAGGCCAGAGGGGAAGGAACTTGGAGGTGTACGTTGATGACCTCATGGTGAAAAGCAGGGATGTCGACTCCAACCTGATCGACCTAGAAGAAACATTCGTCACCCTGCGGAAGTTCAAGATGCGGCTAAACCCCCTAAAGTGTGTCTTCGAGGCAAACCGAGGAAAGTTCCTAGGCCATCTTCTAACCCCTGCCGGGGTGGAGCCTAACCCGGACAAGGTAAAGACTATAATGGAGTTGGAGTCACCTCGCAACACCAAGGAGGTTCAGCGTATAACAGGCAAGCTCGCCGGGCTAAGTAGGTTTCTCTCCTGGGCCGGAGAGAAATGCTCACCCTTCTTCAGGGTGTTGCGGGGGAATCAGAAATTCGACTGGGCAAAGGAATGTGGAGAGGCTTTCCAAGCATTGAAGGGTCAGCTCTCCCGAGCGCCGCTCCTTCAGGGCCCGAAGGAGGGGGGGGGACCTGACATTGTATCTAGGAGTGGGATCCGAGGCCGTAAGCTCCGTTTTGGTCAGGGAAGAAGGGAAGAAGCAGTTACTCATCTACTATGTTAGTAGGATCTTGAAGAAGGCGGAGTTGCGCTACCATATCCTGGAAAAGTTGGCTTTCTCGTTAGTCATCTCGACTAGGAAGCTTAGGTCGTACTTTCAGGCTCATTCGATTAAGGTAGTGACGGACCACCCTCTGCGCAAGATTTTTGAAGGGGTGGAACACTCGGGGCGGTTGGCCAAATGGTCCATCAAACTCAGTGAATTTGATATCTCCTTTGTGCCACGACTCTCCATCAAAGCACAAGCGGTGACCGATTTCTTGGCCGACTACATCGTCGTAGTAGAGGGCGAGAGGCCGCTGTCACAGGATGCCTGGAAGATGTTGGTCGACAGAGCCTCGGGAGACATTCCCTGGGGGAGGGGTAGTAATGGTAAGTCCTCAGGGGGTCACAATAGAGCAGGTCGTGGTCCTTCACTTCCTTGTCACCAACAATCAGGCAGAGTACGAGGCCGTCATAGCAGGGTTGCGGCTGGACAAGGAGCTTGTGGTACATGATGTGGAGATGTTCACTGACTCATTGGTGGTGGCGTCACAAATCCGGGGTGAGTACGAAGTCAGGGATACTACTCTCATGAAATACTTGTCCAAAGTAAAGGCGATCGTCGGCGGGTTCCGAACATTCTCAATTTAGCATGTCCCAAGGGAGGAGAATGCAGCAGCCGATCGGTTGCCATGTTTGGACCCCGAGCCGGAGGAACGTTGACGGAACTGTTCCATCCAACAATTGAGGAGGGAGAATTGATGGAAGTGGATCGACGTCCCTCATGGGTAGATCCCTTCATAATTTTCTTAACCACAGGAAAGCTTCTAGAGGGACCAAGGATGTGAAGGGCTTCAGACACAAATCGGCACACTACCTGATGCATGAAGGAGGGATGCATCGAAAGATGTTGTCAGGCTCCTGGCACGATGCGTAGCGGAAGATGAGATCCCAAAAATCCTGGAGGAGTTACACTCCGGCGAGTGCGACAGTCATTCAGGAGGCAGAACTTTTGAAGCAAGGGTGGTTAGACAGGGGTACTTCTGGCCATCTCTGAGGAAGGATGCGACAGAATTTGCAAGGTGTCAAAAGTGTCAGCTATATGCCCCCACTCAGACTCTTGCCCGCCCAAAGACTTCGAAGCATCACAGCATCCCAGCCCTTCGCCATTTGGGGAATGGATTTGGTTGGGCCTTTTCCCCAAGCAAGCGGGCAGAGGAGATTCCTTTTGATCATGATAGACTATTTTTCGAAGTGGCTGGAGGTCAAGGCACTCGCCAAAGTGACCTCCCAGGTGATCCGCAATTTCGTTTGGGGAGAGATCATATGTCGGCATGGGCTTCCCTAGGCCATAGACACTGACAACGGACCCCAATTCGCTACTGAGGAGTTCATCAGCTTCTGCGCTCAGCTAGGGATAGATCTCAGGTTCGCCTCCATTCACCACCCCAGGAGCAACGGTCAGGTGGAGGCGGCCAATAAGATCATCGTGAATTTGCTAAATAAGAAGGTAGAAAAGCTGAGGGGAAGTTGGGTAGAACAGCTTTCCTCAGTGTTGTGGGCCCTGCGGACCACCCCCAACACGGCCACTAGAGAAACCCCCTTCAAACTTTCTCATGGGTGTGAGTCAGTCCTGCCCGTGGAGTTCGAGGTCCGATCGCCGCGAGTCGTAGCCGCCAGCGGAGGAGATGAGGAATGGAGGGAAGAAAACGGAGCTGCGACTCTCGCTAGATATGATAGAAGAACTTCGAGACATGGTCGCGGTCAGGCAGGAGGAGATCAAGCGGCGGATGGCCATGTACTTTGAGAAGCATGTCAGGATTAAGCAGTTTGTCGAAAGAGATCCGGTCTTAAAGAAAGTCGATGCAGCAGGAAGGTCGGTGGCCGTGGGGAAGCTCAATCCTAATTGGGAAGGTCCCTACATAATCGAAAAGGACCTGGGGTCGGGAGGATACCACCTCCAGAATGTGGAAGGAGTGTCCATAGGTCACACTTGGAGTGGCGATGACCTGAAGCGCTTCTACCCTTAGTTTGTGTAAGATTGTATATTTTATTATGATGAATTGTTTAAAATTTGTCTCTCCGAGTTTTGATGAAAGTTATGGTTTTGATGGCCCCAAGTAGACCCGCTGACCAGGCTCTCACTAGCTGGCAGGGTTGTTAGCTCGCTCGGTGGCAGGTGTGGAATTTGTGGTTTTGATGGCCCCGAGTAGATCGTCTGACCAGACTCTCACTAGATGACAGGGTCGTAGGCTCGCTCGATGACATGGTGAAAGTTTGTGGTTTTTAGGGCCCTGAGAAGATCCCGCTGACCAAGCTCCCATTAGCTGGCAGGGCTGGAAGGAGTACTCGGTGGCGAGAAAAGTTGTTATTAAACGGCCCAGAGTAGACCCGCTGACCAGGCTCTCACTTGTTGGCAGGGTTGTAGGCCCTGAGTAGTTTGTGGTTTTGACCCGAGAAGATCTTACTAGGCTAGAAGGCCCATCAAGAAAAGTTATGTTATTAAACGGCCCCGAGTGGCAGAGTCGTAGGCTCGCTCGGTAGCAGATGTGAAAGTTATTGTTTTGATGGCGCCGAATAGACCCGCTGACCAGGCTCCTATCAAGCTGGCAGGGCCGAAGGATCGCTCGGTAGCAGGGGAGAAAGTGCTTGGAATAACTAGACCTAGAACCGATCCCGCTGTCAGGCTCTCACCTAGCTGACGGGGTTGTTGGACTCACGATGAACATTACATGTCTCTCTCGGCAAAGTTTACTTAATCTCAGGCAATAATATCTCAGCAAGAGAATGAAAAAGCCCAAAACATTGTATTTTCCAAAAAATTGTTACATGTATTCTCGGGTCTCGCCCGTTACATCAATGGTCGGGAAAGGGAAAACTACAATAAAAAAGAAATGAAAAGGCAGAAAGGCTCAGGAAGAGTCATTGGACTTCTCGCCAGAGTATTCGTCGCTCCCGCCAAATAGCGAGCCGGCTTCATCCTCGCCTTAGGAGTCTTCTTCTGCAGGTTTGTCAATAGTGTCGAACAGCCAAGGGAGGAGGCCTCGCGCCGCGAGCCTCTCGCCGCCTTTGACCTGCAACGCGAAATCTCGCAGCAACTTGATCACATGCCTAGCCGTCGCCTGGGAATTCTCCTGCATCATCACTTTGATCTCGTAATTGGAGTATTGATGTCGCTTGACCTTCTCGCTCGGGGGTGGCGGAAGGAGGGTTTCTCACAGGCGCTTGACCTCAGCCTTCAACATGGCGATCTCGCATTCGATATCAGCCTCCCGCTCGCGTGATAGTTCAGCGTTTGTGGAATCCTATGAAAAGCTCGTTAGAACTAATTAGCGAAAAATAGCCACAATGCAGAAAGCAGTTAAACCTTCCCGCACCTCGGGCGTTAGGCGGCTGGCGAGAAGCGCCTTGGAGGCCGCCAGTTCGGCCTTCAGGGAGGTCACCTCGTACTTGGCGAGATCCCAAGATTTCTAGACTTCGGCTAGGTTCCGCTTGATGTTGAGGCTGCGGCGCGAGGACATGTGCGCAAGCTCCAGAGCACGCAGCTGGGCTCGCGCAGTCTCATGCGCGAGAGCCCTGGTGGACTCTCGGTCATAGATACTGGCGTCCAGCCGACTGTACAGCCCGAAGGCAAGTGCGAAAGCCTCGCCGCTAGTAGTGTCCTGCTCCATCCATGTGGGGAGGAGTGTGGAGACGGAGACCTGGTTGGCCTCGGGGTCCCATTGAAGTAAGGGTTGGCCCTCTTCGTCTAGATGCCTCCCGCCAAGGCCGAAATTCTGATGCCCTTTCGGCACCGGCTTTGCGGGAGCTTTCTCTGATAAGGTGGCGATCTTGGAGGCGAAACTGGTGGCGGCGCTGGACACGTCTGTCGTGGCCGAGGTCTTGGCGAGAGCCTCGACCACGCCTTTTCCCTTGTCCTGCCCTGAGGTTTTTGCCTGCTTGGAGGATGAGGGAGGGGGAGCGTCGGGCTTTCGCTTTCGGTCACTTGGATGGAACGAAGAGCCCGACTCTTCTCGGCATGCAAGAGCTGCGCACTGGGCGAGGGCCACAGCGGAGGCAGAAGCCCCAGTTTCGGCAAGGCTAGTGGAGAGGAATCTCCCGCTCACCTGCGAGAACTATAGGGGTAAGCTTTGTTTAATATGAGGCGATAGGCTGAAAACATGTGTAGGAATGTCACCTTCACCGGCGGGAACGAGTAGAAGGGTGTCGAGATCCCGCCGCAAGAACTGGACATCGAAGTTCTTGGTCCCGAAGAAGGTGATGAGGGGGGTCTCGCGCCCCCAAGTGTGGGAGGTCTGTAGGTCGCCTCATCATACTGGACATGCGCAAAGGGAATGTTGCCGAAGTTCCAGAATATGAAGATGAATTTCTGCGGCCAATGATGATTCTTTTTGGTGACACTGCTGGTTTTGATTGTCTGCCCGGAGAAGAAGACGACCCCACCCTTGGACCAGAAGTTGAATAGTTTCTGGAAGATCGAGAGGTTGAACTCGATCCTTTCCGCACGCATGAAACAGACGAAGGCCACCAGCAGCGCGATGGAGTTGAGGTTGAATTTGGTTGGGATCACCCCATAGTACCGGAGGGCTTGACGCACCTCAGGCCAGAGGGGGAGGCGGAACCCCACCTCGAAATGCTCCAAGGGAATGGAGAGCTCCCCTTCCGGCATGAAATTGACTTTGTCTTCGCTCTCGGGATGCCACGCAACAAACCCTGGCGGCACGTAGTTCGCGACGGCGGAAACATACTCCGTCTCGGTCAGTCGGCAGGAGGGAAATCATGGTCGAGGAAGCCTTGCACGCACTTATTTCGACCTTCAGACTCTCCCGGCATCTTGCGAGTGCGCCGAGAGGAAGTTTGGTTTGCGCGGGCACAGAATCAAGAAGAGGCGAGTGGGTAAGAGGAGAACGAAGGTTCAGGGGTCAAATAGAAATAAATGCAGTTGGTAAGCCGACCTATTTATAGAAAAATTTGGCAATCATGAGATTTTTCATATCAGCGGAAGTCCAGATAGCAATTTTGTATATTGTTATATTTTGACGTCTCGTATTCCGCCCAATCCCACCAACTCTTCTCGTACCTGCGAATGGTGAAAGCCTCCGGGAAGGGTCCCGGGTAAACTCAGCAAAAACAAGGGTAGAGAACAAAAATAACACGAGAGCGAGGCATTCGGCAGAAGCGGTAGTTCCGCGAAAAATGAAAAGATAAAGATATCATGGGCCACTCGCCGGGAGAGAGCCAAATAACAACATACATTTATTGTCTATCGCATAAAACGGAAAGGATACATTGGGAAGAGGGGTAGGCCGGGAGGTTGGGAGAAGAGGAGGCGAGAGCCAGTAGGATTCAGTATTGGACCCACTGCCAGCGGCCCCGACCTCGCCTCCCAGTCCTTGGAGCCACTCCCGGATAGTGGTAGGCGCTCACGACGGTAAGCTCCTGGTGGACCAAGCGCATTTGATCCCGGGCTCGCGCGATGTGCCTCCCGGGAGAGGTATCCTCACACCCACCTCCTTGGTGCTCCATCTCGCCAACGAGGTGCGAATAATCTCTCTCCAACATACCTAGTCGGCGCTTAGTTGTCGTCGTATGTGTGCTCGCCTGTAAGAAGTCCTCTCGCCGCATCCAGATGAGTTTCGACAGGACTTCCGCCACTCTCTTACCCCGCGCCTAGTCGTCCACAGAAGCGTCAAGAAAGTCCTCCATCTCGTTGGGGGAAGGCGGGGGAGAGATCACCTCATCGTCTTCGTCAGGTCCCGCCCCTGTAGTCTCCCGATCTAGAGGGAAGTTCAGTTAGAACAATGTGAAGCGAAAAGATAAAGTGAGCTCCTGCTTACCTGGCGCAAAGGTGGGGCTTTTACCTGATGGCTGGTGAGAGGGGTCGGGCCGCCCTTCGAAGGGTTTCTTAAAAAGTGAATGGCGTAGCTTTCCTCGTCCCGGGCGATATGGCGTTCGCGCCGACGTATGGGTCTCGGCCAATGACGAGTGGGCGGCTTCCTTCCCCGTCAAGGGCCGAGAACCCGACGCGGGCGTAGGTGACTTGGCAATGGCTCCATTAGCCGAGGGAAGGAGACCAGGCGTTGTGTTGGAACACCCTATTACTAATTTGGGCAAGGATCACTATGTTTGTCTTAGGAAACAAGTTTGACCTAGATGTATAGTTAAAAAGGTCAACATTAGAATGTGTTTAGGGCTTAGAATTTAGGTTTGAAGCTGCCCCCAGGACCATTCAAGGAATCAGACTTAAAGCTGAGGTAAAGACAATTATCGTCGAGCTTAGGTCGACGAAACGTCGAACTTCGTTCGATGCTCTCTGAGCTCAACTCTGCTAAATCGTCGAGCTCCGGTCGACAATCTTCGAGCTCAGATCGACGATCTGTCTTCGGCTTGTCCTTCAGGTCGCTGAGCTCCGGTCGACGATCTTCGAGCTCAGGTCAATGTTTTCTGTCTGATCTTCATTCCAATCTCTGAGCTCAGGTCGACGATCGTAGAGCTCGGATCGACGTTTTTCCTGAGAGATCGACGACTTTGAGGATTCAAATTCAGTCAGCTTTTGGAATGATTTTCAAATTCTCTCAGCATTTATTTCAAGAGATCTGCCAGCCGTTTTCCTTTATTCTGGAGCAAGTTTCAAGGAATTCTTTTTGAGAATGTTTATTGGACTTTCCTCTAGAAGACAAGACTTTTATGGAGGACATTTAATGTCTGTTAACGGCTATCTTGGACAAGGAATCTTCAGAGAATAAGATCTTCTCCTTTCTCTCCAGTCAGCCACACATATAGCACAACAAAAAAAACTTACAGTGACAGACATTAAAGTGATCAATCCTGAAGAATCAGTTGAACATTTTGGCATACTGAAAAAGTGATCATAGCTTCATCACAAGGACTCCAGACAATTCAATTTTCTCAGCCTCTGCTGAAACCATCTCTGTTGGAGATCTGAAGCTTCTGAAGACCTATCATCCTGAAGCAAAGCTCCCACTCCTGAACTAGTCTACATCTCAGGGGGAGCTTTGACAACACAATCAATCCACTTGTGCTTCTCTCTTTGATTGAGACAGAGAAGACAACTTCACTCTTTTCCTTTTTCTTTCCTATTGTAAAAGGGTTACCAAAACTCCCTTCAAAAGTTTTGAATCTGGTTCTGAGAGCCTTGTCAAAACTCAGTGGTGGCAAGACACCTTATCAAAAAATCTAGTTTGGTTTTTGAGCACCTTATCAAAGACTCATTGGTGCCCAGGACACCTGATCAATCCTTCCTGCAGTGGATTCCTACCAAGGGTGGTAGAAGAGTGGATGTACCCAGGTTTTTGGGGAACCACTATAGTTCCTTGTGTCTTCTGGTTACTTGAGTATTTTCTTTGCTGTGTGCTGTGATTTTCTTTTTGCTGTCTTAGTTTTAAATTATATAGCAAGGCACCTTACACTTATACATAAATTAAATCTTAATTGTTTTGCTTGTTTAAATTGTAAAGTTATTTTAAAAATACTCTATTCACCCCCCCTCTAGAGTTGAGATAGATCTTTGTCTCACTTTCAATTGGTATCAGAGGGAGGTTGGTTGTTCATACAGGCTAACACCTGAACCAAAAGATCCTTGATAAGATCAATCTTTTAATAGGGTTATTTTCATTATATTTAATTTTATATAAAGACATGGCACAGAACAAAGATTGTGCAAGCACCAGGCCTCCAGTGTGCAATCTATCCAAGTTTGCACTTTGGAAAGCAAGGATTAGACTTTACATGAACTCTATTGATGAAGACATATTTAATTCTGTTTTGACAGTGTGCCCAAGTCCACCAGCAAGCTCAAGTACAAATGATGTTCCACCTCCTTCAGGAACAGATGCTGAAATAAAGAAGTGGAAGACTGCAGATGCCAAGGCCATGAACATCTTAGCTCAGACAATGTCTGATGAGATATTTCAGAAGGTAGCTGAATACAACTCAGCCAAAGGAATTTGGGACAAGCTCTCTGAAATTGTCTCAGGATCTGCTGATGAAAGGAAAGACAGGAGATCCCATCTTATAAGCCAATATGAGAATTTCAAAAAGGGAGAAGCTGAATCAGTGGCTGACATGTACAATAGACTAAGTCTGATTGTCAATGAGTTAAAGACTCTGGATAAAGAAATCTCATTGACTGAGCTGAATGACAAAATCCTAATGTGCTTCCCCAGCACTTGGGATTCAAGAATCTGGCCAATCAAAGATGCCAGAAGTCTAAATGAGATTACAACTGAAGCTCTCCTGGGCAATCTCAAATCTTATGAGTTGCTTATTAAAAATAGAGAAGAAGAATAGAAGGCTGCCTCACCAGCCACAAGGAAAAAGAAGACCATAGCCTTCAAAGCTACAAAAGAGGAGCATGAAGATAAAGCTACAGGAAATGATGAGCTCCTAAGTCTACTGGCCAAAAGATTCTACAAAATGGCCAGAAAAGACTTCAAAAAGAGATCATACAAGGGACATGATAAGCCAAGGTATGATAAATCAAATAACAATAAAGAAATTATATGTTTTGGTTGCAGGAAACCAGGCCATATTGTGCCTGACTGTCCAGAAAACAAAAACAAGGACAAGAAAGATAGAAGGGAAAGAAGAAAGGAGAAAGACTTCAAGAAGAACACCTCAGACAAACCCTCCTACAGCAAGAACACACATACAAGGAAGGGATTTGTTGCTGAGACATGGAGTGAAACTGAAGAGGACTTTGAAGCCTCATCCAGCTCCAGTAATGATGAGGATGATGCTGATGAAAAGAAATTTTGCATGATGGCTATCAATGCCTCTCAAACAGATTCAGAAGCAGAAGAGTCAGAATCAGATTCAGAAGCTCAACTAGAAGAAGATCAGGTAATCAATTCATTTGATTTCAGTTCTGAGGACTTTAAACATGAGTTTAAAGTACTATGCCTAGATCTGTTGGAGTCTGAGAAAGAAATCACTTCCCTCAGAAAACAACTGTCTGAGTATAGCACTTTAAAATCAGAGAACCTCAAACTCTCTGAAGAGTTAGAATGCTATAGAGAGGAGATAGCTTCACTGAAGAGTGAACTATCCAAGGTCAAGCAGTTTGAAGAATCCCTTAATGGGAGGAGTATTAAACTAATAGATATCACAAGCACAGTGAACTCTAGACTTAATAATACACTGGGCTTGGGTGTTTCATCTAGCCAACCCATAGTATTAACAACCCCAATCAAATTTATTTCTGATAAAGGAAAGGGTGTTGTAGAGGTAGCTAGGAAGAATTCAGATCTACCTAAGAAAAGCAAAGTTCAACAGAAAACGTCGAGCAGAGGTCGACGATCATCGAACAGAGATCGACGATCTCAGGCTGAAACGTCGAACTCAGCTCAACGATTCCTGAACTCTGAACTCCCTCACAGTCGATCTTCGAACGGAGCTCGACGATTTTACCCAAGATCGTCGAACTCAGCTCGACGATCGTCGAACGGAGTTCAGAGCTTTGAACCTTCTTTCAGAGGCAAATCTCAATTCAATCCTAGAAGTGCTTCATCCCAATGCTTTAATCCTTATACTGAATGGATAATACCTCCTAGGAGATACCATCCTGAAGGTTATAAGAGTCAACCTGGGATGTCTTTTATTTCTGAATTTAAAGGTTATCAACCTAGGCCCAAGGTAAACTGGGTCAAAAATATGTGAATTCTTATATATACAGGTCAAGACCTATCCAACATCAAACCAGCTATGGTATCTGGATAGTGGGTGCTCAAAGCACATGACAGGGAATAAGGACAACTTCACATCCTTTAAAGCCAAGCTTGGACCCAAAGTAATTTTTGGTGATTCAAACTTTGGAACTACAAAAGGATATGGTGCAGTCCAAATTGGGACAGTCACCTTCAAGAAAGTAGCCTATGTTGAAGGACTCAAGCACAACCTGATAAGCATTAGTCAGCTGTGTGATGAAGGATATCAAGTGACTTTCAACAAAGAAATATGCAAGATCAAGTTAGAAGACAACACAACTGTGTTGACAGGTAACAGGAAAGGTAATATTTACTTAGTAGACTTTCATTCATCTAAGGTAGATATTTGTCTGTTTAATTCTATATCTAGACCTAATATTCTATGGCATAAGAGACTAGGACATGTTAACATTAGAACCATTGCTAGGCTATCCAAGGACAACCTTGTCAGAGGACTGCCTTCTGGCCCCTACAAGAAGGAAGGACTCTGCAAGGCTTGTCAATTAGGCAAGCAAATTAAAAATAGCTTTAAATCAATTAACAAGAGTGATTCACCTAGGATTTTGTATCTGTTACACATGGATCTTTTTGGACCCATTACAGTACAAAGCTTAGGAGGGAAATCCTATACTTTAGTGATTGTAGATGACTTCTCAAGATTCACATGGGTATTCTTTCTGAGGAAGAAGTCTGATAACTTTAAGTGTTTGACAGAGTTTATCAAATGCATTCAGATTGAGTTCAACACTCACATTGCCCTGATCAAAAGTGATCATGGGGCAGAGTTTGATTCTCTTCTCATACAAGAGTTCTGTCAAAGTGAAGGGATCACATACTTTCTCAGCTCCTAGAACTCCTCAACAAAATGGAGTAGCTGAAAGGAAAAATAGAACCCTCATTGAATCTGCAACTACATTATTGACAGATGCTCACCTACCTCTATCCTTTTGGGCTGAGGCAGTGAACACCTCCAATTATGTGTTGAATAGAAGTCTAATACATAAATTGAAGGGCAAGACTCCCTATGAATTGCTCAAAGAGAAGAAACCTAAAGTAGACTATTTTAAAGTTTTTGGTTGCACTTGTTACATTCACAATAATGACAAGAAATATTTAGCAAAATTTCAAGCAAAAGCTGATGAATGAGTGTTTCTGGGATACTCCATGATTAGTAAAGCTTATAGGATTTATAATAAAACTACTCTAAAAATAGAAGAATCTGTCCACATTTCCTTTGATGAAACTAATATGTCTTTCAAGGAGAAGAATACTTCTACCATAGAACATTTGCAGGTGCATTCTCTAGCTGAAGACTTGGACAGATTACAAGTTACTCAAAAGGATGAAAGTAGTGAAGATGAAGAAGCTGCTCCACATCTGGAAGAAAATCTTCTTGAAGAGCCAGTTGTTGTCCCACAAGAGAAAACAACAACACAGGTTGGTGAACAATCAACACCCCCTATTGATCTAATAATAACAAGAGATCATCCAATCTCCCAAGTGATTGGAGACATCTCAGATGGTGTGCAAACTAGAAATCAGGTCAACCAGAACCTGATGCACACTTGCTTTCTCTCTTAAATTGAACCTCAAACCATTCAAGATGCAGAGCAAGATCCACACTGGATCATTGCAATGCAATAGGAGTTGCATCAATTTGAAAGAAACAAAGTTTGGGAACTAGTGCCTAAGCCAAAGGATCATTCCATTGTTGGAACAAAATGGGTGTTCAGAAATAAGCTGGATGATCAAGGAATTATTGTAAGGAACAAGGCAAGACTGGTTGCTCAAGGGTACTCTCAAGAAGAGGGGATAGACTATGACCAGACCTTTGCACCTGTTGCAAGGTTAGAGGCCATAAGAATCTTCCTAGCTTATGCTGCTCACAAGGGATTCAGAGTCTACCAAATGGATGTCAAGAGTGATTTTCTCAATGGGGAGATCAAAGAAGAAGTCTATGTCAGACAACCTCCAGGTTTTATCTCTTTAACTCATCCAGATTATGTTATTAAAGTACATAAAGCATTATATGGTCTCAAGCAAGCTCCTAGAGCAAGGTATGAGACTCTAGCATGCTTTCTGCTAAAGAATGATTTTGTTAGAGGGAGAGTAGACCAAACTCTTTTTATTAGAACTCATAAGTCTCATACCCTACTAGTATAAATTTATGTAGATGATATTATTTTTGGGTCTACTGATTCAAACTTGTGCAGAAGATTCTCCAATCTAATGCATTCAAAATTTGAAATGAGTAGCATGGGTGAGCTATCTTTCTTCTTAGGATTGCAAGTCAAACAACATGCTGAAAGCATATTTATTTCTCAAACCAAGTATGCAAGAGAGCTGGTTAAGAAATTTGGTATGTCTGATGCATCATGTATGAAAACACTCATGCCTACCAATGCTGTATTGGATGCTGATGAACATGGGAAATCAGTTGATCAGACAACATATAGAGCAATGATTGGCTCTTTACTGTACCTTACAGCTAGCAGGCCTGATATAATGTTTGCTGCATGCATATGTGCTAGATTCCAAGTTAGCCCTAGAGAGTCACACTTAACTTTAGTAAAGAGGATTCTTAGGTATGTTAAAAGCTGTCCAAATCTAGGTCTCTGGTATCCAAAAGATTCAGCATTTGACTTAACTGGATTTTCAGATGCTGATTATGCTGGATGCAGAATAGACAGGAAAAGCATCAGTAGAACTTGTCAGTTTCTTGGTGATAGACTTGTCTCATGGTATTGTAAGAAACAAACATCTGTGTCAACCTCAACTGCTGAAGCTGAATACATGGTTGTAGGCAGTTGTTGTTCACAAATATTGTGGATACAAAACCAACTCCTAGACTATGGTTACAACTTAGAGAAGTCTAAAATATTTTGTGACAACACCAGTGCTATTTCCATTGCACAAAATCCAGTCCTCCATAATAGGACAAAACACATAGAAATTAGGCATCATTTTCTAAGGGATAATGTTGAGAAAAATAAAATTGAACTTCAATATATCCCAACTGATTTGCAAAGGGGAGATATTTTCACCAAGCCTTTGGATGAAAAGAAACACAACTTCTTCCTCAATCAGTTAGGCATGTTAGATGGAGGAAGCCTAAAGTAAATTATAAGATTTTGAAAAGCTAAAAACAGACCAAGATTAGGCTAAAAACTCATCTCTTTTTGTGTCTGTAGGATAGTTTCTGTCTTTGAACTGCGCTCGACGTTTTCCCCAGAAAGCGTCGAACGGAGATCGACGATTACCAGAGAAACGTCGAACGGAGATCGACGTTTTCCCAAAACGTCGACCTGAGTTCAGAGCGTGTCAGATAGTTGTATACAATCTCTTTCAGGCCTTCGATCGTCGAACTGAGCTCGACGTTCTCCCTAGATCGTCGAACTGAGATCTACGATATTGAAAACCTTTCAGCTTCCATCAGGAGTCCTGATCGTCGAACGGAAATCGACGATCCTTCCTTTTTCGCGTCGAACCCTAATATAAATCATTTTTCGGCCGCCGCTCGTCGTTTACGCTTTCATACTCTCTGCAACTCTTTCCCTCCAAACTTTCTACACTTGGTCGTGTTTGCTCAATCTTTACAGGTACAGATGGCTGCGTCAGTTGCTGCTCTTTCAAAAATGAAATTTGATATAGGCTTCGACATCGACATGAATTCTTTCGATGGAAGCGACCAGAGATTCAAAGACATCTTAAATCTTTTCCGAGAACAACGGTTAGTTCAGATTATGTCCACCAGAGTGAAAATTGCAGCAGACGAAATAAAAGAATGGTGTCTTTCTGCCACAAATGAGAATGAGAATTCTATAGTCGGCTCGATCAAAGGGACTCAGGTACCATTGTCCCCCGCTCTACTAACAGAAGTTTTCAACCTCAGTACTGGAAATGATTCTATTGATTTGTCTGGAGAAGAGTTTGATTCAATGCTAGATAGAATGGGTCACTCTGCTGTGAACCCTAATAAATTGCTGAAAAAGAATTTATCTATTGAGTTTCAATTTTTGGCTGATGTGGTTGGGAAAGTGCTTCTGGCAAAGCACTCAGCTCATGACACAATTTCAAGATACCAGTTCTGTCTAATGGGAGCATTGGTTGACAAAAAACATCTGGACTGGGGCTCCATCTTCTTTAATTTGATCAAGAAGAAACTTAGCAAAAGCTGTGTAAGCTTTGGGAGGATCTTAGGGGTTTACCTGCATTCCAGGTGCCCTGAACTGCTGACTTCAAGTGGGATGTACATCAATGCATCCAAAAGACTTACCTGTGCCCTCTTCAGCAGGTGGGACAGGCAGATCATAAACCCCAACAGGGCTGCTGCAGCAACACCTACTTCAGGCACAAGGATTGCATCAATCACTCCTCCTCAGGTCTCTACCCCAGCAGAAGATTTGCCTGCTTCTCCTCCTCCTCCAGCTGTCTCTGCCCCAGTCATCTCAACCTCACCACTCATCTCAACCATAGCCATATCTTCCCCCATTACAATCTCATCACCAATCTCACCTCCTCCAGCCACTACCTCAGAACAATTCCATCCTTTGTTCTACTATCCACCTGTCACCACTCCATCATTTTCTCTCTTGGATGACTCCTTCATGGATGATTCTCCTCCCACTCCTCCTGAGCTTCCCTCTACCTCTTCCTTCCAACAACTTCTTCAAGACATACTCTCTCAAGCATCCTTCACCCCATCCTTTTCTCCTACCATCTCATCCATCTCCAACCCAGTTACATTAATCTCAACACCTCCTACCCCTAGGCCATCCATCCCTACACCTCCTACCTCCACATTCTCCATTCCATCAGCTCCAGCCAACATCATTCCAGCCACTTTCTCTCCTACCTCTACTCAAGCCCCTCTTGAGCATGTAGATCTCTCAGCCTTGACAGACAGGTTATATGAGTTGCTAGCCCCCAAGCTAACCTCATTACTGGAGACCACCTTGGCTCCACTCCTGAAACATGTTCAGGAGCTGTCTACCAAGCTTTCTCCCTTCCTCTCCTCTCAGGCAATCCCTTCCTCTGGGTGCCTTGATCCAGTTGCCACTGAATCCAGGCAAGAAGAGATGCCTTATGAAGCTCTGGTTGTGCCTGAGGCTGCTGAAGGTTCAGTTCCTGCTCCTATCTTTGCAGTGGATCTTCAGAGTCTGCTATCAGTATTTGATTCTGTGTATTTCAGTTCTCTGCCAGTGCAACAAGTTGAAGATCTTACTAAGGCCATTGTGCCTATCTCAGTATGTGATCCCAGCCTGATTGCCTCATATGTCAATTCTTTCAAGACTGTGGATGTTATTGCTTCCATCTCTATTGCTGCTGCTACTGCTTCCATTGAATCTTCTGATATTGAAATGTTGCCTATTGTTGATGATACTGCTGCTAAAGAACTTGCTACATATCTGGAAGAATCTGCTCCTGCTTCTGCTCCAATTTCTGTTGCTGCTGCTGTTCCTGCTCTGACTCCTGATCAATTGAAACAACAAGAGAAATATATAAAGAGCATTGATGATTTGTATGATAGACCCCAAAGTTCAGAAAGTGATCAGTTTCACACTGAATCTGATGACTCTTCTGGTACTATTGCCAAGAAAAGGAAGGCCAGAAGCAAGGCCATGATGAAGGTTCCTCCTGCTCAAGCCAAAGATGTCAATGACATTCCATACTATATTCTGCATGACTGTCCAATCTCTGAGCCCTGGATGCAGTTCTCCAAAAATCAATTGAAAGCTATAAAGAAAAGAAGGAAAGGATAGATATGAGAAAGGATCTTCTCGGTTTCAGCCTCCTCCTCCTCCTCCTCCTCCAGATTCAGGATCAGGTGGAGGCTCAGCTTCTCAAACCCCAGCTTCAAAGCAAAGTTCTTCCCAGTCCTCACAAAGATATCATCCCAGGGGACAATACCAAAGGGGTTATCAGTCCAGAAGGGGACAGTATAGAGGAAATCAAAGAGAACATAGATTTCAAGCAAGGGAAGGACAAAGGCACATGGACTTAACTCAAGGTCCTTTCCCTTATAAACTCAGAGAAAATATTGATACTAGAACTCCTACTGCTTCAGAAACTGTCAATAGATATGAGCCTGTAGTTCCTTTTGAAGATCCAGAGAACAATCCATTATCATGGACTGCTAGGATGAAAGAACTTGCTGCTTTAGATCAGTTGAAGAAGGCCAGAGAACAAGGGAAAGACACTTCCAATATTACTACTTTATCAGATCAGAGAAAAGCAGAACTGGAAAGGTATGCATCAAGAAAATTCTTTGACCCAGTGGACTACATGAAATTGCATCCTGAGGCTGTGGTTCCCAGGGCTAGATCTCAAACCTCCTTAGGTGCAGAGGATGATAGAAGGTCAAAGAAGGAAGCTTTTAATCCCAATAGGGAAATTCTATTTAAGAAAGGTAGTGAAAAGAAGTAATATCTGTAAGCAGACAGTACAATCATTCTGAACATTTGCTGATATTCCATATGACTGCTGCTTTGTTGCTTGCTCTATTCTTTTGTTTTTGTTTATTGCTCTTCTGTATGTTGTTGTTGTTTTTATTTCTGAGATCTGTAAATAGTAATCCTAACCCAAATAGGGGGAGATTGTTGGAACACCCTATTACTAATTTGGGCAAGGATCACTATGTTTGTCTTAGGAAACCAGTTTGACCTAGATGTATAGTTAAAAAGGTCAACATTAGAATGTGTTTAGGGCTTAGAATTTAGGTTTGAAGCTGCCCCCAGGACCATTCAAGGAATCAGACTTAAAGCTGAGGCAAAGACAATTATCGTCAAGCTTAGGTCGACGAAACGTCGAACTCCGTTCGATGCTCTCTGAGCTCAACTCTGCTAAATCGTCGAGCTCCGGTCAACGATCTTCGAGCTCAGATCGACGATCTGTCTTCGGCTTGTCCTTCAGGTCGCTGAGCTCCGGTCGACGATCTTCGAGCTCAGGTCGACATTTTCTGTCTGATCTTCATTCCAATCTCTGAGCTCAGGTCGACGATCGTAGAGCTCAGATCGACGTTTTTCCTGAGAGATCGATGACTTTGAGGATTCAAATTCAGTCAGCTTTTGGAATGATTTTCAAATTCTCTCAGCATTTATTTCAAGAGATCTGCCAGCCGTTTTCCTTTATTCTGGAGCAAGTTTCAAGGAATTCTTTTTGAGAATGTTTATTGGACTTTCCTCTAGAAGACAAGACTTTTATGGAGGACATTTAATATCTGTTAACGACTATCTTGGACAAGGAATCTTCAGAGAATAAGATCTTCTCCTTTCTCTCCAGTCAGCCACACATATAGCACAACAACAAAAAACTTACAGTGACAGACATTAAAGTGATCAATCCTGAAGAATCAGTTGAACATTTTGGCATACTGAAAAAGTGATCATAGCTTCATCACAAGGACTCCAGACAATTCAATTTTCTCAGCCTCTGCTGAAACCATCTTCTGCTGGAGATCTGAAGTTTCTGAAGACCTATCACCCTGAAGCAAAGCTCCCACTCCTGAACTAGTCTACATCTCAGGGAGAACTTTGACAACACAATCAATCCACTTGTGCTTCTCTCTTTGATTGAGATAGAGAAGACAACTTCACTCTTTTCCTTTTTCTTTCCTGCTGTAAAAGGGTTACCAAAACTCCCTTCAAAAGTTTTGAATCTGATTCTGAGAGCCTTGTCAAAACTCAGTGGTGGCAAGACACCTTATTAAAAAATCTAGTTTGGTTTTTGAGCACCTTATCAAAAGCTCATTGGTGCCCAGGACACCTGATCAATCCTTCCTGCAGTGGATTCCTACCAAGGGTGGTAGAAGAGTGGATGTACCCAGGTTTTTGGGGAACCACTATAGTTCCTTGTGTCTTCTGGTTGCTTGAGTATTTTCTTTGCTGTGTGCTGTGATTTTCTTTTTGCTGTCTTAGTTTTAAATTATATAGCAAAGCACCTTACACTTATACATAAATTAAATCTTAATTGTTTTGCTTGTTTAAATTATAAAGTTATTTTAAAAATACTCTATTCACCCCACCCCCCCACCCCCTCTAGAGTTGAGATAGATCTTTGTCTCACTTTCACGTTGGATCAATGGGGTACTTGGCGGCTAGAGTTCTCGGCGTCGGACTGGCAAGGCCCGTGGTTCCGAAAGAAGGTGATGCGGGAAGCTAAATAAGCGAGAGACTACAGGCCAGAAAAAGTAAAGGTCGAGCAAGAAGGTTACCAGGAGAGACCATGGGCTTGACCTGGACCATTGGGGGGTAGCCTCCGGAACCAACTACTCGTTCCCATCAGGAGGTTGGTTTGTCACGACATTTGTCGAGGGAACGTCAACATCCCCTTCTGGTATCGTCCTCTGCGAAAGGGTCAAAAGATCAGTATGTCATGCTCATTTTGGATATTCTTGGTCAAAGTGGGCAAGAAAGCTACCTCCGGCGGAAGAGAAGGGTTCTCGCAGACAGGGGTCGGGGTCGGTGAAGCAGGGTTGTTTCTAGTACGATCCTGTCGAACTGACTTGGCCCTTCTCGGCCTGTATGCAGATTCTACAGGCCTCCTGGCCACATGCCATGGGGAGTATTTGAGGGATTTGTCGAGAGCCTTTTTCTGCGCGGCGGCGAGACGGTCCTGAAGTTCCGGCGGGAGTGGTCGCGAGTCTCGTTTGGCATACATTCTCGAAGCAACGCGAGAACTCAAGCGATAAGCAGTAACAGAATGAGTGATGTCTTGAGGACAGGCCCTGGGATATATATATCGTCGTGGAGGGGCCCACAAAAGATTCCCTTCCAGGTCAGCAAACACTCACCAAATCTCGAGGGTTGGACTTTTCTTTTCGAGCGTGGGACTAGCCCGAAAAGAGCGGGGATTGTGTACAATCTCGTATTCACTGAGTGGAACTTTGGGCCCAGGTGGGTCAATTCAGGCGAGTGAAGCAGGCGGGAAGGCTCCCGCCCAAGAGTAGGCGAGTAGGGAGGGAAAACCCGCACTCGGCCAATCAACTCCAAAGCCTTTCGCCATGGTAGGCGGAAAGGCTTCCGCCTGATAAGTGGAAAGCCCACAGAGATAAGCGATAGGGCTCTCGCCTAGTGTGTTCCATGGGTAGGATTACCTGGATGCCCCTAGCGGTCTGCGTTTAGCTCCTCAGAACAGTGTTCACTGAGCGGGCCAGCTTCCGCCAGGCATGGCGAGCGAGCCGCGCGAGCCAGTTCCTCTGGTGTTGAGTGAAGCTTGTTCATTCGACGCTTTCGGAGCTTGGCATTGAGTGAAGCTTGTTCTGTCGACGCTTTCGGAGTTTGGCGTTGAGTGAAGCTTGTTCTGTCGACACTTTCAAAACTTGGCGTTGAGTGAAGCTTGTTATGTCGACGCTTTCAGAGCTTGGCGTTAAGTGAAGCTTGTTCTGTCGACACTTTCGGAGCTTGGCGTTGAGTGAAGCTTGTTTTGTTGACGCTTTCGGAGCTTGGCGTTGAGTGAAGCTTGTTTTGTCGATGCTTTCGGAGCTTGGCGTTGAGTGACGCTTTGCTATTTGCAGGCGTTGAGCGAGACCCTTCCAGAACAGCATTTGCCCGGGGGGCGAAGAGGCTCTCGCCCTAAGAGGGCGCAAAAATTCTCGCCCGTAATAGGCGAGAGGCCTTTAGATCTTGCTTTCACCCATAATGGGGGTGCCGCGTAGGCGAGTACCTGGCTTACCCAGCACTCGCCCCTTTTGGCGAGTGGCGCCTTCATGGGTCACTCGCTCGGTGGGGTCCAGAGGAAAAATTACCTGGATGCCCTTGCAGGGCTGCAAATAGCCTTCCAGAATAGCGGAGTTTGGTTGTTGGCAGACCACTTTTGGCCGCATATAGCTATTTAGAACAGCGGAGCTATGCTGTTGGCAGACCAGCTTTTTGGAATCTATAAATAGGCCCACAGGATATCTCAGAAGGCAAGTTTTCTCATTTTCTCAAGTCTTTAGGCGCTTTCTGAGATATCCTTAGCTCAGCACTGGCTAAGGAGGAGAAGCGTTCTGAGATCTTCCAAGTTAGTGGAGGGACCTCCGTGCTGAAGCCCAGGGTCAGTTCATTAGTTCTAGCAGCTGGTCAAGAGCCTAAGTATGGGAGAAGTATGTGTAAGCTACACCCCAGGGTCCGGACTCCAGTTGGGACCAGCTTTTGGCTCCAACATATTGGGTCATCTAGGATCTTAGTGATCGAATAAAAGTTGAGATGTTATAATCCAATAAAAAGGAGAATTTTCGTCCCTGAAAATTTCCTAAAGGAGAGTTTGAAAAGATGGCATACCTGGGGAAAGAGTTCTGGGTGATTTTCTTTGACAAGGCACTCCAGTTCCCAAGTGCACTCATCACGATTGCAATTTGACCATAATATCTTAACCATGATTGTGGTTTTATTTTGCAAGTTTTTTATTTTAGAATCAATAATCTGCACATGTTATAACAATAAAGATCTGTCATACTGCACATGTACCGGAGGTGTCTGAAGGTGTTGTTTGGGTCGTTATACGACACGTCGTTGTGAATAGACGTGGAAGACGCCATACAAATTTCCCAATTCTGGTGGTAGAGCTAACTGATATGCAATTGGGTCAATCCACTTTATAATTGGGTAAGGGCCCAAATAGCTGAGGTTCAGTTTCTTTTGCTTCTTAATCCGGGAGATACAATGCATAGACTTGATTTTTAGAAACACTAGATCTCCCACATTGAATTCTACTGGTTGTTGTCGAGCATCATAATATTTGGCTTGCTTGTTCTGTGCTACCACCATCTGCTCTTATATCAATCCTATCACTGTGGTGGTATCATTTATGTATGTGACACCTAAAGCTTTGAGATCTTCATCATGAGGCCAAGATAGAGGTGTTCGGCAGTGTCTCCCATAAAGAGCTTCATATGATATCATTTTAATGTTGGTCTGAAAGCTGTTTGTAACCCCCCCCCCCCCACCACCACAAATTTTCTTAATTGAATCTGGAGCTGTCGCCCGGCAGTAGCGCTACCATCGGCGATAGTGTGTCGTTGAGAATGGGTATCTCGGCGGTACCGTCGTGAGGACTGGGCAGAACGGGTTGTTGGCGGTTGGGAAGCTACCTCCTGGCGGCAGCGCTACAGTTGACGGTAGTGTACCGTTGAGAATGGGTATCTCGACGGTACCGTCGTGAGGACTGAGCGGAACTGGTGGTGACAGTCGGGAAGCTACCGACTAGCAGTAGCGCTACCGTCGGGCGCCGGCGGTAGCATACTGTTGAGAAAAAGGGTGGCTCTGGACAATATCGTTGAGAGTACCTGGGCTACTCGACGGTATGAGTCAGAGAACTGTTTCGCAGACCGGTTTCTCAATTTTTCGATTTTTAGGCGTCTGATCTTCCTGGAACTTGATCTGATGGCGCAGATCTTTCCGTGTGAACCCTATTTAGGGCAGAGGATATCCTTCCCCTCATTTGGCTGAAAGTTCTTGACACTTGACGGCTCATGAGTGGAAGGAGTGGAGGAAGACGACCGAATTTCCGCCATTACTGGAGCTTCGAAGCTCTGTTTGAAAATCCGAGACCGGATCTGTGGAGAGGGCGTAGAGGCGAACACATTCATTCGTGTTTCTTCAAGGTCTACATGGCTAGGAAGAGGAATCATAAGTTAACGACATCTCTCCTCCCGATCTTAGAATGCGTGCATGTCATCTTTTCTTCATGCCTTTATTTTTTGTAATTTTTCAGCACCAGATCTCTCAAATGAGAGAGGTTTGGGTTGCCTTGCTTCAAGAAGAATCACCGGGTCGATTGTGACCGTCCCCGACATATTTTGCGTTAGAGATCTGTTCCTTTAGTGGATTATGCATGGTGGGTGAAAACGAAATCGCGACCGGTGGTCCGATTCGATGGTGTTTAATGTGCATTTTAGGGATCTTGCTAGAGATCCGTTTTGCGGCGAAGACGCCGTTGTCATGCCCTTAATTTCGCGTGAGACAAACAATGATTTAGGGTCGGGGAGAGATATGTTGGTTGAATGCATTTCTAGGTCATGGCTGTCTTTGTGGTCGGCTGTCTCACCCTGTGATGTTGTGATTCACGTGTGGAGGGTGTCCTGACAAGATAAGTACCCTTTGTGAAAACTGACGAGCACCCCAAGCTTTTGGATAAGCTCGGGCGATGAAACCCACGAGCGGGCAAGGTCAAGCAAGGGTTCTTAGCATCGATTATGCTGAAATTGGTGAAATTGGTCAGAACGGTGGAGCTGATGGACAAGCCCGGTGGTGTTGTGATCCATGTGCGGGTAGAGACTCGGCGAGAGTTCTTGGCATTAGGCTTTATGTCCTTGGGGAAATGAGAGTACTCATGTGATTGATGTGATGTGATGATATGTTAGAATCATACACTATAGGGTGTCTTGAGTGAAACTCAAGTTTGCATACAAGATTCATTGTAGGCCCCCTTTTATTTATATGTTCAACATAGAAAAGTGTTTGATGTTTGAGACATCAAAACTCGCTGTTTTCTATGTTAGTTTATGTTTTATTACATATGCATAAGAAGTGCTGACCTGCAGGGTGATGGAGTGTCCTGGGATCCGTTAGGGATGACCGAGAGGAGGGGTGTTGGTTACACAGTTGAGGTACGTCTTTGCTGACCCACGTTACAATACATTTTTACAGGGCAAGGATCGCAAGCTGGAGCAAGCTCGTCGGCCAAAAAGGCCTAAGCCTCATGAAGTTTACCCCTTCTGATAGTTCATGTGTGTTTGCATGTTATGTTCATTCACTGTAATCTGGCTTGCATGCCGAGGTAGCCTAGGAGTGTTATGCCACATTGATATGTTTAGTGTTGATGATGATTTGAACATCTGATTATTGTAAGGCCATGAGGCCATTTGTACTCCGATGTTTTGTGGACAGCTTCTAATGTCTGTTTTAATGTTTCCGTTGTTTACATTCTGAGTTTTGAGTTAGGTAGTGCTTTCATGTCAATTTATTTTGAAGTTGTGGTGTCTATATGTTGTGGGGCCCCGGTCGGACCCATATTATATGGTCATTACAGGTGAGGTGTTACACTGTTATTGTACGAGAATTCTACAAGTTGTAGAAGTTGCTCTCAGAGCTCGTTATGTTCTACTATGCATAGACGAAGGAGATCCTCCATGGTTCGATTCGTTCTTTCTATCTGATTGTCTATCTGGGGTGGAATGTTGTGTTAAAAGCAAACTTGGTGTCCAAGTAAGCTTGCACTCTTCTTCTTTCCCTTGAAGTAAAGCGTCCATCGCGGTTAGAGACAATTGTTTTTGGTACTCCATAGAATCGAACCATTTGCTCTATGAAGAGTCTCTCTAACACAACACCAACACCTTGCCGATTACGTATAAATCGGGCCACCTTGATGAGGTGATCTACTATGACCCATATAGAGTCATTTCCTGCACGTGATCGAGGTAGGCCGTGGACAAAATCCATCAAAATGTCTTCAAATTTCCACTCTAGTATTGGTAGAGGTTGCAACAAACCTCCTGGATTCTGGCACTCTGCCTTGACCATCTAGCAGGTTCGGCAATGCGCTACATAATCCATGACATCTTTCTTCATTCTGGGCCTATATAAAGTTCAATGCAGGTCAGTATACATTTTGACTACTTCATGGTGAATTGAAAACTTGGATTGGTGTGCTTCTCGTAGTATCTCCTCTTAGATTCCTCCGGTAGAGGGAATAAAGATTCAGTGTTTGTATTGCATGATCCCATCGTACAAATTGAATTCCTTCTGCGCACCATCTTATAAATATTGAATGATCGGAGGAGCCTCTGGGTCAATCTTTTGGGCTTCACGAATCCGGTCTCGGATATCGCACTAGATCTCCATCCAATATAAAATGCATAACAAGCACTATTCTATGTCTCAAACAACAACCTGTCTCTAGGTTGAGCATCTAAGTAAATGAGTCTAACATGCAACATGTATGCAATTAGGTGTCACCCACGACACCCTAAGCATGTGCATGAATCTTACAAAATATCAAATCCCCCCCCCCCCACCAATAAGACCGGATCAAGGGGGGACCTGATCCCTAAGGTGGTCATTCTACATTGGGTAAACGCATCTACTCTTCAAGTGTAGGACGGTCACCTTGTAGGGCTAAATAACATAATCACATTCAGATTCATTCATAAAAAGAAGCAAAATTCACGAGAGAAAATGCATAAAATAAGGTCGTAGTCATGATTTATACATAACGGCCTGAGGTCGTACATGCAACCCTAATCAGGCAAAAGCAAAAGCACAAAACATCTCGCTATCAATCACTCTCTAGAATCTCACATCTCTGAAAGATGGTAGCGATGCAGTCATAGCTACTACGACTGGTGCTGGCTCTAACGCGGGTATGCCCTTAATCTCCAACAGGGCCTCGGGTTGGGATGTCTCTTAAAAAGGTTAGCAACAACAACATTAGTCAACAACTAGTGGAATTCTTACCCATCCCCAAAACCCTAAAGCTTGCGAATGAGAGAGAGCCTTTGCATGATTATAAAAATAGCTGAAGCATAAATAATGGGTATTGTTATTGGTACCCCATAAATGGATATTTGTAACCCATTGATAGTTGTACTCAAAATAGATATTTATACCCATAATTAACATTTATACTCATACATAAAATCTTAAGAAAACTAATTCCTATGTGTGCACTTCCCAACCCATATCTGTTCTTATGTGGTTTCCTTCATAATTTTTTTACATTACTCGCACAAGAGATGCAGCGGGGGATAGGAAGAAGAACAGTGCACTTTCATTTCATTGAGTGATAAAACTCACTTACAGCCTAGTGCTTTATTTAAAGATCTAATACAACAGGAAACATTACTGCAGGATTCAGTTAATAACACTGATCATGGCTAGTATAACTTGATTTCCAACAGCATGTAAATCACAGGCTCTTTCCATTAATAATAGTGTGCACATCTTATCCTTTTTTGTAATGAGCATAGATAATAGCAAAGCTGATACAAAACTTATTCAACAATTTGGGACTGTAGAAGATGTGTGTGTTCAGCTCGATCATCAAACCTTACCGATTCGAAAACTGATCGGAAACCTCACCATCTTCTTCTTCTCGTTCAGCTCCCCCCCCCCCCCCCCCATCTTCTTCAACCCATGCCCTCTTTGATATGGCGTCGACGTCTGCCAGAGTCCGATCAGCTCTCCCCCCATTTCCCTCCTCCACTCCCTCAACTGCCTCGAAGGGGAAGTCTACCCACGCAACCCCTCCTACAACATTTCCCTCACATCCTTTTCGCAGTATGGGCTACTCGTCTCGCGGATCCGCCGACAGATCGCCTCCACTCTTCCGCCGCCGATCAGAAGATCAAAGCCGTAGCCCCAGACGGCCACGACGCCGCCTGGGCGGCGTAGGACCATGTGGGCCTGGGAAAAGAAGGTCGGGATGTCGAGCCAGTGCAGGGCCGTGGCCACGGTTATTAGGTCGACGGATCCCAGCGGGGCAACCAGGCGGTGGAGATCGGGGATTGTTAAGGAGGGAGGGGTGACGAGAAAACGAACGTTGGGTAGGTGGGTGGGGGCGTGGGAGATCTGCTCGGGGCTGGAGTCGGTGCGACGACGGCGTCAAAAAGACTGGAGAGGGAGATAGCGGCCTGGCCGCTGCCGGTGGCGACGTCCCATGCGCGTTGGCGGCGGCCGGTAGTTTTGGAGTATATGAAGTTGAAGAGCTCCGGCGGATAGTTTGGCCTGTATGAAGCATAGCCCTTCACTTGTTCAGGGTTACGGTACAAGTCTGCCATGATTTTTCTTCGGGGTTGCGGGGCTTCGTTTTTACTGGGTACAAATAGTGGTAGGGGAGATGAAAAAAAAAACGCAGAAAATTATTTTAATTTGGGTATGAATATCCAAATAAGGGGTACCAATAACAATACCCTAAATAATTCAAGCAATAAAAAATAGGGATCTATACATAAACTTAATATAGGTAATAAATGCATAAATCTGAGCAGGTAGTTAATGATGCAAACTGAGCCCAATAATATTCAATTAAGTTATACAGACTCGTCATGAAATTTTGAGCATTTTCCTCATTGAGGCTCAAGGGCTAAAAATGCATCCTTGAATTTCTGGAATTATTTTAAGGTGAAAAGATAATTAAAATGAACTAAGACTTATTGTTTTGCTTCTAATAAAGAGTAAATGATTTTATAATAAATTATAAAAATTATATTTAATATCTTGGTGTAATTCTACACCATATTCATATATGGGGCTTCTTAATCAGAGGTCATTAAGACCCACAAATAATTATTTAAAGATTTCAGTTTAAATATGCTTAGCACAGATCTTGAAGCATTGCCCTGGATGAGATCGAGCCAAACTAAAATTAAACAGCGGATCTGGTACTAATCCGTTGTGGGGCCAATCATTGGATATCATATATTAAGGTATTCATGGTTGTTGGATCTCTGGAATGAGATTCAACGGCTCCCTTAAACGAGTGGTAGTCAAAAGCTCACGGCCTTATCCATCGTTGGCGGCCAACTGTCGGCCGCACCACCACCTCCGGTGGGTTCGTCGTAGGTAGGAGCTTCCCTCGGCAATGCTCTGACGACCTAGACTCGTTTGCGATCATCAGGGAGAACCTAACAGAGCCCAAATTAATAAGACACCGCCACAGCTCGGCTCACCAGCAGTGTCGCGGCCTCTAGGCTTGCTGGAGAGGGTCTCAAAGCCCTCTCCGGACAAAGGCAGCCCCCATAGAGCATGTATAGGAATGGGGGTGCCTCTACATTGTCGTCCACCTGAGGCTCAAAATAGAGCTCAGGTGGGGTGCGGTGGCGCTCTGGCGGATGGAGGCAGCATGCAGCTCGCTCATGAGCTTGAGGTGGAGGCATGGAGGAAGAATCCCACCTATACAAGAGGTCTCCTTGAGGTTATGGGTTATGGAGGCATCGTCGGAATAGGGTGGAGGCAGAATCTCTCTACTTCCTCTTCTTCGGAGTTGACAGAGCTCAATATGGCGGGAGGTTGTTTCGTTTGGGGCTGGGAGGAAGATGTGAGAATGAATGAACCCAAGGGGCTTCAAATAGAGGAGTCGAGGCCACAACACCTCCTCTTCTCCTCTTGGATGGGTTGGGTGTCGGAGACCATGGTAAAGTCGAGAGGGGCAGCAGGCGATCACCTGGTGGGCTGGGTGTACGGTTGATCATAGAGGGTAGAGGTTAGGTAAATTTGGATTAGAAAAGTGTGAGTGGCTTTGGTGAGTGTAGTTGAATGTGATTTAAGTTCAAAGATTAAACTTTCCTTTTTAAAGGAGGGTTTGACCCAAGTCCACACTATAGTGGGTCCCTCAAGCACATTAAAGTCCTTATGGGTTCTAGTCATTTTGTGATGAATCAATATTGATGTGATGGGGTGATATTTTAAGTGTTCCCTGTTTTTGAGATGTTGTGCAACTTGACAAGACCCATTTTGGTCAACTTGACTAAACGGTATCAAATTTGAATGAAATGAGTTCATTGCACTCGTATGGATCATAGAGTCTAATGCAACTGATTGTGATACATTCTGAGCTCATTTGCTCAATATTATATTTTGGGTTGCCACCAAGCTTCTAGGGTTAATGGGTGATCGGGTTACCTTAATTGGGTCAGTTAAGATCCTAGTGACCCAATTAAGAGTGGGGATGCTACAATCAAATAAACATATGAAGATTTTTGTCGCCAAAAGCGTGGAGTAAAGGGTTTTTACGGAACAAGTGAGGTTACCTAGAAAAGAGCTCCAGGTACTTTTTGACAGGATCTTCTGGTTCTCATGTGTACTCATCACGTCCACAGTTTGGCTATAGTACCTTAAACAGAGGTATAGACTTGTTTTGTACTCTTCTAGTGTTGGTGTCAATGATCCGCATAGGTTCTAGATGCATTGATCGGCCAAATTGCACAGGTGCAGGTAATGCCTGAAGCTACTGCTCTTGTTGCATTAAGGCACATCATAGTGAAGAGACGTGAAAAATATCAAGCAATTTCTCCAACTCCGAGGGCAATGCTAGTAGATAAGCTACGGGTCCAATGAGCTCAATGATTGGATAAGATCCCAAAATATCGAGGGTTATGCTTCGCCTGCTTCTTGATCGGAGAGATGTCATGTACTTAATTTTCAAAAATATCAGATCTCCTACGTTGAATTCCACTTGTTAAGGTCAAACGTCATAGTATTTTGTTTGTCTACTTTGCGCTTCCAACATTCGCTCAATGATCAATCATACTGTTGTGGCGGTATAATCTATGTAGGTAACACTCAACACTTCAGGAACCTCATCCTGTGCCCAAGATAGGGGTGTCCAACATCGTTGACCGTAAAGAGCTTCATATGGGATCATCTTGATGTTGGTCTGGTAATTATATGAAAACTCTACTAGCGGTATAAATTTCTCACATAGTTCATTGTAATCTATTATGCAGAGACGAATAAGGTCCTCCAAGGTTTGGTTGGTCCTTTCGATTTGTGGGTGTAAGGATGTGTTAAAAGCTAGCTTGGTGCCTAAATAAACTTGCACCGTCCTCCACTCATAGGATGTAAATCGTCCATCAAGATACAATCGTCTTTGGAATCCCATGAAATTGGACGACTTACTCGATGAATAATCTGGCTAAAATATCCACACTGTCACCTTGTTGATTTGAAAGGATGTGTTATCACTCCTTTGTGTTGGATATACATGCGCCCTTAGAGGGGGTC
The DNA here is from genome assembly GCA_039513925.1 of Platanthera zijinensis. Lineage (NCBI taxonomy): Eukaryota > Viridiplantae > Streptophyta > Magnoliopsida > Asparagales > Orchidaceae > Platanthera > Platanthera zijinensis. The sequence continues at coordinate 75,020,396 of CM077088.1, read as the reverse complement.
AATAAGGGAAAACACTTGATAAAAATATTATTTCAAATCATATTAATTTCAGAAATATTTCATTAGATGAATAGAAAACTACAAAACATGATTTTATATTAATTTAAACAAGTATACAAAACTGTGATTTCTATGATGCTAGAAATTGTGGCGACAATGTATACTCTTGTGTTTTCTATACCGACACTTCTCCCTAAGAACTAGTTGTCTTTGACCTACTCCCTAGATCTAGTCGTCTAACACACAAGGTGAATTCTGCCCTAAGTCACACACAAACCTGATCGCCAAACCGGGCGAATTCCTCTACCGTTGCAACAAAAAGTAACCAAAAAAGAATGATAATAATAATGAGATAATAAATCTAAAATATGCAGTAGACCTCCCTATGAAGAACTTTTGAAAGTGACGACGAAAGCGCGAGAGAAATCATCGTTGCTGATATGTTCGTCTTTCACGTAGAATATGTGTTGTTGTGCAACTCCTTTGGGTTCCTCTTTGGATCTTTGAATTTGCTCAAGAGAGTGCTATGCAATTAAGGGACGAGTCTCTGGAAATAATTCATAGCGTTGGTACAATATGCGCTCTCGTCGTTCGTTGTTGTGGAAGAAGCGAACCGATCTTTAAATAGACTTTGCGAGCTACTATCGGCGGTAAGTCCTACCGTTGTGCGATATCTTTTAAGATAATATTCTGCCACGCGAATCAAGCAAACACGGTAAGTGTATTTCTTCGTTTTAGATATTCTTCATTTTAGGCAATACATACTGTGTCGCAGTATGTGTTAGCATGCAGCATTAACTTCTTTACAAGTTTATGTCCTTGCTTCTGCCATTATTTTTATTTGAATGCATTTTGGCACTCATCCCGAATTTAACGCTACTGCTAGCGGTAGGTGCTACCGCACCGCGGTAGGACACGGAAGTAGGAATGTTGGTCCAAATCGTCGGGCCACTCAATTGTTTGCTTTAGCTTGTAATACATGTTATTTTGTTTGCACTATAAACACGAAACAAACTTGATCAAATGCATAATTGGATTTGTTATTCTCAAACCAAAGAGATGTGAAATGCATGTTCCAATAAACTCCCCAATTTGATAATAACAAATCGTCTAATGCGAAATGAGTCATTTTAGAACAAAGTTGTGTTTATAGAGTGGTGTGGTAAATGATAAGCATGAGATAAGCATGTTTTATAAATGCAATTAAGTACATAATAATATTCGGTATTAACTTTGTGTACTCCCCCTAGACGAGTGCTTTCCTTACATAGATGCTCTGATGAGTGTATTTGTTCTCCCCCTTAGATATTGATTATTCTCTTTTTAGATTTTTTGATGGTATTTAATATCCTATATTTTTAGATTTCTCAATTTTATTCCCCTCGTTTTGGTATTATCAAAAGAGGCTATAGGTAGAGTGTAGTCTTGAAGTTGTTCTCCCCCTTTATTAGTGAATTCAAGATTTAGATTCTTCCAAGATAATTATGATCGACCAAGAGTAAAAAAAACAGTAGAAATTTATTGCGAAAATAATGCAGAATGATAAGGAGAGAAGCATACGTAATGTGGGAATTACATAGTAAAAGCACGAACACAAGGGATTAAAATGAACTGATATGCTATTACTTGTTGAAAATAATCATGTAATACATGATCAACATAACAATTTAATCTCCCTCTTTGAAAAATATTCATGTTGAAACATTGAACTAAGCATGAATGATAATGAAAAATGTGCTTCATGAAAGTAAAGATAATGCATATAAAGGGAAAGAACACACACACACACACAGATATATATATATATATATAGATATATATATATATATACTAGCATCTTCGAACGGGCTCCGCCCGTTCTCGATGCGTCGCTGCGGGCTTCGCCCGCAACCAAGCGGGCTTCGCCCGCTTGACAACGACATGGGTCGTGGGCGGCAACAGGTGTCGTGGACTGCGATATTGGTCATAAGTGCGACATTTGTCGTGGGTGGCGACATTGGTCGTGGCCGGGAATATTGTTCGTGGACGGCGACATTGTTCGTGGGCGGCAACATTGTTCATGGGCGACAACAATGGTCGGGCGCGGTGACAATGTGTCGGGGCTTTGATATTGTGCAGAGGCGGCGACATTTTTCGGGGGGTGGCGACATTGTTCGGGAGGGGTGGCGTCAATAGATTATGAAGTAATTCTTGACTTGCAGCGTCTTCCATTGCTGATGGCGTCAATGAGTTGCGGAACTTGTTTATAAACTGGTACTATCAATTACTGGGCTTTCTAAAAGAAGAAGACATTATTAAAACTAATAGGATTTGACATTCTTTTTAATGGGATATTCAGAACATGTTCATCTCTTGAAATTTTTAAAGCAATGTGTCCTAAACAGAGAACAATAATGTTCATGACTAATATATATGGCTTTTGATGATTTCATACACTTGGATGAGAAGAAAACAGTTATAATAAGTAACACTCTAAGCATCACATTTTTCTTAAGTTGCTTTTACTAATTGCATTTCTTACCTGCCCATTCAATTTTTCTTCTATTTGCCTTCAGTTTTTGTAAATCTAAGATTACTTAATTTTCGTACAGCTTTTCCTATTGATTGCTTGAATATTTGCAACAGTATTTATTCTTGAACTTGCTAAGGAAGAACATAAGAACTTGCCTTTTCTCTCACAAATCAAGGTAAAGCAATTGATGCCAAATGCAATGTTGCTGTTATTTCATTATTTCGCTTTCTATTAGATGATTTTATTGCTCATTTTCTGAAAGTGAGTAGTAAGTGCAAAATCAGAATCATTGTTTGTGTCATAACACGACCTAAGTCGCCGAGTGTCAGAACCCTTATTCCAAATCTTAAAAACAAAACATAAAGTTCTCGATGCTCATATTTAACACCATTTTCTGGAGGTAAATCTAAAAAACGCATGTCATGATTCAAGTTTAGGATGTAAATACGAATTTGGAGAACTTGAATCAAACACATGAAGCTAAAAAACATGAAAACCTATAAAAATAAATTTGGAGATTGGTAAAAATAACCAAAGACTCATGCCGAAAACCTATCAAACTACTGAAATGTGAAGTAAAAGATAATAAGGGTTCTGACAGCATAGTTAAGATATGGAAATATGCCACGATAGTTAAGATTTGAATATATGAATTTGAAAATATGAATTGAAAATAAGGGTTCTGACATCGTCAAAATCAAAATAATTAGCAGATTTGGAAATCTTAACACTGTCAAAATCAAAAAACTGTGAAAAATATGAATTAGTAGATTTGCCGCGCCATAAAAATGTGCACATTTGCTGCGCAAAAAAATCGAATATCAGAAATAATTAGCAGAATTGATAAAAATAAATTATTTGCAGGGGCCCAATTAAAGTTTTTGAATTCATGGTTGGCTCACAACCATCACAACCATCTCATTCATAATCTCGCAACTCATAAAACAGTTTTAGCTAGATCTACTTTTATTTATGGCAATGCGATCATAAATTGAATATCTTATCTAAGCATTGCATTATCTATACTAACTGGTGAATCACATTTAACTATTCGGGAAAGACAAACAACAATACGCAATATGAAAGCAATCCCACGGTGAAAAAACATAGTAGAGCAGAGTGAAGAAGTTGTGCCCCAATAGTTTGTAGCCTAGGCATTCAATTCATTTCAAGTTGGTCATGAAGTGATATCTTCATGGCCATCTTGCAAGTTGGTCATGAAGATATCACTTCATGACCAACTTGCACTCTTGTAAGGTGATTCCAGATATAAAGGGAACAAATTAGGATTCAAAATAGCATACAATTCATTTCTGATAGCTCACGCAATATGAAAGCACCCAACAAAATCCTTAGTTGTCAGAAAAGTTGAAGTTTTAAATCCCTTTCAAGCATGGCTAATAAAACCAAGGTTGCTGGGAAAATGTATAGATAAAAAACTGATTTGCTTATTGAAGCCTAGGTCGTGCCAGCAATCTTGGTTCATGAAAAACCAAACCAAGCTTGTTGCGGCCACCTCTTTTCTGAAGCCGAAGAAGTCACCTGGAAAAACTGCATTTTTTTTATGTCGACCAACTTGCTTATAGACAAAAAACCGAGCTTAGAGATCACATGGATTTAATAGCGAACAGATCTTGAAGAAGCAGAAAAGCTTACTGGATTTATGACCAACTTGCTTAAACAGATAATGAAGAAGAAGAAGAATCTTAAACAGAGCCTGAAGAAGAAGAAGAAAAACAGAGGAAAAGCTTGAAAAAAACCCGGAGAAGAAGAGCTTACCGGAGGTGCCGATCGATGATGCCCTAGGCACTTGAGGGAGGAAGAAGAAAGCGGGAGGGGAAGCAGGTGTTGTGCTTCGATTCCAGCACAGAGTCCGGCGCAGATCTAGGCGGTGAGGGAAGGGGAAGTGGCTGCTCGAAATGGAGATAAGAAGAGGAGAGATTGCAAGGAGAAGCACGACCTAGGCGAAGTGGATGCAAGGAGTTAAAGCAGGAGGCGGAAATGATTTCGCCGTGCTGCGGTATTTGGAGCTTTTGGCGGACTGCGGCGGCTGCTTTCGGCGGAGAGGACGTGGGAGAAGACGGGCTGCATGCGGGATGTGATTTCTCCTTTCGGCGTGCTGCCCTGCGGGATTGTGCAGGATTTTCTGGCGAGATCACCTGCGGGATTTTGCAGGATTTTCGGGGCTTAGAAAGTAAACATCTAAGCGGACGGTCGACATAAATTTAATCGGACGGCTGAAATGAAACGGACGGTGTGCTTGAAATATCCGTGGATTTGCCCAAACACAATCCGTGGCTGTAGCCTAGAATGATTCATGGCCTTTGATTAAAGATTGATCGTGCCGTTAATATTGAAACTGCGGTGTGCCTTGAGATATGTATATTGGTTTATATAATATATATATATATATATATATATATATATATATATATATATATATATATATATATATATATATATGATCATATAAATGTTGGAGCACAGCATAAAAAATAGGCATGAAAAACAAGTATAACATTGGATATCATGAAGGGAAAAAGATAGGCATGAAAGGTCAAAGAATAAACATGAAGATTAAGAGATCATACAAGATTAGCATTATAATTCATAGATTAAATATATTTTACTTGATAAGCCAGGTGTATAATACAAAGATTTTTATTACAAACCAAGATATTTGTTCCTTTTTAAAATTATATTTTCCTATTGAGTATGGCAAGCATGTAAAGCATAACCATGGAAAAATGTAATAATATAATGTTATAAGATTTGAGATTCAAGCATTAAATACATTGTAAAGTTGATGCTAAAACATCTAGTACATTTACTCAAATATGTAGAAATATGTGATTTCAAGCTTAATGTTTAATTCTCATCAGTGGAAAGTTTATAAAAGACAATGACGTGTACAATTTGTGAATTGATAAGAGTATACATAAACAATAATCAAGACACATGTAACATGTAATGCAATATATACAGCATCATCAAAATGCAAAGTAAAATCACTTTTACTTGCATCAATGCACAATATAAAATAGTACAACTATCAAGGTGTTCCGCACACACAATGCTCATTAAGATGTATCAGGGAGCAAAGTAGTGCTTGGTGAATCACTTGTATTATATTAACTTATATATTCTTGTGATTCGGTGTGCTAAAGAGAAGTATAATATTGTAGTGTTTTTAATTGATTTGCACAAGACATTTTACAATTCTTTTCAAGGTTCTCAATCTCATAATGTTTATGAAGACTTATCAGGAGCAGTGCTTGGTGGAGTTATTCTTATCATTTATTTATTTAATTTTTATTTTGATGACAAAGGGTCTCCAAATTCACTTGTATGCAAACACATAACGTTATTTTTCATTCACACTTCTCTAACAATAGGTGCATGATAATGATGTGTAGGTAAATTATTCGTGCATATCAATTAGTTACATTATTACACTACGCATACATGCATAAACAAGATTAAATACAAATGTAGGAATCAAAGAATGTGATCGCATGTATCATCGTTTAACATAAAACATCATTCATACTTGGAGACATACTTAAGCTTTTAGACACAAGTTTCCTACATAAGTTTTTCATTGTACATTTATGATAATTTGCATAGCATGAGAAAATATTACAATGTTCAATAAAGTTTAAAGAAACAAATCACACATTATAGTCAATCCTTACATGTTAAATTACTCATTGTGGACATTCTCAATATAGTATCAATATAGTTTTTGCCAATTTTGGAAATAAGAAAAACAAAAAACATAAAAATATCAAGAAAATCATATTTTTCGTGTTTTGAAATTATTTTGTATTTTCTAGTTGTTTTTTTTTAGAAAACAAAAACAAAAATACATAAAATTTAATGAAGACCGGAAAAGAACAATGAGTAAATCAGTAAAATAATTTTCAAAAAATAAAAATATAGAGAATATAGGATTTTTTTTGTGAAGCAGAGCTACCGCTGGTGATAAAGGTTAGCGACGGGCGGTAAGAGACAAAGAATTGATTTTTCGCTCTAAAAATTTATTTCCAGTCATTTTTTATTCCGATTTTTCTTGAGAATGATTTTTCATTATAAGACATATCAAATGCAACAAAGAGTTTTGAAAAATAATCAAAAAGGTGAGAAATTTAGATTTTGTCTTAAGGAGTTAAGCAAAAGGTTATTTTTCAATTTCATGTGTTCTTCGTATTCATGAAAGCTCAAAAAGATGAAATATTGAAAATGTCGGCTATGTTGCTAAAGGTGCAAGGCGCATCAAGACGCAAAGGGATCCTAGAGCCTAGGCGCGCGCTTGAGGCACATAAAGCGCAAAAATGGGGGAAAAGGAAATTGAGCGAATTGGGCGCCCAATTTGTCTAGGGGTGTCTTGGGTGCGTGTGAGATCATGTTTTTGCCCATCTCCCAAAAAAAGTTCAAAAAAAACCTTTAAAGGCCTAGGCGCACGTACCTTGACAAGCTGTCGGTGATGAGTAAGTGGATGGAAGATTGAGACGACCAAGGACATACACCCCACTATGACGACCAACTCCAAGAAGTGCCCCAATTATAAGAAGATCTTGCACACGGCATGTAAACTCATCAAAGGTAACAAGACAACTGTGAGATGTGAGCTGGTTGGCGGATATGAGGTTCATGGATAACTTAGAGTATGTAGGAAATATCGGGAACATGAAAGTGGTTGGTATAAAGGAGGTCATAACTGGTGATATGGTGAATGGTGTCATCTGCTACCATGATAGTATGATACTAAGGGCAAAGGAGACGGGCTAACAGGACAAGAGGTGGGTAACATCATATGTCATGTGAAAGGACTAAAGAAGGCTCCAAAGTTGAGCAACCAATCAGAGGGAGATATACCTGCAGGACCGGAGGCAGCCGGCAGAGAGACGGGGGCGTTATAAGCAGCCGATGGAAGAGAGGTGGCCGAAGAGCAAGGCAGTGAAGTCTGCTGGGAGAACTGTGGGGCAATCAGCTAAGCAAGTGCAGATACAGAGAGATACTGTGCCGGAGCAGAAAAGTGAGCAGAAGGTACACCAGAAGCACGTTGTTGACCGGACTGCTGAGCCATCTGAAGCTTGCGATATGCAGATTTAACATGACCAAGACATTGACAGTAGTTACAGCGGACAGGCAGGCGATGAGAAGCATCAGACTGAGCTACAAAAGGTGTCGGAGGAGTACGAACATCGAATGCCATTGAGATGATCAACCAAGGAGGTCGGGGATGTGTGATCATCCAACGGAAGGAAGCGGCGGGAATCAACGATGGAAACGTCGATTCGATGTCGAGAACAACGGGGTTGCGGAAGATCAGCCGGTAGAGGAGATCCGGTGGGTGCAGAAGGCAGCGGAGGAGGTCCGGCGACCTAGAACAGGGGCTGTGACGCTTAAGATGTCCACAAAGGCCTCACTGAGGACGTCACGGAAGATGCAGAGGCGATCGGGAGAAGGCGGAGCACTTGAGAACAGGGCTTCTTCGTCGTCGAACTAGAGAGGTGGGAGCATCAAGGGGATCTTTGTTGGTCTTCGAACTGGATTGAGGATGGAGACGCAGAAGGCGTCGCAGATCAGGGACGAGACACTGGATCGAGCCTGATAGCAGCGACAGGAGAATCAACTGGAAGCAAGAATCAACGAGAAGCAGCTACGGAACACGCAGGGACGCGAGAAGTGGCAGCGGGATTTCAGCGGCGATGGGTCTCAGCATTGACGCGACACGAGAAGCGTCAGGATTTCAGCAGCGATGGGTCTCAGCAGCGACGGGAAACGCGGGGACGGGCAGAGAGAAGCAGCGACAGAAGCGGACGGGTCACGAGAAGCAACCGACGGGTCGCGAGAAGCAGCCGACGGGTGTGAGGGATCACCAGTGACGATCGATTAGGAGCAGGAACAGGATCGATCAGGAGCAACGATCAAAATAGGAGTCGGAGACGGGATGGAGCGGTGGAGACGTGCGCGATCGGGCAGAGCGGCTAGGGTAAGTTTTCCTTTGCTCAGATACCATGATAGGAAGAATGATTTTTTGTATTCACAATTGAACAATGGTAATACATATACATATACATTGGAGGGTGATACTAACACCCGAGGTGACTCTAAGATAACACTACTACTCATAATATACATCATATCTAACAACATCCACATCTTTTCCTTACATTGGGTGGGAATCTCCCTCTAGAAGTCAAGTTGCTCAAGAGAAACTTGATGGTGCAGATTCTGTGATCTCAAAGATCCTCAGAATCTAAAAGAAAGCTTCACTGCCTTCCCTCTCCACCAGTAGTTGATAATGTAATGTCCTTTGTCATTGTCCCATATTGTCCACAGTTCTGATAGATCAAGTCATTGCACCTCCTCCACAGATTTTACAAGCATCAGACTCTCTCTAGTTGACCACCAGCTTAGGATTGCTATGCACCCCTAGGCCAGGAGTGGCCCCATAGATTCCAAAGGAACAAGGGGAGAGGAAGAGGCCAAAGAGACAGTAGGCCTCCATGGGAAAATACACACAAGCTGAAAGAAAATCCTATAGGCAGAAAAAGTTCTTCAGAGCTGAGCCCAAGATTTTAATGTTGCTTATACTTTTGTTCAAGTGAATCAAGTCAGACTCAACAGTAAGAAATGAATCCAGAACTAAAGACAAGGTTAAAAGAAATTGAGAAAGAAGATTAGAGGAAGAAGAGAGAGAGAATCCATCAAAAATAAGAATAAGTTTATAGAAGCTTTGAAAATGGGAAAAATGAAAGATGATTTGTTGAAATTTTAGGGAAAGCAATTACTTGATGTTGATGCATATAAAGCTAAAAATCTTGATGTTTTGGTATAGCTTCACACAATACACCAAGGAAAGTCTTGGTTTTGCTGTTGATACATATATTAGCCATAAAAGGTTTAAGCTTGAAGGCCCATCTTTTGTTGAGCCTAATGATACTTTAGTTTTAAACCGTGGTGTTCCTCGGGTGCCTTCAGCCCCAGAGACAAATCAAATCCCGTAGTTGTCTATAGAGACATTACAAAAAAATATAGAAATCATCAAAGGTAAGAAAGTGATTAAGCCAGGTACTGAGATGACCTCAAAAAGATGATGTTGAAGTTCACAGAAGGGGTTACACCCTTAATGAGTCCTATACTAAGAGCCAATGATGATCTAAGGAGATTGGAAATTATTATAAAAATTTTGAAAGAGAACATTGATAGATCCACTCAAAGATATACAGATTTTGTTATGGTCACTCAGGAGAAGTTGTTTGATGCTTAGAACATCTTTCTTGCATGAAATCTAGCTAAGATTTAAAGATAGAAGTATTTTTGTTGTGTAGTGTTGTTTTACTTTCTTGTATTCCTCTTTATTTTGTTTACATATAAAGGAAAGAACATGTTGTATGAGCTGCTTATCAACATATTGTCTCTATTCTCTGAAATTTTTGCATTTATCCTCTCTAACGTTATTTGCTTTTGTTGGAAAAGCCCACGTAAAGAGGCCCGTGATGGAGCCCATTTGTTTATTTTTCTTCTTCTCTCCTCTTTAGTCCCACATCATGTATAGGGATCTCTTCTCTCTTTCTCCCTCATATAAATGTGTATTCATATCTTGTATTTGATTATTGAGAAAGTATATACAAGTTTGAGGTTTTATCCACAAGGTATCAGAGGGAACCGGTCCTCCGTGAGGTTAAGTCTTTTTCTAACTGTTGCTTCTTGTGTGGTTAAGCCTGTCTCTAACTGCTGCTTCCCGCGGGTTTATGTCCTCTCTAACCGCTCCTCCTTCTGTTCTCTCCCTCTCGTGGCTTCCACCTCTCATTCTTCCTCTTCCTCTTGACCCTTTTATAACTCTCTCTGTCAGGTGGGGTCATTTCCCCTTTCCTCATCTAACCGCGTTGTTTCTTCCTTTCTACCCGCTCCTCTTTCTACTCGCTGCGGTCTCCTTACGCGATCTCCTTGTCTACTCGCATTGCCGCCACGTTCTAGCCTTCTCACCACGTGCTTTTTCTACCCGCCTTCTCGTTGCAGTCTCCTCTCTCTTCTCATTGTGACTTCTCTAATCGTTGCGGCTTCTCTAACCGATGCGGGCTCCGCATCTTGGTCGCGGCCTCTTTCCTTCCGCTGGTGTGTTTTCACTGTGACCGTGCGGTCTTCTCGCACGGTTTCTTTGCTGCTTGCTCGCTACGACTTCTCTAATCGTAGTGGCTTCTCCTCTCTACTGCGGCTCCGCATGTTGGTCGCGACATCTTCCTTGTCGCTGGTCTGTTGTCACTGTGACCGTGCGGCTTCTCCTCTTCTCTAGTCGCGGCAGCTTCTCCTCTCTAACCGCTCCGCATTTTGCTCACGGCCTCTTCCTTGCCTTGTCGCCGGTATGTTGTCACCGAAACCGTGCGGTCTTCTCGCGCGGTTTACCGTGCGGCCTCTTTCTGCTCACTGTTCTGATCGCCCGATCTGCTCGAGCGGTCTCCTCTCTATTCGTTGGTCTTCTTGACGCCGATCTAGCCTCCTGACCGCCTTGCCAAGGGGTCCTCTCTTGATTCTACCGGACAGGCGGCTTCCTCTCCTGCAGACCGCCCGGCCCTTGTCCCTAAACTCCGGGATGAATTGCGGATCACCATTATTTCTTTAGCCGGGAAGAAGAACTTTGTGGAGTGGGTGCACTCTGTTCGCCGAGTTCTTCAGTCCAAAGGCTTTCTACATCACTTGACCCAAGTTGTTCCTGTTGCTCCTACTGAAGACTGGTTGCACAACGATGGTCGAGTTCAGACGTAGCTCTTCAACTCCCTTGATGGCGAATCTTATCGCATGACCATGTATCACGAGACGGCTAAGGCGATGTGGGATGAGCTCCATTCTCTCTATTTTGGCAAAGATAGTCTCCAGCACCTGTATGACATCATAACAGATCTTCAGACTCTTGACGTTGGCGGGGCCGCCAATCTCACCTCCATTGTTGCTCGGGCCAAGACTCTGGTTGAATCCTGAATTTAACATCAACCCCCTACGATGGATCTTGCTGCCCAACGTGCCCAAAAAGAAGTCGTCGGTGTTTCCATGATGATGGCTCGTGTCCCGCCTCATCTTCAGAGCGTTCGGGCTCAGATCCTCTCCGCTGCTGCTACTCCGTCACTATCTGATGTGTGTTCCATGTTGCTCAAGGTCTCACCACCTCCTGACAGTTCTGGACCTCCGTCATCGGCCCTCCTTCAGCAGACTTCTGCTCCCTTACTGCCTCTCCCTCCTCCTGCTCGTGGGGGACGTTCAGGTTCTCAGGGCAGAGGTCGGGGTGGCCGGTCACGACCTAAGTGTTCATTTTGCGGTAAGGACGGCCACCTTGAGGCCACTTGCTACCGCAAGCATGGGCTTCGTCGTCGTCCGCTTGCCGCTATTGCTGTCAACGACTCATCTGTCACTTGTACTGACCTTGAAGCAAGATTGTCAAGATCGAGATCCTAGATGGGATCGTTTTGAGGTTGGATCGGATCGGATCGTAGGATCGGATCGAGGATCGCAAGATCGGATCGAGTATCGCAAGATCCTACAACATTTATAGATGAAGACTAAAAAATAAAATTGAATTTTGTATCATTAAATTAAATGCTCAATTAATAAAAAATCAATAAATTGAGTAATATGTGAATAACTATATTAAATTTTTTGAATAACTAAATCAAAAGGATAATATCATACTAAGTTCAATTTCAGTTTCAAATAAGACACTCAATGTTTACTAACAATAAAAATAAATCTGGACTGGAAGCGACCGAAGAAGCCACTCTTGGCCTCTATTTGCAGCCGGCAATTAACACTTGCAATACGGTAAAGCAACATGATATGATTCTGTGAGGGGTATGAGGGAGGGATTGAGATAAAGTTAGACAATGGGTTATGGGCTTTGAACCGATTGAATGAGGTCAGGATAGGCTTGGACATGTTTCTAGTTATCTTTGGTCATACCGGTAGAATCGGGTCAGGATCGCGATCCTAAAGATCCTAAGATCCGGATCGCGATCCCAGTCGTAGATGTGCTCATTTAGATCCTAGGTAAGATCCGGATCGATTTACAAAATCTGGATCGTAGGATCTTACGATCCCTACGATCCAGATCGCGATCCTGATAACCATGCCTTGAAGAGGTCCGGCTTCAGCTCCAACAACTTCATGGTCTGCTCAGTCACCCACCTGCCTCTGTTGCCTCCGCTGCCTCCATCTCAAATGAAGGTATCGCTTGTTTCTCCACTAGTCCGCACTAGATAGTGGATTCAGGTGCCACTCATCACATAACCTCCCTGCGGACACATCAGTACTTGGATTCTCCTCATCATAAGTGTATCACAGTGGCCAATGGGGACACTGTTCCGGTCTCCGGCTCTGCTGATATCCCTCTCACTTCTTCTTTATCCATACGCTCGGCTCTTCATGTTTTGAGCTCCCCGTTTAATTTACTTTATGTTGGTCGCCTCACTGGCGATTTAAATTATTCTATAACATTTACATCTTCTTTTCTGATACAGGATCGACGGACGCGGAATATCATTGGTAAGATACGACTGCCGAACGAGCTCTATCTTCTTGATGACTCTCCTACTATCCTCTCCTTTGTCTCCTACGTCGATTGGCATCGGCGCCTTGGGCATACCCCTTTATCGGTCCTTCATAAGGATCTACCAGATGTATCTCTTCCTCATTTTCAGTGCGAATCTTGTATTTTCGACAAATAGCCCAGTTCAACTTTTTCATCTCATTGTACTCGGAGCTCTGCTCCTTTTATTTTAGTGCACTCTGATATTTGGGGTCCGTACAAAATCACTAGCATTTCTGGGTATCGCTATTTTTTAACTTTTATTGATGATTATTCTCGGATGATGTGGCTATATTTACTTCGTGATCGCTCCGAGATTTCCCATGTCTTTCGGGCATTCCTCCTTGAGACCCGCACGCAATTCTCCACAAACATCAAAACTCTTCGCACCGATAATGCTCACGAATACACTCGCCACGAATTTGCGAATCTTTGCTCTGAATTTGGGGTCATTCACCAAACATCGTGTGCATATACCCCCCAACAAAATGGAATCGCGGAACGTAAGAATCGACATCTGCTTGATGTTACTCGCTCTCTCATGCTTCACACGCAGGTCCCCAAAGCTTATTGGAACATTGCGCTTTCAACAACATGCTATCTGATTAACCGTCTCCCTTCCCCCATACTCCACAATGTCACTCCGTTCAGCCTCTTGTTCCACTCTACTCCGGCATTCTCTCTCACACCCCGCATCTTTGGTTGTACTTGCTACGTTCACATTCTTGGTCCATCCACGGACAAGTTGGATCCCCGAGCGGCCAAACACATCTTCATTAGCTATTCACGAACTCAGAAAGGCTACGTGTGCTACTCTCCTGCTACCTGCAAGGTGACTATTTCTGTTGATGTTACCTTTCAGGAAGATCTTCCTTTCTTCTCCGCTCCAGATCCAACTCCTCTCCCACCACCCGTCCTACAACTTGTCATTCCCGTTACCACTCCTCCACCACCACAAATTCCTCACTGGGCTCCCACTCTTTCCAAGCCGTCTCTTATACATGTCTATACTCGACGCCATCCAAGCTCCGTTGCCCCAATGCAGTCGGCTTCGACCTCTGACGCTTTGCGTCCTGCTGGTCCGGCACCAGAATCAATCACTCATCCCATGGCGAACTATGTATCCTTACATCGCCTATCCCCACGACTTCAAATATTTGTCACTTCATTATCCTCGATTTCTATACCTAACTCTGTGCAGGAGGCTCTCCAACATCCTGGCTGGAGGGCGGCCATGAAAGAAGAAATGATTGCTCTCTGGGCTAACCAAACCTGGAACCTGGTACCTCTACCTACAGGCCAGACACCTGTTGGGTGTAAATGGGTTTTTGTCATCAAACATGCTCCTGATGGGACAATTAACTGTCTGAAATCCCTCCTGGTGGCTCGTGGCTTCACCCAACAGCAAGGTCTCGATTATGAGAAAACATTCTCCAGTAGCCAAGCTCAACACCGTTTGAGTTCTCTCTGTGGTTGTGCATCGCCAATGTCCCTTACATCAATTGGATATCAAGAATGTGTTTCTAAATGGCGACCTCCAGAAAATAGTCTACATGCAGCAACCTCCAGGGTTTGAGACCACGGGGAGTCCCGAGTTTGCCATCTTAAGAAGTCCATCTATGGTCTCAAACAATCCCTCGGGCATGGTTCGACAGGTTCAGTAAGGCACTAAGGCAGTTCGGGAAGTCGGCTTTACTCAGAGCTCAGCAGACTTCTTTCTGTTCACTCGACATCGAGCAACAGGAACGGTTCTTCTGTTAGTATATGTTGATGACATCTTAATCACTGGAGATGATTCAAAGGGAATCCAAGCGGTCAAACAGCATCTTAGCTCCATATTTCAAACAAAAGATCTGGGGCACCTTCAATACTTCCTTGATCTTGAGGTCATGAGACGTTCAGATGGACTTGTCCTCTCCCAACGAAAGTACTGTCTCGATCTCCTTCAAGATACTGGCTACTCTGGATGCAAGCAGACTACCACTCCAATGGATGCAAATCACAAGTTGTGTGCACATGCTTCTGATACAGACCTTCCTCTCCAAAATCCTGGATACTATCGACGACTTGTTGGAAAATTGAACTACCTAACGGTCAAGACCCGATATATTCTTTGTTGTTGGGGTGGTCAGCCAGTTTATGCATGCCCCTCGAATATCTCACCTTCATGTCATCGAACGCATCCTAAGATATCTTTAAAAAGCACCGGGTCAAGGGCTGGTATACAAAACCTCATCCTCTACTCCAACGTTAGTTGTGTATTCTGATGCAGATTATGATGGTTCCTTGGATGATCGGCAGTCAACCAGTGGTTTTGTACCTATTTTAGAGGTCATCTTGTTACCTGGCGGAGTAAGAAACAAGTCGTGGTTGCTCGATTCTCAGCTGAAGCAGAATACCGATCGATGACATCGGTTGTCTCTGAGCTCACATGGCTTGAAAGTCTCCTCGCCGATCTAGGAGTAAAACTTCCCTCACCAGCCATCCTGTTATGTGACAGCCAAGCGGTTATACACATAGCAAAGAATCCAGTTTTCCATGAAAGAATGAAATATATTGAAGTGGACTGTCACTTTATCCGGGAGAAAGTTCAAATGAAGAAGATACAATTGAAGCATGTTCCGGGTACAGAACAAGTTATTGATATCTTCACAAAGGTCCAACCAAGTACCCTATTTCATCAATACCTGTCCAAGCTGGGTTCCTATGACTTGTACGCTCCAGCTTGCGGGGGAGTGTTGGAAAAGCCCATGTAAAGAGGCCCATGATGGAGCCTATTTGTTTATTTTTCTTCTTCTCTCCTCTTTAGTTCCACATCATTTATAGGGATCTCTTCTCTCTTTCTCCCTCATATAAATGTGTATTCATACCTTGTATTTGATTATTGAGAAAGTATATACAAGTTTGAGGTTTTATCCACAACTTTCATGTTCATTCATTACATCGCTTATTATGTATGTAAAATCTGGTTTATCAAATGGGGGGAAGATTGTTGGGAAAACTCCTACATTTGATACATCATATTATCTCTAGAGTGATCTAGGTCAATTTTTAATGTTGTATAGAAAGGCTATATTTCAACTTCTTACACTGTAGGTCAAATGCCTTAGTCAAATTTTAGAAGTTTATGAAGAATCATCGAATTCAGGTAACTTACGTCGAATTGTATTCAGTGCACACAACCCTTTTCCTCACCTTCAGTGCGCAAGTAATAAAAAAGCAAACATCAATTTACAGTCAGAGTATTGAAGAGTGCTGAAGAAGATCTTTGTGTCGCTTTCATTTCTAAAGTAAATCGGAGAGCCTCTAATACAATTCAAAGCAGAGAGTATGTGAACCGAAGCACAGAGTAAGATGGTGCTTATATTTTAGAAGTGTTAATACTTAGTAGTTGTATGTCAAATTGTATTTGACAAATAAAGTATGAAGATGGAAAAAGATGCTAGCTAAATTGAAGGCCGCATTCAAAGTATGATGGCATGCATATAACATTTCACACCATGAAAGTAAGCATGTGTGAAATGCTATTCAACAGAGAAATTTTTCTCTGAATGAAGATTTACAGCTTAAGAAGACTTTAGTCAACTTGAATTTGACTAAAGTGTAAAGAAGATATATGAAGAAAATTTCAGAGCTAAAGATTATTGTCGTTGGGCTTTTCTTTCTTGGTCCTCGTTATAAAATAAAGCAGATTATGGAAAATAATTTGCAATAAAAGGACTTGTCGTTTCAAAAGCGCAGCAATATGGAAGACACCATTCTATCCTTATCTGAAGAAGAGATTTGAATCCAATTATAAAAGGATATTGAAGGGGACGGCAGACCCTAATGTTAATTCCTACTCTCATTATATCTTTGGAGCTCTTCTGCCATCTTCCTCCTACTTTTCAAGAAGTCTCTCTGATTCTTCTCTTCTCTTTCTCTAATCAAGAGATTACAGGGATTTGAATCCACACTAAATTGAATATAAAAAGTTATCAAGGCTTGTTGAATATTGCTTCTCATTTTGAAAAAGTAGACTGGAGATTTCACTTATTCATTGTAAAAGACTTTGTGAATTAAAAAAATCAGTTGGCTCTGAGAGTTATCTTTAAAATGGTTCTGAGAGTCTCCTATAAAAAATCAGTGGTCGTTCTGAGAGTCTTCTAATCAAAAGATTCAGGCATGATTATAGACAATGCATTCCTACTGTGACAGAAGAGAGGAGTACTCATGTTTGAGGAAATTCTAAAAACTTCGTGCGTCTTCTGTGTTGTTACTCTATAGTTGGATTTAATTTTTGCATTCGCTTTGCTGCATTAATATTTCATATGTGATGTAACTGTGATTAGATCTGGTCAAAAACTTTAGTACTCTATTCATCTCTTTCTAGAGTAATTTGTATTAATATCATCATTATGTTCCACACTGACAACCTTGACGCCAATTGATGTTCCATACCCTAGTGAGTATACTAAATGAACCTTGTTATGGAAGTGGTTGAAGGGATTATAATCGTCACTCTAAGGCTTTATTTGGTAGAGCGACTGCGGTTGTAAAAAGAGTTGTTGGAAATGCAAGTTTGTAAATAGAGATGTTAGAAACTAATTGCTGAAAATGGAAATCTGTTTGGATAGTCTGTGTATGCAGAGCTGTTCAAAACAGAAAATCATTTGGCAAAACAACGATGACGTTTTATAAATATTTTTTATTATAAAACATTTTCGCGTTTCAAAACAGTAATTCTGGAAATTTGTATAACAATATTGTGATGAAGTTATTGCGGTATAAAATTTAAAAGAAGATAAATTTAGTTGTATTATATGCTATTCAACAATTAGCTCCATCTGAGAACATTCCATCAATCACTGAAGAAATTAACACCAACTAGTCATTCTACACAAAACCACCACCAAATGATCTCAGCCACCGCCGCATCTCGCAGCTCATGGCAAGGTTGAGCAGCGCTGCAACCGTGTTTTCTCTCGCCCTCATGCTGGCCCCGTGTTCCTGTCCACCAAATTTACCAAAATTTTAATACCTGCTTTCCTGAAATCCTGCATGCTTTCCAAGCATCCAGCCACCTTAGCGATGATCGTCAAGGCATCCTCCGCCACCCCTGGCCGGGAATCCTCCGTTATAAAAAAAAATTAGGTGGAGGCCAGGAGGTGATGGGAGAGGAGGGAGACAACGCCGGCGTCGGCTAGGAAGAGGTGAACCTCGGCATCGTGCTTCGTGAGGAGGGGGATCTCGACAATGATCTCTCCCAGCGCCTCCGCGTTGCCCAGATGACTCATCCGCTACCAGGGAGCAGGCTGTGCGGCCCTTCACCTCCATCGATCCTTGTGTCATTCTTCGATCGACGGTCGGGAGAAGCCAATAACTTCAAGCACGACGCCGGGCGGGATTTTCCTTCTCCCAGAAAAAGCGATAAACTGGAGGGTTTCGGGACGCGAAGCTTTTGCACTGTGAGTGAAACGTGGCGATTCAAAAAGATGGTGGAAAAACAAACGAATATAGGCAGGCGTGTTTCATTTGCGGAAAACATACCGGAGAAAAACATTTAACCAAACGAACCCTAAATGAGATAGCCCGCTTTTGGTTGTTAGGGATTTAGGGGTTTGTGTGATAGTTTGCAATGTTTGTTGTGATATTTGGTATGCTAATTGATTTGAGAGTGTAATAGGACTTACTGGCACTGGTATAAGCAGACACCTTTACGAAATGATTTAGAAAGCTGATAGAAGAGACTATTATTATAATCATGCGCCTTTATGAAATAACTTAGGAGGTTGATAGAAGACCCTATTGGTATAAATACACCTTCAGTTATTATGATATTGATATCCGTGCGAGTAAGTACTTAAAAGGAGAGTCGACAGGCCACCTTGTTGGGACAAGTGTAAATGTACACAGAACATGCGAAAGTGTTCAAGTTGTGTGGGCTTAACACTAAGTGTGTGAGACATCGTGAGTGCATTAGAGCTATAGCACGGTGTTATGCTTCGTGCCTTCATAGTGCGCCTTTGGTTGCTAAACTTAATGCATGGGTGTGACTGTGAAGGCATATAGATCGAGTGAGATCTTTGTGTATGAATGAACGCTGACTCTGTATCTTGATTCCTAGGTTTCTTAGCTCATAATAAGGTTTGATGCTGCTGGTCCCATGTTTTGGAGAGTGGGCATTGAGAACCTAGTATTGGATCGGTTGATGAAGGTGTTAATCTTCGAGTGAGCACTCTACCGTTAGTTGATGATTTTATAGTTGTTAATACTATGTAGATGGCGATGCAATGTTATTTTTGGAATCCCTAGTCTAATTAGACCTTATGGCTGTGAATGGCTAATCATGCATGTGTTGTTGATACATGTTGTGTTGATCTAAATACCTCATATGATATTGTGGCGGTATTCATCATGATTATCATGATTATCATGCTCATATATTCACATGTTGCTCATATCTTGTTTTTTGTTGTTGGCCTAACTGGAAGGTTGCTAGCACTTTTTCTTGGAGGACCATGGCTTAAAGCTTGAGAGTGTGGGGATGTTGCATGTCAGGCCCTTATTATTTGTTTTGTGGGGGATGCAAAGCAATTTAATTCCCTCAGTTGAATTTATTGCTTGCTGCTAAAAGATAAATGAAGAAATGTCTAGACTGCTTTGCATATACGTTGTTGTACTCATGTACATCATCATGCGTCGTGGAGATTACTGAGCTTGTAGATCAATATTGTACAAATGGACTGTTATTTTTTATTTGATGGACTCTTATGTAAATTTAGTGTTCCTTATGGATGACTTTGTCATCTTCTACGCTTGTGAATATTGAGGCTTTGTTTTTTTTTTTGAGCGGTGGTGTTTTAGAGTGTTGGGAATGGAGGGATGGGAATAGAGCGGTGGGAATGGAGTGATGGGTTGTGTTAGCGTTGAAGACCAAAAATGGCATTATAGAGCAATGAGAATGGAGGTTTACCAAACGGCTGTTTTGAGCGGTGACATTTTTTCCCACCGAAAATAAAAACAGCCAAACAGAGCTGAAATGTTTCCGATATATGTAAATATGTGTTACAGGCCTACTTCCGTAACAACGGTAACTCGCCGGAATAGTGACCGGAGTCGGAGGAGATGGCGATGGTGGAGGAAACTGTGGAGCCGGGACTGTGGCTGCCTATGTGGAGCTTGCTCGTTATAGGAGAGAGCTAGACTTTTTCATATAATAAGGAGAACATCACACAACTTGATAAAATAAGATAACTTAATAAGAACCATAACATCACTCATGCCGTTCAAAAAGAGCTTGTCCTCAAGCTTGAGAGGTCAACGGTGGAGCACTTCATCTGATGCCCTCGTCGGCAGTCCTCGACGTGCAAGTAGAAAAGCTTGTTGCACCTGTGGCTGAGCGTAAACTGCTCATCGCAATTAAAACATAATCCTTGGGCGCGTCGTTGCAGTACCTCAGCACAAGATAATCGGCAGACCGGTGGGGTTGGAGGACCCTTGATATGGCTATGTTGAACGATGTTGGTGGTAGGCGGGTAGGCCTCCTGTGCTAGCTGGAGGCGACGATTGCAGAGTCGGGTCAGACTCATAACAGTGACTAAATCTGGAGGGGCCTCATACTCGACATCCAATCGCAGGCGGTAGTGAATTCCAGCGGTGAAAATGACAACCTGCATATCCGGGGCAAGAGTGACATGCGTCAAAAGAAGATGAAATTGTTCCAGGTACTCGTCCACGAACCATGTTTGTCATAGAGATGTGAGTTCACTAAAGGGGTTGTTGCGGATAGGAAGTATGAAACGCAAGTTGCATAGCCTCTTAAAGTCGTCCCAAATTAGATTTGGTCGGTCGGTGAGGAGTTGCAAAGCCCACAAAAGAGCGGAGTCGAGCATGTGAAAGGATGCTAGATGCATTCGATCTGTTGTTGGAGTTTGTTGGTGGCCGAAGAGTTGCTCACACTTGGTAAGCCGGCCCGGAGAATCACTTTTTCGATCATAGGTTGGAAAATCCAGCCTGGTGTAGCGTGGCACAATAGCCATGTCAGGGTGAGCGAGGGCTGGGGCAGGGGCTCTTTGACGGTCAGGGGCAGCGGTGCATGGCGGAGAAGTGGCGATGCATGACTGTTGCTTGTTTGATCGTGTGCGGGGGCGGTCAAAAGATCATCGATGCGCTTGGAGAGCGCGGTAATGGCCTCTTGTTGACGGTCCGCGTGGGCAGTTTGCGCAGCTTGCTGCGCCATGATGGCATGTAGCATGGACATAATCTGACTCAGTTGGTCAGACGAGTCACTCATAGTGCGAGATAAGGAGCGGGAGGAGGAGCGGGTGACAGGCTATGTTGTCAAAGGCGCACTGAGGCGCAAAGGGCCCCTGGAGCCTAGGCGTAAGGCACAGGCGCGCGCCTGAGGCACGTGAGGCGCAAAAATGGGGGGAAAAGGAAATTGAGCGAATTGGGCGCTCAATTCACTCAATTTCAGCGAATTGGGCACTCAGTTTCAGCAAATTGGGCGGGCACCCAAGTGCGCCTAGGGGTGCCTCGGGTGCGTCTGAGATCATGTTTTTGCCCATCTCAATTTTTTTTTATAAAAACACCTTGAAAGGCCCAAGCATCTTTGGTGCGCCTGGGAGCCTGCAAGGCGCGCGCCTGAGGCGCACCTGGGGCACATCGCCCGCCTCAGCCGTCCTGAGGCGTCGGGCGCAAGCTGAGGCGCGGCGGGCTGCGCCCAATGCGCCTAGGCGTTCGCCTTGACAACACAGGTGACAGGGCGATCGGATTGCGCCAAATCGGATGATTGGGAATGGCCACAAGAGCTGCGGCGTCACGCAATGGTGACACGGATGTATATGATCCAAGCCTTCACTGTTCATTGCCTTGGAGGCACCGAAATAAGAGAAGTCTAAAATAGTGGCGCGAGACAGCCAGAATAAGATGATGAACGGGCTTGCTGCGGGTAGGAAGGCGAATGTAGGATGTATAAAAATGAAGAGTGTGTTGTGTGGTATGAATGAAGGCGGGTGGAAACAACTTAAAGGGGAAGAAAGAAAAAAAAATAAAAACTTGATGTGGGGCCTACAGGAATAGCGGTACTTTTAATAAAATATAAAGTTTGTGGGGCTCAAGGAATGATAAGGGGAAGCGGGAGCAGAGGCGCGTGGGATTCGAAAGGGGCAGAGGCACGCGGGGCTCGAAAGCAGAAGTGGCGTGTACGGAACCGACGTCGGCGTGGAGAAAGTCACGTGAGGTCTTCGTCGCTGGACGGCGGAATCGATCTGCGGGTACGTTGTTGGGACGGCGGAAGTTGCTTGTCAGAGGCGTCTGAATCGATGCCGACAAACACAAGCCCTGGAAGAACGTTGTTCGCCCGGGGGGTCGAAGCATGCAGGTCGCGGCTAGTTGGCGAGGATCCCGCACAGGAGGGGAGGTTGGCTCTGCTGTCGACGGGATAGGTGGGAGGGAAACAGGGCAATAACCGTGCTTGAGCTGGTCGGAGGCAGTGGTGCGGCTGGACTTGGAGGGTCCATGAATCGCAGCGGAGAAGATGTTGGCGTGCGGACGTGGAAGAGGACCGAGAAGCTCTGATACGAAGTTGTTACGGGCCTACTTCCATAACAACGATAACTCGTCGGAGTAGTGACTGGAGTCGGCGGAGATGGCGATGGTGGAGGATACCGTGGAGCCGGAACCGCGACTGCCTATGCGGGGCTTGCTCTTTATAGGAGAGAGCTACCAATATCTCACGATAAGGGACAAGAAACTAGACTTTTTCATTCCTCCATAAACAAGACCCCAAGGGTCTCTTAAATAGAAACATACAAGGGCATTAACGTAATTAGCCCGACACATAATAATAATAATAATATAAGGAGAATAACACACAACTCGATAAAATAAGATAACTTTATAATAACCATAACAATATATTTTGGATGTGGTTTTAAGCGGCACATGTCGCGCCGCGCCAAACAGTTGTAGCAGCAGTCATCTCTTTTCCGAGTCGCGGATTTTCCGCGAGTTAGTTTCTTGAGGTTTTAATTCATGGGACCAATCAAACTCATGTTTTAAGACTTACGGGATGGTGTGTTACATGTGGCAGTAAGGATTTAAGTATAACACGGCTAGGGTAGCAATTGTAGTGCAAATTACTATGCATTACTTTTCAGTAATTTACTTCATGCACTATTGTTACTTACATTTGTACATATTGTTTACATACATATATGTTTGTGCTTTTCTGACATTTAATGCAGGAATGCTTCACTCAACCCTCCTGGAGCATGTTGGGGTTTAGGGAAGGGGTGAATTATTTAGTCATTTTTATATCTAACCTAGTTAGTGTTGACAACCATTCAGAAGCAGTTGATGTAGCAGGATAACATACCCTCTGATGAGATCCGGAGAGATGACAAGAAGAGTAGAGTAGATGGTTAATTTTAGCTTTACTTTCATTATACCAGGTCAGCGTGTGTTGTATTTTATATTGTACTTGGACTAATGGCCTTAGTGCCCCAAACTTCTACGTTGTACTTATGTTTGTTTGGTTTATTACTACTAATATTGTGATGCTACTTCGTGGAATGTTTAAACTTTTGTTACGATGTCCGTTTACCTTTACATCCATTATACTATATACTTACACGTGAAGATTGTGATGTGATAGTTATTCATTGAACACTACAGCTGATTTGTAGCACTTGGAGTGGATGACGGAAGAGAGTGAAGACATTCATTCATATCTAACTCTTCTGTTAGACAATTTATCATCGCACATTGGTTGTGGTGTGCGATAAAATATCATCATAAGTGCATGTTTCTCGGGATGTCTTCTACCCCTAGCTCTCTTGCTTGGCGCAGTCCAGTAAGCAACCCCTCATATTCGACCAAATTGTTAGTTGAATCAAAGAGAAACTTTACAATCTGCTTGATTTTGACGGCCATTGTAGCTAACGAGGACGACTTCTATTCCTTTTTAAAGTTTCCCCAAAGCTCCGTCTACGAGCATTGTCCATCTGGGTGGTTGTGAAATACTGTGTTGGGCGGTCAGATCATTTGAACTTTGCCAAGAAATCCGCAATGACTTGAGCCTTGATCATGACCCCAACTCGACTAACCACTTTGCGAGCCTTCCCGAATGCTCAAATTCAAAAATTCCCACATGGCATGATTTATCACAACTTTACTGTATGAATCTGAAAATACATTTAGGCATGTTCATTTAGAAGGCATTGAGAGATAGGAATTGGAATTGAGGCAATTTGTCGTTCGGCTATAGTCAAGAATTATTTAGGTCAAAATTGAAATTGGCAATTCTCATCGGTGATCTTGTAGTGTTATCAGCTTGTGCTCGCAACTCCAGCCTCAGATCAGAAATGTCGAGAAAGAGAAGCCCCCAAAAATAGGAGGAAGATGGCTGGATTAGAATTTCTTTTGCATGCTTTTAAACCATCATTGGTAAGTTTTTCCTTGTAATTGCAAAAGAGAAATACGGTATTCAATAGCTGAAACACTATGTAGTGGCCCGGTTCGGGGTTCATAATGAATTCTTTGAGAAGGAGATAGGTTTATTAATGATACAGATTTTGTTCGCTCAAACTACTTGAGAAAACCATTTGGGTTCCAGATGGTAAGTGTCCGTTGTTCTTACTCAAATTCACGCGGAAAGAGAAAAGTAAAGAAATCAAGGCTAACAAGAGTAACACAAATCAACAATCAATTATTAGAACTAACCGGGAAATGCAGATGCTCCAGGAAATCAGTGCATAATCATGTGAAGGACGCCCCAGAGCTCCCTCCTACATCTACGATCGTCTCGACCCCTTCAAATCCCCGGAAACGATGTACTCGTCAAGGAAATCCTCCATGAATGACATGAAACTTCCCACATCGTCCTTTGCATCAGATCGTTCACAGCATCATCAATATAGTCTTCCTCGTTGAAATTTCGAACTTGAATGCTAAACAACAGGGAGATCTCCCACCGGCGAGACCGCAGAACCGCAAGCATCACGCGAGAGTGAGCGGAATCGCCATTTCAGACCTATTGAGGTCAGAATTGGGTGGGAGAAAGTAGGCAAAACTGAATTCCCATGGAATTGAGCTCAATTCCATTTCCGTCTGAAAAATTGGAGCTTCGAACAGCATAATTGGGATTTACTCTCCAATTCCAATTCCTTCCTCCCAATTTCGCCCAAACGAACGGGGTCTTAGAGTCTTATAGTTGAAATGATCATTACGTAAGCCAATTTCTCCAAAATAGGCTCTTTGCTTTCTATGTCATTCAATACTCAGCTAGTATAATACACCGAAAGTTACTTCTTGCTCTCTTCTCAGACCAATACAAAAATCACGACTATGACACCCAAATCGAGATTGAGGAAAAGTGTACCATTTTTGTGAAAAATCACGACTATGACACCCAAATCGAGATTGAGGAAAAGTGTACCATTTTTGTGAACTTAATTTGGGTGTCGATGACTCTCTTGTTTTGGTCATGATAATGCATTGTCACAACACTTCTTCCATTCGAACTTCTTCTTAGCCTACAACAATTTGAAGAAATGGGAACTTTTTTCATCAAACTTTGAAAAAAATGGATGTCTTGCATTTCTTCTTGTCAAGTTCTAAATTTTCAGAGTTGCGAGGTGCCGCCATATGTGGTAATGATTTGTCTTCATTTGGGTGGATTCTACCTCGTTGGATGTTAAAAGATGGTTCGAGAACTTCCCATTACTGGTCTGAAAATGCATTTTCTCGGGTTAAGGTGCTCCATGTATCTTGTAAGGTGGAGAAGGTTTCACTAGATCAAGTAGGCATTGAGAGAGGCTATGGATTTCAAAAGCAAGTTGTATCTGTATACTTATAAATTCCTACCTTTATGGCATGAGATCATGTCCAGCGTCTTCTAATAGATGGCTCCAGTGTTCTTTAACAAAAGCAACTCTTATAACAGTAGCAGTCATCGTTTGTGATGAAAGAGGTGTCAAGGATGTTCAGTGGGTGCATCGGGATCTAGTAGTATCCTAAGAATGCGTCAAGAAAGGTCATCACTGGAAAACCGACAATCGAGTCAACCCGCGAGTCGATTTGGGGTTGGAAATAACAAATTTTCGGGCACGTATTATTTAGGAGTGACAAATCGATGCACATGCGCCACTTTCCTTCCTCCTTTTTCATCATGAAAACATTAGACAGCCAAATTAGGAGCTAAGATTTTTTTATGGAACCTCCTTCAAACAACTTATTCACTTCTTATCGAATCGGTTTAGCCAAGGTGGTTTTGATAGCCCTCCTTATACATGATGGGCTTCGCTCCAAGGTTCAAATTAAGGTGATGGCATGCTAAATCGGAGTCAATCTAGGCCATGTAGACCACACACTAGGCTAGAACGGTAACGTTCGCCTGGAGACAGGTGAGGAATCCTCTCTTATTGTCTTATGGGAGTCCCTTGTTGATACTGATTATCCTAAATTCATCTCTGACCCAGAGGACCACTTCTTTTACTTACTTTCTAGTCTTGATGCGGGTGTTCTCTCCTCGAAGGACTTCACTGAAACTGCGGGAGAACAATCTGTATTTTGGAGGTTTTGTTAAGCCTTCTTTGTTGGATGAGACACTAGTGTTCTCTCACAAAGAATCTATCGCCATGGAATCATTGGTGGGGTCCATGTTATTATCCAAGTCATCCCTACATGAACTTAGTGAATGGGATGATTGTTGTTCCTATTATTGCTATGCGTTGTTGATCTTCTGTAATTGGTCCCTTCGCAAACGCATAAAGGCATCATAGTCATCGGGAAGGAGTTCTCACATTCGGTTAGTTTGAGGAAATCTTGCATGTTGCTTCACACCGAGGAGTTGCTTCTTTTTACTTCTCCAGCCATTACGGTATTTCCACTCACAACAAAAGTCCATGCTCCATGAACCAAGTTGTTCAAGTCAAGACCTACAATCCGACTTCACTGAGAAATGTTCAAAACTGGATGGTAGCGAGCTACTCCACCAAAATGATATGCAAAGGAGAGAGGGAACTAGTGAAGAGGAGAGAGAGGACAAAGAGAGAGAGAGATCTTCATTGATGAGGTGGGAGGATTGCAAAATGGAGGTTTTGCCGCTAACTCATGAGTGTAAAAGATCTCTCCCTTCATAAACCAAAGGCATGTTTTGTGCGAGGGTTTGGCTGCCTCGCGAGTTCTAAGCGGGGGTCCTGCTATTCGAAATTGATTTGCTAATGTTGTTCCTCTTACAAATGATGGTGTGGGGGTATGTTTCGAACAAGATTGTTGCACGATCTGAAAACGAACAAGAAAGACAAGATTGCATTAATTGAAAGCACTGATATAAATCCGGAGCAAGCTCCGGCCAAGAATAAGGAGGTTGGATCCTATAATCCTTCTCTTCAAAGAGAGCCCAAAACTATAATACATCCAAGATAACCAAACACCTAAACTCCTCCCTCTTATAAAGTTGAGGAAGGAAAAACAATACAAGTAAATAATACTAATTATATTCATTAATTAATACTAATCACACGAAAGGTGATTTCCATATGCGCGCTTCGGTGGTCCCGGCGAAGAGAAGTCGCTCCGGTGTATGCATGAGTGTAACAGTTCATCGCCCTTGAAAAGTGACCTTGCCCGCAAGGTCGAGTAAAAATCGTTTGTCGGGATCTTTAAGAACGGGAGGGAAATAAAATTGGTGGCTACCATTAGGGAAACTTATGACCAGAGAGAGGGAAAAAAAGACAGGATGGGGAGATGGGGGTGAAAGCTGATTTTGGTTAATGAAAAAGGAGAAGATAAGGGGGAGGACTGTTGGTGACAATTAGAAATGGAAGGTACGGCATGGGGGGAAGGGAAAAAGCTGAAAGGAAAAGAAAGGTGGGCCCGAATGCGCAGCAGAACACAGTAAATGCGTCTGAGGGGCTCGAGACGGGAAAGGACGTGGGGAAGTTGGCTAAGCGCGTGGGTATGAAACAGCGGACCCGGAGGGGAGAAGAAGCGCAGGGAAGATGTGTTGGGGCGTCAACAACGAGGGTCCGGTAGGTGGCTTGGTTGGAGGGCGTCATCTGGCTGGAGAGGTAGGGTTGGAAGCAGTGCCAACAGAGGATGAAGCCGATCCAACCGAGGAAGAAGCGGAGCCGGCGATGCAGGCGCGGTAAGTGTCATAAGGCCCGAACGTTAGTGAAGAGGGTCGACGAGAGGATCATGCGGCACTGACAGCGGTGAGAGGCCGACATCTCGGACGACAGAAGGTGTGGCGTGTGTTGTGGCCGACAGAGACCTCAACGAGGGGTTGTTCAAACCATCAGTGAGACGCAGGAGACTCGATTGGAGCGAAGCGAGGAAGCTGTCCTGAATGTCGAGGCGGCGCAGGACTGTGATGAGGCGGTGTCCAGCGTGGCTATATCCCCGACGGCTAGAAACAAGCGGGAAGGGGAGGCAGGTCGGATTATTGTTTCGAACAAGATTGTTGCACGATCCGGAAACGAACAAGAAAGACAAGATTGCATTAATTGAAAGCATTGAGACAAATCTGGAGCAAGCTCCTACCAAGATTAAGGAGGTTGGGTCCTCCTATAATCCTTCTCTCCAAAGAGAGCCCAAACCCTAATACATCCAAGATAATCAAACACATAAACGCCTCCCCCTTATAAAGATGAGGGAGCGAAAATAATACAAGGTGTGAAAAAGAGCTAAATAAAGACAAATTTTATTGCTCCAAAAAGATAAACAATACATAGGTATGTCCCCTTATTTATAGAAAATGGGTGAGATGAGAAAATACAACAGGCGATATGGGACTAAATACAAGTCGCGCGGCTAGGAGGTTTGACACAGTCAAACCGTCATGTTGAACAGAACACTAGGAAGCCTCTGAACTCCAACGTCGACATCAACCAGACCACAGCTGCGGCTACACCCAGAGCGTTGCTGCGGTTAATCACCAGACCACTATTGCGGATAATAGCCAGACCGTAGGCTGCGGTTAATCACCAGACCGTAGGCTGCGGTTAATCACCAGACCGCTGCTGCGGTTAATCACCAAATCGCTATTATGGATAAAGCCAGACCGTTGCTTGTGGTTAATCACCAAACCACTGTTGCGGCTAATTGTCAGACCGCTGCTGCGGCTAACACCCAGGTCACTGTTGCGACTATCCCTCAGACCGTCACTGTTGTTATCTTCCTGACCGCTAGCTGAGGATCACCACCAGACCGCTGAGCCAAACCGCCAGACCACTAAGAGTAACAGACCGCTACGGCTAGATATAAAACCGTCCGGTCTCCTCAAGCTCCAACACTCCCCCTTAAACTAGAGCATATATATCTACCATGCTCAGCTTGCTACAAACCTCTCCAAAAGGAGTAACTGGCTTGTTGAAGAAATTAGCTAGTTCTCTATCTGAAGTAACAAACGGAGTGCAGATCTGATTCTTCAAAATCTCCTCTCTTAATGAAGTGGCAATCAACCTCGATATGCTTCGTCCTCTCATGAAAGACTGGATTCCTCGAAATATGTATGGCTGCTTTATTATCACAGAACATTGGCAGTGGATAATCATAAAGCTCTCCAAAATCAAGCATAAGTGTCCGTAACCACTTCAGCTCGCAAGTAGCTAGAACCATGCTCCTATACTCGGCTTCTGCACTACACCTGGAAACTACAGTTTGTTTCTTGCTCTTCTAGCTGACCAAATTCTCTCCAAAAAAAGTATAGAACCCTGACGTAGACTTCTTATCTTCCTTATCATCTGCATAACTAGCATCAGAGTATGCCTCAACCTTCAAATGTCCTCTTTTCTGAAACAGAAGTCCTTTCTCTGAGCACATTTCACATACTCTAGAATCTTCATGGCCGACTGAATATGACATTCCTTAGAAGCTTGCATAAACTGGCTCACTCTTCACACTGCATAACAAATATCCGGTCTTGTGACTGTAAGATAAATGAGTTTCCCCACAAGCCGTCTGTACCTGGTGATATCTTCAAGAAGAGGTGAGTCATTACTCCAATACTTGTCATCTCCAACAGACATCGGGGATCGAGCAGGTTTATCCCCAAGGAGACCTGTCTCTTTTAAGAGATCTAAGGCATACTTTCGCTGTGATCGAACAATAGACCCTAGTTTTCTGGATATCTCAATCCCCGAGAAATATTTCGGAGATCTCATATATTTGGTAATAAAATGCAGAAGAAGATGTTTCTTTGTCATATCCACATCTTCTCTATCATCCCCAGTAAGAAGAATGTCATCCACATACACCGCACGGATAACAAGACCAGTCGATGTTTTGCGAATGAATAAAGAGTGATATGCAGCACTTCGAGCAAAACCAACCACAGAAATAACTTCGTTGAACTTGTCAAACCAGGCCCTGGGACTCTGCTTAAGACCATAGATTGTCTTTCGCAGTTTACAGACCTGAGACTCTCCCTGAGCAACATACCAAGGAGGTTGCTCCATATAGACAGTGTCCTGCAAATCACCATAAAGAAAGGTATTTTTCACATCCAACTGAGACATTTCTCAATCTCTATTGACAGCCACCGAAAAGAGAACACAGATTGTAGTAATCCTAGCCACAGGAAAGAAAGTATCAAAGAAATCCACACCATAGGTTTGCGTAAACCCTTTGGCAACAAGTTGTGCCTTGTAACGGTCAATAAAACCATCAGGGAGAAATTTGATGACAAAGACTCAGCGACAGCTAGCCACATCAGCTCCTGGAGGAGTAGGAACAAGAGTCCAAGTACCTCATTCAGTAAGAGTGTGCATCTCTTCATCCATAGCAGCTTTCCAATGAGGAATAACAAGAGCATCATGATACGAGGCTGGAACAACATTTGCCGAGAGGGAAAGAACAAAGCTCCTAGACATAGGAGAGAGCTGAGCATAAGAAACCACAGCCTGAAGAGGATGTTGAGTGCAGGAGCGAACACCTTTCCGAAGAGCGATCGAAAGATCAAGGTCCGTCCTGTCTATTGTATCAGTCTCATCTAAAGAAGAAACTACTGGCCCGGGAGCTGGTGGCAGTGGCTCAGGAGAAGATTCAGGGACAGTAGAAGAATCAGAAATAGAAGAAGAAGAAGAAAGAAGGGCAAGCTCTGGAAGGGGTGTCGACACATTGGGAAAAAAAGAAGAATCATCAGAAGAAGGAAGAATAGAGGGAGAAGAAAAGAATGGAGCATCCTCAAAGAAAGTAACATCCGTCCGAGACATACTGTCTCCGAAGAATAGGATCAAAACACCTATATCATTTTTGTGTCGGACAATAGCTCAAAAAGATGCACTTAATAGAACGAGGAGAGAGTTTGTCGCGACCAGAAGCAGGAGTGGACAAATCCTGTGCATCCAAAGACACGAGGAGGTAACGAAAAGGGTGTCCCATCAGGATATAAACAGAAAAAGGTGTCCTGACATTTAAAATCGAAGACGGAACTCAATTAATGAGAAAACAGGAAAGAAGAATCGCATGACCCCAATAAGACCGGGGAACATGCATATGAGTGAGAAGACTACGAGTCACATCCAGAAGATGGCGATTTTTACGTTCCGCAATATCATTCTGTTGTGAAGTGTAAGGGCATGTAGTTTGATGGACAATGTCATGATCCAAACAAACGACGTAAACTGATGACTAAGATACTTCTTAGCATTATCAGTGCGTAGGGTTTTAATAGGTGTATCAAATTGTGTGCGAATTTCTTTATAAAATGCAGAAAAAATGGAGAAAATCTCAGATTGTTCACCTAACAAATACAACCACGTACACCGAGAAAAATCATCTATAAATGTCACAAAATACAAACTACCCCGACCAATAGTTTGAAGGGGAGCCGGACCCCAAACATCTGAATGAACCAGGTCAAAGGGACGAGAAGAACTGCAGCCATGCTTAGCAGGAAAAGTAGACCGGTGATGTTTCCCAAATTGACAAGGTTCACAATCAAGAGAAGAATCGTCGCGAGGTAAATCAGGCAGAAGTTGATAAAGAATCTAAGGAGAATGTCCAAGGCAAAGATGTCACTGAAGTACAGAAGAAGAGGCAGAAAATACAAAAGTAGTATCAAGATAGAACAAGCTGCCGCTCTCAGTCCCAGTAGCAATCATCTCCTTGGAATGAGGAATCTGAAAAGCACAAGTAGAGACAGTAAAAATAGCTCTACAATTCAACTGTTTGTAAAGAGCAGTAACAGAAAGAAGATTTCACGGAAAATTCGGGACATAAAGAGTGTCTTGCAGCTGAAGAGAGTGAGTAATATGCACGGTGCCAGACCCATGAACCGGAGATGGAGAACCATCCGCAATAAGAACCGGAGGTAACCGGTTGCTCTTG
This sequence comes from Platanthera zijinensis, assembly GCA_039513925.1. Taxonomy (NCBI): domain Eukaryota; kingdom Viridiplantae; phylum Streptophyta; class Magnoliopsida; order Asparagales; family Orchidaceae; genus Platanthera; species Platanthera zijinensis. The sequence goes on along the minus strand of CM077088.1, from coordinate 74,987,982 downwards.
TCAAGATAAGAGAAAAGGCGAGAATTGTCTGTCATATGATTAATAGCACCAGAATCAATGAGTCACCTACCCGTTGTAGCCAACTGAGCAGCACCAGAAGTAGCTAGAGAAGAAGTAGACTGCTTTGGAGTAATCAGCCGATGTTGGATGAAGATGAGGATGTTTGGTCCAGCAACGATCAACCAAGTGACCAAGGAGCCCACAATGAGAACAAAGATGCTTAGAATAACCACGGCCACCACAACGGCCACCAGTAACGGCCACCGCGGCCACCAGAGGTGTCATGATGAGCAGGATGAGCAACAATATCCGGAGACGGAGAGGGAAGCAAAGGACGCTGAAGAAGAGTAGTAACAGCAGAAATTCGAGCAACAGTAGCATCCAGAGTCGGAGTATCTGCCTCTCCAAGAATTTGTTGCCGAATCATATCATAAGAGTCCGGTAGGCGAAGTAAATAGCAAACAACAAGAAGCTCCTGAAAATGCTTGTGTTGCTTCAGCCAGATCAGCAGAAAAAGGTCTATGCTGAAGAAATTCAGCACCAAAAGTCTGAACCTCATGATAGGCAGAAGCAGGAGTCATGACTGGGCGAGCAAAAAGATCGGCATACAGAGTATAAATGCGCGAAGTTTGGGCTCCCTTTGAATATAAAACGACAAGATGATTCCAGGAAGCCTTGAACCGTCGGATCATGTCGAATGACAGGAAGGCACTCATCAGACAAACTATTAGACAACCAAGTACGCACCAATGCATCAGAAGCATCTCAATCATCAAAAGAAACAGAGTCAGAAGGAGGGGGGTCATCAGTCAAGTGATGACGCGTTGAGAACGCAATAGAAAAATAAAGGACACACTTCAATCAGGGTAATTGGGACCTGTAAGCTTCGAAGCAGTACCCAAATTACCGGAAGCGGAGAAAGAAGAAGTAGAAAGAGAAGGAGGGGCAGAGATAGTAGAAGAAGAAGATAGAGCATGAGTGTCCATATAAAACAACGAGAAACCGCACGGGTAGAGAAAACAACCCGCGCGAACACAACAAGTCGCAAAGCAAACCGCGCGAACACAACAAGTCGCAAAGGAACAGTGACAACCAAGGGAGGGCAGGGTGGGAAGAAAACCGAAAGAAGTCCGGAAGAGACAGACCGAAGCGGCTTAGTCAAACAAACCGCAATCTAATTGGAGCAAAGGATCGGTTCCCTCTGATACCATACGAAAAAGAGCTAAATAAATACAAATTTTATTGCTCCAAAAAGATAAATAATGCATAGATATGACCTCTTATTTATAGAAAACGAGGGAGATGAGAAAATACAACAGGCGATATGGGACTAAATACAAGTTGCGCGGCTAGGCGGTTTGACACAGTCAAACCGTCATGTTGTAAAGAACACCAGGAAGCCTCTGAACTCTAACGCCAGCATCAACCAGGCCGCAGCTGCGGCTAACACCCAGACCGCTGCTGCGGTTAATCACCAGGCCGCTATTGCGGCTAATAGCCAGACCGTAGGCTGCGGATAATCACCAGACCGCTACTGCGGCTAATAGTCAGACCGTTGATGCGGTTAATCACCAGACCGTTGTTACGGCTAATTGCCAGACCGCTGCTGCGGCTAACACCCAGTCCGCTGTTGCGGCTATCCCTCAGACCGTCATTGCTGCTATCTTCCTGACCGCTAGCTGAGGATCACCACCAGACCGCTGAACCAAACCGCCAGATCGCTGAGAGTAGCAGACCGCTGCGGCTAGATATATAACCGTCCGGTCTCCTCAAGCTCCAACACAAGGAAATAATGTTAATTAATATTCATTAATTAATACTAATTAATATCAATTAATTAATTAAAACCAATTAATTACATGAAATAATTAAAGCGGTTTCATATGCGCGCTTCGGTGGTCCCGGTGAGGAGAAGTCGCTCTGGTGTATGCACGAGGGTAACAATGTATTTATTGGTTTTTGGGGAGGTTGTCGGACGGGCATCAAGGGTAGTTACGTGCTTCTGCAGTCAGCCCAAAAACTAGCAATCGCTCACAAGAAGCTTGTGTTAAAGCTTGTTGTCGAAACCTTGCAGTCCCCTACCCTGCCCAATTCTGAATTGTCTTTAGAACCCCATAAGGTGTTGTGTAAGACTCCTTGGGGATGGGCATGACCTCTCTAGGGTCACGCGGAACCCCTGGGAGGGGCCTCCCCAACTTATATCTTGATGTTCCTCCATCAATCCTGGCACACTCACTGAATCTGAAGCTTACGCTAATGTTACACCCTTTACAAAGAGAGAGGGGAAAATTGATTGTTCTTATTATTGAAGTCGAAGATATTGTGATTAATTTGACATCAAGGACATATGCAATATAAACTACCTCCCAGAAGGCATTGAAGTTATAAAGGACTTTGATTGTAGTTCACTCTATAGATATATGTGATAAGAAATTCATTATTCTATATTGTGACAATAAGATCACTATCAATATTACCCACAATTTTGTACAACAGGACAAGATCAAACATGACGTGGATACGAATTTTAGTAGAGATAATGACAAGATGAAACTTTTTATTTAACAAATATATAAGATTTTCACAACACACATTACCACTCAAATATGCATCTTTAACTCGAATTCAAAGAGCTACAAAAATAACTATGCAATGCATCTTTCATAGCAACAATCACAAAATATCACAAACTTATATCGTAAGAGCAGCTGATATTAAGGTATATTTATTTGAACCAGTAATATTACTCTTCAAACAAACTCAAATCAGAAAAGTGTTTAATCTAATAAAAAGACAAACGAAATTGAAAAACCCTCTGCCATGTTAGAAACTAGAAACATGGAACTATCCTGCAAAACCTTGAATTTAATTAAAATCCGGCTGGTTAGTCACTGACCTAACCCAAGCCCACCGGTGATCCTTCGTATCAACCGGATTTTTCGCGGAAGCCACCTCCTCAACTGGAATATAAGCATAGTTTCCATTGATCTGCCCAGAAACAAATCCAGTGTAGCCGGCCATTACACCATGAATCGAAGAATGTGCGAGCAGAGTACAGTACAAATTATCAGTAGCATTCGCTGGAACTGCCCGGATCATGTAAGTTGGGTCGATATACTTCAATGTGAACAACTCGCCATCGTGATCTCTCTTCCACCACTTGTTCAGCTCCGACTTCAGCCACGGGCCGACATCGAGAAACACCTGGTTACCAGACTCGTCTTGCTCAGCTTTTTGTGACTCGGTTCTTGGTATCAGGTTCTGCCCAGCGCCTTCAGCAACGACAATGACAACATGGCCGTTCTTTTTCAGCCTCTGATGAAGGAATTCGAAGAGCCCTCCTTCGCCTTCAAGGTAGAAATCATTCTCAGGGATTAAGCAGCAGTCGACGACACGGCTGCTTAGAGTGGCGTGAAGGGCGATGTGGCCAGTGTTTCGTCCCATTAGTTTAACGAGTCCAACACCGTTGACGGCACTCTCGGCTTCCACATGAGCTGCATGAACAGCCTGCAGCGCTATCTCGACTGCGGTCTGGAACCCAAATGATCGGTCGATGATACCGATGTCGTTGTCGACGGTTTTAGGGATGCCTGTGATTGAGATTTTTAGCTTACGGTGTTGAATTTCATTGAAGATCTTAACTGCAGCCCTCATGGTCCCATCTCCACCAATGCAGTATACCTGGAATAAGAACAGACAGTAAAGAAAGTGCACAGTGGAAAAAAATCAATTTCAATTTCTGTCAGGAATTTAAAAAGGCATGGGATTATACATGAAATTCACTTCACACAACAAGAAGAAAAACCAAATTGCCGAACTTTTAGAGGGAGATTGAATCGAACAAAATTCTGCCTCTAGACATAATTTGAGGTGCTGATCAAAAGACATGGCTTTGTCAAGCACTCTTGAATTTTTGGTCTTTAGGGCTGTTTAGATCTCTTAAAATCTCTATTTTAATAGCCCAATGACATTTCTATATTTTTTATCAGGTTTTTAGGGTTGGATATTTTTATAAACCCCTCACTAGTAGCATTTAAGTTAATCTTGGTTCTTCTATTTTAGTATTTAAACCCTCACTATCACATCTGCATGATAAAGTTCTTCCTCCATTATTCTGATGCAAAAAATTTATGGATGAAGATTTGCAATTCCCTTTGAAGATGAATAGAGTTAATCTGAATTAAGGGTGAGATCTCTCAAAATAGGATTCCGAAATGCGAATAGGAGAAGAGAAACCAGAATTGTAATTGACTAAAAAATATTCAATACTTACATATAGCAGTAACCCGCCAATAATAGAGTTCGAACAACTGATTAAGCTCTAGTCGGCGAATTAAATCTTAATGGCTGTATTATTACAATTGGCAATTTACTAATATACCTTCCTTATTTTTATATTATTAAGATGCAAAAAATCTTACAAGTTCTCGTCTCCGTCTCCATCTGACCCTGCTGTTCAGCTGTGGCATCCTCCTTTCAGTTTGCTTTTTTTATCTAACTGCCTCTGTTTCTCACTATTATTCTGCATGCAAGTGCTAAAGCATGCATCGATATTGTTAGAAATCACGTATGGGCCCCTCGTCGGGGACTAAGTCCAGATCATCGTGCCCGACTGCAGTCGAATGGCGAGAACATCCCCAACCAAATCTCATGTGCGCGTGTGAGACCCTCGTCGGGTACATGAACCCAGATCACGTGAAATAAATTCCCAAGTAGGTTGTTGAGGTCCGGGATAGAACCAGGGACCTCCTTTATCAAGCTCCTAAGCGGAGACTTGATACCCAATTGTGTTGCAGCTCAGTTGGGTATCAAGTCTCCGCATAGGAGCTTGATAAAGGAGATCCCGGATTCTATCCCGGGCCTCAACAACCTACCTGGGAATTTATTCCGCGTGATCTGGGTTCATGTACCCGACGGGCCATCTTTTGTTAGAAACCACGTGTGGGCCCCTCATCAGGGACTAAGTCCAGATCATCGTGGCCGACTGCAGTCGAATGGCGAGAACATCCCCAACCAAATCTCCTGGGCGTGTGTGGGACCCTCGTCGAGTACATGAACCCAGATCACGCGGAATAAAAATCACGTCCGGGTGAATATATTGCGCCAAGGCTAAAAAAACACGTTCGGGTGAAAAAATCGCCTCCGGACAAAAATTTCGCTTCCGTGCGAAAAAATTGTGACCGGACGAAAAAATCACGTTCGGGCGAAAAAATCGCATACGGGCGAAATATCGCGTTCATACGAAAATTTCGCATTCGGGCCGAAAAAATCGAATCAGAGTGAAAAAAATCCCGCCATGACGAAAAAATCGCGTCCGGGCGAAAATAACACGTTCAGACGAAAATTTCACGTTCGGGAAAAAATTTCGCGTTGGGGTTGAAAAACTTGATTCCGGACGAAAAAACGTGCTCTGACAAAAAAATCACGTGTTGGTCAAAAAATTACGGTCGGACGAAAAATTCGTGTTTGTGATTTTTAATTATGATCAATAAGAACATTGATCAATGTCAATTCCTATGACAGAAAGTCTTTCTACAAACGAACAATAAAAAGTGATCAATGTCAATACCTATGACAAAAAGTCATCATGCGGCCGAACAAAAAAATTGGATTTAAACTCAATGTCATTTCTCATGTGTATTGATATTGGATTGAAAGTCAATACTTCAATATCAATGCCGTTGAAACGAACGGACCCTAAGGGTCCGTTCGTTTGCATCAAATTGATTCGATATTGGAATTGAATATTGATGAACATTGTGGAATTAAATATTGGTGACGAATTCAATTTCAATGTTCGTCTAAAAAGAATATTGGTGAATATTGGGGAATCAGAATTCGATTTTTTTGCCCGACCGCAATTTTTGCCCGGACGTGATTTTTTTGTCGGGCAAGATTTTTTCACCTACTCGTGATTTTTTCTCACGGGTGGGATTTTTTCACGTGGCCGCGATTTTTTTTCCCTCGACCGATATGTCGCTCGGGCCCATTTTTGCGCCCGGGCGTGATTTTTTCGGCTGGGGGCAAAAAAATGCGCGCGAGCAAAAATCGCGCCCGGGCGAAAAAAAACCTGCTCGGGCGAAAAAATTCGCTCGTGCCCGGGCAAAAAATCAAGCACGGGCGATAAAAGCGTCCAGGAGAAAAAATCGCGTCCGGGCGAAAAAATAGCACCAGGCCAAAAATAGCGCCCGGGGAAAAAAACGCTCCGGGCGAAAAAATCGCACCCGGGTAAAAAAAACGCGCCCGGGCGAAGAAAACGCCCCGGGAGAAAAAAATGCCTGAGGTGTTTTTTTCGCTCGGTCGCGATTTTTTTCGGCCGGGCGAAAAAAAAAGCGCCCGGGCGAAAAAATGCGTCCAAAAAAATCGCGACCGGGCGAAAAAAAAACGCGCTCGGGCGAAAAAAAACGTGCCCGGGCGAAAAAAATCGAAAAAAAATGCACTGGGCGAAAAAAACGTCCGGGCGAAAAAATCGCGTCCGGGCGAAAAAATCGCGTCCGGGCGAAAAAATCGCGCCCGGGCGAAAAAAATGCGCCCGGGCGAAAAAAATGCGCCCGGGCGAAAAAATCGCGCCCGAAAAAAAATGCGCCCGGGCGAAAAAACCGCGCCCGTGCCAAAAAAACGCACCAGTGCCAAAAAAATGTGCCCGGGCGAAAAAAATACCCGGGCGCGAAAAAATTGCGCCCGTGCGAAAAAATTGCGCCCGTGTGCGAAAAATCGCGTCCGGGCGAAAAAATGCGTCCGGGAGAAAAATTCGCGCCCCGGCGAAAAATTCGCGCCCTGGCATAAAACGCGCTCGGGCGAAAAAATCGCGTGGCGAAAATTCGCGCCCGCGCGAAAAAATAGCGCCCGAGAAAAAAAATCGCGCCCGGGCTTAAATCAAAGAATTCTTTTATATTGGAAGGAATTGTCTTTAGTTCAAAATGAATTCACGGAATTCACCAACGTCAAGCGTGAAACGAACGATATTGGAATTAGACTTCAATTCCAATCCAGGGGGTCAATCTGAAAACGAACGGACCCTAAGAGATTTTCCCAACAAAAAATGAGTTGCAAGTCGAATGCAATTCAATCTAAGCGGATTAAAAGTGACGATTTTGCATCATCCTCTGAATTTAGTAATGTCATTTGGCCTGCAAAGAAAAGTTAAGAAACAAAGTATTTTCTATACAAGAATAAGACTTGACCTAGATCATGTTTAAAGATAATTTGGTTTATCAAATCAAAGACTTTTCCCACCACCTTGATATCTACTCTTCTTTGCTTCCCTAAACCATTAAGACTCCTTAAAATTTCCTTACTTTTTTGTCTTAATATATACAATTTAATTGACTATATATTCGTCGAGGAGGCTTCTTAGAATTTTCTTCCACATGAATATACTAAGGCTCTATTTGTTTGAGCGTTTTGATACTCCGTTTTGGGCAAACGCCGTGGAAGGAGGGTAAACAAATGAACCTCCGTTTGCTCCGTTTCCACCCGCCCGCCTTGAGAAACGCCCCAAAAAGCTCCGTTTAGAGCAGCCACCTCCCCCCTCCGGTTCGAACACTCCGTTTCCACCCGAATCCGCCACCGCCGAACCAAATGAAGCCTAAGTCTCGCATTAGCCATGGCGAGTTGAAATGAACTAATCATCCGGGCCTGCTGGATTCAATTCAGACCAGTGCAACTCAAGTGCCAAAATATTAAGTGGAAGGCTTATGTAAAATCAAGCATGGGGTTAACATGTCAGCTTAAACATGTTTGTTCTCTTGTTTTGTCTTTCTATGTAAATTGATCATCGGATCGATTTTATCAAGATTATTCTATGTTAGAAACCATATGTGGGCCCCTCGTCGGGACTAAGTCCAGAGCATCGTGGCTGACTGCAGTCGAATGACAAGAACATCCCCAATCAAATCTCCTGGACGCGTGTGGGACCCTCGTCAGGTACATGAACCCAGATCACACGGAATAAATTCTCAGGTAGGTTGTTGAGGCTCGGGATAGAACCCGGGACCTTCTTTATCAAGCTCCTAAGCAGAAGCTTGATACCCAACTGAGCTGCGGCTGGGTTCATGTACCCGACGAGGGTCCCACACCAACCAAATCCCTTGTGCCCACACGCGCCCAGGAGATTTAGCTGGAGATGTTCTCGCCATTCGACTGCAGTCGGCCACGATGATCTGGACTTAGTCCCCGACGAGGGGCCCACGCGTGGTTTCTAACATTCTAGATGTAGTAATTGCATCAAGCTTTACTCTGGTTAATATATCCTTAAGAACCCAGTAAAGATCTTTTACGCTTGTACAGATTTTGCAAATTAATGAGCGGATGCTGTACAAATATAATATCCATCCCTCATTTTCGTGTGTCACCTAAACATTCAACTTCTAGCCCTACCCTAGCAAAAACAATCATGCGAAAGCGCAAGCAACCAAATCGATAGATAGAAGAAATAGTGTTAAAATTAATTTTCAAAATCCTCACCTGATTAAACCCCTTCTCCTCGATCCCTCCAACGATCTTGTCAAGATCAAACCCTCCTCTGGAGGTAGCAAGGCTAGTCCCTCCCCGCAAATGCCAATCATGCACAATCCTCGGATTGAGCTCGACCGTCTCACATGAATAGAACCCGCGAAAACCAGCTTGCACGCCAAAGATCTGGCGGACTCCGTAGAGATCCCAGAGCGCGACGACAAGTTCCCTTATCACTGTATTCAGCCCCGGACATAGGCCTCCACAGGTGACGATAGCGGCGCGAACGGTGGCGGGGTCAAATCGAATTTGGCTGCGAGGACCGGCGCGGTGATAGGCGAGGAGAGGAGAGGAAGAGGTGGAGAGATCGAAGAGGATTTGGCGGAGAAGGACGTCGGAGGAGGAGATGTAGAAGGCGGGATTTGGATGGTAGTACGGGGATTTATCGATGGGGTTGGGAAGCTGTAGGAGATTGGGGATGGATTCGGAGAGATGGGAGATGGTTTGGAGGGAGATCGAAGGAAGGGAGAAGGCGGCGGGGTTGGAGGAATCAGAATCCATGGAGCTAAGAGAGGGAGAAAGGGAGGAGGAAGGCCGGGAGGTGAGGGACGAAAGAGGGTAAACTGTGAATCATAATAAGCGGAGAATGGAGAGACGGGAGGAGGTGGCGCGTGTGCCTCGCGAAAATATATAAAAAGCGGCTCGCAGATGCTTTTTTCAGTTCCAGTCTCCCAGCCGCCCAGGTGGCGGGCGGAGAGGGCCGGAGGAGAGGCTATATTGGGACACGAGGGGGGAGGCGTAATTGAAGGAAACGCCCGCCAATGGTTGGCGTTGACCTAAGTCAATAAAAAAAGATGAATATATATAAAATATGTTAGCAGACAGCTTGATCTCACCTAGTGGTGTGCATAAAAATCGGGCCCGGTAAAAGCCCGGTTAGGCTCGGGCCCGGGCTAAGCCTGCTCCGGGCTGTGGAGCCTTGCTAGGCCCACTCCGGCCCATGGGGCCTAACAAGGCCCCATATATGAGCATTTGTCGGGTCTGGGCCGGGTCGGGCCGAGCAAATCCCGGTTTCAAGGTCAAGCCCTGGCCCGGCCCGGCCCGGCCCCTTCAACAATCAACGACTCTATTTCTAACGGCTCCTAGAGTCGTTGCCTCCAAAAGCTACCAGCCCTATTAAATAGGGGTGACAACTATAATTAATATTTTAATTAATAAATTATTAAAATTAAAATAATATTTTTAAAAAATATATTAAAATCCTATAAACCCCCCCCCCCCCCCCCCCCCACCCCACACCCACACACACATTCCCAAGTCCCACCCCACTCCCACCCCCCCCCCCCCCCCCCTCCACTCCCAAGTCCAACCCTCCCAAGTCTCACCCCGCTATTTTTTATGTCGAATATGTCATCGACGATGGTGTTTTCATCATCATCGGTCGCTCACGAAGTGGTGGAGCACAAGCATATGACGCTAGTTTAGAGAATATTTTGACAAAGTGAAAGTCGGCTCCGAGCATAAGGCGAATTGCAAACAATGCTCGAAATTACTTACTCTCAGTGGCAACTCGACACTCGCAAGACACATTAAGTCTTGCACTGCCAAACAACCTCCCCCCGAGTCCAGCCAGGCGTAATTATCTACATCTGGACAAATATGGACGTACGATCAAGGTCGACAATGGAAGCTGTAGGTGAAGAACGTCATCAGACGTGGGTTGTCGTTCAGCCACTACGATAACGAGCAAGAAACCGAGCACATCCACCAAGGTCTACAACCCAAATATCATCAAGTAAGTCGATCTTCTATTAGACGCGACGCACTTAAATATTTTTTAGAAGCTAAACAATCTTTAATAAATTATTTTGAAAATTTTGAGAGTCGAGTGAGTTTAATGAGCGACGTTTGGACAAGTAGTATTAAATTAGGATTATCATATATTTCCATCACTTGTCGCTGGGTCGATCTCGTTTTCTGGGATCTAAATAAGTGTATTATATGTTTTGAAGGTTTCGAAGTCCCACACAACGGTGTAGCGATTTATCAAATTATTTTAAAATGTTTGCGAGAATTAAAAATAAAAGATAAAATTATAAGTATTTCTTTCGACAATGCCACAAATAATACCACCGCATTTGAGTGGTTAAAATGTGATTAAAAACCTATGTTAAACGGTGCTTTTTTCATACTTGTTGCGTCTATCACGTTTTAAATTTGGTCGTACAAGATAGTTTAACATATATAGAATCATTCATTAATAAAATACGTTTAATGTTACAATTTATTTATAGTTTTAAACAACAACGACAAGATTTTAAAAAATTCGTAAACGCCCGGACCCGATTCGGGAAAGCCCGGGTCCGGGAGGCCCGGTTTAGGCCCGGACCCGGAGGCTTTATGAACACGACTAATCTCACCTAAGTGATTAATATTTAATTTGTTTTATAATATTAATATATATTATATATTAAATGTGGAGTAATAGCTGGCTGAAATTGAGGATGAGAGAGAGGATGAAAACTGATGGCGATAAATGTGGCTACACCTGTCACTCTCTCATTGATTTGCATTACCTGTAAATAGGCCTCTTCAATAACAAGGTGACTGTTATTAGCACTGCACTTTTGGATATTCGCACTACATTTACTCTTAATTTTTCGCGTCTTTTGAAAATACTCCTTGTACATGCATTTTTAGGAAAAGTGTTCAACACGAAGTTGTAGATCTCGACGAGATCTACAACTTTCGTGTTGAACACTTTTCCTAAAAATGCATGTATAAAGCATATTTCTAAAAGGCGCGAAATCTGAGCGTATTTCTAAAAATACGCTTTATACATGCATTTTTAGGAAAAGTGTTCAACACGAAAGTTGTAGATCTCTTCGAGATCTACAACTTTCGTGTTGAACACTTTTCCTAAAAATACATGTACAAGGAGTATTTTCAAAAAGCGTGGAAAATTAAAAGTAAATGTAGTGCGGATATCCAAAGGTGCAGTGCTAATAACAATCACCAATAACAATGGGTAGCATGTGTTTTGGCGGTAGCTTCAAGGCAAGTTCTGCGGACAGCAAATAGAAGGTTGCGAACAGTTTTTTTGGACTACACCTTCAGTTTCATCTTGCGAACTCCTCCCTTTGGCAAAACAAGCTTGGCGGACAAAAATAAGAGAAGGGCGGAAGATTAAAATACTGCGGACTGCTGCATGCGAATAGGCTTTAGCAAAAGCTGCTGACAGCATCCTTGGCGGACTCGATTTCTGTGAACAGGAAAGTGCATGCAAAGGTGTCGGACTGACGGTCAGCAGCTCCCAGCAAACTTGCGACTTGAACTGTGAGAACAGTTTGCTTTGCGGACAGATTCTTTGCAGACTGGTTTTTGAACCCTGCGGACAGCAGCTCAGGCGTCATTCAAAAGAGTAATGAACTGTGTTGGCGAAGCTCTAGCTTACAAGTTTTAGATAAGCTTTGTATGAGTGGTTGTCGTGTCCGTTCTAACACCTTGAAGTAGTGTGGTGTTGTGAAGTTGTAATAGTGAAGTCAAGTTTTGTAACCTTTTGTAACCTCTTATTGTTGAAATAGAGAAGTTATTTGCTCCTTTATCTTCTGTTGTGCCCGCTATAAATGCTTCCAACAATTCATCGGCTTTTCCTCAGTGGCAGGAGGAAAGGAATTGGTGTGCTGCCTGCGACAGCGTTTCTTCCAAACGCCAACCCTAAACGTTCTAGAAACCTTAGCTATGAAAAGCGGAGGATTTTCCTCCAATTCGATTGGCTATGAAAAGCGGACGTCTCCTCCCACCGCGCCAAACGAGTCAGACGTGTGTTATGATCAATTTTAAGTATTAAATTATATTTTGTTTATTTCTATAAAAAAAATTACAAAAAATTACAAATTATTAATGTTTGTATTTTTACGATCAATATAAGTATCAAATTGTCTATATTCCGATTATTACTAGAAATAATATGATCGTAAATCATGCATTTCAATTATAAAATGACACTACGATCTCATTTTATGATCACATTTTAAGTAATAATCGGAATATGAATAATTTAGTACTTAAAATGATTGTAAAAATACAAATATTAATATTTTTGTAGATTTTTTTATAAAAAAATTTTGTAGAAGTCAACAAATTGTGATTTTGTGCATAAAATTGACCATGGCGCACATAAAAGTGTGAGCATCGGACGCACCAAAAAAAGTTTCGAGGGGGAGCTTTGGGGGATGGAAAAGTTGTTGATTGAATAGAGCTGTTTAAATATAGTTGCTTTAGAAGAAATATTAAAAAAGTTGACTATTTGGATGATTTGTGCATAAGGCTTTGTTTGGCGCGACTGCAGCGACTGGAGAAACAGTGATGAGAAGCATTGGTGAAATAATTAACTGTTTTGCAGAGTGGTGGCAACATCTGCGAAACTATTTGGAATAACAGCTTTTGCGGAGCTGTTTCATATTTTGAAAAAAAAAATGAGGTATTCATCTGGCAAAAAGATAATATGAACATTTGAGTAATATTCTAACAAAAATATAATTAAGAAAAAAATATTTTAGAGACATTTGAACAGGAAATGATTTCTCCTAGCCGAAGCACCTCGTCGGAGCAGAAAAAGCAGTTTTATAGACATTTCCACCGCCAGATTCGTTCTAAACTTCGTGAGAAAAATACGTGAGAGAGGTGTGTAGAGAGAGAGGTAGATCTAGGAAAACGAGAGAGAAGTGAGATGGTGTAACACCTCAGGTTTCTCATGTTTGAAAGCAACTATTTTTCTGATTACTGGAAGCTACCGCCCGGCGATAGCAAGATACGACAGGCGGTAGTATGTGTCGAGAACAACCAATGGTGTCGAATTGATGGCGTCGAGAACAACCAATGGCGTCGAGTTGCTAACGCTAGACAGAAGCGATAATGTCGGCGGTAGTGACGAAGTCCATCTAATCAAATCCGTGTAGTCGATCCAGTCGAATCGATGCAGTCGAAAAATTGATGAAATTCAAATTTGTTAACACTAGGCCATAGAGACACCGCTTGCGATAGCATGCCACGTGTCAAGTGAAGTTGAGGCGGCCGTTAAGCGGTGCTGGATAAGATCACCACCACCATCTAAACTACTAACATGCGATAGCGTGCTACCACGCGGCGGTAGCGAATTTAAAAAGAATGGTCAGTTAAATCGGGCCTTCCATTTGTTTTGGCCTGAGGATCCTAAGGCCAGGATCCTCTCGTGTATCTTAACCAAATGAGTGTAGGAAGGGGATGGTCATTTCTTTTTCACTCACTCTCTCTCTCTCTCACTTTCTCTTGAATCTTGAGAAAGAAGGGGGAAGAAGGAAGGTGGGCTCCGAGGTAGCTTTTGGAAAGCTGAACTCAGCCATTGAAGGAGCTCTTGTGGTCAGAGTCGCGAGCCGAAGCTAGATCTGTGGAGAGGAAGGTGTTGTGAATGCTTCCATCCGGATCTCTTGCAATTTCAAGGCTCTTAAGCGATCTACAAGGGTAACAATCTTCTTTTTTGAACAAGTAAAGTCCTTATTTGACATGTGCATAGAAACCCTCACCAATTGTGGAGAACAGAAAGTTTCCAACGGGTCGATCGAAGTTATCCCCGGTATTAAACTTGCGTATAGAATCCAGAATCGAAGTACGGAATAGACATGTTGTGTGAAGCACATCTGGACAAGTTGGTCTGAATTGGTGATGATTGATTTGCTTGTCAGAGAAAACTCCATGAATAAAAGTGTAGTTTTACGGAGTTTTGGGGTGTGCAGATTGCTGCATGTAGTACTGGATGTGTGCTCCATAAAAATACCCAGCTACAGGACAGGAATATTGTTCTGTCAGATACCACCCGGCGGTAGTTCTACCACTGACGGTAGCTCACATAGAGCTATGTTTGTGAGGCCCGTCTCTTGGAGACTATGGGACTAACATGTTGAGCTGTGAGCTTGGAGTGTCTAGATATGGTGGTCATGAGTGTCAGCCTTGGAATATAACGTGGTTATGTATGTGTGAATGGGCAAGAGGAAGCTAACTCGGGTCGTGTCTGTGGGCACGATTATTTGAGCAACTTGTTTGGTGGATCTGTACCCGTCCTATGGCGATCAACTTGGAGTGAGTCACTGGCTTTAATCTCAATGTAATAGAATGCCTTTGACTTTGTCGTAGCATATGAGAAAGTATTAGGCTATGGGTCAGAAAGACTAGTGTTGTTCAAAGTGGTGGGGCTTAAATCTCAGCACACCAAAAGAGTATTGCTCAAAGTGGTGGGGCTTGAATCTCAACACACCGAAAGAAAGAGCGCCTTGCAAGCACGAAGCGTGTGGCTGTGCGTGTTGTCGTTGCTGATGAATGGTGCTTAAATTGCACGTTCTTATATATATATATATACATGTTGCATACCTGTAGGGAAGGAGCACCCCTCCCCGAGTGAGGTGGAGTCACTATAAATTGGTCAGCTAAAGCTGACCATTGCTTTGTTTGCCACGTCTTGGTGGGTTGTCCCTTTGTAGGTGCTGGGGAGCCGAGTGGGAAATAACGGGTTGAAACCCTTTTTGCTATGCTAGCTGGCACTCGAAGGCCCAAGTGCAAAACGTTTACTGTTTTCATATATGGCCAGTTTGTGTGTCGATGTATGTAAGACATATATATGAAGGAAATAGTTTGTAAGGACTTAAAGTCAAACTCTTTTTGTATTTTTATGTCATTCCTATGATTGGTTAGTGGACATTCCTGGTGTTGGGTTCTTATGTAATTAATGTTTCCGCTAGAATACAACTCTAAGTTAGGATACGTGAATGTTTTGGTTTCAATGCATAACTCCACTGACTGTCCGTAGAATACGGCATGGGGCCCCATCCAGACCTTCTGTTATATTCTATGTGACATATAGGGGTGTTAATATTTGATAGAAGCTTCTAGTGTCAATCTTTCTTATTTGAATCTGTGGTAGAATTCTTTTAAGGGGCGGTGAGCAACTATATGTGTGTTACCATGATAATATGAAAGAACACATGAATGTCCACTTAGGAATGAAAATATACATATTTGTAAAACCTGCGTGTTCTTATGATTGTTGTTTTGCAATATGTTTAGTCACTTAATTGTGTGTTTCACGATTATTTGTGACTAGAAGCGGTGTGAGACAGTCTCAGCCCCAGCGCTCGGCGGAAAGTAGTGCACCACAATAAGATTGGTTGCTGAAGCTGTGTTCACGCTTATCAATGTGCAACCAGAAGGGCAAGTACATCCTCTTACCCCTGAGGTTACCCCGAAGCAGGTTAGCATAGTTTAGCATATGGCTATAAGGCAAGTGCCCAATGAGCATTTGATGGTGAGGCGAGTGACGGATAAGCAATTGAAGCATTTTCTAAGCTTCCATCCTCCAACGTTTGAGGGAACTGGATCCCCCATTCAGGTCGAAGACTGGCTTTTAAGAAAAAAAGAGAACTTTGACGGCGACGGAGATATATGAGAGATAGAAGGTGACTATAGCTACCTTTATTTTGGAAGGAGAGGCAAGACTCTGCTGGGATGAGCATGAATTACATCAGTTTGTTGTAAGTCAATTAACTAAGGTCTCAATGGAGGAATTTTCAAGACTTTTTCTTGTTAGGTATCTCCTATATGCGCAAATGATTGTAATGGAGAATAAGTTCCAATAGTTAACTCAGGGTAAGAGTTCTGTTGATGCTACTTGCATGAGTTTACAAGATTGGGGCGGTATGTAAGCTCTACGTTTGCTAACGAGGAGCGCAAGACAAACATGTTCTATGAAGGTCCACGTGGCGATCTGAGGTTATTTCTCTCAGGCTAGATGACGCATGGCTTTTTGATATTGGTAAATACTGCCCGATCCCTAGAGCAGGATCTGAAAAAGTCCAAAATAAGAAGGACTTGAGCGTGAATAATCCAGAGTTCAAAGTACCGAGCTCCTCAAAGTCTGGGTATCGACGGTAGAATAAGAAGTCTAAATCTTCTGGACCAACTCCTTCTGTTTTTTCTGGAGCAACTTTTGGGCGAGGCCCAATTATTTGTTATACTTGTGGTAAACCGGGACACATAGCCCGAGAGTGTTGTAGTAGGCTTCCGAGGACAGAGAAAAAGGCAAGAGCATCTTATGCTGAGAAAAGAATGATAGTGAAATCAACTACATCCCATTATGCTCCGGCTCAGCCTATAGTATACAATCTTGGCCAATAGGAAGCTAAAAAATCAAAGTGAGTGGTGATAGGTACGATTTAGTATACAACTTTTATTACTTTATATACTTGCTATCTTGTGCATTGCTTAACTTGTTTGAATTAGGCTTTGTCCTAATCTTGGACTATCCGGCGAGAGCACTGCTCTATACAGACACTTCTCATTTCTTTATATCCGAGAACTTCGTGTTGTGTATCGTAGTGCCTTCTTTTATATCAACAAATAGATTGGATGTTTTGCTGCCAAATGGATATTTGAGTTCGATGTGATCTTTGACGTGCACTGGCTCTCGGAGCAGCGTGCCTGCATTGATTGCAACACAAAAGAAGCCACACCAGGACAAAACACTGAACATGATACTAAATTTGTTGGTATGCGAGGATTGAGAAAAAACTAATATCTGCTCTCCATGTGGTCAAGGAGGTTTGGAAGGCGCAGAGTTATACTTCATGTTATTGGAGGTACTGGAGCCGAATTCCAGTCTGAGTGACGTTCCTATTATGTCAGAGTTTGCGGATGTATTTACTAAAGATCTCTATGGAATTCCATCTCAACAAGAGATCGACTTCACTATTGAGTTGATGTTAGGTGCGAAACCGGTATCACACTCACCGTACCGAGTGGCGCCAAAGGAGATGGCAGAACTGAAGGTTTAATTACAAGAATTGCTAGAGTAAGGTTATATACGTCCAAGTATGTCACCTTGGAGTGCACCGATCCTCTTTATGAAAAAGAAGGATGGAAACTCTCATCTATGTATTGACTACCGAGAACTGAACAAGCTGGCAGAGAAGAACACGTATCTCGAAATCCATGATTTATTTGATCAGCTAGTTGGATCAATTGTCTATTCGAAGCTTGATTTGAAGTCTTGCTATTATCAGTTGCGGATCAGGAAAAGTGATATTCCAAAGATAGAATTTCGTACACACTATGGACACCACGAGTTCACTGTAATGTCGTTTGGGTTAACAAGTGCGCCATCAGTATTTATGGATCTGATGCATAGGACCTTTCGGGAGTATTTGGACCGATTTGTAATCATCTTTATAGATGGCATATCGGTATACTCTCAGTCAGCGGAGAATCATGCGAATTATTTGAGGTTGGTTTTGCATACCCTGAGGAGTAATCGACTCTTGTACCAAGTCCTTTAAGTGTGAGTTTTGGCTTTTGTTAGTGGCTTTTCTTGGTCATATGGTTAGTGGAGAGGGTATTGCAGTAGATCCGACGAAGATAGTTATGATACAAGAGTGACCTGTGTTGACTACTGTGGTAGAAGTCAAGAGCTTTCTTGGACTTGTTGGCTATTATAGGCACTTCGTAGAGAACTTTTTGTGGATAACTTTACCTCGCACTACGTTGACAAGGAAGGATCAGAAGTTCATTTAGACGCTAGAGGGCGCACGGGCTTTTGAGGAGTTGAAGAGTCGTCTGACCATGGTGCCAATTTGTGCTCGTCATGTGATGTAGAAGGATATGAGATCTACAATGATGCCTCAGAGAGCGGCTTAGGATGTGTTCTTCTGCACTTTGGAAATGTTATATCTTATGACTCTCGCCAGTTGAAGGTGCACGAGAGAAATTATCCAACCCACGACTTGGAGTTAGTGGCTATGATATTCGCCCTAAAGCTGTGGCGGTATTACTTATATGACGTGAAAGTTGACATCTTTACGAACCATAAGAGTCTAAATGATATGTTGCACCATAAGGATTTGAATATGCGACAGCGGAGGTGGATGAAGTTTCTTGTGGACTATACTTTCGAGATACATTAGTTCCCATGAAGGGAAATATTTTCGCAGAAGCGTTGAGTTGCAAGACTCTGGCACAGGACAATTGGATACAAATGCATGATGACCATCTTATTCGAGACTTGGAGGCCATGGAAATCTCTTGTGTTGATGGGAACTCTAGTCCAAGTGCATGTTTAAACTAGGCAGAGGTGCAATATGACCTCACGGACAGAATTCAACAAACGTTGGAGCTAGATGGTAGCATGAAACGCTACTTGGTAGAGACTATGGATGGGTCAAATTCCCAATTTTCTATTGGCGAATGTCTTTTGTGGAAGGACAGTCGCTTGTGCATCCCAAATGTGGATAAATTACGGAAGGAATTGATGTACGAGGCACGCTTTATAAAGTAGTCAATCCACCCAGGGAGCACAAAGATGTTCAAGGACAAGAAAAGCTATTTTGGTGGCTAGGGATGATGAAGGACAAAACTCATTATGTGGCGAAGTGTTAAACTTATGCCTTAGTGAAGGCTGAATTTTAGAAACCTGGTGGTTTCCTGAAGTTGTTGTTGATACTAGAGTGGAATTTTGAGGGCATATTTATGGATTTTGTTCACAGCCTGTAGAGATCATAGAGCGGGAACAATTCCGTTTGGGTAATCATTGACCAATTGACAAAGGTATCACACTTCATTTTGAATAGGAGGGACGATTCAGTGGAAAAGTTGGCGAAGCTTTATGTTGGCAACATAGTACGATTGCACGGTGTGCCCCATAGTATCGTCAGTGACTGAGATGGACGTTTCACTTCAAAAATATTGGGTACATTGGGAATTGTGTACCTGATTTGAAGAAGCCCTTTCAACTCAATGATATACACAAATTTATATTTGATGTATATTGAGTTTACTTGTACATGTTCTATGTCAAAGAACATAAACTAAGTACAAAAGTGTCGAGACACTAGACAAGTGTCGACACCTTTGTGAAAGTAGTGCTGAGATGGGAAGCAAGTTGTGTCAACACCCAGGACTTGGGTCGACATCGTTAGTCAAGAAACCAGCAGTGTCGACACTCAGGGCTAGTGTCGACACCTTTTATTCAAGTTGTGTTGAGACAAGAAGCTAACAATATCGACACACTCGATTGTTGTCGACACCCCTATAAGAGAAGTGTCGACACCCAGGATTGGTGTCAATAGAATCTAAGTACAGAAGTGTCAACACCCAGAACTGGTGTCAACACCTTTATGCAGAAGCTCTCAAGACAGAAATCATTCTAAGTCCATAATTCGAAGCCAGGAGTACTGACAACCGTCAGAACTATCAGATGTCAGTGGATTAACTAGGGCAGCCTGTCACTCTTGCCAAAGCCTATATAAGGAGACCAACACAACAGAAACGATATAGTTTTTCTTATTCTTCTCATCTCAGTCTATCAGATCAATTCAACGGAATTCTGAAGGTGGAGAGGAGGCAGATCGTGGATCAACTCCAATATTTTACAACCAAGTTCAACCCAATTTTCTCCTTCAAGAAGCTTTGAAAAAGCTAATAAGGGTTGAACTATTTCTTCTCAATCAAGTTCAAGGAAGAAGATTACTCATCAAGATCTGATAAAGAAGAAGTCACCAGTTTCTTTCCTGCTGGGTGATTTATCAAACCTCAAATTCTAGTCTACTTTAATTCTTATTTTGTAAAATCTGGTATCAGATCTGAGGGGTAGGAGATATATATATCTCTTGGTTGTAATCCTAAATTATAAAGGCTGAGGTAGGGTTGAGAGCCTGAGGTAGGAGAAGAAGGACTTTCTCTGAGTTGTAGGAACAATTGTGTTATTAGGGTGTAGGGCAAGGGTTTGCCTGAGGTGTAGGAGTGAAGGTGCACTCTGAGGTAGGATTCTTGAAGGAATTCTGAGTTGTAGGAGCCAGCTGGACTCTAAGGTGTAAGATCTGAGGATCTGAGAAAAAGAAAGGAGGAGTTTGGCCGAATCTAGTTCTTTGCTAGATAGTCAAAGAGGGAAAGTGGATGTACCCATAGTTTGGGGAACCATTATAAAATTCTTGTGTGCTGTGTTGTGGTTTGTGCTGTGAATGTTAGATTAGATCTGTGTTGATCTGTGTTATTTGTTTTCTTGATTGTTGTGGATGTGTTAACTTCCTCACAAAAGAAATTTTTGTGTCCATAAATAGCCAAGATTTGAATAAATTTGAATTAGACCTATTCACCCCCCTCTAGGTCAATCAGTTTCCTAAAACAAACACTTTACAATTGGTATCACATGGAGGTTCATTGTTAAGGCATAACAACCTAGTGAGAAACCTAAGGATTAACTGAGATCTAATCATGGCTCAAAGAGAAAACCATTCCATCAAACTCTCAATCTGTTCTAAAGAAAACTTTGGGATCTGGAAGGAAAAGGTTGACTCTTTATAGAGTCTACTGATCCAAGAATATACATCACTGTATTGGAAGGACCTTTCATACCTATAAAAGTATCATGTCTTGATGCCAATATAAGGACACCTAAGACATACATGGAGATGGACAAGGATGAGATAATTTTGGCCTCTATGGACAAGAGAGCTCAGAATATAATTGTAAGTGCCATAGATGACTCCACATTCCAAAATTTGATTCATTGTAAAACTGCTAGAGAAATGTGGGAATCTTTGATAGTGTACATGGAAGGCAGTATGAAGCCTTCAGACAAGACAAAATAGACACAGTAACTGAGACCTTTGAAAAATTCTTCAGAATTGTGAACAACCTGAGAACCTATGGAAGAAAATTCACAACCTATGAACTGAATGATAAATTATTGAGGTCCCTAAACAAGGAATGAGACATCAAGATATGTACCATCAGGAAAATGGGCAACTTAGCCAATATAGACCCCCAAGCTCTATTTGGCAAGCTGATATCTCATGAAATGCAACTTAACCTCAGGAAGTCTGAAGAAGACACAGTTAAGGCTCACAATAAGGAGAAAACACTATCTTTAAAGGCTGATTCATCCAAGAAAAATAGAGAAAATACTGCACCCACAGTCAGAAAAGAAACATAGTTAGAAGACTCTGAATCTGCTTCATCTGGAGAAGATATAACTGAAGAAGAATTGTCATTACTCTCCGGGCAGTTTAAGAAGATTCTGAGGAGAAAAAGGCAAGACAGCTGGAAGGGTCTTGGTGGAGATTCTTCTCACAGGAATACTGACCATTCAGAGAATCCCAGGAAAAAGAAGTCCGGGGACAGGTATGACTCTTCTCAGAACAAATAGTTTAAGACTAATGTTATTTGTTATTGTTGTAACAGGTCAGTGCATATCATTGTTGAATGCCCAGCAAAAAGAAAGGAAAAGAAAACTGAAAACAGGAAGTCTAATGTACATAAGAAGGCTAATAAGAGTTTGTTAGCTAAGAAGAAGTCAACACTTTTAGAAAGTGAAGCTGAATCTTCAGAGTCTGAAGAAGGGAGGCTCTAATGGCCTTGATAGCCACTGAAGACTCAGGCATGAGAATAAGAGCTCCACTCTCCACATTTGATAGTGACTTTGAAGAGGAGGGACTCATGGCCAACACTAATGAAAAGGCTCAGGATGAACACCATCTTGTAAAATCTCTATCCAGTAGTTTAAATTCTAGTTCTTGTTCAGACTCAGACTATGAACAAGATTCAAAATCAGAGGCTGACATCAACAATCTCATAGAGAAGTATGAGATATTATTGAAATCTCTTATGAATAGCAAATAACTTGTTAAAAAACAAGCAAAGGAAATTATTAATCTTAGAGCTGTTGCATTTCAGTTTAAGGATGCAACCATAAAGTTGGATCATCAAAAACTGGAATTAATAGAGTAAACTCACAGACTAAATGAACAAACTGAAATCATTGTTGAACAAGCCAAGACAGTCAAGAACCTGGAAGCAAAGCATCTTCAGGAAAGACAACTCTTGGATAAGTTTTCTAAGCCTAAGTCAGTCTTGCCCATTACTGATACATTTTTTGCACCATTTAGAAGTGGTGTAAGATATATTGAAGATAATAAGATCTATAAGAAACCTAATCCAAAAGGGAAAGCCCCAATGGATTAAGTTAAACCACTAGCCAAGCATCTGACTTCTAACAGATGCAAGGCATCATATGTTCCTGGACACATGATTACTGAGTGCTCCACCAGCAAGGTCAATAAAGAGCCTTATTGGAAACGAACTATATCTAATGGCAATAAGGCCTATAGACCTCCATAAAATGTAATCAATCCAAGGAGACAAGGAATTTTTGGATCTGGTTCCAGTGCACAACACTCATTTCTGAAAAGGAAAGGTGTCAATTCTGCACCACAACCTTGGAATCTGAAAGGCAACTCTAAGTTCCACAAAAGTTCAACTTCAAAGGCGCAGCTTAAGAGAAGGTATAATAGATATGAGTGTTGGTGTTGTGGGAAGGTTGGGCATTTTGCTCTAGATTGTTGGTACAATCCAATATGACCCTCATTTAAATCTCAATCTCATGCATTCAGAAAACCTGCTGTGGTTCACACAGCTAAGTTTAACAGGAACCAAGGCCCCAAAACTATTTGGGTGCCTAAGGTTAACTAATTCTGTGATTGCTGGTGGATCTTAGTACCACAAAAATTCCTATATGGTACTTGGACAGTGGCTGTTCCAGACACATGACTGGAACTAGGAGTCTGTTGATAGACTATAAATCAATAAAGGTTGGACCAAATGTGATCTTTGGTGGTTCAGAAAGAGGCTAGACAAAAGGATATGGTTATATTTCTAATGGTCTAGTGACTATCATAAAAGTGGATTATGTGAAAGGATTGAAATACAATCTGATAAGCATAAGCCAGCTTTGTGATATAGGCTATGAAATAGCCTTCCACGATAATTAGTGTCTGATAAGGAAAACAAGTGATCAAGAGATCATCTTGTCAGGCACTAGGAGTGGCAACATTTATTGTCTAAATATCTTATGTATAAATAAGGATTCTCCTGTATGCCTAATAGCAAGTGAGAAAGACTCTTTGTGTGTGCAACGATACAAGAGGCTATCTCACTTAAATTATAGATCTATGAGCAAGTTGCTTTCTATGGACTTAATTAGAAATGGACCCCAACTAAAAGCTCCAAAGAAGCATGTGTTCAACATGTCAAAGATGTAAACAGACAAAAGTATCCTTTAAGAGAATTCAGTCCAAAGACACTAAGAGGTGTCTATACTTACTTCATATGGACCTATTTGGTCCTATGCAAATTCTTAGTTTAGGTAGAAAGTCTTACACCTATGTGATTGTAGATGACCACTCTAGATTTGCTTGGATATTCTTCCTAAGGAGAAAGTCCGAAACTCTTGACATTCTTGCTGATTTTGTCAAACAAATTCAAAATGAAAAAAGCTATTTTGTGGTCAAGTTCACAAGTGACCATGGCACAAAATTTCAATCTAGAAGAATGACAAATTTCTGTAAAAAACTAGGGATCTTTTAGGAATTTTCCTCTACTAGAACTCCCCAGCAAAATGGGGTTGCTGAGAGAAAAATTAGAACACTCATTGAGGCTGCTAGAACTATGCTAAGTGATACATCTCTCGCAGAATATTTATGGGCTGAGGCTGTAAACACTGTCTGTTATGTTCAGAATAGGGCCTTGATCAACAAAAGTCACAACAAGACTCCCTATGAACTAATGAAAGGCAGAAAACCAAGTCTGCCCTATTTCAAGATCTTTGGAAGTAAGTGTTATGTAATAAACAATGGGAAGACTTATCTAAGTTTTCAGAGATGTTCTATGAAGCTATTTTTGTTGGCTATAGTAATCATAGTAAGGTATATAGAATTTACAACTTGAAATATCAAGCGGTAGAAGAATCAATTAATGTTGTTTTTGATGAAACTTCTGTTTTACATAATATACTATCTAACAATTCTAGTATAAGAGATGTTGACTCTAAGATGGAAAAATTAAATATAGGAGATTCATCTTCTATATAATTAGAGGCTAGAAACAATGTTGTAGTTCCTATAGAAGATACAGTCTCTGCCCAGGGGGAGGAAGAGACTCACCCTTCTCTACCTGAAGAACTAGGTGATAGTAGAAATCTGTCTGTAGCTATTAGACACCTTAAAGATCATCCTATTGATCAAATAATAGGTGACGCTAGGCCTGGTGTGACCACTAGGAGTAGACATCATAATGATATTTTATTCTCTAGCTTTTTCTCTAAAGTCTACTTACCTAAATAAACAAGGAAGACATTAAAAAGGTCAAGTAACATTAGTTAAAAAATAAGAAAATGTCCAGACACGCCTTTTTGTTAAGTCCATATAGAATGTGTCGTAACACTAAAGAAAGTGTCGAGAAACCTGAGAATGTGTCAAGACACCAACAGATGTCTTGACACCTAGGTTATGTCAAGAAACAATTTCCTGGTGCTGACTTGTGTCGACACAAAATTATCAGTGTCGAGACTTTATCATTTCTAGACTATTTTGGATTAGTAAACCTTGAGCGCGCCCTTTCATTTTCCCCGTAAGGAGTCTATAAATAGAATGTGTGTGAAGAAGTCAACCAGGCCTTCTTGTATTTCTGAACTATTTCTTCCTGAGTGTCGAGCCCTAGAACTCTTTCGACACTGCATTCCTCATTCTCTACTCGAATGACACCCAAGAATGAAGATCATCTTTTTGAAGGATACGAACTAGTGCTAAATGGTTTTAATTCAGCAACTGAAGATATCAAGGATGTTATTACCCTAATCACCGACGCCAGATTGGAATATGTACTTTCTGAACCTTCAAATATTTGGAAAAGAGAAGTTCTTGAATTCTATACCAATGTCAAGGTCACCTCTGAGAAAATCAAATCCATCGTCAATGGAGCCAAGGTCCGCATCACACCCAGTTGATTGGCCAAGGTCTTTCACATGACCAAGTTTGGTCAAGATGATGATGAAGAAGTAGTAGATTCAGGACGAACTAAAGATGCCCTGACATGGTGTGGATTACCATCTACCACCAAGGTAGGAAGTACCCTTGCTAGGAAGGGGATGAATTCTCAAGGTAAATTCTTATCAGAAAGAGTGGGCAAGGTACTCTTGTGCAAGACTGGTGCACACGACAGAATGTCAACAACAATGTTCAACATCATAACTAGAATCATCTTCAAGCTAAAGATAAACTAGAGCAGGATACTATTTGAAAAGATTGCTGAGAGTGTCAGCATGCCCAATATGGGAAGAATAGTAAGCCTTTACCTTGTCCTAGTACTCCCAAATAATATCAATCTCAAGATTGGTTCAAAGATCAATCATATGAGGAGAATGGATATGAGGATTCTGAGTAGGTGGAACAGGAAGCTAACATAGGAATCCTTTAATCAGCAAAAGACAAATAAGCTCAAGGATGTACCTGAAGTGGATGATGAGTCTACCAATGACTCGGGGGATCAAGAAGGATTCAGGATAGAGGTTCAAACTAAAGATCAAGCAGTTGCTTCCCCTATGACCACTCTTGCTGATGATGCTCAGATTAAGGGGGAGCCACTCCCTGAAAAGGATCAGTCAGTAGGAGAACCAATCCCAGAGAGGGATCAACTTGAGGGGGAGAACCTCCCTATTCTATAGGTATCAAACTCTACTGTTGCATATGATACAGTCATGGAAGTAGTCCATGACCTGGAGACCTTTCAACAACAGGAGGATGTTCCAGCACAAGATGTGGTTGTGTCCGGGCCAGCAAATGAGACTGTTATCTCAAAGGACACTGAGGAAGGAGATGGTGCGGCCCAGGAGCACCTAGATGATCATATGGAGGACACTACCCATGCTAAAGTATCTACAATGGTTGAGGGGGAGCTGTAAACTCTTGCCCCACTTACTGAAGGAATTTATCAGCAAGAACAAGTGGAAGTGGAGAGCTCCTCAGAATTTGAAGAGGAGAAATTATCCATGCTTAAAAAGAAAATTTTCACAAATGGAGGCTAGTAGCAGGAAATACAAATCAACTATACAATCTGTAACACAACCTGCACCACCCATGGACTTTAGCTCACTCTTGATTCAAATGCAAATAATGTTGGATCAACAAAGGATAGCTCTGTAAAAGTATGTTGATGAGAGCAATCAGGAGATCCAATTTCAGCTAGCCCAGGATATCAAGTCCATTAGATTTGAAGTGAATTTGCTGAGAAAGGACATGACAGATTTCTTCCAGAGAGGTGCATATGGTGTGGTTCACCTAGCCAAACAACAGGAGTCGAAGGAAGCTCTGGAGGTTTTGGGTTTTAAATAAGGATGTGTGTTTGAGAACCAGACCAGAATGAATGAAAACATGAACAAATTGCATGAAATTTCACTGGGAAAGTTAGCTGCCCAAGCTACTGAAATGAAAACAAAAATAGGGTCAACTGCTACAGCTCTTAAAACTAAGATATCTGCTCATGCAGACTCTGTAGTTAAAGCAGTCAAGGCTTCTTGCAAAGACCTAACTGATCACTTGCTCCAAATAAAGACACATTTGTCTGCAGGGTTCATACATCTGGAAGACCAAGTAAGATTTCATAAGAATGACCTTTGTGATTGTAGAAAATGGACAAAAGAGGTAAATAAATCGCAAACTTTATTACTCAAAAAAGATAAAGATTACAAAGGTATGTCTCCTTATTTATAGAAACTAGGGGAGAGAGAGATATATAATAAATAAGTGGGACTAAATACAAGCCGTGCGGCTTAGGCAGTTTGACATGAGCAAACCGCCAACTATACAAGAAATAAAACAACTGACTACAAAGCCGCAATCTACCAGAGTCAACCTGTCGAACTGACCGCCTGACCGCCTGCTGCAAGTCATCCTACAACCACGGTCAGACTGTCGTGGCTTCAAGCAAACCGCTACACTTTTCCATACTGCTGCGGCTTCAAGCAAACAGCTACGACTTCTCTTTGTCAGATCGCCATACCGCAAGACTGTTAGAATAAATAGACCTCTACGGTTAGGAACCAGGCCTCCCGAACACTCCAAACTTTAACACTTCCTCTCAAGCTGGACCATATATATCGACCATGCCCAGCTTGCTACAGACCTCCTCAGATGGAGTAATCGGTTTGGTGAAGAAGTCAGCTAGTTCTCTTTCTGATGTAACAAAAGGAGTGCAAACCTGATTCTTCAAAATCTCCTCTCTAATAAAATGTCCATCAACCTCAATATGCTTTGTTCTCTCATGGAAGACAAGATTCCTCGAAATATAAATGACGGCTTTGTTATCACAAAACATAGGAGGAGGATGGTCATAGACTTCTCCTAAGTCAAGAATAAGCGCCCGTAGCCATTTTAACTCGCAGGCAGTTGAGGTCATGCTCCTATATTCTGCTTCAGCACTTGATATTGAAACCACTGTCTGCTTCTTGCTTTTCCAGCTAACTAGGTTCCCTCCTAAAAAAGTGCAAAAACTTGATGTAGACTTTCTATCCTCCTTGTTATCAGCATAACTGGCATTAGAATATGCTTCAATCTTCAGATGACCATTCTTCTAAAACAATAAGCCCTTTCCTGGGGACCCTTTCACATACTCCAAAATTTTCATGGCAGAGCGTAGATGACACTCTCTAGGACTCTGCATAAACTGACTAACCTTCCCAACAGCATAACAGATATCTGGTCGAGTAACCGTCAGATATATAAGTTTTCCTACAAGTCTCCTGTATACAGTGAAATCTGGGAGAAAAGGAGAATCCTCAGTCCAGCCTTTATCAACACCAATAGCCATCGGGCAGCGAGCAGGTTTCGTGCCAAGAAGACCAATCTCCTTTAGGAGATCTAGCGCATACTTCCGCTGTGAAAGAACCATCAAGGTCCTCTTTCGTGAAATCTCAATTCCCAGGAAGTACTTGGGCGGTCCCATATCCTTAGTGACAAAGTGTTGTCGAAGATGTCATTTGGCTAGATCAACACCCTCCTTATCATCACCAGTCAAAAGAATATCATCAACGTAGATAGTAAGAACTATAAGGCCTTTAGTAGTCTTGCATATAAACAAAAAATGATCAGCAGAGCTTCGACTGAACCTAATAAGAGAAACAACGTCACTAAACTTTTCAAACCAGGCTCGTGGACTCTGCTTTAAATCATAAATTTCCTTTCGAAGCTTGCACACCTGAGACTCCCCCTGAGCAACATACCTAGGAGGTTGCTCCATGTATACCACCTCTTGCAAATCCCCATAAAGGAAGGCATTCTCAACATCCAACTGAGACATTTCCCAGGCTCTATTAACAGCCACAGAGAAGAGAATTGGGATAGTACTGATGCGAGCAACAGGAGAAAAAGTATCGAAGAAATCCACCCCATATGTCTGAGTAAACCCTTTGGCAATAAGTCATACCTTATACCGGTCAACAGAGCCATCTGTAAGATACTTAACCACAAAGACACATCGACATCCAACCACATCAACTCCCAGAGGTGGTGGAATAAGAGTCCAAGTCCCACGCCCAGTTAATGTGCTCATTTCTTCATCCAAAACAACCTTCCACTGAGGAAGAACAAGAGCTTCTTGATACGTTTTCGGAATGACAGTAGAAGAAATAGCAAGAGCAAAACACTTGGCAGTTGGGGAAAGCTAAGCATAGGAGACCACTGCACCAATCAGATGTTGATTACATTGGCGAATGCCCTTTTGCAGGGCAATTGGAAGATCGAGGTCACTGCTGACTGGAGGCAATGTACTGGCAGAAGACAGAAGAGGCTCCGGAACAGGCACAGAGGGTTCTAAGGGCAACCCATCAGGCTCCCGAGAAAGAGATGGAACAACAGGAGGAGACGCTGAAAGAACCGGCTTTGGCGGAGGTGCCGATAGAAGAGGCAGGGAAGGAGAAGTACCGACAGGTATGAGAGAAGAAGAAGAGGAGAAATATGGAGTATCTTCAAAGAAGGTAACATCGGCAGAAACATACTGTTTGCGTAGGAGAGGATCAATACATCGATACCCTTTTTGAGTAGGACAATAGCCAAGGAATATTCATTTAACTAATCGGGGAGAAAGATTGTCCCACCCAGGAGAAGGGACGCGAACAAAAGCAGTACATCCAAAGGTTTTAAGGGGAAAAGGAAATGGTTCGGTATCCGGATATAAGACCGAAAAAGGAGTCATGCCCTGAATAACAGACGAGGGAATACAATTAATAAGATAGCAAGCAAGGAGAACCGCATGACCCCAATAAGACCGAGGGACATTCATTTGCAAAGAAAGACTGCGAGCAACATCCATAAGATGACGATTCTTACGTTCCGCAATGGCATTCTGTTGAGAGGTATACAGACAACTTGTCTGATGAATTAAACCCTTGTCCACACAAAATAAAGAGAACTGATGGCTGACATATTCTTTGGCATTATCAGTACAAAGAATTTGAATGGGCACACTAAACTGTGTGAAGATCTCATGATAAAAGGCAGAGAAAACAAAGAATAGTTCAGAACGATCCTTCAAGAGATACAGCCAAGTGCATCTGAAGAAATCATCAATAAATGTGACAAATTACAAGCTTATGTGACAAACAAAAGAAACCGGAGAAGGAACCCAGATGTCAGAGTGAACAAGCTCAAAAGGACGCGATGAACAACGACCCGTTCGAGCTGGGAAAGAAGAGCGATGATGTTTGCCCAACTCACATGCTTCACAGTTCAAAGGAAAATCGTCAAATGGAAGGTCTGGAAAAAGTTGATGAATGAGGCGAGAAGCAGGATGACCAAGACGACGATGCCACAACTGAACTGAGGAGGAAGAAGAAAGAGTAACATCATTGTCAAGATAAAACAGGCCACCACGAGCAGTACCAGTAGCAATCGTAGCCTTAACAGAATATGAGAAAGAACTAGTGGTGCCAGTAAAAGTAACTGTGCAACTTAACTGAGTGCAAAAAGCATGAATAGATAGTAAATTGTTATGAGAAAGTAGGGACATAAAGAGTGTCCTCTAATAACAAAGATAAAGAGAGATGCACAGTGCCAATACCATGCACAAGTGCAAAGGTCCCATCAGCAACAACAACAGGAGATAACCCGTTTATCTCAAGCAAAGAGGAAAACAAACAAGAGTTGCCAGTCATGTGACAAGTGGCACCAGAGTCAATAAGCCACTTATCAGAGGAGACTGCAAGAGCACGAGTAGTAGAAGAGAGAAGGGAAGTCATTTTAAAGAATAAGCCGGGAAGCAGGTAAACAAATCGCTCAGGGATAAACAAGTCGGCACAAACAATGAAGAAGAAAGAGAGACCAAAGAGACCGCCCGGTCAAGGAAACATAAACCAGCGGCTAGAAGAAGCCGCGACCAAAAGGATGCGAAGAGAGGAAGAAACCAGACCAAGAGGAGGAAACCATAACGGGTAAAGAAACGTCATCCAGAAAAGAGAAGAGGAGAAGCACGCGGACAAGGAAAAAAAACAAACCGCCCGGTCTCGGTGTCAACACACTAGCAGCCAAAAAAGTTCCACCGAAAGGCAGAAAAGCCGCGTAAGAAGAAAGAAGAGACAGAGACCGCGCGAACACGACGCAAACCGCGCGAACAGAAAGAAAGAAGCCGCGCGATTTAAAAAAGACAAAACTGGGTGCAGAAGGAGACGGAGACCGCACGGTCACGGTGTAAACACACCAGCGGTAAGGCAAGCCGCGACCAAAATGCAGGCTCACACCAAGAAGAGAGAAGTGACTAGTGAAGAAGCAACAAGAAGAGAAAAAGATCACGAGGCCGCTCGGTCAAGGTAAAAGCACACAAGCGGCAAGGAAGAAACCGTGACCAAAGGCGGAACTCAGAACAGAGAAGAGAAAAAGCGGTTAGCAAGGGAAGCCAGACAGACAGAAAGGCCCAGGAGGAAGAGAAAACAAAGAAGCCAGACAAACCGGATGAAGCCGGTGGAAGAGGCCGCGTGACTAGAGCAACAAGCCGCGATATTTGTGAATCAAAGGATCGGTTTCCTCTAATACCATGTAGAAATGGACAAAAGAGGCAAATAAACTTCAAACTTTATTGCTCAAAAAAGATAAAGATTACAAAGGTATGCCCCCTTATTTATAGAAACTGGGAGAGAGATATATATACAACAAACAATATAGGACTAAATACAAGCTGTGCGGCTTAGGCGGTTTGACATGACAAAGCCGCCAACTATACAAGAAATAAAACAACTGACTATAAAGCCGCAATCTCCCAGAGTCAACCTGTTGAACTGACCGTCTGACCGCCTGCTGCAAGTCGGACTACAACCACAGTCAGACCGCCGTGGCTTCAAGCAAACCGCTACACTTTGCCAGACCGCTGCGGTTTCAAGCAGACCGCTATGGCTTCTCTTCGTCAGATCGCCAGACCGCAAGACTGCTGGAACAAATAGACCGCTACGGTTAGGAACCAGGCCTCCCGAACATTCCAAACTTTAACAGTGATCATGTGGAGCGAGAAGTCATAAATGGGGAGAGAATGATTGTAAAGTCAAGCTCTGAGCATGCTATCTAGACCTCAAATAGCATCAGAGGCACTCTAGGCTTTCCACCTATTGCCTATGATGATCTCACTGCTGAGCCTGGCAGCCATCCAGCACAATTTGGGACTATTCAGCATGCCGTGCAAACTATGTACAGTCCTCCTCCTCATGTTCATAATATAGTCTGTGAGGAGGTGTAAATGACTGATACTGCCCTGCTCAAAGAACATGAAGTTCAGTTAGCTATGAAAAGATTTAGGGAGCAGGCTGAGGCTAAGCTAGATTTTGAGTAGTGGAGTCCAAATTCCAGATCCATTATACTCACTGCATGGAAAGCAGTTTATGATAGTATATCTGACAGGGGCAAGATGTATTCTGAAAAAGAATGGGCAAAGCATACAAAGCAGCAAGAGATCATTCAAAAGTTTAGGAAAGCTCTGGACGATAGGGAGATTCCTGCTGACTCTACCGAACCTAGCAAATAATTCTCCAAGCCATATCACTATGTTGAAAGGCAAAGAATTACGAAAGAGGAACTTGCTAAGGCATAGGTTGATAAAGGCAAGAAGAAGGCTGATGACCAAGTGCCTGAAGTTAAATCAAAAGGCCCATCAGGAAAAGGGATTGTTATCAAAGAACCTGATCAGTCTTAGAACCCTTTGCCTTAGGAAATTTCTATAATTTTGTAGTTCAATTAAAATAAATAATGTAATTTTTGAACAAGTTGAAATGAACAAGTGTAAATGAACAGTTGAGTTGAAATTTACTATATCTGTTGCAGTATTTGCTATTTCAGCATATATATTTGTTACAACACCTGTAATGTACATCTCAAGTATTTTGCTTTCACATTATGGTGTATATCATTGAATTAGGGTTATGTCTTCTCCAAATAGGAGGAGATTGTTGGGTACATTGGGAACTGTGTACCTGAATTGAAGAAGCCCTTTCAACTCAATGATATACACAAATTTGTATTTGATGTATATTGAGTTTACTTGTGCAGGTTCTATGTTGAAGAACAAAAACTAAGTACAAAAGTGTCGAGACACTAGACAAGTGTCGACACCTTTGTAAAAGTAGTGCTGAGATAGGAAGCAAGCTGTGTCGAAACCCAGGACTTGGGTCGACACCATTAGTCAAGAAACCAGCAATGTCGACACTCATGAATAGTGTCGACACCTTTTATTCAAGTTGTGTTGAGACAAGAAGCTAGTAGTGTTGACACACTCGATTATTGTCGATACCCCTATAAGAGAAGTGTCGACAATTAGGATTGGTGTCGACAGAATCTAAGTGCAGAAGTGTCAACACCCAGAACTTGTGTCAACACCTTTATGTAGAAGCTCTCATGACAGAAATTCTTCTAAGTCCAGAATTCGAAGCTTGAAGTACTGACAACCGTCAGAACTGTCAGATGTCAGTGGATTAACTGGGGCAACCCGTCACTCTTGCCAAAGAATATATAAGGTGACCAACACAATAGAAATGATATAATTTTTCTCATTCTTCTCATCTCAATCTATCAGATCTATTCAACAGAATTCTGAAGGTGGAGAGGAGACAGATCGTGGATCAACTCCAATCTTCTCCAGCCAAGTTCAACCCTACCTTCTCCTTCAAGAAGATTTGAAAAAGCTAAGAAGGGTTGAACTCTTTCTTCTAAATCAAGTTCAAGGAAGAAGATTACTCATCAAGATCTGATCAAGAAGAAGTCACCTATTTCTTTCCTGCTAGGTGATTTATTAAATCTCAAATTCTAGTCTACTTTAATTCTTATTTTGTAAGATATGGTAGCAGATCTGAGGGGTAAGAGATATATATATATCTCTGAGCTATAAGCCTAAATTATAAAGGCTGAGGTAGGACTGAGAGCCTGAGGTAGGAGAAGAAGGACTTTCTCTGAGTTGTAGGAACAATTGTGTTCTGAGGGTGTAGGGCAAGGGTTTGCCTAAGGTGTAGGAGTTAAGGTGCACTCTGAGGTAGGATTCTTAAAGGAAATCTGAGTTGTAGGAGCCAGCTGGGCTTTGAGGTATAAGATCTGAGGATCTGAGGAAAAGAAAGGAGGAGTTTGACCGAATCTAGTTCATTGCTAGATAGGCGAAGGGAGAAAGTGGATGTACCCATAATTTGAGGAACCACTATAAAATTCTTGTATGTTGTGCTGTGGTTTGTGCTGTGAATGTTAGATTAGATCTGTGTTGATCTGTGTTATCTGTTTTATTGATTGTTGTGGCTGTGTTAACTTCCCAACTAAAGAAAGTTTTGTGTCCATAAATAGCTAAGATTTGAATAAATTTGAATTGGACCTATTCACACCCCCTCTAGGTCAATCAATTTCCTAAAACAAACACTTTACAGAAAGATTGGAGGCTAATCCACCAATTGTTGGGTACCAAGCTGATGTTTAGCTCGGTATTTCATCCGCAAACGGATGATTAGATCGAGAGGGCAAATAGGATAATGGAGGATATGCTTCACATGTGTGCCTTGGATTTTGGAAAGAGGTGGGAGGACCATCTCTTTATGATCGAGTTCGCCTATAACAATAACTACCAAGCGAGTATTAAGATGGCACCCTTTGAGGCCTTATACGGTTGAAATTATCGTACTTTGTTGACTTGGGTAGAAACATGTGAATCGAAGTTGTATAAGTGTAAAGACGTCAAAGATGCGACTTCAACGATACGTTTGGTTCAGGAGCTACTGTTGGTTGCTCGAGATAGACATACAAAGTATTATAATGCCAAGCACCAAAATGTTGAGTTTGCGGTTAACGATTGGGTTTATCTGAAGATCAAGCTGTTCAAAGGTGTATCCAGGATTCGACGCTTGAAGAAGCTGAGTCAGAGATACCTTAGGCCATTTGAAATTATTGAATAGATTGGTGAAGCTGCCTATCAACTTGCTCTTTCAACATAGCTAAATATTTTGCACAATGTGTTTCACATATCTGTACTGCGGAAGGCGTTGTAAGAGCTTACGCAAGTGGTTGCTGCAAATCTAGTGTTGGTCGATAGTGGGTTGACAACGAAGGTCATGCCCACTCGAGTCAAAGATACAAAGGTCAAGCAATTGCGGAACAAGTCAATTAGAATGGTCAAAGTGCGTTGGGACAACTGTGGCCGTGAGGAACTATCATGGGAGCGCAAGCAAACCATGATCGAGGAGTTCACTAAGCTTTTTCATTGAGGTATATTTTGTACTTCTTTATTATTTTCTGAACTGTTTGAATTTCGGGATGAAATTTCTTAAGGGGGAGATTTATAACACCCCAGGTTTCCCATTTTTGAAAATAATTATTTTTCTGGTTACTAGAAGCTACCGTCCGACAATAGCAAGATACCACCGTCGGTAGCAGGCATCGAGTTGATGGCGTCGAGAAAAACCTGTGGAATTGAATTAACGGTATCGAGAACAACCAGTAGCATCAAGTTGCTAATGCTAGGCTGTAGCGATAACACTGGTGTAAGACCCCCCTCCTAGAACACAAAACACGGCACAAGAGGGGTCTTATGCCCAAAACAGCCGCCTTGGGGTAGCATTAATGCTCGGGCTAGCCTGTACCACAAGACGCCTATTCTGCCGGCTACAACCAATATCAATATATATATGCCAACCCAACCAAAATAATATAAAGAAATCAAATCCACACAAGCTATAAGTCCAAAAGTACAGTAATAGAGAAGCTAAACATGCTTCTACAAAATCAGAGTATAGCTACAAAGTTGCCCCAAAGGGCTACAACAAAACTCTCATATACTCACATCTGCAACAGACAGTAGCGAAGGCACCATCCCTTCAGGCCCTGTCGTCCTGACCTGGCTGACCGGCTCCATGACCTGCTGTTCCATCTGCGGGATTTCCTCCTAAAAAGGAAGACGTAACAACCGTTAGTCATAAAGACTAAGTGGCTTCACATGTAATACCCCTATCCGTCACATAGCATATAACAGTAGGTCCGGCCGGGGCCCGACGTCATATACTACGGACAGACCGGTTGGTTATGCGTTGAAACCATTCAACCAATCACAACGTCCTACATAGCATCTAGCGGAAGCAATTAATAAGTTGCACAAAATAAGAACCCTGCCAAGCACGAATGTCCACTACTCAAATAAAATAGGAATGTTAAATACAAAAGTACCGGCCTTATGGCCTTACAATAGTTTCCTCAAATAAGAGTGTCTTTCATACTTCGGCTCGCAGGCCGGCCATACATGAGATAAACGGAAAACATAAAAAGGTTAGGCCTTCGAGGTCCAGCACCGCAACATGTGCTTTAGCCCGCTATTTCCCGCTCGGCTCTGCAGCACCTGCAAGACACAATCCACCGCCCGGTGGTAAACAAAATAACGGTCAGCAATGCTGACCAAATTATAACGATCCCGCCCCCCAAAATCGGGGCGGCGATGCTCTTTCCCTGCACTTTATTAGTATAACATCATAATAGTGTAAACACACTTCATCACAGGCGTAGGCTCGCACGGCCATACACCTCGTGCACACAGGGCACATTCACGGCGAACCGGCCAACGTCACGTCAATTCAAGCCATAGACGTTCCCGTTCCACCACCGCCCCATGGACGGCCAATCATATGAGCATTTTGTCTTCCTGGCCTTGGTCACGACAATTTAAGTCATAGACCGTCGAAGGCCCTCATCCATGCCAACGGTCCCACTGAACGACATAGATCGGGTACGGTTCCGCCTGACCCGTGCTCATACCACAACGACAATTTAAGCCATATGCGCAGGTGAAGACTCGCCGAGTCCCGTTTCCACCACAATAATCACATAACCCGGTTATGTTCACGTTGGCTCCGCGGCCACCATGTTGGCAAAACCCGCTTTTGCCCAGTTTTACGGGTGCACCTTGGAGTTAATCTCCAAGGCTCCCTGCTGCAATCTACCAGGTAGAAAACCCGAAAAATGCCCAAACATCCGGAGTCTTCCCCGGTTCATATGCAATGCTACATCACCGATCTTGATCAACTTGTTCGGATAGGCTTCATACACAATCCCTATGCCCGTTTTCGCGTACGGACTCTATACAAGGGGGACTTTACATATCTACCCCGAGGAACGCTCCAACTCTTCGCTCACTCGCGAGAGAGGGCTTCCTATGCAAAGAAAAAGAGGGCTTCACATGCCCTAGGATGAGAATCATTACCCTTTTGTTCTTACACGGCGCCATGAAAAATCTACGCGGTTGGAAAGCACCGCAACAACGTCGCCTTCGCAGATCTGGACTCGGATCGCGATTCGGAGATCCGAAGCTCCACCGACGGCCGGATCTTGGTCTCCTCCTTCCTCCTTGCCCTCCCTTCTCTCTAAAATCTTAGAGAGAGAACACCCAAATGAAAGTTAGGGTTTGTAACCCTATTTTCGGGTTTAAACCGCCAGAACCTTCTCCCCACCGTCAGATCCCAAGCCAAGGAAACGAATGGCCACGATCGGGGCCTGAAATTACAAAATCTGGGCCGAACACGGGTTGCAACACGACCGTGTGCATGGCCGTGTCACCCATTCGCCGTCTCGATCGAAGCAATAACCAGCACACGACATTCGACAAGGCCTCCGACACGCCCGTGTCGCATGCGACACGGCCGTGTCACGCCCCGTGTGCAATGACCAACACTCTTTTCTCGAGAAGGACATGGCCTGCGACACGGCACCCGACATGCCCGTGTCACATGTGACACGCCCGTATCTGTGCCCGTGTCATGGCCCGTGTCCAACTACCAACACTTTCTTCCCGAGGAGGACACAGCCTGCGACACGGCACCCGACACGCCCGTATCACATGTGACACGCCCGTGTCTATGCCCGTGTCATGACCCGTGCACATGACTCAGGAAACTCCCTAGCGTGACACACCCGTGTCACGCCCGTGACACGCCTGTGACACCTGCTCCAAGTCCCAGCCTTGGCTTAAAATGTCACCCGTCCCTCTTTTGAGTTTCGGGGCGTTACAACTCTCTCCCCCTTAAAAGAATTTCGCCCACGAAATTTACTAAAGGAAAACAATAGGAACTGAAAGCTTTTAACGGTACCTGAGCGGAATAACTTTGGGTACTCCTCCAACATAGTTTGCTCCCATTCCCAAGAGAGCTCCTCCCGACTGCAATTATCCCACCGGACCTTAACCATCCAGATCTCTTTGTTACAGAGTCTCTTCACCTCGAAGTCTTTGATACGAACGGGCTTGACCTTTGTCGTCAACCCTTCGTCCACCGACACTTGATCAACTGTGATCACCAGCGAAGGCTCCTGCACCGCCTTCCGCAACACGGAAATGTGGAACACTTCGTGTAGTCCACTTAACTCCTCCGATATCCTCAATCGGTATGCCGCTTCGCCGACCCGCTCCAGAACCTCAAAGGGTCCAAGGTATCTTGGGCTCAGCTTCTTCAAGCGTCTCACCCGCGAAACACCCTTGAATGGCTTCACTTTCAAGCATACCCAATCGCCTACCGCGAACTCCACGTTCCGGTGCTTGGCATTGTAATACTTTGCCTGCCTGTCCTGAACGATCAACAAGCGCTCCCGAATGATCCGCACCAACGAGGTAGCACTCTCCACCTCCTGCTTCTTGTACAACCTTGCCTCACCCATTTCTAACCACGATAACAGCGTGCGACACTTTATACCATATAGAGCCTCAAAGGGCGCCATTTGGATACTCGCCTGGTAGCTGTTGTTGTATGCAAACTCCACCAAATACAGGTGGTCCTCCCAATGCTTCCCGAAGTCTAGAACACACATGCGTAGCATGTCCTCCATCGTTCTATTGACTCTCTCGGTCTGTCTATTCGTCTGCGGATGGAAGGCTGTGCTGAACTTCAACTTTGTCCCCAGCATCTGCTGCACCAACCTCCAATCATTGGACATGAAATGCCCATCGCGATCACTCACAATGCTACGGGGCACACCGTGCAGTCTAACTATATTATCCACATATAGCTTCGCCAACTTATCCACCGAGTCATCCTTCCTATGCGGAATAAAGTGCGACACTTTAGTTTACCGGTCTACGATCACCCAGATGGCATCGTTCCCCTTCTACGACCTTGGCAAACCATGCACAAAGTCCATCGATATGTCGTCGAACTTCCACTCCGGTATAGGCAAGGACTTCAAGAATCCTCCCAGCTTTTGGCACTCCGCCTTTACCAAGGCGCACATTTGGCACTTAGCCACAAACAACGCTACGTCTTTCTTGAGCCCCGGCCACCAAAACAGCTTCTTGAGGTCATGGTACATCTTTGTGCTCCCTGGGTGGATTGATTACTTGGTATGATGAGCCTCGTACATCAACTCCGCCCGCAGGTTACCCCCGCTTGGGACGCACAACCGATGATCCTTCCTTAACAACTCATCCTCAACAGAAAATTGGGAATTTGACCCATCCAACGCCGCCTCCATAAGCTCTTTCATGGTGTCATCCAAATCCATTGCCTGCCGAACACGATCAGCCAGGTCATACTGAACCTCTGTCCAGTTCAACAAAGCCTCGATGCTTGTCTGCTTGTCCACGCAACAGATCTCCAACGCCTCCAACTCCCGTACTAGCCTCTCATCATGAACCGACAACCAGTTGGCTTGGGCGAGAGCCCTGCGACTCAACGCATCAGCAACCGCGTTTCCCTTCCGGGGTACATAATGAATCTTGAAGGTGTAGTCCCCCAGGAACTCCATCCACCTTCTCTGCCTCATGTTAAGATCCTTCTGATCCAACAGGTACTTCAGGCTCTTGTGATCGGTGTAAATATCGGCCCTTACGCCGTATAGGTAGTGCCTCCACAGCTTAAGTGCAAATATCACGGTCGCCAACTCCAAGTCGTTGGACCGGATAGTTCCTTTCATGCACTTTTAGCTGACGCGATCCATAAGCTATCACGCTCCCATGCTGCAATAACACGCAGCCCAAACCACTACCCGAGGCGTCACTATAAATCTCGAAGCCCCCGGTCCCACTCGACGAACTAAGCACTGGCGCCGTGGTCAATCGTCTCTTCAGCTCCTCAAAAGCTTGCACGCACTCCTGTGTCCACAAGAATCTCTGATCTTTCCTTGTCAACTTCGTGAGAGGTAGCGCTATCCACGAGAAGTTCTCTACGAAGTGCCTGTAATATCCGGCAAGCCCGAGAAAACTACGGACTTCCGCGACAGAAGACAATGCAGGCCACTCCCGTATCGCAACGATCTTCGTCGGATCCACCGCTATACCTTCCCCACTGACAATGTGACCAAGGAATGCTACTGAGGGTAGCCAGAACTCGCACTTGGAGAATTTCGCATACAATTCATTCCTTCTCAGAGTCTCCAACACCAGATGCAAGTGCTTGAAGTGATCTTCTTCGCACTTCGAGTACACCAATATATCGTCAATAAAGACGATCATAAAGCGGTCCAGGAAATCTCGGAACGTCCTGTCCATCAAGTCCATAAACACTGATGGCGCATTTGTCAGTCCAAACGGTATGACCGTGAACTCGAAATGCCCATAGCTTGTGCTGAATGCCGTCTTCGGGATATCACACTCCCTAATCCTCAACTGATAGTACCCCGACTTCATGTCCAACTTAGAATATACCGATGATCCGACTAACTGATCGAACAGATCATCAATCTTCGGGATCGGGTACTTGTTCTTCTCCGTCAGCTTGTTCAATTCTCTGTAGTCGATACACAGCCGCATACTCCCGTCCTTCTTCTTAACGAAGAGGACCGGTGCGCTCCAAGGCGACGAGCTTGGACGAACATAACCTTGCTCTATCAGCTCCTCTAGCTGAACTTTCAACTCTGCCATTTCCTTCGGCGCCAGCCTATAAGGAGCACGTGACACAGGTTTGGCACCTGGCACGAGCTCGATTGTCAAGTCGATCTCACGCTGCGGTGGG
Organism: Platanthera zijinensis; assembly: GCA_039513925.1. Classification (NCBI taxonomy): domain Eukaryota; kingdom Viridiplantae; phylum Streptophyta; class Magnoliopsida; order Asparagales; family Orchidaceae; genus Platanthera; species Platanthera zijinensis. The sequence continues at coordinate 74,947,196 of CM077088.1, read as the reverse complement.
GCTCTGGGAAGACTATCCGGGAACACATCGGGGTATTCACAAACCACAGGGTTGCGAAGAACAGCTTTGCGCTAGCACGAACTGCCTTTACCACCTGAAGAGCAGACATCAGCGTCCTGCTCGACCCCTTCAGTCCCGTGAATGTTGTCTCCCGTCCGACACCCAGCTTGACCTCCTTACTATTGCAATCAATCCAAGCCTTCGTCTCGGAAAGCCAGTCCATCCCAAAGATAACGTCAAACTCTACTAGCGGCAGCAATGACGCTAGCAAGTCGAACTCTTGGCTCCTTATGTGAACCTTTACGGTGCACACTCTGTCCGCACGCATCGAGCACCCATTCGGTAGCAGCACATCCAACTTGTCCTTCGCCATCGAAGAAGGGACTCCGATGCGTGATATAAAATTTTCGGACAAGAAGGAGTGTGAAGCTCCCGTATCGAACAGTGCCCGTGCCGAACTATCACTAATCAAAACAAAGCCTATGCAAAGCATATTAGGCTAACAAGCAATAGATAACAGTATTTAAAGTTAACTTGCTATAAATTAACTCGTACCTGTCACCACGTCAGCTTGTTTAATGGCCTCCTGCTGGCCCAAGTTGTACACTCTAGGTTGGGTCGGAGCATAATGGGACGCGGTTGACTCCACCGTCTTGCTCTTCTCTTCGTAGGTAGCTCCTTGTTTTCTTTCGGACTTTGGGCGTCCGCTCCAACAATTGCGGGCAAAGTGCCATATCTTTCCACATGTGAAACAAGCGCCCGAGGTTCGATTAGTAGTTGCCCCCGAGGCACCTGCAGAAGGAGATGGACCCGACGTCCTAGCCTTCTTGTAGAATCTGCGGTAGACAGACTTCGACGTAGTCGGCGCCTTGAACTCTGATTTCTTGCCGCCGGATTCCTTCTTAGCATGCACGTTCTTCATGTCCTTTTCCAAGGACCGGGCCGTGTTGACCAAGGTTAGGAAACCCTGCACCATAGGCCCCGACAGTAGCAACCTCAGCTCATCTCTTAACCCTTCATAAAAGCGGTTCGTCTTTCGCTCCTCATCGGCAAAGGTAGCGTCAGCGTATCTCCCCAAATGAGTGAACTCGTGGAGATACTCGCCACGGTGCTATCTCCTTGCACTAACCTTTGGAACTCGTTCTCTAATGCGATCCTCTGCGCTGAGGGGAGGTATCGAGCCATGAACAATCTCGAAAATTCCTCCATAGGTACTTCGGCCAACGGCCTTCCCCTCAACTGGTGTAGCTCTAGACCTTCCCACCATAATCTCGCATCCCCGTCCAATAGGAACGTTGCTATCGTGGTCTTCTGCCACTCATCCGTTTCTGTTGCTGTCATCACCCTATTGACTCTTGAGAGCCAATCTTCAGCCTGGGTCGGGGTTCCCGTTCCCGAGAACACCGGTGGATGGAAGCCCATCACATGCTTAAGCTGTCTCTCAGTTGCTCTCCAAGGCAACTCCGGCTCCACCGCCACCTGTTCAACCCTTCTAGGCTCTGCCGCTTGGAGCGGCACTTGCTCCACCGCAGGAGCAGGCTACTGCACCTGCCTTGCAGGTTGCGCATTAATCATTGCCATGACAGCTTCTGCCACAAACCTAATGGTTTCGGCTGACAGAGGTGTTTGAGGCACATCACATGGTGCGCTGCTTGCCTCGGAACCTGGCCGTTCCGACGGTCCAGCACCACTTCTGGTCACCTATAATCGTGCAAAACACCGATAAGCGACCATATAATATTGCAAACAGCAATTATAGGAACACGCAGGTTCCTCAAACACGTGTATTTTCATTCCTAAGTGGACATTCATAGGTTCTTTTCATGTTATAACGATGACGCACACACATGTGCTCACCACCCCTTAAAGTGAATTCGCCCACGAATTCATTTAAGTTTGACCGAAACCAGTAGTCTGATACCAATTTGTAACACCCCTATCCATCACATAGCATATAACAGTAGGTCCGGTCGGGGGCCCGACGACATATACTACGGACAGACCGGTTGGTTACGCGTTGAAACCATTCAACCAATCACAACGTCCTACACAGCACCTAGCGGAAGCAATTCATAAGTTGCACAAAATAAGAACCCTGCCAAGCACAAATGTCCACTACTCAAATAAAATAGCAATGTTAAATACAAAAGTACCGGCCTTATGGCATTACAATAGTTTCCTCAAACAAGAGTGTCTTTCATACTTCGGCTCGCAGGCCGGCCATACATGAGATAAACGGAAAACATAAAAAGGTTAGGCCTTCGAGGGCCAGCACCGCAACATGGACTTTAGCCCGCTATTTCCCGCTCGGCTCCGCAGCACCTGCAAGACACAATCCACCGCCCGGTGATAAACAAAATAACGGTCAGCAATGCTGACCAAATTATAACGATCCCGCCCCCCAAAATCGGGGCGGCGATGCTCTTTCCCTGCACTTTATTAGTATAGCATCATAATAGTGTAAACACACTTCATCACAGGCGTTGGCTCGCACGGCCACACACCTCATGCACACAGGGCACATTCACGGCGAACCGGCCAACGTCACGTCAATTCAAGCCATAGACGTTCCCGTTCCACCACCGCCCCTTGGACGGCCAATCATATGAGCAATTTGTCTTCCTGGCCTTGGTCACGACAATTTAAGCCATAGACCGCCGAAGACTCTCATCCATGCCAACGGTCCCACCGAACGACATAGATCGGGTACGGTTCCGCCTGACCCGTTCTCATTCCGCAACGACAATTTAAGCCATATGCGCAGGTCAAGACTCACCGAGTCCCGTTTCCGCCACAACAATCACATAACTCGGTTATGTTCACGTTGGCTCCCCGGCCATCGTGTTGGCAAAACCCGCTTTTGCCCAGTTTTCCGGGTGCACCTTGGAGTTAATCTCCAAGGCTCCCTGCTGCAATCTACCACGTAGAAAACCCGAAAAACGCCCAAACATTCGGAGTCTTTCCCGGTTCATATGCAATGCAACATCACCGATCCAGATCAACTTGTCCGGATAGGCTTCACACACAATGCCTATGCCTATTTTCGCATACGGACTCTATACAAGGGGGACTTTACATATCTACCCCGAGGAACGCTCCAACTCTTCGCTCACTCGCGAGAGAGGGCTTCCTATGCAAAGGAAAAGAGGGCTTCACATGCCCTAGGATGAGAATCGTTACCCTTGCATTCTTCCGCGATGCCATGAAAAATCTACGCAGTTGGAAAGCACCGCAACGGCGTCGCCTTCGCGGATCTGGACTCGGATCGCGATTCGGAGCTCCGAAGCTCCACCGGCGGCCGGATCTTGGTCTCCTCTTTCCTCCTTGCTCTCCCTTCTCTCTAAAATCTTAGAGAGAGAACACCCAAATGAAAGTGAGGGTTTGTAACCCTATTTTCGGGTTTAAACCGCCAGAACCAACTCCCCACCGTCAGATCCCAAGCCAAGGAAACGAATGGCTACGATCGGGGCCTGAAATTACAAAATCTGGGCCAAACACGGGTTGCAACACGGCCGTGTGCATGGCCATGTCACCCATTCGCCGTCTCGACCGACGCGATAACCAGCACACGACATTCGACACGGCCTCCGACACGCCCGTGTCGCATGCGACACGACCGTGTCACGACCCGTGTCACGCCCCGTGTGCAACGACCAACACTCTTTTCCCGAGAAGGACACGGCCTACGATACGGAACCCGACACGCCCATGTCATATGTGACACGCCCGTGTCTGTGCCCGTGTCATGGCCCGTGTCCAACTACCAACACTTGCTTCCCGAGGAGGACACGACCTGCGACACGGCACCCGACACACCCATGTCATATGTGACACGCCCGTGTCTATGCCCGTGTCATGGCCCGTGTACATGACTCAGGAAACTCCCTAGCGTGACATGCCCGTGTCACGCCCGTGTCATGCCCGTGACACCTAGTCCAAGTCCCAGCCTTGGCTTAAAACTTCACCCATCCCTCTTTTGAGTTTTGGGGCGTTGCATCACATCTGCTCCCCCGACGACTCCTCAGCACCGGGAGGAGAAAGGGACATGGTACAATATATCTATATAAAGCAGGAGTATAAACAAGCAAGTGGTATAGGTACGGTATCACTACGTATATGAAGCAGTGTATAATCAAGTAATAAGTTATTCTAGCATTTCTACCATCTATCACAGCATATGAATATAGAGTTATAACAAAAAGTAACTCAACTTATATGGATGTCCATACAAGCATATAAGTTGAGGATCGTTCAGCAGTAAGTAACTCATCGTATAGGAGTGCCCATACAAACTTATACGATGAGGGTCTTGTATATGTAATGAGGTGCAATGTTATGTATGCGATGCAATGACACACCCATGATCACGCACATGCAGTTGCTATGTCGGCACAGACTAGTAGTTCCCACTTTTCCAGCAGGTAGCTAACCTCTCAGGTGTCAACCGTCGTGGCCAGACAGTGACAGTAGAACAGGCACTTCTACTACTAAGTGGGTATCCACACTACTTCACTTAGGCCTCCGTACGCCTCAACACTATGAACACAACAGCGGAGCCCATTCGTACTATGGCCCAACAGGTTCTCTTGGGTAGATGTGCACCAAGATCATAGCCCCGAACTGGCCTATGCGTGATACGGAAGGAGCCTCAGAAATGAGCACGAGGAACAAGCCCAACCGTTCACTTGGCACGGAAGGAGCCTCAGATAAAGCATGAGGACCAAGCCCAACCGCCCAAAGTCTATCTGTCAACTCCCATCAGTGTGACGATTGGTGAGCCCGTAGATTTGCCACACTATCCTTAACTCAGGATTACGACACTGCGTGTTGACTCACACTACATGCAATTCCACAATATCGTGGCATGGAAGGAGCCTCAGAGAAAGCACGAGGACCAAGCCCAACCATCCACCTGACACGGAAGGAGCCTCAGAAATGAGTACGAGGACCAAGCACAACCGTTCAGTTTACTCATCTCAACACCATCCCGACTAGTGACGGCCAACACCGCACATATTACCTTCCACAATGCTACCCGTAGGGAGATGACACTCTAAGCATTGGACTACTAAATTTCATTCTATCAATTCAACATACATATGGTCATAGTTTATTCATCTATATGTCATACCGAATGATTTCAACATCATATAAAAAAATGAGCATAAATGATAATCTACCAATTTATATCAAGCCATTTCGTTCGATTCAAGCTTGCTTCACAACTCGTTATATGAATTCAAATTTATAAACTTCAACCTTTATATCAGTATGATGATTACCACAAAAGAGTTCACCCGAACCTCGAGTTAGATTGCAACATTAATTCCACCGAATATAAATCCATGTTAGACACTACCCAAAAATTTAGGTGCAGAATAAATCTGGAAAACAACTTCAACCGAAGATTCCTGTGGTTACAGGAATCCGGTGAGTACGTCTAACCCCTCGATGGAAAGGTCTTTCCATTGGATATAACTTTAATGTTCAGCCTGCAACCCAGATCATACTATAACCCACATGAAATTGGCTCCATATCCTGCAGCGTTCAGAATACAATTTCTGTGCGCTTAGCCTATATCCCTTACTTCGATCAGACATTCCCGTGGATATAGGCTTCACTCGAAGACGTGTAATAACTCATTGGAATGGTAATTTTAAGGGCTACAACTTTTGTGTTTAGTCGAAAGCCCAGATCGGACCATTGCTTGCCTGAAAATAGCCAAGAAGGTCGCTGCGTGCAGAACACAGATTCTGCACGCATCTTGAAGCGGAATGAATGACATCGGTTCATCTTCCTCCTCAAGCCGATCACCCCAAATCGCAACCAGAAGTTCCTCCACCCTTATTCTCGCTCTCAAGGCCATTTCTCTTCACGAAACCACCCCATCATCACTTTGAAGAAGGGGAGGTTGAAGATGACTAGTCATTAGAACAAAAGTTCTATATAGGCCTTCCTAAGAAACCTTCTCCTCACACAACAAGACTCATTTGAGTCGATGTATCGCCTAAGAATATCTAAGGATCTAGCACCAAGGGAGAGTGGAGGAAGCTCACCTCATTTCCAGCGGTACCACCATTTCCGACCATGGATCTTGTCATCCTCCTCGGCGGCATCGCTTTTTCCTTGACGGCGATGGCGTTTCTCCTCCTCCAAGGTTAGCTCCAGCAAGATCTCCTCCTCCAGAAATCTCCCACCAGAAAAATAGGGTTTGGGAAGAGAATGAGATTGCTAGGGTTTCACTTTTACCTTTTTATACAGAAGTGACACGGGTAGGGACACGACCGTGTCCTTACCCGTGTCCTGCTCTAGAGAAGCGGCTCGACTGTCGTTTTGTGCTCCTACACGGGTATTGAAACGCCCGTATTGGTACCCGTGTCCAGGTGACACGGCCGTGATTATGGTCGTGTCAATACCCGTGTCCTAGTCTGGACACTTCTCGTCGACCTGGGCTTGAAGCACACGGGTAGGGACATGCCCGTGTCGCTACCCGTGTCATTCGCACACGGGTAGAGACACGACCGTGTCTCTACCCGTGTCCTTCTCGGGACCCATCACTCAATGCTACGCAGCCAAGGCATGACACACAGGTAGGGACACGCCCGTGTCCCTACCCGTGTCCTACTCGGGACCAACCACTCAACGCCCTTTTATTACCACTCAACCCCATGGTCACTCCACGCCTCTGCACATGGGTAGGGACACGCCCATGTCCCTACCCGTGTCATACTCAACATAGGTTTTAAACTTATTTCCTTGTTCCCCGTGAGTGCGCACCTGATCGCCTGCACCCCCTTGAGCCTACACCAGTTCTCCCGACACCAAAAACACGCACAAGGGGCCTAACGCGAATCAGAACATTACAAATCCTATAAACAAAATAAAAGATTTCATCCCCGAAATCAGGCTAAGGCTATGGGGAGTGAAGCATAAAGAAAATAAAATATGCTTTTAAACAAAATTACCTGGAGCGAACAACTCCGGGTAGCATCTTTGCATCAAATCCATTGGCTCCCATGTGAATTCCTCCTTCCCATGATTAGACCATAGCACCTTCCCCAAGGGAACACTTTTACAGTGCAAGGTCCTTATCTCGTTGTCTACAATCCTCACTGGCTCCAGTCGCACAGACCTATCAGACGCCACAACACCATCATTTGTGGGGATGTACTGATCGAGCCGTAACAACGCATTCCGAAGTGACGACACATGGAACACGTCATGGAGATTCTCTAGCTCGGGCAGTAGCTCCAACCGATTGGCTAACGGGCCAACCCTTTCCAGTATAGTACTTTATCACCCACTTGGAACTCCACCAGACGGTGTCTTGCATTATAATACTTCGCCTGCCGACTTTGAGCCTCTAACATGCGATCCCGTATCAGCCTAACCACCGCATCAGTGTCATCTATATACTCAACTCCCAAAGTCTTCGGGTCTTCATCTTGCACCCAAGACAAGGGGGTTCTACGCCATCTTCCATAAAAAGCTTCATGGGGCGCCATGCCGATGCTCTCCTGATGGCTGTTGTTGTAGGAGAATTCCATCAGGGGTAAGAGACTTTCTCACGGCTCTCCCCTATCCAACACACATAATCTCAACAGATCCTCCAATGTCCGGATGGTCCGCTCAGACTGCCCGTCCGTCTGAGGATGGAATGCGGTGCTGAAGGTAAGGAGTGAGCCCAAATACGCTTGTAACGCCATCTACTCCTTGGAGGTAAAGCGACCATCACGGTCAGAAACTATCGTCTTAGGCACGCCATGATACCGTACAAACTGCTCCATAAAGAGGTGTACCAAGACATCCACGTGAGCCTCCTTCATAGGGATAAACTGGGCTACTTTCGTCAGTCGAATCAACGATCACCCATACTGAATCATTCCCTGAGCGTGAGCGAGGTAGACTATGTATGAAGTCCATGGAAATATCCTCGAACTTCCACTCGGGTATGGGCAATGACTGTAATAAGCTGCTGGGACTCCTGCACTCCGCCTTCACCCTTTGACAGGCTTCACAATGTGTAACAAAATATCGGACATCCTTCTTCATTCCCAGCCAACACATGGTCTTCCATAAGGCGGCGTACATCTTTGCAATTCCTGGGTGCACTGAATACTGAGAGCAATTTTCCTCTCTCAAGATATCCTCCTGGATTTTACCGCCCTTGGGAATGTAGAGCAGGCCGCGAAAATAAATGAGGCCGTATTTTAGTGTGTATTCGTCGGTAGTCCCGTCTTCGATTGACTCGATTGCCGGGGCCAGAGCCGCATCTACTCCTTGCTCCACCCGGATCCGGTCCCGGATATCACAAACTATGCTCTTGCTGGACAAGTACTTCGTATATTCTGTCGAAGGAGCCTTAAATATCAAAGTAATATCCATCTCCTCAATCATCTGAGCCAACTCTATACTCATCAACCGAGACTCTGGGCTCGAGCCTGGTATTTTTCTACTCAACGCATCAGCTACTGAGTTTGGTTTTCCGGGGTGGTAGTTTAAGGTGAACTCATAGTCGCATAGAAATTCTAACCACCGCCGTTGTCTTAAGTTCAACTCCTTTTGAGTATGGACGTACTTCAAGTTTTTGTGGTCTGAAAAGATCTCGCAGTGTATGTCGTATAAATAATGCCTCCAAACCTTCAAGGTGAACACCACTGCTCCCAGCTCCAAATCATGAACCGGGTAATTGATTTCGTGCTTCTTCAATTATCTTGAAGCATAAGCAATCACGTGCCCGTGCTGCATCAATACCGCTCCCATCCCTTGATATGACGCGTCCGTGTAAACTTGAAATCCTTCCTTCCTAGACGGAAGGACAAGGATGGGAGTGGAGGTAAGTCTATCCTTCAATTCTTGGAACGCAGCTTCACATTGGGGTGTCCACTCATACGACGCACCTTTCTTTGTTAGGGAAGTAAGTGGAAGAGCAATCTTTGAGAATCCCTTTACGAACTTGCGGTAGTACCCGTCAAGTCTAAGGAAACTCCGCACATCGGCCGCCGACTTTAAGGGTGACCACTCCTTTACGACACACACTTTGGCTGGATCCACAGCTAGCCAAGCCCCACTGATCACATGACCTAAGAAGGCAACCTCCTTAAGCCAGAATTTGCATTTGCTAAATTTGGCGTACAAGGATTGCTCCTTCAATTTCTTCAACACCAAGGTCAGGTGCTCGCCATGCTCCTCCTCCGTCCTTGAATAGACTATGATATCGTCGATGAAAATAATGACGAAGATGTCCAAATAGGGCTCAAATACCTTGTTCATCAGGCGCATGAAAGCCGAAGGGGCATTTGTGAGCCCAAACGGCATTACGGTGAACTCGTACAACCCATATCTTGAACTAAAGGCTGTTTTCTGGATGTCCCCTTCTTGTATTCTCAACTGGTAATACCCTGAGCGCAAGTCTAGCTTAGAAAACCAATGCGATCCCACTAGTTGATCGAACAACTCGTTGATCTGAGGTATCGGGTAAGTGTTCCGCACCGTCAACCGATTGAGTTCCTGATAATCTATGCACATATGCAGGGTTCCGTCCTTCTTCTTCATGAACAATACAGGGGCTCCCCAGGGTGATGAACTAGGGCGAATAAACCCTGACTCCACCAGTTCTTATAGTTGAACTCTAAACTTCGCGAGTTCTTTCGGGGCCATTCGGCAGGGGGCCTTCGATACAGGCTTGGCACCCGGTACAAGATTAATTTGGAAGTCAACCTCTCTATGCGGGGGTAATTCTGGTAGTTTCTCAGGAAATACCTCGGGGAAGTCCCGCACCACCCATATGTCTTTTACGTCCAATGCTACTTCCTTCAACTCGAACCAAATCATAAAAACTTCATCCCCCTTCATATGGGATTTTACAACCTGAACGGATGATAACGTCAGACGAGGTGCGAAGTCAATACCTTGGAAGATGACGTCGGAGTCTCCATGTCTCAAATAGATCCGCTTCTCCGCGCAGTCGATCCTTGCAAAGTGCCAGTCCAACCACGTCATGCCCAGAATGATGTCAAATTCCGGCATTTTCAAGACAGTGGAAGGCATAACGAAAGTCCTTCCTTCAATAAGTACCTCAAGCTCGCACTTAGCGGTTGCAACCATATCCGAGCCATCTAGAAGGCACACTAGTCGGGCTATTCAAGTAAAATATTGCACACCCCCCATGTCCTTAATGAAATCCTCGGACACAAAGGAGTGTGAGGCACCGGTATCGAACGACGCATAGGCCGTCTTTCCACCAATTATCACGGTGCCTGAGTACCAATAATCAAAACTTATTACTAGATAGCTAGTATGTCGTAAACAACTTAAGTTTAACACAGAAAACATGAAAGCTTACTGCACGCACCTGCAATAACATTCTAGAGATTCCGTTCTTGTGCCATGTATAGCGCGTACACTTGATCCCAGGCAGGGCCGGGGTTACCTCCTCGCGGTCCTCATCCTCAACCACGCATGTAACCCCGCCCTCGAGGGGCCGTAGGAGGGAGAGCGGGAGGGGCGTTCCCAAACAATTGCGGGCAAAAGCGTCGAATGTGACCCGGTTGGTTGCATTTAAAACACACCATCCCAGGACACCTCTCGAGTTGCTGAAATAGCTGAGGCTGCGGCAGTGGAGGCAATGCGATCGGTTGCGGAACCGGATGCTCCACCCTATAGTTTCGGTGGACATGCCCTCCACCTCCTGTATATCCTCTTCCTCTTCTTAAGTCCTGTCTTCTTCTATTGCTCGGGCCAGCTTCTATAATGCCCTCTGCAGGTCTCTTACCACTACCCAAGTGGTCCGCCTCCAATCTTTTTGCCATATCAATGATCTCCGCCAAGCTAGTATCCACTATAAACAAAAGGGCCTGCCTTAGGGGATCTCGCAGCCCTTTGTAGAAACGCTTGGCATAACCTCTATCATCTAACTCGTATGAGTCCGCGAACCTTGTGAGATGTTGGAACTCTCGCCGGTATTCCGTAACCGTCTCGATCCTTGTTTCAGTAGAAGGAACCTCTCCTCAAGTTCATCTCGAGCGGATGAAGGAATGAAGTGCTCCAAGAAAACATCCGAGAATTCGCTCCAACTTATCTCTGTATAGACTCGGCCTTGGAAGGTGGAGCCCATGAGTGACTTCCACCACCTTTAGAATGTAGCTCTAAGGTGGACACCGCCAGTGACACAACCATGTTGGCTGGACAACAGATAACAGCCAATAACTCTTGTACTGTGTCAAGCCATTCCTCCGTGCGCACGGCTGACTCCGTCCCAAGGTAAGTGGGTGGGGAGAGAGCTCGGAAGGCGCTCAGCTAGTTAGAGCCCGGGGCCTGTTGTAGCACCGGAGGCTGCAGTGCCCTAAAAGCATCCAAGATGGCGGTGAGCGTCTGCCATAACTTGGATTGTTGGAACTGAGTGGGTATGGAAGGGGCAGGAATGCACCCCAATGGCTTAACACGCACTTGAATCTATATGTAGAATGCAAACTTACGGTCAGGTTGGCTAATCTTAAGGTCAGAGTTGGACAAAATTAGTGTGAAATATATGGGCACACCACTGCTTCCGCTAAGAGTTTGTCCCCAAACGAGCAACGGGAGTGGCCCATTGTTGATACTTCTTTAGTTGAGGATCTAAGTACCATTTGTAAGACCCCCCTCCCGGAACACAAAACACAGCACAAGAGGGGTCTTATCCAGAACACTGCCTTGGGGTACTAACGCTCACTAGCCTAGACGCCTGCCGGCTACGCAATATCAATATATATATATATGCCAACCCAACTAAAATAATATAAAGAAATCTAAGAAAGTCCAAAAGTACAAATTGAGAAGCAAAACGCTTCTACAGAATCAGAGTACCTATAAAGTTGCCCCATACAACAAAACTCTCATATACTCACATCTACAACAGACGGTACGACGACACTGTCCCTTCACCCTATCATCCTGCTGGCTACCGCGGGTTCTCTTTTCCTCATAAAAAGAAAGGTAGATGTGACTACTTCAAGCTCCCCGGTGATCCTAGAGAGGAGAAAGGGACATGGTACAATATATCCGAACAAGCAAGTGTATAAGTATGGTATCCTATGTATATGAAGCGTGATAATCAAGTAATAAGAAGCATTTCTACCATCTATCACAGCATATGAATATAGAGTTATAACAGAAAGTAACTCACATGGAATACAAGCATATAAGAGCACAGAGTAACTCATCGATAGGAGTGCCAACAAACTTATACGATGAGGGTATTGTGTATGTAATGAGGTGCAATGTTATGTATGCGATGCAATGACCACCCATGTCACGCACATCAGTTGCTTGTCGCACAGACTAGTAGTTCCCACTTTTTGAGCCTCCTCTCAGGATAAAGGTGAAAGTAGAACGACACTTATACTAATAAGTGGGTATCCACACTACTTCACTTAGGCCTCCGTACCCTCAACTCTAAGCCCAACCCCATGCCCAAGCGGGTTCTCTTGGGTAGTGTGCACCAAGATAGCCCCGAACTGTCCTGCGTCCTCGGAAATGAGCACAAGGACCAAGCCCAACCGTTCCCACAGAAGGAGCCTCGGATAAAGCACGAGGACCAAGCCCAACCGCCCAAAGTCTATCTGTCATCTCCCATTGAATATTGGCAAGCCCATAGACCTGCCACACTATTCTTAACTCAGGATTACGACACCGCGTGTCGACTCACACCATATGAAATTCCACAATACCGTGGCATGGAAGGAGCCTCGGAGAAATCACGAGGACCAAGCCCAACCATCCACCTGACACGGAAGGAGCCTCGGAAATGAGCACGAGGACCAAGCCCAACCGTTCAGTTTACTCATCTCAACACCATCCCGACTAGTGACAGCCAACACCGCATATATTACCTTATTCAATGCTACCCGTAGGGAGACGACACTCTAAGCATTGGACTACTAAATTTCATTTTATCAATTCAACATACATATGATCATAGTTTATTCATCTATATGTCATACCAAATGATTTCAACATCATATAACAAAATGCGCATCAATTATAATCTACCAATTTATATCAAGCCATTTCGTTCGATTCAAGCCTTCTTCACAACTCGTTATACGAATTCAAATTTATAAACTTCAACCTTTATATCAGTATGATGATTACCACAAAAGAGTTCACCCGAACCTCGAGTTAGATTGCAACATTAATTCAACTGAATATAAATCCATGTTATACACTACCCAGAAATTTAGGTGCAGAATAAATCTTGACAGCAACTTCAACCAAAGATTCCTATGGCTACACGAATCCAATGAGTACGTGTAACCACTCTATGGAAAGGTCCTTCCATTGGATACAACTTTCATGTTCAGCCTGCAACCCAGATCAGACTATAACCCACATGAAATTATTCCAAAGCCTGCAGCATACAGAATACAATTTCTGTGCGCTTAGCCTACATCCCTTACTTCGATCAGACATTCCCGTGGCTACAGGCTTCACTCGAAGGTGTGTAACCACTCGTTGGAAAGGTAATTTCAAAGACTACAATTTCGTGTTTATTCGAAAGCCAAGATCAGACCATTGCTTGCCTGAAAATAGCCAAGAAGGTCGCTGCGTGCAGAATACAGATTTTGCACGCATCTTGAAGCGGAATGAACGACATCGGTTCATCTTCCTCCTCAAGCCGATCACCCCAAATTGCAACCAGAAGTTCCTCCACCCTTATTCTCCCACTCAAGGACATTCCTCTTCACGAAAACACCCCCATCATCACTTTGAAGAAGGGGAGGTTGAAGATGACTAGTAATTAGAACAAAAGTTCTAGATAGGCCTTCCTAAGAAACCTTCTCCTGACACATCAAGACTCATTTGAGTTGATGTCTCGCCTAAGAATATCTAAGGATCTAGCATCAAGGGAGAGGGGAGGAAGCTCACCTCATTTCCAGCGGTACCACCATTTCCGGCCATGGATCTTGTCATCCTCCTCGGCGACATCGCTTTTTCCTTGACGGCGATGGCGCTTCTCCTCCTCCAAGGTTAGCTCCAGCAAGATGTCCTCCTACAGAAATCTCACACCAGATAAATAGGGTTTGGGAAGAGAATGAGATTGCTAGGGTTTCACTTTTCCTTTTTATACAGAAGTGACACGGGTAGGGACACGACCGTGTCCTTACCCGTGTCCTGCTCTGGCGAAGCGGCTCGACTGTCATTTTGTGCTCCTATACGGGTACTGACACGCCTGTGTCGGTACCCGTGTCTAGGTGACATGGCCGTGGTTTTTGCCGTGTCAATACCCGTGTACTGGTCGGGACACTTCTCGTCGACCTGGGCTTGAAGCACACGGGTAGGGACACGCCCGTGTCGCTACCCGTGTCATTCACACATGGGTAGAGACACAACCGTGTCTCTACCCGTGTCCTTCTCGGGACCGATCACTCAACGCTACGCAGCCAAGGCATGGCACACGGGTAGGGACATGGCCGTGTTCCTACCCGTGTCCTACTCGGGACCAACCACTCAACGCCCTTTTATTATTACTCAACCCCATAGTCACTCCACGCCTCTGCACATGGGTAGGGACACGCCCATGTCCCTACCCGTGTCATACTCAACACAGGTTTTCAACTTATTTCCTTGTTCCCCGCGAGTGCGCACCCGATCGCCTGTACCCCCTTGAGCCTACACTAGCTCTCCCGACACCAAAAATACGCACAAGGGGCCTAGCGCGAATCAGAACGTTACAACTGGTGGTAGTGATGAAGTCGATCCAGTCGAATCTGTGTAGTCGATCCAGTCAAATATATGCAGTCGAAAAATTGATAAAGTTAAATTTGCTAATGCCAGACAATAGAGATACCGTTGGCGATAACATGCCACATGTTGAGTGATGCTGAGGCGACCGTTAAGTGGCAAAGCGGTGCTGGATAAGACCACCATCACCGCCTAAGCTACCGTCAGACGATAGCGTGCTACCGCGTGGAAGTAGCGAATTTAAAAAGAATGGTCAATTAAATCGTTCCATCCATTTGTTTTGGCATGAGGATCCTAAGGACAGGATTCCTCTCGTTTATCTTAACCCGAGAAGTGTAGTAAGGGGATAGTCATTCCTCTTTCACTCTCTCTCTCTCATTTTCTCTTGAACCTTAAAAATGAAGGGGGAATAATAAAGGTGATCTTGGAGGTAGCTTTTGGAAAATTTAACTCAACCATTGAAGGATCTCTTGTGGTCAGAGTCCCGAGCTAAAGCTACATCTGTGGAGAGGAAGGTGTTGTGAATGCTTCCATCCAGATCTCTTGCAATTTCATGTCTCCTAAGCGATCTACAAGGGTAACTATCTTCCTTCTTGGATAAGTGAAGTCCTTATTTGGAATGTATATGGAAACCCTCATAAATTGGTGAAGAACAAAAAGTTTCCAATAAGTCGATCGGTGTTATCCCCGGTATTAAACTTGCATATATAATTCAGAATCAAAGTAAAAAATATGCATGTTGTGTGAAGCACATCTGGACAAGTTGGTCTAAATTAATGATGTTTGATTTGCGTGCTAGAGAAGACTCTGTGGTTAAAAGTGTAGTTTTACGGAGTTTTGGGGTGTGCAGCTTGCTGTAGGTAGTACTAGAGGTGTGCTCTAAGAAAACACCGAGTTTCTGTATGGGAATATTGTTCTGTCAAATACTTCCCAGTGATAGTTCTACCGCTGGTGGTAGCTCTAAGAGAGCTATGTTTGTGAGGTCTGTCTCTTGGATACTAGGGGCTAACATGTTGAGTTATGAGCTTGGAGTGCCCAGCTATGGTGGCCATGAGTGCCAGTCTTGGAACATAACGTGGTTATGTATGTGTGAAGGGGCAAGGGGAAGCTTCTCAGGTGGTGTTGGTGGGCACGATGATTTGACCAACTATCTTGGTTGATCTGTACTCGTCCAATGGTGATCGGGTTGTAGTGAGTCACTGGATTGAATCTCAATGTAATAAAGCGCCTTTGACATTGTCATATCTTAGAAGAGAGTCTTAGGCTACGGGCTGAAAGTACTATTATTGCTCAAAGTTGTGGGAATTGAATCTCAGTATAACAAAAGAAATAGTGCCTTGTGAGCACGAAGCGTGTGGTCGTGCGTGCTGCCGTTGGTGATGAATGGTGCATAAATTGCACGTTCTTATATATATATATATATGTTGCATACCTGCATAAATTGCACGTTCTTATATCTATATATATACATGTTGCATACTGCAGGGAAGGAGCATCGCCGCCCCCAAGTGAGGGGCGAGGTCATTCTAAATTGTTAGCTAAAGCTGACCATTGCTTTGTTTGTCACATCTTGGTGGGTTGCCCCTTTGCAGGTTCTGGGGAGCCGAGCGGGAAATAGCGGGTTGAAGCCCTTTTTGCTATGTTGGCTGGTACTCAAAGGCCCGAGTGCGAAATGTTTAATGTTTTTATGTATGGTCGTCCTGTGTGCTGATATATGTAAGACATATATGAAGGAAACAATTTGTAAGGTCTTAAGGTCAAACTCTTTGAGTATTTTTATGTCATTCCTATGATTAGTTAGTTGACATTCATGGTGTTGGGTTCTTATGTACTTAATGCTTCTGTTAGAATGAAACTTTGAGTTAGCATATATGAATGTTTTGGTTTCAATGCATAACTTCACTAACTGTCCATTGAATATGACATGGGGCCCCGGGCAGACCTTCTATTATATTCTACTTGTTGAATGTGGGTGTTACAATTTGGTATTAGCTTCTGGTGTCGATCTTTCTTATTCGAATTTGTGGCAGAATTCTTTTAATGGGTTGTGAGCATGTATATGTGTGTTACAGTTATAACATGAAAGAACTCATGCATGCCCACTTAGGAATGAAAATACATATGTTTTTAGAACTTGCGTGTTCCTGTGATTGCTGTTTTGTAATATTTTTAGTCGCTTAATTGTATGTTTCACGATTATAGGTGACTAGAAGCGGTGCGGTATAGTCTCAGCCCCAGCGCTCGGTGGAAAGTAGTGCACCAGTTGAGGTGCCTACACCTCCTCCTTCTGTCGAAATAATAAGATTGGTTGCTGAAGTCATGTTCGTGCTTATTAATGTACAACAAGGAGGGAAAGTACAACCTCCTTCCACTGAGGTTGCCCCAAAGCAGGTTGGCATAGTTGAGCCTGTGGCTATAAGTCAAGTGCCTAATGAGCCTTTGGAGGCGAGGCGAGTGACGGATAAGCAATTAAAGCATTTTCTAAGCTTCCATCCTTCAACGTGTGAGGGAACTGGACCCCCCACTCAGGCCGAAGACTGGCACTCAAGAATAAAGAGAAACTTGACGATAATGGAGACAAAGGAGGGATAGGAGATGATTGTAGCTACCTTTCTTTTGGAAGGAGAGGCAAGATTCTAGTAGGATGAGCTAAAATAACATTAATTTGCTGAAAGGCAATTGACTGAGGTCTTAATGGAGGAATTTTCAAGATTTTTTCTGGTGAGGTATCTCCCATCTGTGTAGAATATTGCAATGGAGAATAAGTTTCAGATATCAACTCAGGGTGAGAGTTCTATTGATGACTACTTGCATGAGTTTACAAGATTGGGTGGTATGCAGGCTCAACGTTTGCAGACGAGGAGCGTAAGACAAACAAGTTCTATGAAGGTCCGTGTGACAATCTGAGGTTATTTATCTCAGGCCCGATGACACAGGGATTTTTGACATTGGTAAATACTGCCTGACCCCCAGAGTAGGATCTGAAAAGAGTCCAAAGTAAGAAGGACTTGAGCGTGAAGAAGCCAGAGTTCAAAGTATCGATCTCTTCAAAGGATGGGTATCGACGGTGGAGTAAGAAGTCCAAATATTCTAGACCAGCTCCTTATTTTATTGTATTTGGAGCAACTTCTGGACGAGCCCAATTATTGGTTATACTTGTGGCAAGCCGGGACACATAGCCCGAGAGTGTCGTAGTGGGCTTCCGAGGACCGAAAAAATGGCAAGAGCATCTTATGCTGAGAAGGTAAAGACAGTGGAAACAACTGCATCCCAATATACTCTAGCTTAGCCCAGAGTATACAATCTTGACCAACAGGAGGCCATAAAGCAAAGCGTTGTTATGATAAGTACAGTGTAGTATATAACTTGTATTGCTTTACATACTTGTTTTCTTATGTATTGCTTAACTTGTTTGAATTAGGCTTTTTCATAATCTTGAACTATCTGGCGAGAACACTATTTGATATAAGCACTTCTCATTTATTTCTGTCTGAAGACTTCATGTTGCATATCAGAGTGCCTTCTTTTATATCGACAGATTGATTGGATGTTTTGCTGCCTAATGGATGCTTGATGTGTGTGGATAGTGTTAGGTCCATTGATCACAATGTACTAGATTTGAAGAAGGCCCATAGGTCAATGGTATACATATGATTGTATCTGATATATGTTCAAAGTTCATTGTATGCAGGTTGTCTATTATTCATTGATTAGACAGGTTGTCAGGGTTATAATGTTAGTTGGACTCAAGACTGGTTGTTGGAAAAGCAGAAAATAGGCTAAGTCCAAAAGCTTTAAGTGAGTACACCTCACTCAACGGCAAGAGTATAAAAGCATTGACAGGAGCTCCAACAGTCAAAACCTCAATGCTACTGAATTAAAATCTATTTAAGGTCAGAAGCGTTGAGTGAAGGCAGTTCACTCAATGCTTACTCAAAAGGAATTTTGCTTAAGTATAGAAGCGTTGAGTGAAAATGGTTCACTCAACGCCTCATCAAGAATTCAGCAGAGTCATGAAGCATTGAGTGTAGAAGCTTCACTCAACGCTTTCAACAAGAAGAATTCTATTAAGTCCAAAAGCGTTGAGTAATAAAGGCTCACTCAACGCCTTATCAGTCAGGCTGTATAAGTCAGAATGAGTTGAGTGATGAAGACTCACTCAATGCCTTAGGAAGCAGATTGTCTGCCATGTGTTTTTGTATTGAGTCACTTGACTACACTCAACACCTGTGACTGAAAACTACTAAGTCCACAAGCATGTCATGCTGACGTCATCAAAAATTCAAATATTGCGAGACTTGTGCGCTAGAAGACAAATAGCGCCGAATGCCTTCAGTACAACAATTAAAGCTAAAGTTACTTTGCAGTTACCAATTTCGGCTTGCCCATATAGAGAAAAGAGCCATTGGACGACGGGACATAAAAAGTACTTTATAGAGAAATTAAAAAGAGCTTTTTTATCTAGATAGTGATCTTCTCGATCTATTAGTAAATCCTTTACACTCGGATTTACAGAAGGTTTGTAACATACAGATAGAAGCTGATTGTTTGAAGAAAACACAAGAACTGAAAATCACTAAGTCTTCTATAATAAGAACATAAAACTCTTTTGTTTATAAGAGAAGAAGGAGAAGCAGAACATACAAAAGTTTTTTTTTTCATCTTCAAGCCCACCACATTCAACACTATTACAACAAAGGCTTGAAGAAATAGAGCTCTGCAGATTGTCTTCTCAACACTAGCAGAAATACTAAAGATTGATTTTCTTGTTGATGTGAAGAAGATAGGATTGAGTTTTCTCAGCTCAGAAAAAAGGCTCATAGAATTATTTTTCTAGAGTCAATCATCATCAAACTGTACTCAATCTGTAAGATCATCCGTTGATCTGAGTTGTTGGCATGTATTATAAATGCTTAGTGTAGGAGTTAAGTCTCTGAGTTGTAGAATACTACTTAGGATCTGAGGTAGGACTGTTTAGCCTGAGGTAGGATCTCTGAGTAGATCTGAGGTAGGAGATCTAATATCTCTGAGTGTAGGGATATTTAGCCCGAGGTAGGAGCTGTTATACTTTGAGCTGTAGGAGTGTTGTTCACTCTAAGGTGTAGGTCCTTGTGGAATCTGAGGTGTAAGCTCAAAGAGCCGAGATAAATGAGGAGTTAGCCGAATCTAGCTCACTGTTAAATAGGTGAAGGGGGAAAGTGGATGTACCATAGATAGGGGAACCACTATAAACTCTGGTGTCTTGTTGTGTCTCTTGAAAGATAACTATTAAATCTAACACACAACTCAACTAAATTCAAAGGTTGTTCAAAAAACTTAAAAACCTATTCACCCCCTCCCTCTAGAAGTGTAACTACTATTGAACAAAAACTTTCAAGTGGTATCAAAGGGAGGTTGTTCAAATGGGACTTAATAGTCTGAACAAATCTTCAAGAGTAGCTGAATATTATCTCCATGGATTCAGGTGAGAAGCACAAGGAGTTGAGCTCCATGAAGCGTCCTATTTGTAGGAAAGAGAACTTTGGGATTTGAAAAGAAAGGATGAGGCTATTTATGAAAGCCTCAGACCTAAGGATATTCATAATAGTTGAAGAGGAACCCTTCATTCCCATGAAGGTCTCTGTCATTGATGCCAATGTCCAGACTCCAAAGAAGTACACTGAGATGACCAAGGATGAAGTCATTCTGGCAACCATGGATAAAAGGGCTCAAAATATCATTGTTAGTGCCATAGATGACTCCATATTCTAGAATCTGGTCCACTACAGGACTGCTAAAGAGATGTGAGATTCTTATATAGTATATATAAAAGGGACAGAGGAGGTGAGGGATGACAGAAAATCCCTCCTGAATCAGTAACATGAGGCCTTCAAGCAAGGAAAGAAAGATTCCATAGCTAAATGCTATAAAAATTTCTTCATGATAGTGAATAGTTTGATCACCTATGACATACAGTTCACAAACTATGAGCTAAATTACATGTTCTTAAGATCCCTAAACTAGGAGTGAGATATCAAGATCTGTTCCATCAGAGAGGTTTGTAACTTGGCCAACACATTGCCTCAAAATCTATTTGGGAAGCTGCTGTCTCATGAGATGCAGCTGAACTCCAGAAGGGCAGAATAAGTTGCTGCCAGAACTCTCAACAAAGAGAAGGTTGTGCCCTTCATAGTTGAAGCCACAAGAAGGAGCAAGGAAAAGACTCCTTCTCCATCACAGAGAGCTGCAGAGTCTGAGAGTTTAGATCCCAGATCCTCAGGGGATGAACTTTCTGATGGAGAACTGATCTTGTTCTAAAAATAGTTTAAGAAAATGATAAGTAAGAGAAGATAGTGGAAGAACAATGGATCTTCAAGCTCCACTTCAAGAAAGCCTTATTCCAGCAAGGACAAGTCCGGAAAAAACCCCTCTAGGGAAAGGTATGACTTTAAGAAGAACAAAAATATTAAGAATAATGTTGTCTACTACTGCTGCAACATGATTGGACATGTCATTGCTGACTATCCAATTAAGAGTAAGGAGCACAAGATGTATGAAGACAAGAAGCATTACAAGAACAAGAAGGCTAAAAAAAGCTTCTTGTCCAAGAAGAAGATCAGCCTATCAGACAGTGATTTTTAGTCTTCAGAATCAGAGGAAGAGCCTACATTAGTCTCATTTCTATTAAAGAAGAGCCTGATCACCCAGCTGCCTCAATTGGCATCAGAGCTCCAATGTCCTCTGTTGACAATGACTTTGAAGAGGATGATTAGTACAGTCTCATTTCTCCCTCTATCTATGAGTCTAGCTCAGACTCTGAAGCATCCACTTCCTCTCATGGGGATGATGGATCCGAATTTGATGATGATGCATGTCAATCAACTGATTGACAAGTATGGAGCTATTTTGGAGGATCTAAAGAAGAGCAAGAGCCTTATCAAGAGACAAGCTGAGGAGATTACCTCTCTTCAGCAAACTGCCTACCTACAGTTTGAGTCAGCATTTTTGCTATACCAAATGAGGAGGGAAGTTAGTCAGTTGAAGACAATCTCAGTTATCTAAATTGGTACCATTAGCCAAAAGAACAAGATCATCATGAGTCTTGAAGAGAAGCTCCTCAAGGAGAGGAAGCTTGTGGATGAATTCTTTAAGACCAAAACAGTTTTGCAACTGATTGACTCCTTCACCTCTCAAAAGGATAGGAGAGGTTTGGGGTTCAAGTGGAACTCTAGAGCTGACCATTATAAAGGGAAAAGCAAGGCTCCTGTTGTGCCTTAGACCACTTTTCAAAAGGTAATCCTCCCTTCTAACAGGTATGACCAGGACATCATGTATGGTCATTGGAAGAATGTGAACTCTTCTTGTAAGAATACAAGTGTATCTTACAATAAAAGGAGAAAGAACATGGGATTGATTGTACTGAAGGCTCCCCATGAGGAAATTCAAATAGCACATCATGGACCATTTGTGTTTGGTTCTCTAGCTCCCACATTTAAGGATACGGTTGTGGCATATTCCCATGTTCCCTCAGCAAAAACCTTGACTAAAGGCAAGTCATTCAGCAAGTCTCACTTGGTTTTTTCTGATGCCATCAATTCTGTTAGCTACAAAGATGATATCTGTTGGTGTAACTCAGAATAAGCCAAGTGCATCCACTAGCAGACTCACTTTCAGTCAAATACTTGCTGAAAGAAATAGGAAGAAGGTTGTTGCTCTCCCCTCTGAACAGATAACTATTAATAGCTTGCATACTTCAAAGGCTGTTCAGAAGTGGAGATACAATATTCATGAGTGTTGGTGTTGTGGCAAAATGGGTCGCTTTGCCATAGCCTGTTGGCACAACCCAAGTATGCTAAGGAGAAGGGTGAGTCTTTTTTGTCAGGGCTGTTGCAGGTCTTTTCAGGCTAACATGAACCAAGGACCCAATCCATTTTGGGTTATTAAGGTAAACTAATATGTGCTTACAGTATAGTCCAAGTACCCGTACAATGCCAATATGGTACTTGGACAGTGGATGTTCTAGACATATGAATAGAATCATGAGACATCTTAAGGACTATACTCCAGTAAGGAATAAACCTAAAGTCATCTTTGGAGGTTCAGACAGAGGAGTTACCAAGGGCTATGGTATGATCACCAAAGACATAGTCTCCATTACAAAGATAGCTTATGCGGAAGGACTGCAACACAATCTAATTAGTATAATCCAACTATATGATATTGGCTGTCATTGTCTTTCACAAGGATCAGTGTCTGATCAAAAGGTAAAGTGACCAAGAGGTCATTTTGACAAGCACTAGAGTGAAACTATTTATTATTTAAACTTCTTATATTTAAGTATAGGTTCACATGTATGTCTAGTTGCAAATGAGAAAGTTCTTTTTTGTGTGCAGTAGCACAAGAGGCTTGCTCACTTGAATTATAAGACCATCAACAAGCTCTTCAGTGAAGGGCTTGTAAGAAATGGACCAAATCTGAGATGCACTAAAGAGGGCATTTGCTGTGCATGCCAAAAGGACAAACAAACAAAGGCATCCTTTAAGAGCATTGGGGCTAAGAATTCATAAAGGTGTTTATACCTCTTGCATATGGACTTGTTTAGTCCTATGCCAGTTTATAGTCTAGGTAGAAAAGTCTACACACATGTGATAGTTGATGACTATTCCAGATTTGCTGGATTTTCTTTCTTAAGAAAAAGTCTGAAACCCTTGACATCTTTATGACCTTTATTAGGCAAGTTCAGAAAGAAAGGGACAGCTCTGTGGTCAAAATCAGAAGTGACCATGGTACTGAATTTCAGTCTGAAGGCATGACAAAGTTCTGTAGAGAGCAAGGTACTATTCGGGAGTTTTCTTCTCCAAGAACACCCCAGCAAAATGGGAATGTTGTGAGTAAGAACAGGACTTTCATAGAGGTTGGCAGAACATTACTCAATAATACTTCTCTCCTAGAGTACTTCATGGCCGAGGTAGTGAACATTGCTTGTCATGTCCTGAATAGAGCTTTTATCAACAAGTATCACATGAAGACTCCCTATGAGATTATGAAAGCAAGAAAACCAAATCTCGCCTATCTCAGGATCTTTGGAAGCAAGTGCTTTGTGCTCAATAATGGGAAGTCCTACTTGACTAAATTTGTTACCAAATCTTATGAGAGAATTTTTGTAAGGTACAACAACCACAGCAAAGCCTATAGAGCCTACAAATTGAATAACCAAGTTATAGAAGAGTCTATCAATGTAGTGTTTGATGAATCTTCTATGATTAACAGTGAGCTGCCAAGCTCCTCTAGATCTGTAGGTGTAGAATAAAAGATGAATTAACTGATCTTAAAGTACACTCCTCCTACTGCCTAAGAGGAAGATGATAGTGTGATCATTCTTGAAGAAGATATAAATACACATGACATAGGTGAAAACCAGCAGGATCCATCCATTGAAGCTCTAGATGCTGAAGATAGAATGCCAACAGCTATTAGGCACTTGAGGGATCATCCTAGAGATCAAATCATAGGAGATGCAAGCCAAGGTGTTACAACATGAAGCAGAAGCCTCAACATTGATATGTATTCAAGCTTTCTGTCTCAAGTTGAACCAAAGAGGTTTGAAGATGCCAACATAGATCCATTTTGGAATATGGCTATGTAGGAAGAACTGAACCACTTTAAGAGATGTAAAGTCTGGAAGCTAATTCCCAGACAACATGGATATAACATCATTGGAACCAAGTAGATTTATAGGAATAAACTCGATGAGAATGGTGCTATTATCAAAAATAAAGCTAGACTAGTTGCCAAGAGATACAGACAAGAGGAAGGTATTGTTTTTGATCAAACTTTTGCACCAGCTGCTAGATTGGAGGCAATAAGACTATTCCTTACTTATGTTGCACATAAAGGGTTTAACTTCTACCAAATTGATGTTGAGTCAGCTTTCCTAAATTGTGACCTAAAAGAGGAGGTCTATGTTGAGCAACCCTCAAGTTTTATTAATTCTAACTTTCCTGATTATGTGTTTAAGCTTAAAAAAGCTTTGTATGGGTTGAAACAAGCCCATAGGGCATTGTATGAAACCATGTCTAGCTTTCTTATTGAGAACACATTCTCAAGGAGAAAGATAGATAAGACATTATTCCCTAGTAAAGTCAAGGGTACGTAAGATCATTCTAGTCCAAATTTATGTAGATGACATAATTTTTGGGTATATTCATGATGGCCTATGTAAGAAGTTTGCTAAACTTATGTAATGGCAATTTGAGCTGAGCAGTATGGGTGAACTCAAGTACTTCTTGGGCCTCCAAGTTTGACAGTCAGAGGATAGTCCATTCATCTCTCAGTCTAAGTTCACCAAGGAGCTAATCAAGAAGTTTGGAATGGAGAGTGCCTCCATAATAAAAACTCCCATGGGGTCAAGTATGTTATTAGACAAGGATGAGACCGAGAAACCTGTTGATGAAATCTTGTATAGAGGCATAATTGGCTCCCTCCTCTACTTGACTCCTAGTAGGCCAGACATCATGTATGCTACATGTCTTTGTGCTTGATACCAAGCTAGCCCTAAAGAGTCTCATTATTCTACAAAAAAAAGAATTTTGAAATGTCTCAAGGGAAAACCTGATCTTGGTCTATGGTACCCTAGGAATAATGATTTTGAACTAATTGGGTATTCAGATGCAGATTTTGCAGTGTGTAAAGAAGACAGAAAAAGCACATTAGGCACCAATCAATTTCTAGGGAGAAGACTTGTATCTTGGAGCAGCAATAAGCAGACCAGTATTGTCATTTCTACTGTTGAAATCTGAATATATTTTTTCTGGAAGCTGCTGTGCATAGCTGTTATGGATTCAACATCAACTCTAAGACTACAATCTCCAGCTAAGTGAAAATTCCATGATTTGTGATTCTTCTAGTGCAATGCTAGGAACCCTATGTCTCATAGCAGGACTAAGCAAATAGAGATTGGATATTATTTTATTAGACAACATGTGAAAAGGGAGGACATTAGTCTTGAGTTTGTTCTCATAGACAGACAAGTGTCTGATATTTTCACTAAGCCACTAAATGAAGCCAAGTTCAACACCTTCAAATTTGAGTTGGGCATGTTGAACTTAGTATAGATTCATTGTATTTTCATGCATATGTGCTACATGCAAGATTGACCCTTGTAGGATATTAAGGAAGATATGGACTAACTGTCCAAGTGTCGAGTGTGCTGAGACTAAGTGTCCAAGCATCGAGTGCGTTGAGACCACTTCACGCGTCGAGTGGGTTGAGTGCATTGATTCCACTCAACGAATTTACTTTGTCAGATCTGATTACAACTATCTTCAGGACTTAATCTCAACCATTGATCTACTCATGTTAATCACAACATGTGCGCGCCTCTCCACATTCTCAAATAAGGGTAAGTATACATAGGAGTGTGTGTGTGCTTAAAATAAAATACATAATTTCTAGCCCTTTTCGACCTTCTGCCTCCCTGTGAAGAAATCTCGAGCAAACTCCGTAAATTTAAAAGTTCAATGGCACCAAAAGTAATAGATTTCCTTTTCTAGGGTTCTGAATTAGTAAGGAATGTATTCAAGGATGCACTAGAAGAAATTCAGCTAGTTCTCCACTTACTGCAGGTCGCTGACCTAGAATTTGTCCTGTCAGAGCAGAGTTCGATATGGAAGCGAGAAGTTCTGGAACTTTATTCGAATGCCAATATCGACTCATCCTCCAATAAAATCAAGACATGCATCAGTGGACACAAGATCAAGATCACTTCCAGGAGACTAAGTAAAGCCCTAAATCGACCAAGTTCAGGTTGTCAGATGAAGAATAAAAACTATATCAGGAAGATGTGAAATTTGCCCTCATGTGGTGTGGACTTTCAAAGCACGCCACTGGCTCTATTATAAGAAAGGAAACGAATCTAAAAGAAAAGTATCTAACAGATGTTATCGACAAAGCTCTGATTTGCAAGACAGGGTCCAATGACAAGATCTCTAGGAAAATGTTTGAGATAATGACAAGGATAATTCTATCCAAAAGGATTGATTGGGGGAAAGGTACTGTTTAATAGAATTATGGAATGTGTTCCAAAGCCTAACCTAGGAAGAATTTTGTCATTGTACTTGCATGTTTCTGTTCTAGGGATCCTCAATGTGAGTCTAAGAACAAAGATCTATCAAATGAGGAGAATGGACTCAAAGATATTTGATAGATGGGAAAGGGTGTTGCTTCCTCACCAACAAACAACTGACAAAAAGAAAAAGAAGGCTATAATCATCACTAAAGAAAGCACTAGTAGTAGCTCTTCTGATAGTAGAGAAGAAGAGCCTCATGATCCTCAGTTGTCTGACTCTTCTAAAGAGACTAGAACATATATGAGTGCTCAGGTTTATATGTCCTCAGAACCTACATCAAGAATTCAACTTGGTGGCTCTCAGTCTGAAGAAAATGTAGTAGAAACTATTGAAAGACTGACTGGAAATATATTGGACAAAATATGTGCAGACATTGAATGGGAGACTACCTAGATAGATGCTCCTGCTGAAGGGGAACAAGTTCAATCAGTACAAGACCATCTTGATTCCTTCCTAGAAAATCTACGGAGAAGGATTGATCAGAATCCAGATGGCCCTAAAGTGATGCTCTTTTGTACTCAAACCGAGGGGGAGCAAATTCCTGGAACAATAAATGAAGGTGCTCTTGTCACAGTTGATACAGACCAGCAAGCTCCGATGGGGAGTGCAGATGTTTAGGGGGGAGATTCAAACAGAGCTCCCTTCTCAAGCAACTAAAAATGTCATTGACATATCTGATGATGGTGTATTTGAGGTTGATGAGCCAAAGACTGATGTTGCTGATCATTCCTCTGAGTTCAGGATGGCTGACACAGAATCTAGGGAATTTGAAAGGGAGAAGGATGAGGATGTCTACTTCCAAGGGGAATCTCATCAAGCTGAGCCAATGTTCTCTATATTCTTGGCTCAACTGAAAGGTCTGTTAGATGACTAGAGGAAACAACTAGAGCATTATGTTGATGATTCTAGAAAAGAGCTATGACAAAATCAATTAACAGAGATCAAGTCCATCAGATTTGAAGTAAACTTGCTAATGGCCAACACAGTTACATTCTTCATGAGATCTGCCCCTATTGTGACATACTGAAAGCAAAATTGAGGAAATCAGATAAAAGCAGAATGATATAATAGAGAATCAGAACATCACTTCTAGCAACATGGAGATGGTACATAATGTGCAGAAGAAATTGATGGAAGCACACAAGATTACTCTAAAGAAGAGAATGGATGCATGCACACAAATTTTGGATGATCACATGCTGGAGGTTTAGAATCATGTTACCAAAGAGATAAATTTTTTGGATGAAAGAATCTCCATAACCAAGAACTCCCTGACTGCTACTATATCTAAAGAAGTTATAAAGGGGGGAGAAAATAATGATCAAAGCAAACACTGAAAATGTTGTTTGGGTCACCAATGTCATCAGGGGATCATTGTGACTTGAACAATATTCATATAATAATGTTGTTCATGCTCCTCTTCTAGAAGAACCGACTGATGATTATCAATATGGTGATCAATATGATGATCAGTGGGCTGAACCCTCTGTTGTTAATATTCCTACCTTCAGCCCCACTGCTGAACATATATAAAGAGCCAAAGGCAAATCTGCTGCTGAAGAAGATGAAAAGGCCAGGCTAAGAAAAAATAGATACAGAGAAGAGATGAAAACCAGACCTGACTTTGAAAGATGGAGTCCTCAATCAAGGATTATCATTCTGTCAGCTTGTGATCAAATTAAAGAAAACAAAACTGAAAGGGAAAAGCTATATAGCTCCTTAGAATGGGCTAAGCTGGAAAGAATTTAAGAGGCAAAGAAAAAATTCAGAAGAGACAAGAGACAGGTGCAATGCCACCAGATTCTCTTGAGTCAAGCAAGTACTTTCCAAAGCCCTATAACTACTTTGAAAGACAAAAGCAAAAGAAGATTGATCCTGATGAGAAGACAGCTAAGAAACCAAATAGGGGCATAGTCATTAAGGAACCAAAAACCTAAAATGCTTTATGTATTAGGTTCCTTAGGGCTCTAGGGATATGAATTTTACTATAAGCACACACATTCTATTTATAAATATCATTTTGTTGTGTTAATCATATTATAATTATATGTTGCTTATTGCTCTTATTTGCTGTGAAGTTTTTCTGTTCACATTGTAATGTATATCATTGTATGTAGGTCCATTGATCAAATATGAGGAGATTGTTGGGTCTATTGATCACAATGTCCTAGATTTGAAGAAAAGGCCCACAGGTCAATGGTATACACATGATTGTATCTAATATATGTCCAAAGTTCATTATACGCAGGTTGTCTATTGTTCATTGATTAGACAGGTTGTCAGTTTTACAATGTTAGTTGGACTCATGACAGGTTGCTGGAAAAGTAGAAAACAAGCTAAGTCCAAAAGCGTTGAGTACACCTCACTCAATACCAGGAGTCTAAAAACATTGATAGGAGCTCTAGTAGTCAAAACTTCAGTGCTACTGAATTGAAATCTGTCTAAGGACAGAAGTGTTGAGTGAAGGCAGTTCACTCAACACCCACTCCAAAGGAATTCTTCCTAAGTACAGAAGTGTTAAGTGAAGACGGTTCACTCAATGCCTTATCAAGAATTCAACAGAGTCGGGAAGTGTTGAGTGTAGAAACTTTACTCAACGCTTTCAACAAGAAGAATTCTACCAAGTCCAAAAGCGTTGAGTAATAATGGCTCACTCAACTCCTTATTAGTCAGGTTGTACAAGTCAGAATACGTTGAGTGATGAATACTCACTTAATGCCTCAGGAAGCAGATTGTCTGCCAAGTGTTTTTGCACTGAGTCACTTGACTGCACTCAACGCATGTGACTGAAAACTGCTAAGTCCACAAGCATGTCATGCTGACGTCATCCAAAATTCAAATATTATGGGACTTGTGCGCTAGAAGATAAATAGCGACGAATTCATTTAGTACATCAATCAAATCTAAAGTTAATTTGCAATTACCAATTTCGACTTGCCTATATAGAGAAAAGAGTCATTAGACGGCAGGGCATAAAAGCACTTTACAGAGAAATTAAAAAGATTTTTTTCTCTGGATAGTGATCTTCTCGATCAGTTAGTAAATCCTTTACACTTGGATTTATAGAAGGTCTGTAACATACAGATAGAAGCTGGTTGTTGAAGAAAATACAAGAACTGAAAATCACTAATGTAGGACCCCCAACCTTTGCCCGGGTCGGGTCAGATGGGATCTTACTTGCCCAAGACATCCACCTAGTGCTCCTTAAGGGGTAATACCCTACACTAATGAGCACTAGTTGTTCAGCTTGCTCGGCTTGAATCACAACAATCACATCACATCACAGAGTATTGTGGAAGCATTAACAGGAAACTACATCAAATATATATAACAATATATATTTAAATAGAAAGTTCAAAAGGCCATAGCCATTGTTTATACATGGAGCCCGTGGACTATAATAGTACTACAACTAGCAATTCCTCTCACTCTCAACTCTGCTCGCTAGTGCTCACGTCACAAAACTCAGGAGATGATGGTGGTACATTTGCTCGGGTAGTGCTATCATCTGGAGTGTCGTTCTTGTACAACCCCGTATTCGCCGAGTAGGGCCCTCTCGTCAGGCAGGCCCTCTCTCCTGGTACTTCTCGCCTGGTACCTCTCTCCTGGTACCTCTCTCCTGGTACCTCTCTCCTGGTACCTCTCTCCTGGTACCTCTCTCCTGGTACCTCTCTCCTGGTACCTCTCTCCTGGTACCTCTTTCCTGGTACCTCTCTCCTGGTACCTCTCTCCTGGTATCTCTCGCCTGGTACCTCTCGCCTGGTACCTCTCTCCTGGTACCTCTCTCCTGGTACCTCTCTCCTGGTACCTCTCTCCTGGTACCTCTCTCCTGGTACCTCTCGCCTGGTACCTCTCTCCTGGTACCTCTCTCCTGGTACCTCTCTCCTGGTACCTCTCTCCTGGTACCTCTTTCCTGGTACCTCTCTCCTGGTACCTCTCTCCTGGTACCTCTCTCCTAGTACCTCTCGCCAGGGCCCTCCCGCCAGCTCACCTGACCTGTTTTTACCGTTGTGCCCTCGAGGGGGGATTACCTCTTTACCCCCCAGATGTGGAGTTTTCCTATTGGCTTGAGGCTTATTTGTCCTAAGGGTCTTTTTGTCATTTTACCCCTATGACTTGGAAAAACTATAAATAGACCCCCTTGGGTGCCTTTGGAGAGGATGAATTTTCCTTACCTCCTCCTCCCTTAGCTTCATCTTGGTAGAGTAGAGAGAGCTCTCCAAGGCGCCCAACCTAGCCCTTTGGTGAGGGAGGGGAAGTGTTCTAGTGACCTTCCGGGTGTGTGGTGGGACCTCCACGCTATAGTTGAGGGTCTATTCCTAGTCTCCCAAGTCTTTGGTCCGTGACATCCTTCCGAGTGTAGTAGGTGCGAGGTCACCCCTTCCCCGAGGGTCGAGCTCCACAGAGGTCATTTTTGGCTTCAACATTTTGGTGCGGTGAGCGTGGAGAGTGACCAGCACAGAAGATCTCGGAAGAGTGTCATGGCTGGAGATCAGGGAGGTAGTGATGACCTCGGTGGTCTCCCCAACCCAGGACCCTTCGTAGGAAGGGAAGAGTTCATGGTTTCCATCTCTGGCATCATGGAGATGTTGCGAAGCATTGCCCCTCGAGCTGGCCGCTCAGCCCCCACCCCCCAGGGACCGGCTCCCGAGGACCTCAGTGAGCTGCCTCCCAGGGATCTAAGCGAGATCACCCCAGCAGGGGGAGAGGGAAGTGCCACAGGGAGGCGACCTGGGAAGGAGAGGATGGGAGAGGGGGTCGAGCGAGACCTCCCCGTCCGGTAGCTGTTCCCCAGCCCGTCGAGTGCTCGCCCCTTAGGCGGTCAGGTCGCGCCAGCAGAAACCGCAAGACTACCCCTCAAGGGGTCACCCTTCAGCGAGCTGATCCTCTCAGCTCCCGTTCCTGAGGGGTTCAGGGAACTTGACAAGACATACTACACCGGGAAGGATGACCCCATCCAATACTTGCAGTGGTTCGAGGATGTCATCTCCATCCTGCCAATGACGGACGCCTTCAAGTGCCGTTTGTTTGCGATCACCTTGAAAGAGAAGGCGAGAGACTGGTTCCATCAACTCCCTCCAAGGTCTATCTTCGGGTTCGAAGACTTGAGCCGGAGCTTTCAGCTTCGCTTCTCCACCTCCAAGAAGAGGAAGAAGGGTCCTGAGTCCCTCTTCTTGATAAAGCAAAGGGCCGAGGAGTCGCTGGCCCACTACGTTGACAGGTTCCAGGAGGAGGTCCTTGACATCCAGGAGGTGCCGGGGTATGCCCTCCAGATGGCGTTCACGGTGGGGTTGCGCGAAGGGTTCTTCAAGATGAGCTTGACCCGGAAGACCCCCCTTTCCTTCAAGGATCTGATGGAACAGGCGGCAGAGGAGATAGCCATGGAGGCAGCCAACCCGGCCTTTGTGAAGAAGTTGGCAAAGTTGACGGAGGTGGAGTCAAGAGAGCAGGGTGGCTCAAGGCATCAGGAAGGAAGGCGGAGAGAGGAGCAGAGAGCCCGGGGTTTCCAGAGACAAGAGGGTCCGGAGCTAGGCTAGAGGCAGCAGGGAGGACCTGTCCATGGTCCAGAAAGAGCTCTCAACCAGTGTGGGGAAAATTTCAATGGAGGTCAAGGGAGGTTCAACTTCCAAGGGCAAGCTCCCAGACAGCTCTTACCTCCACCGCAGCGAGCTATGGTTATTGGTCGAAGGGAGAGGAGAAACCGTGTGGGAGGAAGAAGAGGCAGAGTAGAGATACCCTACTGTGAGTTCTACTAGGAGGAGGGTCATGCAACAGCTGCTTGTCCCGAGTTCCTAGAGCTGAGGAGGACAAGGGCCCCGACACCACAGCCTCAACAACAGCAAGATCCAGCACGTATTGAACAAGTCCAAACCGAGGCGGCAGGGGAGAGATGTGAGGATAGGGTTGATGTGGGCACCCTAGGAGGGATCAAATAATGCATGAGGAAAGAGAGAGGTAGTGAGGTGGATCATCTTTTGTAATGAACCTTTCTTATCTTGTAGTAACTATGATTGATTAAAAGTGCCGCCGGAAGACACTTTATGATCCATGCTCTAGCTCCGAGATGGTTCCGCTGACCAGGCTCCCACTAGCTGGCAGGGCAGGCTGACCTCTCGTGGAGGCTAAGTCCCTCTAGCTCCGAGATGGTTCCGCTGATCAGACTCCCACTAGCTGACGGGGCAGGTTGACCTCTCGTGGAGGCTAAGTACCTCTAGCTCCGAGATGGTTCCGCTGACCTGGCTCCCACTAGCTGGCAGGGCAGGTTGACCTCTCGTGGAGGCTAAGTCCCTCTAGCTCCGAGATGGTTCCGCTGACCAGGCTCCCACTAGCTGGCAGGGCAGGTTGACCTCTCGTGGAGGCTAAGTCCCTATAGCTCCGAGATGGTTCCACTGACCAGGCTCCCACTAGCTGGCAGGGCAGGTTGACCTCTCGTGGAGGCTAAGTCCCTATAGCTCCGAGATGGTTCCGCTGACCAGGCTCCCACTAGCTGGTAGGGAAGGTTGACCTCTCGTGGAGGCTAAGTCCCTCTAGCTCCGAGATGGTTCGGCTGACCAGGCTCCCACTAGCTGGCAGGGCAGGTTGACCTCTCGTGGAGGCTAAGTACCTCTAGCTCCGAGATGGTTCCGCTGACCAGGCTCCCACTAGCTGGCAGGGCAGGTTGACCTCTCGTGGAGGCTAAGTCCCTCTAGCTCCGAGATGGTTCCGCTGACCAGGCTCCCACTAGCTGGCAGGGCAGGTTGACCTCTCGTGGAGGCTAAGTCCCTATAGCTCCGAGATGGTTCCGCTGACCAGGCTCCCACTAGCTAGCAGGGTAGGTTGACCTCTCGTGGAGGCTAAGTCCCTCTAGCTCCGAGATGGTTCCGCTGACCAGGCTCCCACTAGCTGGCAGGGCAGGTTGACCTCTCGTGGAGGCTAAGTCCCTATAGCTCCGAGATGGTTCCGCTGACCAGGCTCCCACTAGCTGGCAGGGCAGGTTGACCTCTCGTGGAGGCTAAGTCCCTCTAGCTCCGAGATGGTTCCGCTGACCAGGCTCCCACTAGCTGGCAGGGCAGGTTGACCTCTCGTGGAGGCTAAGTACCGCTAGCTCCGAGATGGTTCCGCTGACCAGGCTCCCACTAGCTGGCAGGGCAGGTTGACCTCTCGTGGAGGCTAAGTCCCTCTAGCTCCGAGATGGTTCCGCTGACCAGGCTCCCACTAGCTGGCAGGGCAGGTTGACCTCTCGTGGAGGCTAAGTCCCTATAGCTCCGAGATGGTTCCGCTGACCAGGCTCCCACTAGCTGGCAGGGCAGGTTGACCTCTCGTGGAGGCTAAGTCCCTCTAGCTCCGAGATGGTTCTGCTGACCAGGCTCCCACTAGCTGGCAGGGCAGGTTGACCTCTCGTGGAGGCTAAGTACCTCTAGCTTCGAGATGGTTCCGCTGACCAGGCTCCCACTAGCTGGCAGGGCAGGTTGACCTCTCGTGGAGGCTAAGTCCCTCTAGCTCCGAGATGGTTCCGCTGACCAGGCTCCCACTAGCTGGCAGGGCAGGTTGACCTCTCGTGGAGGCTAAGTCCCTATAGCTCCGAGATGGTTCCGCTGACCAGGCTCCCACTAGCTGGCAGGGCAAGTTGACCTCTCGTGGAGGCTAAGTCCCTCTAGCTCCGAGATGGTTCCGCTGACCAGGCGCCCACTAGCTGGCAGGGCAGGTTGACCTCTCGTGGAGGCTAAGTCCCTATAGCTCTGAGATGGTTCCGCTGACCAGGCTCCCACTAGCTGGCAGGGCAGGTTGACCTCTCGTGGAGGCTAAGTCCCTTTAGCTCCGAGATGGTTCCGCTGACCAGGCTCCCACTAGCTGGCAGGGCAGGTTGACCTCTCGTGGAGGCTAAGTACCTCTAGCTCCGAGATGGTTCCGCTGACCAGGCTCCCACTAGCTGGCAGGGCAGGTTGACCTCTCGTGGAGGCTAAGTCCCTCTAGCTCCGAGATGGTTCCGCTGACCAGGATCCCACTAGCTGGCAGGGCAGGTTGACCTCTCGTGGAGGCTAAGTCCCTATAGCTCCGAGATGGTTCCGCTGACCAGGCTCCCACTAGCTGGCAGGGCAAGTTGACCTCTCGTGGAGGCTAAGTCCTTATAGCTCCGAGATGGTTCCGCTGACCAGGCTCCCACTAGCTGGCAGGGCAGGTTGACCTCTCGTGGAGGCTAAGTCCCTCTAGCTCCGAGAGGGTCCCGCTGACAGGCTCTCTCTAGCTGGCAGGTCCGGTGGTACCTCTCGTGGTAGCCTAGTCCCTTAGCTCCGAGATGGTCCCGCTGCCAGGCTCCCTCTAGCTGGTAGGTCCGGTGGTACCTCTCGTGGTAGCCTAGTCCCTCTAGCTCCGAGATGGTTCCGCTGACCAGGCTCCCACTAACTGGCAGGGCAGGTTGACCTCTCGTGGTAGCCTAGTCCTTTAGCTCTGAGATGGTCCCGCTGCCAGGCTCCCTCTACCTGGCAGGTTCGGTGGTACCTCTCGTGGTAGCCTAGTCCTTTAGCTCTGAGATGGTCCCGCTGCCAGGCTTCCTCTAGCTGGCAGGTCCGGTGGTACCTCTCGTGGTAGCCTAGTCCCTTAGCTCCGAGATGGTCCCGCTGTCAGGCTCCTTCTAGTTGACAGGTCCGGTGGTACCTCTTATGGTAGCCCAGCTCTTTCCCCCGAGGTGGTCTCGTCACCCAGGCTCCCATTGACTGGCCTGGCAGGCTGACCCCGTAGGGAGGCCAAATGATTTTCGCCCCCAAGAATACCACTCAGCGAATACGTTGGGTTGGATGTTCTTTCCGAGCTTGTGCCAAGCTCGCAAAGAGCGGGGATTGTGTACAACCCCGTATTCGCCGAGTAGGGCCCTCTCGTTAGGCATGCCCTCTCTCCTGGTACCTCTCGCCTGGTACCTCTCGCCTGGTACCTCTCTCCTGGTACCTCTCTCCTGGTACCTCTCTCCTGGTACCTCTCTCCTGGTACCTCTCTCCTGGTACCTCTCTCCTGGTACCTCTCTCCTGGTACCTCTCTCCTGGTACCTCTCTCCTGGTACCTCTTTCTTGGTACCTCTCTCCTGGTACCTCTCTCCTGGTACCTCTCTCCTGGTACCTCTCTCCTGGTACCTCTCTCCTGGTACCTCTCTCCTGGTACCTCTCTCCTGGTACCTCTCTCCTGGTACCTCTCTCCTGGTACCTCTCTCCTGGTACCTCTCTCCTGGTACCTCTCTCCAGGGCCCTCTCGCCAGGGCCCTCCCGCCAGCTCACCTAACCTGTTTTTACCGTTGTGCCCTCGAGGGGGGATTACCTCTTTACCCCCCGATGTGGAGTTTTCCTATTGGCTTGAGTCTTATTTGTCCTAAGGGTCTTTTTGTCATTTTACCCCTATGACTTGGAAAAACTATAAATAGACCCCCTTGGGTGCCTTTGGAGAGGATGAATTTTCCTTACCTCCTCCTCCCTTAGCTTCATCTTGGTAGAGTAGAGAGAGCTCTCCAAGGCACCCAACCTAGCCCTTTGGTGAGGGAGGGGAAGTGTTCTAGCGACCTTCCGGGTGTGTGGTGGGACCTCCACGCTAGAGCTGAGGGTCTATTCCTAGTCTCCCAAGTCTTTGGTCCGTGACATCCTTCCGAGTGTAGTAGGTGCGAGGTCACCCCTTCCCCGAGGGTCGAGTTCCACAGAGGTCATTTTTTGGCTTCAACAGTTCTGCAGTAACTGATCCCTATTGTGCTCCATCTCCTATGAATGGTTATTAAGATAACCGTTAGTCACAGAGCTAAGTAAATCAAATCACCTCCCCGGATCCACATCTTGGGGATGAGCACATGCACCCAACAAAGTAAAATAGCCGAAGCAACAAAGAGTTAGTACAACATTTCATATATAAACAAGAAGTGACCATAAAAGAAGGCGCATTATAGTATAACTGGAATAACAACAACAGTATACAACAGTTATAATTAAAGCACCACTAGTACTTCAGCACATCAGGTATTCAAAACCTATATTCATACCACGGGCATTCATAGCTGCGCATACACCGCAGTAATTCATAGTCGCACACACACCACAGAAATTCATAGCCGCGCACACACCGCAGGTATTCATAGTCGCGCACACACCCTATATTGACATAGTATGGACCACCTTTCTTTAAGCAGGATAGCGAACCTCACGGACCTCACCGATATGGCTGTTGGTGACAGTGGCCTGTCCTGCCACTTTTGGGGGTGATCATACCGCACAACCCAGGCCCCATCATACATCCTCGTATACACTTGGATGTGAGTGACATCCGACGGTTCAATATTTTGGCCTACCAGTGGAGGAAACCCAACGGGAAGAAAACATAACGGCCGATTGTTGAAACCAAAAATTCGGTCTCTGTGGAGTTCACCCTTAGGGAAGGGGTGATCGCACACCTACTTCTCTCCTGCAAGCCAAATAACAAAAGAAAAGGGAACTGACTCAAGGGCTCGACGTGGAGGTCCCACCACACACACGGAAGATCTTAGAGCACTTCCCCTCCATAGCCAAAAGCCGAGCTAAGGCAACCTCAGAAAGCGCTAGAAGACTAGGAGATCCGTGAGCGTCCCTTCTGAGGTACCCCCTTGGGTCTATTAGGCTGTTTTCTGAAAACGGCCTGCAAATAGCCAACCTCCGCTGTTCTGAATAGCTATGTGCAGCCTAGGCTGGTCTGCCAATAGCATAAATCCGCTGTTCTGAGAGGCTAAGGGCAGGCCAATGAGGGTAAAACGGTAAAAACATATCACAACTCACTGGGCGAGTGGTCCCTGAAGATCTCCACTTGCCCTGGACGGCGAGTGTTTGATAGAGCTAAAACTCACCGCCTCCTCCCTGCCTTTGGCGAGTATGGGACCGATTGGCCCTACTCGTCTGCTACCTGCCGAGCTCCCTAGGGCGAGTGCGAGTCAGCCCACCCCACTCGACCCTTGCTTACTCCACCATGGATCAACTTTTACTTGCTTCCTGGGAACAAAGGGCGCCGACTGGGCGGGCTTCACTCAACGCTGAGGCAGAATGGCGTTGAGTGTCTGGCCTTCACTTAACGCCAAGGCAGAATGACGTTGAGTGTCTGGCCTTCACTCAATTCCAAGGCAAGACGGCATTGAGTGTCTGGCTTTCACTCAATGCCAAGGAAGAATGACATTGAGTGTATGGGCTGGCGAGTGCTCCTTGTAAAACTCCACTCACCCCGGGCGGCGAGTGCTTGATAGAGCTGGCACTTGCCGCCTCTTCTTGTCCCTTGGCGAGTGCGGGGCCGACTGGCCCTACTCGCTTGCTACCTGCCAAGCTCTCTAGGGTGAGTGTGAGCCAGCCCGCCCCACTCGCCTGTCTCATGTCCCTCCCCCTGGGACTTGGCCACTTTAGCTCCTGCCGACCCCACTTGCCGGATACGGGGTTGTACAAATCCCCGCTCTTTGTGAGGTTGACACAATCTCAGAAAAAACATCCAATCCCATAGGATTCGGCGAGTGCGGCAGGAGCCGAGGGCAATCTTTTGGTGGGGTCCATCAGCGGCTATATATATGCGTCTGCGTACCTGGGTGACCTTTGCCATTCCATTTGTTCTAAACTTACCGAGATGCCTATCCCCAAGGAGATCCAAGAGAGGCTTGCTTGAGCTCGCAAGGTTTCCTTTACTCGCATTGCCAACTTGACTGTGGTTCCTCCTACCATCTCGTAGAGCGGCCTGACGGAACCCAATCCCGCTAAGAGGGTGAAGCCATTTCCCCAAGCAGCGAGCTTATCTTTCACAACTTGAAATCTGCCCTGGAGCACGGGGCCGGCTCCTCTACTATGCCCACCCTTGAGAAGGAGAAAAACATCGTCGACCTTTGCACCGACCCGGACGGCCAACAGGATGGCGGCGAGGCATCCTCGTCGTGAGACAAGACCCCCCCCCGATGACTAGCGGTTTAAAACTCCGAGGGCTCATCTGCGAGACCCGTCACCCCCCTTTTGGGACCCTGGGGCTGGACTCACAGAGGCCAAATTCACCAGCTTGCATTCCCTCCTCTCAGAAACTTCCTGTC
Organism: Platanthera zijinensis; assembly: GCA_039513925.1. Taxonomy (NCBI): domain Eukaryota; kingdom Viridiplantae; phylum Streptophyta; class Magnoliopsida; order Asparagales; family Orchidaceae; genus Platanthera; species Platanthera zijinensis. The sequence goes on along the minus strand of CM077088.1, from coordinate 74,908,333 downwards.
GGGACTGCGGTGGGAGGCGTTGAAGCCATGCCCGTGCCGAGCTTCAACCTCCTCCCGCCAAGAACACACCGTTCGGGCCGTGGAAAGAATCTGAGCGTGCCCCCACCCCGCACTTTCTTGGGGGCACCGAGATCGTCAGGTAAGCTGACCTTCAGAAGTTCTTATCTTGTGGTTTTCCTGGGGTACTCGCCTTTCATACTGATGTTTAACTGTCTTTGCAGCTCTTCCCAGTCTGTCTGAGGCTGATGAATCTTCGGGGCCAACCTGCTACTCACCCCTCCCTTCTCCAAGCTCTCTGGACTCCTTTCTGGGTTCTGAAGTGGAGAACGGAGAGCTGACGAGGAGGGGAATCAGGCTCTTCAAGAAGCTGGTGCATGGGCTGCGCAAGGTGCAGGAGGAAAACTAGGCATTGCAGCGTGACTACGTGCAGCTCGCTAACGAGGTGAGGGGCAACTCGGCAAGCAGGGCGATGTCCCCTTCTCGGCTCCTAGAAGAGATCAATGAAAGCCTTCAGATCGTCTAGAGGAACTTGGGGCATATTCATGAGCTCCACGACTCGTGTCGACCTACGGGGAAGGAGATGCGAGGCCGGGGTAGATAGAGACGGCTCCATTATTGAGCCTACTGGCACTCGCCTCTTGCCCCCTCAACTCGCGCATATTTAACTTGTTCCTTTTTTCTTCTTCTTCTACATTTGGTTTCTTTGAACTATATTCTCCCCTGGTCTGTAATAACTTAGAATACTTTTTAGATTTCAATGTTCGCTATTCGAATATACTATCCTTTAGGTCTCAGTTCGGTATGTGATGGGACAGGTGTCGAAAGTCGACGAGCTGGGGTTCGAGAGCTGAGTCAGGCGAGCTGGACTGATCGGTAGGGTCGGCCTTAGACTCCTTTTTCTATAAATAGGCCCCCTCACCAACCCCGGTCCACCGCCTTTATTGCTTTCATACCCCCTCTCCTCACTTTCTCTCCTACCTGTACTCGCGCCTTAACCCTCCTACGAGCATGGGCAAGACAAACCCCGACGCCGACGGTCGCTCCAAATACGCTCAGTGCTTCGTCGACTACTGCTTCTTCGAGGGGAATGTAACCGAGGGGGAGTTTGCGGAGTTCATTACCGACTATGTGCCCCCTAGCTTTAAGGCGCGCCAGCCCAGAACGGGGGAGTCCATTAACACGTTTTACCCTTACGAGATCGCCTTCCCCATCTCACATTTTGAGGTGGGGTTGCGCCTACCGCTCTGGTATGAAGTCCGCCAAATTCTGAAGTACTATAGAGAGGTGCCCGCGCAGCTCAACTCGAATGCCATCGTCATGATGGTGGCTTTCACGTGCTTCCTATGCAGGGAGCGAATAGAGTTCAACCTGACTGTCTTCATGAAACTCTTTACCTACAAGGTGACTCCAGATGGCGTCGCCTACTTCGGGGGCTCCTTAATCAAAGTTCGCGATATCGCAAACAAGCATCACAACTGGATGACCAAGATCGTCTTCATCAAGGGCGATCTCGACAACGTCCCCTACTCACTCCAGCAAAAGGGTGAGGAGGTGTACCAACCCCCCGCCTTGTCCGACAATAATGCCAAGCTCCATAAATTCTTCCTCCACAGAGACTTTGAGGTCACCTTCCTCCGAAGGGGCCTTGACTCGCTCCTCCCCGTCTTTCCCGGCGAAGGTATTCCTATCACTTTTTCCTTTTGCCCAGCTCGTCGGATTAATAAAATTTTTAACCAAGTTTTTCATACAAGGGAGCGACTGATTCCCGAGAACCCGCCCTTCGCAGACTCGGGACTATTCCCTGACTCCCTCGTACGCGAGAAGGCGGCTGCAGCTACATGCCGAGATGAGCCAGCATCATAAAGCTCTCATCTAGTAAGAAGCAACCCGATCTCGCGAGGTCCAGCTCGCCTCGGCGCGTCCACCCCAAAAGAAGATGAAGACGGTGGTGGACTCTAGGGAGGGACAACAACAACAACAAAAATAGAAATACATGAGCTCACCTGAGGCCACCCTGGACGGATCTCCGGAGAGCTCGCTGAAGGAGACATCAGTGAAAGGATGGGGGGGTTGCGAGCCCTCTGCTCCCCCTAGTGTGAAGATGGCGGCCCGTGAGTCGAGCACGCCGATGAGTCACCGCCTCTTTAGCTTCCGGGGAAGGTGGAAAGACTCAGCCGATGAGCCTATGGTTCAGTGGGACGAGCTTGCCCACTAAGTCTCCATCTCCACCCTCCAGCCTTCCTGGTCAGACCGCCAGCTCTCCACCGGTCACGCCTACGCGCTTGGCTTTGGCTTGTACGGGCGCGAGGATGCTGAGGCCTAAAAGCGCATGACTCTGTGCCAGCTCGACCATGAGGGTTTGCGAGCCCACATGCTGGCCCTGGAGTTGCACCACATGATGGTCTTCCGTGGCTTCAACCTCAGCCAGCTCATGCATAAGGCTGAGCAAAAATGCGACATCGTCCAGGACAATGCTGCCGACCTGGCATGGAAACTCGGCATCACTGAGGACCTACTCGCCAAGGCTGCCGACAGGTTGGTAAGTACCAGACACCTCCTTCTCTTTTTGAGATTTTTCGTAGTGGAAATTGCTAACCTTTTTTCCTTACAAGATGTCGAGGCCGCGAGTGAGCCGCGGACCCGTGCCTTCAGGCTGGAGGAAGAAAATACCCAGCTGTGTGCCCGCGCTGCCGAGCTCGAAGCTCGCGCCGCCGGGCTGGAGGCGTACAACGAAAAGCTGAAGGACCGGAATCATGGGCTCGACAGCGAGATCATCCGCCAAGTGGATGCCTTCCTCCCCTCAGGTGGTAGCGAGCCCCCTTCCCGTACAAGAGGCCGAGGAGCTTCAGCGAGGCTGAGGTCGCTGAATGGTTGCGAATCAACTCAATTTAGTCCGCCGAATGCACCCTGCAGATTATGAAGGATACGAGGGTGCTAGTGGAGGGCTGTGAGGAGATCATGGCCCGGGACCTCATGCTGAGCCTGTTCTATTGTGCTGGTCTCCTTATATAGGCTTTGGCAAGAGTGACCAACTGTCCTAGTTAATCCACTGACAATTGACAGTTCTGACGGTTGTCAGTACTTCAGGCTTTGAATTCTGGAATTAGAAGAATTTCTGACTTGAGAGCTTATGCATAAAGGTGCTGACACCAGTTCTGGGTGTTGACACTTCTGTGCTTAGATTCTGTCGACACCAATCCTAGCTATCGACACTTCTCTTATAGGGGTTTCAACAACAATCGAGTGTGTCGACACTGCTAGCTTTTTGTCTCAACACAACTTGAATAAAAGGTGTCGACACTAGTCCTGATTGTCGACACTGCTGGTTTCTTAACTAATAGTATTGACCCAAGTACTGAGTGTCGACACAAGTCCTGAGTGTTGACACAACTTGATTCCTTGTCTCAGCACTACTTTTACAAAGGTGTCGACACTTGTCTAGTATCTCGACACTTTTGTACTTAGTTTACGTTCTTCAACATAGAACCCGCACAAGTTAACTCAACATACATCAAATACGAATTTGTGTATATCATTGAGTTGAAAGGGCTTCTTCAAATCAGGTACACAATTCCCAATGTACCCAACACTCTCCCCATATTTGTAGAAGTCATAACCCCAATTCAATGATATAGACCATAATATTAAAGTAAAATACTTGAGATGTATATTACAGGTGTTGTAACAAATATATATACTGAAACAGCAAATACTACAACAGATATAGTAAATTTAAACTAAACTGTTCATTTCAACTTGTTCAAAAATTACATTGTTTCTTTTAATTTAACTACAAAATTACAGAAATTTCCTAAGGCAAAGGGTTCTAAGACTGATCAGGTTCTTTGATAACAATCTCTTTTCCTAATGGGCCTTTTGATTTAACTTCAGGCACTTGGTCATCAGCCTTCTTCTTGCCTTTATCAACCTGTGCCTTACCAAGTTCCTATTTCTTAATTCTTTTCCTTTCAACATAGTGATATGGATTGAGGAAGTATTTGCTAGGTTCAATATAGTCAGCAGGAATCTCCCCAACCTTCAGAGCTTTCCTGAACATTTGATTGGTCTCTTGTTGCCTTGTATGCTTTGCCCATTCTTATTCAGAATACCACTTGCTCCTGTCAAATATATTATTGTAAATTGCTTTTCATGCAGTGAGTATAATGGATCTGGAAGTTGGAATCCACTAGTCAAAACTAGCTTAGCCTCAGCCTGCTCCTTGAATATTTTCTTAGCTAACTGAACTTCATGTTCTTTGAGCAGGGCAGTATCAGTCATTTCCACCTCCTCACAAACTATATTCTAAACATATGGAGGAGGACTATACATAGTTTGTATGACCTGCTGAATAGTCTCAAATTGTGCTGGATGACTGCCATACTCAGCAGTGAGATCATCATAGGAAAAAGGAAGAAAGACTAGAGTGCCTCTGATGTTATTTGAGGTCCAGATATCATGCTCAGAGCTTGAATTTACAATCATTCTGTCCCCCTTTATGACTTCTCGCTCCACATGATCACGGAGGTCATTCTTATGAAATCTTACTTGGTCTTCCAGATGTCTGAAACCTGCAGACAAATGTGTCTTTGTTTGGAGCAAGTTATCATCTAGGTCTTTGATTGAAGCCTTGACTGCTTTAACTACAGAGTCTGCATGAGTAGATATCTTAGTTTCAAGAGCTGTAGCAGTTGACCCTAATTTTGTTTCCAGTTCAGTAGTTTGGGCAGCTAACTTCCCAGTGAAATTTCATGTAATTTGATCATGTTTTCATTCATTCTGGTCTGGTTCTCAAGCACACATCCTTGTTTAAAACCCAAAACCTCCAGAGCTTCCTTCGACTCCTTCTGTTGTTTGGCTAAGTGAACCACACCATATGCACCTCTCTGGAAGAAATCTGTCATGTCCTTTTTCAGCAAATTCACTTCAAATATAATGGACTATATATCATGGGCTAGCTGAAATTGGATCTGCTGATTTCTCTCATTAACATACTTTTCCAGAGCTGTCCTTTGTTGATCCAACATTATTTGCATTTAAAGCAAGAGCGAGCTAAAGTCCATTTGTGGTGCAGGTTGTGTTATAGATTGTATAGTTGCTTTATGTTTCCTACTACTAGCCCTCATATGTGAAAATTTTCTTTTCTTAAGCATGGACACTTTATCCTCTTCAGATCCTAAGGAGCTCTCCACTTCCACTAGTTGTTGCTGAGAAATTCCTTCAGTATGTGGGGCATGAGTTTCTAGCTCCCCCTCAACCATTACAGATACTTTAGCATGATGATGTTTTTAGTTGTCTACCTAAATCACCTAGAGGGAGGTGAAAAGGTGAGGTCTGCGTCTTTTGCAGAATAAAGACTCTAAATAATGGAGCGCTGAAAATAAACAAATAAGCCACAGAGAACACAAGATTTATAGTGGTTCCCCAACCTTGGGTACGTCCACTCTCCACCTCACAGATCTAGCACCACACTAGACTCGGCTACTTCATTATTAACTCGGATTGAAAACCAATCCTACAACTCGGAGCAACACCACTACAACTCGGAGTCAAAACACTCCTACAAAATCTCATGAACAAAACTCCTACAACTCGGAGAAGAATCTCCTACAAGATTAAAGATGTTTTACAGAAAATATACAAACAGAAATTATTCCAGATCTTGAGTCTTCTGTCTTTCTACCTTCTTAAAACTTGAAGCTCTATCAGAAATGGATCGAAGAAGAGTGCGGCAAAATCTCTGGATCTAAAAAACTTAGGATCAACATGATCAAGAAAGAGATATATAGAAGTTGAACGCCTTGATTTGTTGATCACTCTTGTTCTGAATCACTTGGATCGGAGAAGAGAAGCGACGAGAATGACAATGAAGAGCGGTGGCTTTCTCTATTTAGAATGAAAAGAACGATTCAGAATTCTTGAATTCGTGTGTTAGGGTTAGTCAATTTTGATAAGAGCTTTTATAGGACAAGCCTAACGGTCATAATCATAAATGACTGTACACGCGGACCAATAAGAATCGAGATTAAAATTTGAAAACATTTTTGTCTGGACTTAACGAAAATTTCGGAAAATCAACTACATTTCTCGAGTGAAGAAAAGACTACTCGAGAATAATAGCTGTTTCTCGAGAAGAGGATGTATGGTTCTCGAGAACAAGTACTTAAGGAAAACACGGGAAATGATTTTCGGCTTCTCGAGAAATAACTTCTATTGATCGAGAACTAGATAAAGACTTATGGAGAACTAACTAGACTTCTCGAGAACAAATAAACTTCTCGAAACTTAACTTCTTCTTACTCGAGTACTGGTCTTCTGCTTTCTCGAGACAAGACTTGGCCTTCTTGAGTAATGGTTTCTGTTACTCGAGTACAAAACTTAGAAAGATTCTGAAATGATTTTTGAGTAAACTCGAGAAGGAGGTAAGTAATACTCGAGTACTCCATGGCTTTCTCGAGTATTAGACAAAGCCTTCTCGAGAATAGTTTCTGCTACTCGAAAACTATACGGAGTTAACTCGAGAAATCATTCCAACACTACTCGAGTACAAGATGTCCTCGAGTAATGGACTTAGAAAAATTTTTGACTTTCTGAAAAATGTTTTTCTTCAAGGAGTTCAATAACTAGTCTTTCTTCCATTACTTTAGTACTTTGAGAATGAAGTGTGTCCCAATAGAGAGGCTACACATGAGTCAACACCATGGATCACACAATGAGGGATTACATTGTATGGTCCTGTGTTTGGTGACTTATTATAGACTGACATTGGTACACACTTGACAATTATAACCTACAAGCAATCAACTAGAAAAGAGCACCAAATACAAACTTAATTCATCTTAGTTCAAGGGTAACTTCGTACAAATCTAGGTTATTGTGGATACAATACCCAACAATCTCCCCCTATTTGTAGAAGTTAGAACCCTCTATACTAAGGTGAATTACATCAAGATAAACAAAACAAAATGACTAGTAAATAAAGTAATAATGAAAAATGCTAAGCAATGAAAAATCAGATCATCAAAATTAAAATATTTATATTTATAGATTTTGTCCATAAAAAATCTAAATCCACAAAATCTCATAAAAAAAGTTTAGATCTTCTTTTATTGCTTCTTGTCTTGCTGCTGTTGCGGTCTCTGGTGCAATTCTTCTTATCTCTGGTAATATATGAAAGGCTTTGGAAAATATTTAGCTGGCCTGGGAGGAGCAGAGGGGTCTTCACGGTTATAATTCCTGTCATGAAGCCTTCTCAATGTCATAGACTTCTCATACTTCTCCCATTCAGAGTGAGAATAGTAGTTGTCCTTATTTTCTCTGAAATCCTCAGCAAGTTTTAGAGTATCCAATATGATTGACTTGGAAGTGGGGCTCCAAACTTCAGCAAACTCTTGGGCTTTCCTCTTTTCAACCTCTGGATTAGGAGTGGACTTGCTAGCAGAGGCACCATCACCATACTTTCTTCTTTTAGGAATTTGCACATAAGGAGGTGCTTGAGGAGGCACATCGTCCTATTCAGAGTCCCATACTTAAGCATCAATATCAGGAGGTGGAGCATCAGAACCTTCAGGTTTGGGAGAGAATGATGGCTGTTGGGCAGGAGGATACTGAGCAGTAGGATTGAGATGATGAGGAATGACATTTGGATCAGCTTGAAAGTCAGGAAATATCTGGTTATGCATCCAAACTGCTGTATCATAAGTGTGAAACTTGACACCATCAAACTGGTTTTGAACATCAGCATGTATCTCAGTCAGCTTTCCTTCCCAAAGGGTTTTCATGTTATTATTAGATTTTTCTAGATATTCCTTTACTAATTTCTCCCCCTTTCTAACTTCTAGAGATAGGGTGGCTATAGATTCCTCTTTGAAGGTTCCAACTTCTTCACATGTCTTAAAATTATGTTCTTGGGCCTTCTTTTCCAGGTGAATCTGATTGTTTGTCAGAGTTACTGATTGATCCATCACCTGACCAATGCTGGTAATTGTGTGGTCTAGAGCTTTCCCACCTATTTGGAATAGGTGTTTAAGTTCATCAGTATTGTGCTGAATTTCAGCAAAGCCTCTGCTCATTTCTTTCTCTGGAGCAGTTATTTTCTTAGTTATAACTTTCAGAGAGTCTTCAAAATAAGTTATTTGCTGGGGTAGCATTAACTCAATCTTGCCCAGAAGGGTATCTGCAACATGTACTTTAGCTTGAGGGGTTGGAGGAGGAGGAGTAGGTACTATTGGAGCTGTCCAGAGAGGGATTTCTTCAATAATAAATGAGATCTAGGCTCTGGTGATATGAACCATGACATCTCCTTCCTCACCAAGAATAGTAGGAAGGAAGAAGTTCATGCTTTTGAGAGGTGCTTCAGCTGGTTCAGGAGTTGCTTCTTTTTCATCAGAAATCAAAACTATCTCTTATTCATTCATATCTGCAGCAGGAGATTGATGGTGAGGGGATACTGGTTCAGAATGATGGTCTGATGGAGATGGTTTTGGAGGAGAAGATTTCTTTGCATGTAGAGGGGAAAGAGGTTCTTTGGAAGTGAGTTCCTCAATCATTCTATTGATATCACCTTCTGTAAATAGAACATGTTCTTCAAATTGTGCATCAGTGAGAATGTCTTGATCAGACAGATCAACATCTATAAGACCCGAGTCATCTGGTTGGGTAGAGGTGTTTTTAGCAACAACAGATGGAGCAACATCTGAGGGAATAGCAGACTGACTTGTCTCTTGGATTGTAGGAGATGGCTCCCCCTCAATAGCTGTACATGAAGTGCCAGCCACTTGATGTAAAGGGGAAGATGAAGTCCTATCCTCATCCTCTTGGTGATTATGGGCTTTGGCAGCTTGTGCAGGGTTTTGAAGCTTGAGTTCCCATCTTTGAATGGAGGAGATGGAGACTTTCTTCATGTGATGCAGGAAAGTACCTTTAGAGAGATCAAAAACTTCTGGCTTGAGTTCATGAAGTAGAAGAGAGACAATTCTGCCAAAGTTTGGTGCCTTGATGTTGTCCTTGATTTTATCAAAAATCATGCCCCACTGAAACTTCTTCCTGCAAATGACTGTCGTCATCATATCAAAGAAGTAATTTGTGATGAAGCTAATTGAACTAGTGCGACACAGAAGGATTTTTCCAAGAATATCTACAAGTAGCTTGCTCTCTGCATTTTGATCAGGACGACGAATGGTGCTCACACCAACAGAGACACCATAAAATCTGCACGCCCGATAGTAGTCTTCAACAGTTAGATCATCTTCTTCATCAATAATAGGCAACCGTAGGAGCTTGGAGACGATTGGAGTAGTTAGCTTAACCTTGATTCCACGAACCTTAGACTTTAGAATCTTCCCATTCCTCTTCAATTTGGCTTTCTGGAAAAAAATCTTCAACATCTGGAAGTAGAATTTTGCACGGGTATTCCAAAACGAAGGAAAGTCCGGCGGTTTCCAGTAACAGTAGAACGTTGTGGAAATCGTCTGACAGTTCGGCAATTCCAGTGGAAATGAGTTCACTGCCGATTACAACCTTCGACGGAGGGGCCGTCGATCGATAGAGATGAACTGAAGTCCTCTTTCTGAGATAAAAAACTAAAACGGCGGTAAGAGGGCAATGACGATAGAGAAGACAAAGAGTTTTCCTTTTTCCCGAGAAAGGGTTTGAGAGATCGGGTAATTTGGAATTCCGGACTTAATCTATTTATATAAGTCTTAATTTATGATTATTAAGGAAATAATAATAATAAAATACCTGAAATATGGCAGTAGTAGTGTCCGGGTGTAAATATCAAAAATTTGAACTTAAAAAAGAAGATCAACGCCTGACTTCTTGAAAGGTAGGCCATTTCTTGAGAGAAGACGTCAAAGTTCTCGAGTAGAGAAGTACTTTCTCGAGAAGCAGTTTTGAAGTTCTCGAGAAGCAGACTTGAGGTTCTCGAGAATCAATCTAGTACTCGAGAAGTATTTCTCGGGAGTCAACCTAGTTTCTCGAGTAGTAATCTGTAGTACTCGAGTAGTAAATGTCTTCTCAAGAAATGAAGTCCAGAGAAGAATTTTCTTGAATTTTTGAAGTATAGCCCGATCCTTGAACTTTGCTGTGAGACCTTTTTCTTCATTCTTCTTTGATGAGCATGCCATGTTCTGTTTTGAATAATGAGAACTTGGCCTCGTCCAGTGGCTTCGTGAAAATGTCTGCAACCTGCTTGTCAGTTGGAACATATTAGAGATTGATGTCTCCATGCTCCACATGCTCCCTAATAAAGTGGTATCTCAGTTATATGTGCTTTGTCCTGCTATGAGAGACTGGGTTATTGGCGATTGCAATTGTACTGGAGGAGTCGCAAAACATTGGATGTTCTTGAACTTCATATTGTAGTCTTCAAATTGGTTTTTTATCCATAGCAGTTGTGCACAACAACTGCCTGCAGAGATATACTCTGACTCGGCTGTTGAAATTGCGACACAATTCTGCTTCTTGCTGCTCTAGGATATAAGCCTTCTTCCCAGGAATTGACAAGTCTCGGAAGTGCTTTTCCTGTCATCTTTGCTTCCTGCAAAATCTGCATCTGAAAAACCTATTAGTTCGTTATCATTACTTCTTGGGTACCATAAGCCAAGATTTGATGTACCTTTAAGGTATCTCAAAATCCGCTTTGCAGCAGCGTAGTGAGATTCCTTAGAGTTCACTTGAAATCTAGCACACACACATGTTGAAAATATTATGTCCGGTCTACTAGCAGTAAGATAGATCAAAGATCCAATTATGCTTCTGTGCTTGGTTTCATCAAAAGGTTTCCCTTTCTCATCCTTGTCTAGAGACATAGCTGAACCCATTGGAGTCCTCATAGAGGTTGCGTTCTCCATTATGAATTTCTTAATTAACTCCTTGGTGAATTTCATCTAAGAGATGAAAATTCCATCTTCAGATTGTTTCACCTGAAGTCTTAAGAAATACTTCAGCACTCCCATACTACTCATTTCAAACTTTCCTTGCATAAGTTTGGAAATTTTTTTGCAAAGGTTGTCATCAGTAGAACCAAATATGATGTCATCAACATAGATTTGTACTAGCAAAATCTTGTCTTTTATTTCCCTAAGAAATAACGTCTTATCTATCTTTCCTTTTGTGAACTTGTTCTCAAGAAGAAAGCTAGACAATAACTCATACCAAGCTCGAGGAGCTTGTTTTAAACTATATAAAGCTTTGAATAAAAGATAAACGTTCTCAGGATGGTTAGAGTCAACAAAACTTGGAGGTTGTTCTATATATACTTCTTCCTTTATGTCACCATTAAGTAACATCGACTTCACGTCCATCTGACAGACAGTGAAGCCCTTAAGAGCTGTATATGCTAAGAACAACCTGATTGCTTCCAGCCTTGCCACTGGAGCATACGTCTGATCGAAGTCAATTCCTTCTTCTTATTTGTTTCCCTTGGTGACGAGTCTGGCCTTATTCTTTATAATTGTTCCATCTTCATCCATCTTGTTACTGTAGACCCACTTTGTTCCGATAATGTTCTTACCTTTGGGTCTTGGAACAAGCTTCTAGACTTGACAATGCTTGAATTGATTCAGTTCTTCTTCCATTGTCATTATCCAAGATGCGTCTGAGTTTTCTTCCTCAAACTTCTTTGGTTCAACCTGCGAGAGAAAACTTAAATATAAATTTTCATTAGTTGTACCTCTATGAGTTCTGCCACCATCCCGGGGATCTCCTATGATTTGATTAATTGGGTGATCCTTCAAGTGTTTGAGCTCTAGGGTTCTTGCATCTGGAGCTTCTTTTATCACTGGAGTGACTTCATCAACTTGGATGACATCTTCATCATAGTGATCATCCTCTCCGATTGGGGTTGGAGTGGTGATCTTGATGAACTTTTGAGCTTTTTCTTCAGTCGGCTCATCCAAGTTTAATTCCTTTAGTCTTGAACCTGCATCTTCAATAAACACACTAGAAGAGCCACCTTGCAGCAAGCTCGTCTCATCTAATACAATATTAATAAATTCTTCTACAACCAGAGTTTTCTTATTAAAAATCCTACATGCCTTACTATAGCTACTATAGCCTACGAAAATACCTTCAAAATTTTTTTCATTAAATTTAGTCGTGTGATACTTCCCATTGTTAAGTACGAAGCATTTACTACCAAAGATTTTAAAATATCAGATAGTCAGTTTCCTGCCCTTTAGTAGTTCGTAAGGTATCTTATTATGGTTTTTGTTTATGAGTGCTCGATTTTGCATGTGGCATGCAGTGTTGATGGCTTCAGCCTAAAAATATTCTGATAGTGAGACATCACTCAACATGGTTCTGCAAGCCTCTATGAGTGTTCTATTCCTTCTCTCAGCAACTCCGTTCTATTGAGGAGTACGAGGAGAGAAAAACTCATGAAAGATACCAAGACTTTCACAGAATTCTATCATGGCCCCAGACTTGAACTCTGTTCCATTGTCACTTCTGATTTTGACAATAGAGCAGCTATATTCATTCCGAACTTGCCTGACAAAATTAGTAAAAATATCAAAAGTATCTGACTTGTGTTTTAGAAAGAACACCCACGCAAAGAGAGAGTAATCATCAACAATAACCAATGTATAATTCTTATCTCCCAAAATTCTAATTTATAGTGGACCGAACAAGTCCATATGAAGTATGTGTAAACACCTATTAGAATCTTTACCAATAATGCTTTTAAAAGTAGCCCTTATTTGCTTGTCTTTTACACACGCGTGACAAGGTCTATCTTTAATGCACATAACGTTGAGTGCATCACGTACTAAATTAGGAGAAAAAAAATTATTAATAGTTTTGTAATTTATATGAGCTAATCTCTTATGTCATTGGTCACCAAGAGACGAACTATCTTTTGCCAAAAAGCACACTAGCGTAGAAGAGTCTATGCAAATAAAATTTAAACAAAATATATTCCTACTATGAGTGTCTTATAGAATCGTTTCTAAATTATCGACCGATTTTATCAAACACTTGTCTGCATGAAATTTTACTATGTATCCTTTATCTCAGAGATGGCTTATGCTTATAAAATTGTGTTCCAATCCTTCAACATAAGCCACATCTGAGAAGGATACACTACCATTAATAATCATACTGTAGACTTTTGTAATCCCTCTGTCAGAACCTCCAATGATGACATTTGGCTCGTTCATGACTAGAGAATAACTCTGGAGTAGGCTTCTAGTCCCAGTCATATGCCGAGAGCATCCACTGTCCAAGTACCAAATAGAATTTTTGGTGGCCTTTGGACATTCCTGCAAAAGTATAATCAAGTTGACTTAGGAACCTAAACTTGTTTGGGTCCTTGGCCTCTAGTTAGCATACTCCCCCTACGTGTATTAATATTATGAGTGGCCTTTCTCACATTATTAACTTGAGGATTTACATAATATCTGTGGTTAAACCATCAATCTATATCAAAGTGACCAATTTTGCCACAACACCAACATTCAAACCTGTTGTATGTTTGCCTAAAGTTATCCTGCTTGAACTTTTGAGAGTGTGGTCTAGTAGAGGCAACAGACTTGGAGGTAGAAGCTTCGTGGTTATGGCACTCACATGACTTCTTTTCCTTAAGAGGCTTTTCCACAACAGGTTTAACTCTTGGAGCTTTCTTGATGTTATGACCATGACTATAAGGGTCGTAGCTCTGAAGAGTGATCTCCTCATAAGGTGCCTTGAAGACACTCTCGCCAAAGTTTCGGGGATGATTCCATCTTTGGTACTGAGACTTGGGCTCTACATAAGTAGGCCTGGCAAAGTGACCGTAGGATGAGTCAAGATCAAAATCGTTTGTTGGAAAGATAACCTTTTTAAACGAAGTTTGGTCTTGTGGAGCTTTTCCCTTCTTATTGGCTAGAGCTTTCTTGGCAGCCTTATTTCTTCTTTGGGCTTTATTTCTCCTAGAAGTTTTACTAGGGGCAACCACATGGACTAAGCCAACTCCTTTACCCTGAGCAGAGAATTCAGCCACAAGTGGAAGGATTGTCTTGGGCTTGGAGAAACTTTCAACAAGTTTCTTTTCAGCAGCCAGTTGTTCTTCCAACTTTTGAATGATTTTCTCCTTCAGGTTCAGGTGCTCGAGAGGTTTACTATATTCTTCCATCGAATCATGGAATTCCTTTATGAGTGAGTCCATCATCATGACTTCCTCCCTCAGAGTGCTCTCCTCAGCCTTAAGAGATTTAATCTCCATAGCTTGAGTTCTTGCGACTCTTCGACATTTTTCGTAAGCCTTAATCAACTCTTTATATTGAGTCATGAGTTCAGATTCATCATCAGACGAATAGTCCTCATGATCATAGTCAGAAGCATCTGATTCCGAGAGAGGGGTATGAGATTTTACCTTCCCATTGAACTGGGGTTCTTCTTCTTCATCTATGTGTGCTATGAGCCCAAAGTAGGCTTCCTCATCATCACTAGACTCAGATGAGTCTGTGTCACTGAGGGTCTTGGCCTTCTTGGCTACCAGGCTTCTTTCAGTCTTCTTCTTATTATAAGAAGATTTCTTCTCCTCTCTTCTTCCACCCTCCTTCTTCTTGTGAGGGCAATCAGCTATGACGTGTACTTGCTTATTGCAACAATAACAAACAATGTCAGAAGAAATATGTTTGTTCTGTTTTGAGTGATACCTGTCTTGGCTACTTGAGCCTTTCTTATGACGATCACCATCATGACGTGATCTTCTTGAAGAGGCATCTCTGCCTCTCCACTGTTTCTTCTTGTTCAAGAACTTCTTGAACTACCTTGAAAGAAGAGAAAACACTCCTTCAAATAGCTTTGAGCCCGAGGTACTCGACTCTGAAGCTTCTGAAACTTCTTCTTCACTCTCTTCCTGTGCAGGAGCAGGAGATGCAGCTTTTGACTTCCTAGAGATGTTTGTCTTTAGAGCGACAGACTTCTCCTTGGATGAAGACCCGTTTTTCTCTTCTTCAGCTTTTCTTGAGTTTATTTGGAGTTCATACGACATAAACTTTCCAATGAGATTCTGAGGGTCAATCTCTGCCAGCTTACCAAACTCCTGGATTGCATAGACTTTGTTGTCCATTCCTTAGTCAGGGATCTCAGAAATTTGTCATTAAGTTCTCCATTAGTGAAGACCCGACCATAGACTCTTAGGTCATTGATAATCTTAAAGAAACTTTCAAATGTATCAGCAATAGAATCCTTAGGAGCTTGTCTGAATGCTTCATATTTTTAATTCAGGAGGGATCTTCTGTCATCCCTTACCTCTTCGGTACCTTCCATCAAGACGATGAGAGACTGCCAAATTTCCTTGGCGGATTGGCAGTGAATTAGATTCCGCAACATAGAATCATCGAATGCACTTGCGATGATGTTCTTGGCTTTCTTGTCTAAGGAGACAAGTACAATCTTATCTTTGTCAAGATCCATAAGCTTCTTTGGAACTTGCTTTGTAGAGTCAATGGTGGAGGCTATCATTGGAACGTAGGGTCTTTCTTCCACTATCATAAAGATTCATGGCTCCATAACTTCCATGAAGAATTTTATTTTTTCTTTTCACATAGCAAAATTAGTCTTTGTGCATAAGGGAAGCTTAGCAAAATCATTGGCTCTGTCCATGCTTGTATCCTCTTAAGAAAACTAGGAGCAGATCTGTTCAAGGTGTTAACCTTTTTGATGAACAACCTGGCTCTAATACCAATTAATGTTTTTAGTTATCTACCTAAATCACTTAGAGGGGGGTGAATAAGTGAGGTCTGCATCTTTTGCGGAATAAAGACTTGAAATAACGGAGCGCAGAAAATAAATAAATAGGCCACAAAAAACACAAGATTTATAGTGGTTCCCCAACCTTGGGTACGTACACTCTCCACCTCACCGATCTAGCACCACGCTAGACTCAGCTACTTCATTATTAACTCGTATTGAAAACCAATTCTATAACTCGGAGCAACGCCCCTACAACTCGGAGTCAAAATACTCCTACAAAATCTCAGAGAACAAAGCTCCTACAACTCAGAGAAGAATTTCCTACAAGATTAAAGATGTTTTATAGAAAATATACAAACAGAATTTATTCCAGATCTTGAGTCTTCAGCTTTTCTTCCTTCTTAAAACTTGAAGTTCTGTCAGAAATGGATCGAAGAAGAGTGTGGCGAAATCTCTGGAATTGAAAAGCTTAGGATCAACACGATCAAGAAAGAGATCTGTAGAAGTTGAACGTCTTGATCTGTTGATCACTTCTTGTCCTGAATCACTTGGATCAGAGAAGAGCAGCGGCAAGAATGACGATGAAGAGCGGCGGCTTTCTCGATTTAGAATGAAATGAACGATTCAGAATTCTTGAATTTGTGTGTTAGGGTTAGTCGATTTTGATAAGACCTTTTATAGGACAAGCCTAATGGTCATAATCATAAATAGTCGCACACGTGGAACAATAAGAATCGAGATTAAATTTGAAAACATTTCCGTCTGGACTTAATGAAAATTTCAGAAAATCAACTGCATTTCTCGAGTGAAGAAAAGACTACTCGAGAATAATAACTATTTCTCGAGAAGAGGATATATGGTTCTCAAGAACAAGTTCTTAAGGAAAACACGGGAAATGATTTTCGGCTTCTCGAGAAATAACTTCTATTACTCGAGAACTAGATAAAGACTTCTCGAGAACTAACTAGACTTCTCGAGAACAAATAAATTTCTCGAAACTTAATTTCTTCTTACTCGAGTACTGGTCTTCTGGTTTCTCGAGACAAGGCTTGGCCTTCTCGAGTAATGGATTCTGTTACTCGAGTACAAAACTTAGAAAGATTTTGAAATGATTTTTGAGTAAACTCGAGAAGGAGGTAAGTAGTACTCAAATACTCCATGGCTTTCTCGAGTATTAGACAAAGCCTTCTCGAGAATAGTTTCTACTACTCAAAAACTATACAGAGCTAACTCGAAAAATCATTCCAACACTACTCGAGTACAAGATGTCCTCGAGTAATGGACTTAGAAAAATTTTTGACTTTCTGAAAATTATTTTTCTTCAAGGAGTTCAGCAACTAGTCTTTCTTCCATTACTTTAGTACTTTGAGAATGAAGTGTGTCCCAATAGAGAGGTTACACATGAGTCAACACCATGAGTCACACAATGAGGGATTACATTGTATGGTCCTGTGTTTGGCGACTCATTGTAGACTGATATTGTTACACACTTGACAATTATAACCTGCAAGCACTCAACTAGAAAAGAGTATCAAATACAAACTTAATTCATCTTAGTTCAAGGGTGACATCATACAAATCTAGGTTATTGTGGATACAATACCCAACACATGAGTGGTGTCCTCCATGTGATCATCTGGTTGCTCCTGGGCTGCACCATCTCCTTCCTCAGTGTCCTTTGAGATAACAGTCTTATTTGCTATCCCAGACACAACCACATCTTGTGCTGGCACATCCTCCTATTGTTGAAAGGTCTCTAAGTCATGGACTACTTCCATGACTGTATCATATGCAACAATAGAGTCTGATACCTGTAGAACAGGGAGGTTCTCACCCTCAAGTTGATCCCTCTATGGGATTGGTTCTCCTACTGACTGATCCTTTTCAGGGAGTGGATCCCCCTCAATCTGAGCATCATCAGCAAGAGTGGTCCTAAGGGAAGCAACTGCTTGATATTTAGTTTGAACCTCTATCCTAGATCCTTCTTCATTCCCCAAGTCACTGGTAGACTCATCATCCACTTCAGGTACTTCCTTGAGCTTCTTTGTCTTTTGCTGATCAGAGGAGTCCTGTGTTAGGTTCCTGTCCCACCTGCTCAGAATCTTCATATCCATTATCCTCATAAGATTGATCTTTGAACCAATCTTGAGGTTGATATTGTTTGGTAGTATTAGGACAAGGTAAAGGCTTACTATTCTGCCCATATTGGGCATGCTGACACTCTCAGCAATCTTGTCAAATAGTATCCTACTCTAGTTTGTCTTTAGCTTGAAGATGATTCTAGTCATGATGTTGAACATGGCAGCTGACATTCTGTCGTGCGCACCAGTCTTGCACAAGAGTACCTTGCCCACTATTTCTGATAAGAATTTACCTTGAGAATTCATCCCCATCCTAGCAAGGGTACTTCCTACCTTAATGGTAGAGGGTATTCCACACCATGTCAGGGAATCTTTAGTTCATACTAAATCTACTACTTCTTCATCCTCATCCTGACCAAACTTGGTTTTGTGAA
Organism: Platanthera zijinensis; assembly: GCA_039513925.1. Lineage (NCBI taxonomy): Eukaryota > Viridiplantae > Streptophyta > Magnoliopsida > Asparagales > Orchidaceae > Platanthera > Platanthera zijinensis. The sequence goes on along the minus strand of CM077088.1, from coordinate 74,890,140 downwards.
AGACCTTCACCAATCGACTGGGTGTGATGCGGACCTTGGCTCCATTGACAATGGATTTGATTTTCTTAGAGGTGACCTTGGCATTGGTATAGAATTCAAGAACTTCTCTTTTCCAAATGTTTGAAGGTTCAGAAAGTACATATTCTAGTCTGGCATCAGTGATTAGTGTAAAAACATATTTGATATCTTCAGTTGGTGAATTAAAACCATTTCGCACTAGTTCGTATCCTTCGAAAAGATGATCTTCATTCTTGGGTGCCATTCGAGTAGAGAATGAGGAATGGAGTGTTGACAGAGTTCTAGGTCTCGTCACTTAGGAAGAAACAGTTCAAAAATACAAGAAGGCATGGTTGACTTCTTCTCACACATTTTTTTATAGGCTCCTTATGGGGAAAACGAAAGGGCGCACTCAAGGTTTACTAATCCAAAATATTCTAGAAATGATAAAGTCTTGACACTGACAATTTTGTGTCGACATCTGTTTACACTGGTGTCGACACAAGTCAGCACCAGGAAATTATTTCTCGACATAACCTAGGTGTCAAGACATATGTTGGTGTCTCGACACATTCTCAGGTGTCTCGACACTTTCTTTAGTATTACAACACATTCTATATGGACATAACCATTTTTTTCTTATTTTCTAACTAATGTTACTTGACCATTTTAATGACTAGTATATTTAGGTAAGTAGACTTTAGAGAGAAAGCTATAGAATAGAACCTCATTATGATGTATACTCCTAGTGGTCACACCTAACCTGGAATCACCTATTATTTGATCAATAGGATGATATCTAAGGTGTCTAACAGCTACATACAGATTTCTATCATCACATAGTTCTTTATATAGAGAAGGGTGAGTCTCTTCCTCCCCCTGGGCTGAGACTGTATCTTTTATAGGAACTACAACATTGTTTCTAGCCTCTAATTCTATAGAAGATGAATCTCCTATATATAATTTTTCCATATTAGAGTCAATATCTCTTAGACTAGAATTGTTAGATAGTATATTATGTAAAACAAAAGTTTCGTCAAAAACAACATTAATTGATTCTTCTATCACTTAATGTTGTAAGTTGTAGATTCTATATGTCTCTCTATGATTACTATAGCCTACAAAAATACCTTCATTGGATTTCTCTGAAAACTTAGTTAGATAAGTCTTCCCATTGTCTAGGACAAGGCACTTACTTCCAAAAATCTTGAAATAGGACAGACTTGGTTTTCTGCCTTTCATTAGTTCATAGGGAGTCTTGTTGTGACTTTTGTTGATCAAGACCCTATTTTGAACATTACAGGTAGTGTTTACAGCCTCAGCCCAGAAATATTCTGGGAGATATGTGTCACTTAACATTATTCTTGCAGCCTCAATGAGAGTTCTATTTTTTCTCTCAGCAACCCCATTTTACTGGAGAGTTCTAGGAGAGGAGAATTCCTGAAAGATCCCTAATTATTTATAGAAATTTATCATTCTTTCATATTGAAATTATGTGTCATGGTCACTTCTGAACTTGACCACAGAAAAGCGCTTTTCATTTTGAATTTGTTTGACAAAATCAACAAGAATGTCTAGAGTTTCATACTTTCTCCTTAGGAAGAATACCCAAGCAAATCTAGAGTGATCATCTACAATCACATAGGTGTAAAAATTTCTACCTAAACTAAGAACTTACATAGGACCAAATAGGTCCATTTGAAGTAAGTACAGACACCTCTCAGTGACTTTGGACTGAATCCTCTTAAAAGTGACTTTTGTCTGTTTGCATCTTTGACATGCTGGACACATGCCTTCTTTGGAGCATTTTAGATGGGGTCCATTTCTAACTAAGTCCATAGAAAGCAACTTCCTCATAGCTCTATAATTTAAGTGAACTAGCCTCTTATGTCATTGCACACACAAAGAGTCTTTCTCACTTGCTACTAGGCATACAGGAGAATCCTCATTTATACATAAGAAATTTAGACAATATATATTGCCACTCCTAGTGCTTGACAAGATGATCTCTTGATCACTTGTTTTCCTTATTAGACACTTTTTATTATGAAAGGCTATTTCATAACCTATATCACAAAGCTGACTTAAGCTTATTAGATTGTGTTTCAATCCTTCCACATAAGCCACTTTTGTGATAGTTACTTGACCATTAGAGATGTTACCATATCCTTTTGTGTAGCCTCTTTCTGAGCCACCAAAGAACACCTTTGGTCTAGCCTTTACTGATTTATAGTCTATCAGCAGACTCCTAGTTCTAGTCATATGCCTGGAATAGTCACTATCCAAGTACCATATAGGCATTTCTGTGGTACTATGATCCACCTGCAATCAAAGAATTAGTTAACCTTAGACACCCAAATAGTTTTGGGGCCTTGGTTCTTGTTAGACTTAGTTGTGTGAACCGCAGTAGGTTTTTTGAATGCATGAGACTTAGATTTAAATTAGGGTCTTGTTGGATTGTACCAATAATCCTGAGCAAAATGCCCAACCTTCCCACAACACCAACACTCATATATGTTATCCCTTCTCTAAAGCTGCACCTTTGAAGTTAAACTTTTGTGCAACTTAGAGTTGGCTTTCAGATTCCACGATTGTGGTGCAAAATTGACACCTTTCCCTTTCAGAAATGAGTGCTAAGCACTGGAACCAGATCCAAGAATTCCTTGTCTCCTTGGATTGATCAAGCATTGTGGAGGTCTATAGGCCTTGTTGCCATTAGATATAGTTCCTTTCCAGCAAGGCTCTTTATTGACCTTGCTGGTGGAGCAATCAACAATCATGTGTCCAGGAACATATGATGCCTTGCATCTGTTAGAAGTCAGATGCTTGGCTAGTGGTTTAACTGAATCCATTGGGGTTTTACCTTTTGGATCAGGTTTCTTATAGATCTTATTATCCTCAATATATCCTACAACACTTCTAAATGGTGCTGAAAATGTATCAATAATGGGCAAGGCTGATTTAGGGTTGGAAAACTTGTCCAAGATCTATCTTTCTTGAAGAAGCTTTGCTTCTAGGTTCTTGTCTGTCTTGGCTTGTTCAACAATGATTTTAGTTTGTTCATCTAGTCTGTGAGTTAACTCTATCAATTCCAGTTTTTGATGGTCCAACTTTATGGTTGTATCCTTAAACATAAAAGCAACAACTCTAAGATTCATAATTTCCTTTGCTTGTTTTTAATAAGTTCTTTGTTGTTCATAAGAGCTTTCAACAATATACCATACTTCTCTATGAGATTGTTGATGTTAGCCTCAGATTTTGAATCTTGTTCATAATCTGAGTCTAAACAAGAATTAGAATTTAAACTACTGGATAGATATCATACCTAATCAGGATGGTGTTCATCCTGAGCCTTTTCATCAGTGTTGGTCATGAGTCCCTCCTCTTTAGATTCACTGTCAAATGTGGAGAGTGGAGCTCTTATTCTTATACCTGGGTCTTCAGTGGCTATCAAGGCCATTAGAGCCTAACCTTCTTCAGACTTTGAAGATTCAGTTTCACTTTCTAAAAGAGTTGACTGCTTCTTAGCTAATAGACTACTGTCAGCCTTCTTATATACATTAGACTTCATTTTTTCAGTCTTCTTGTCCTTTCTTTTTACTGGGCATTCAGCAATGACACGCCCTAACTTATTACAACAATAACAAATAATATTAGTCTTAAACTATTTATTCTGAGAAGATTCATACCTGTCCGCAGACTGTTAAAATTTCACAAGATGATCAATGAGATAGCCTGATACCAAGTAAAGAACTTCAAGACTATCAAGATGACACCTTGATCAAGCGAACAACGGGAAACCAGGCGCAAGAACACTCAACACAAATGAGTCAAGTAAACCAGATGCACAAAGCTAAGAAAGAATCTTGTACTATTAAAAAATCTCCTTTACAAAGCCAGACATACATGGAGAGACATGCTTGCCAAAGAATCTGAAGAAAGCAGAAAATTACAAGTCCAATCAAACCGCGCTGACTCAATGAGTAACCGTCGGATCTGCTGCTAAAGCTATGGAGTCCGCAGAGGCTGCCTAGTCACAATACCGCAACAAGCCACGCAGACAACCCGTTATTCCAGTGCTGAAAAGAACTCAGTCCACCGAACTGCAAACTGCCTGACCGCGAGGTCGCCTGGTCGCCATAATGAGCAGGCGCTGCCAACAACTGAAATAGGCCGCCAGTGGCAGATAGCTTATTAAACAGAAGAATTAGTTGCAGAAGAGAAACTGCATGGCTGCAAGCGACCTACTGTTAACCGTTGGTTGAGACCGCAGAGTCCACACCAACCTTAGAACCAAACTACTGGCTCTTCAGTGTTGTCTGCACAACCCTCACAACAAGAACCCGGTTAACCTCTTCAAACCGCGCGGATAGAAAAGGTCAGTCTACAACAACTAATCGCGAGTAAGCTCACTGTTCATTCAGTTAAATTGTTGTCATGGGGGGGGTCCTATTTATAGGCATGGAGAGGAGTGTGGTCACAGCCCTAGTGGATAGAAACACCACCCCAGCTCGCAGCTAGCACAAGATAGTCCGCCCAGTCCGCATGGACATGGCTGGACACCAATCAATCCGCCAAGCATCAAGGAGAGGCGGAATAGACGTCAGTCCGCATCCCTTATGACACCACACCAGCTCATAAGCTGTAGCGGACACAACACCAGTCTGCAATACAAGTCCCTGACCAAAGCACAGACCGCCCGGTCAACCAGCGGACATTGCGGACTCTTACAATCAAACTGGACTTGTAATAGATCGAGACTAATTCCAGCAAACAGAGTAACACTAGTATGAGCTCCGCGGACATAAACTAACAGACCGCACAGTCCGCTCAGATCGCTAGCTCCAAACCAGTTCGCCTAGCCGCGAACTCTATAGTTAACTCCTAACCGCACCTCCTGAGATCTAGGGCACATGCCAGTGCCAATCTCACGAGCAAAAGAACAATCCTCATAGACCGAACTCCGCAGACTCCAAACTAGACCACCCAAGCTGCGAGCAATAAATCTATCTATATGGCTTTCACCAAGGACAAACCATCTGGCCGCAAACAACAGACCACTCAGGCAGCACACCAGTCTGCCAGACTGTTCACCTAGGCCGCACGGTCTGCCCAATTAACCCCCACTTTCACTTTAATAATTTCAACACTCCCCCTTGAAGTGAGAAGTGGTAACCAAACCCAGCATGCCTCGTAGCCATTCAAATGGCCCCTTCGATAGTGGCTTCGTGAAGATGTCTACGATATTGTCCTCACTCCGAACATGACCAACCACCAGAGATCCCTCCAACACCTTCTCACGAATGAAGTGGTGCTCAATCTCAATGTGTTTGGTTTTTGCGTGACAAACTGGATTATTAACCAGTTTTTGGGCACTTTTGTTGTCATCGCGAAGCAGAGTTGGATCTCGCACTTCTTCATGCATGTACTCTACTAGTCTCCTCAGTTAGATGGCTTCCCGAGCTGCAAAAGCCAAAGCCTTGTACTCCGCTTCCATAGTAGAGACGAACATCGAGTCATGCTTCTTACTGCACCATGAAATACCGGATGATCCACATGTGAAGATATAACTAGATGTTGACTTCTCGTCGTCTGAATCTCCACCATAATCAACATCTGAGTATCCTTGAAGAGTAAAGCCTATGTCTCTCCTATAAAGGAGACCCATATCAGAAGTAGACTTGACATATTTCAGAACGCACCTTGCTGCTATCAGATGAGGCTTCCATGGTTCCGCCATATACCGACATACTCGACCAACAACATATGTTATGTCTATCCTTGTAATCGTCAAGGAAAAAAGGCTTCCAACCAAAGCCTGGAACATAAGAGGATCTGGAAGAATCCTCCCCTCATCTCGCCGAAGTTTAATGCCAACCTCAAGAGGTGTAGAGCTACTCTTCCCTTCTCGCATGCCGAATTGCTGAACGATCTGTTCCGCATAGCCTTTTTGGGAAACAAGTATGCCACTCTCTTTTCTCTCAACCTCGAGTCCAAGGAAGTAGTGGAGCTCACTCAAGTCCTTCATATCGAACCTTATACCTAGCTTAGTCCTGAGCCTAGCTACCTCTTCTTTGGAGTTGCCTATGATGATCATATCATCCACGTACAACATGTTGGATCCATAGTTGGATTTGGGCTAGGTTCACTAACTTAGGCTGAGTGTGACCCAACATTGTATAGCTAGGATCATGAGTAGTAGTCCTAGAGTTTAGGCTAAGTCTTGATTAGTGTTACCTCCTTGGACAAGCCAGAAGAGGACTTCAGAGAATCAGTTTTAGCAGATTTCAGAAGACAGTGATCAATTTGAAATTATTCAAACTCAGCTCGACGATCGTAGATCTCAGATCGACGAACTCAGAGTTAATTCTGTGAGCCGAGCTCGACGTTCTCAGAGCTCAGGTTGACGCTTAGTTTTCTTTTGTCAGTTTCTCAGCTCAACAAACTCAGAGTGCAGATTTGGAAAGTTATTTCCAGTTAACAGATCGCAGAGCTCAGGTCAACGAACTTGAATTCCCTGGTCAACGATCTTTGATCTCAGGTCGACGAATTCTATTTTGCGTTCGAAGTTTTTTGTGTAGTTCCAGAATGAGTCCTTCCCTCTTCTGTTCCTTATTAGTAGTATTATTCTGAGCATTTAATGCAAATATTCTTCTGAATATAGCCATTATTTGGCTGCATTAAATGTAGTATTCTTCAGAATAAATATTTGTTTATTCTATCAAGAAAAGTTGGGAAACTCATCAATGCTATTATTCCAGCCATTTTCTATTCCTCCTAGCAGCCAACATTTATGGAAAGAATTCAAAAATTCAAAGAGAATTTTTTTAGCTGTGGAATAAAAAGGAATTCTCTCTTCTTCGATAAAAATTGACAAGAAAGACAGTTACAGAAACAGGAAGAGATATCGAGAAGCATTGCACAGGAAATACTGAACAAGCACTCGACGCTCTCAATGCTTTTTCATTCTTTGCCATCACTGTAGTTTGAAGAAGAACAAATCATCAAGATCAAGAGTCTTCTTCAACCTCTATTCTAGAAATCCTCAGAGACATTCTATTAAACATCTATTACTGGATTTCCTGGATCTTGGCAGATCAAGCTGAAGACCTACTCACCCTTTAGCAAAGCTCTGTTCTTTTAGAAACATTCTACTTCTCAGAAGGAGCTTTGACATCACAAGAATCCACACAGTCATCTCAGTTGTATTTGAGAAAAGAGAAGACTTCCATCAACATTTTCCATTCCATTGTATAGGGTTATAGCTTCCTTCAAAAGTTAGTTTGGTTGACAAGTCTCCCTCCAAAAGACTTGAAGTTGGTTTTTGGGCACCTGATCAAAATCCTGAAGGGTTTCCTGATCTACCTGAATCAGATCTTATGGTGGCAGTCACCTGATCAAAACCTGCTAGTGGATTCCTACCAAGGGTGGTAGAAGAGTGGATGTACCCAGGTTTAGGGGAACCATTATTTACTTCTTGTGTCGTCTGGTTGCTCCTTTTCATTTGTTTTTGTTGTGCTTGTGATTGCTGGATTGTTTTGCTTAATTCCTTCTTATTCCTTAACTAATATATGGTATCACTATATTACTATAATACTGTCTAGAAAAAGAGCCAAATTTTTAATACTCTATTCACCCCCCCCCTCTAGAGTAATCTGACCTAACACCCTCCTTTCAATTGGTATCAGAGGTGTGCGTTTGTTTGGTTGTATAAGTTAACACTTGAACCAAGATCCAGTTAGATCAAATTTTCCTCTTCCCAACTATTCTCTATCACAATGGCACAGAAAAAGGATTATGCAAGCACCAGACCTCCAGTATGCAACCTGAATAAGTTTGCCATCTGGAAGGCAAGAATTAAGTTGTACATGAATTCTATTGATGAGGATATATTTAACTCTATCTTGACAGGACCTCCTACTACAACAAATACTTCAACTTCTACTTCAAGCACTCATGTTGTTCCACCGCCTGAGTGGAAAGATGCCCAGAAGAAAGCCAAGATTGTAGATGCAAGAGCCATGAAAATTTTAGCTCAGACTATGTCTGATGACATTTTTCAGAAAGTGGCTGAGTGCACTTCAGCCAAGCCATCTGGGATTCCCTAAACCAGATGGTGGCTGGATCTGCTAATGAAAGAAAGGACAAAATATCCAATCTCATCTCCCAGTATGAGATCTTCAAGAAGGAAGAAGTTGAGTCAGTCAGTGATATGTATAATAGGCTAAGCTCAATCATCAGTGAGCTAAGGACCTTAGACAAGGAAATTACCTTGACTGAAGTGAATGACAAGATCCATATGTGCTTCCCTAGCACATGGGATTCAAGGATCTGGCCTATCAAATAAGTCAGAAGCATGACTGAGATATCAACTCAGTCACTCCTTGGAAAGCTCAAATCATATGAGCAACTGATGAAGACTAGAGAAGCAGAAGCTGAAATAAAGACTCCAACACCTACCAGGAAGGAGCATAACATTGATTTCAAGGCTGTTGAGGACTCTGAAGGGACCCCAGTCAATGAAGAATTGATGAGTCTATTTGCCAAAAGATTTTTTAAAATGGCAAAGAAGGACTTCAGAAGGAAGTCATCTAGACAAGATGACAAACCTAGGTATGACAAAACACCTTCTAAATAAGTTATATATTATGGTTGTAGGAAGCCAGGACACTACATCTCTAAGTGTCCAGAAGCTCATAAGAAAGATAGGAGAAGAGAAAAAGAATCAAGAAGAACTCATCACAGCAAACCCTCCTCAAGCAAGCACAAGAGGAAGGAAAAGGGTTTTGTTGTAGAGACCTGGAGTGATACAGAAGAAGAGTCATCCTCTTCCAGCTCCAGTGATGATGAAGAAGAGCAAAAGGAAAAGGAAGTTTGCCTAATGGCAATTGATGCCTGCAGCAGCAAATCAGATGCTGAAGATTCAGATAATGAAGAATCAATGTCTGCTGAAGATCAGGTAATTGCTTCCTATGATTTTGAATCAGAAGAATTTAAATCTGAATTTAAAAATCTTTGCTTAGACTTAAAAATCTCTGAGAAGAAAATCAAACTTCTTAGAGAGAAATTAACTGATCAAGATAAATATCTTGCTGAAAATGTAAAATTGTCACTTGAACTAAATTCAGCTAATGAACAACTAGTTTTTCTAAAAATTGAACTAAGTAAAGCCAAGAAACTAGAGGAATCTCTAAATGGCATGAGCATGAAATTACTAGATATAACCAGTACCTTAAATGCAAGGACAAATAACTGTAAACTAGGACTAGGTGCCTCATCTAGTGAACCACCTCTAATCAAGAAGAACAATCTATCAAAACCTGTAAATTTCATTTCTGATAAAGGCAAGAAGAACACTGAACAGGTTAACAAGGTTAATGAAGTTCTAAAACAAATGGAATTAAAACAAAAATCTAAGAATAAGAAAAACAATAGATACAACAATGTTCAGTAGTTTTCGTCGAACTTAGATCGATAAAATGTGAACAGTTCGTCGACCTCAGAATGACGAACTCTGAACACAAACCATAATAATAAGAATTCTTCGATCTACGATCGACGAAACCAGTATGGTTTGTCGACCAGAGATCGATGATATTGGTGCCCTAAGAATGAATACTTTCCTTCTCCTAGCAGAGATCGTAGATCTCATTCCAATTCGTTGAGCTCAGGTCGACGAACTCACCAAAATTCGTCAATCCCAGATCATAATTACAGAAACTTAAATTCCAAAAGAAACTGTAACATTAAACCTAACCAACATAGGGAGAATATCAACCCATTCACCCAATGGATAATTCCCCCTAAAATATTTCACCCATTAGGTTATAAACCAACCTGAATGCTCATTTAATTCAAGTTTTTCATTTGAAAAGAAACAAGAACCCAAGGTCACCTAGGTCAAGAACTTTTAATTTGTTTCATTGCAGGTAAATACCTATCCTATTACTCAAAATAAGTGGTATTTTGGATAGTGGGTGCTCTAAGCACATGACTGGATGCAAGGACAGCCTCATCAACTTCAAGGCTAAACTTAGTCCAAGAGTCATCTTTGGAGATTCAAGTTTTGGACAGACTGAAGGGTATGGAGACTTCAAAAGTGAAGATTTCACTTTCAAAAAGGTGGCATATGTTAATGGTCTCAAGCATAACCTCATATCCATAAGTCAGTTATGTGATTCAGGTTATCAGGTTTGCTTTTCTGAATCTCAATGTATTATTTCTGCAAACAATCAAATTGTTTTAACTGGAATTAGACAAGGGAACATATACTTAGTAAATTTTAATTCTGACAGTTCAGAAATCTGTTTATTTAATCTTATTAGCAATCAAAATGATTTATGGCATAAAAGATTAGGTCATGTAAATTTGAGAAACATAGCTAGGCTTTCTAAAGATAATCTTGTTAGAGGATTGTCTTCTTACCCCTATAAGAAGGAAAGTCTCTGCAGGGCTTGTCAGTTAGGAAAGCAAACTAAATCTAGTTTTAAATCATTAAACAAAAGTGACTCACCTAGGATATTGTACTTACTACATATGGACCTTTTTGGCCCTATAGCTGTACAAAGCCTAGGAGGGAAATCTTTTACTTTAGTGATTGTAGATGACTTTTCTAGATTCACTTGGGTATTCTTTTTGAGATCAAAGTCAGATACTTTCAAGGTTCTTACAGATTTTCTCAAGAACATACAGATTGAGTACTCTACTCCAGTTACATTGATCAGAAGTGATCATGGTACTGAGTTTGAGCCTCTTCTTATGCAAGAGTTCTGTAGGAAATAAGGTATCAGACATTGCTTCTCAGTTCCTAGAACATCTCAACAAAATAGGGTTGCTGAAAGGAAGAATAGAACACTAGTTGAATCTACAGGCACATTACTTGCAGATGCTTATTTGCCCCTATCCTTTTGGGTAGAGGCTGTAAGCACAGTAAATTATGTGCTGAATAGAAGTCTTATATACAAGCTTAAGAATTAGACTCCTTATGAGTTACTGAAAGGGAAGAAACCTAAAGTCACCTATTTTAAAGTATTTAGTTGTATATGGTATATTCATAACAATGACAATAAATATATTAGAAAATTTGAAGCAAAGGCTGCAATGAGAATTTTTCTAGGATATTCCCAAGTCAGCAAAGCTTATAGGGTGTTTAATAAATCATCTTTAAAAATTGAGGAATCTGTTCATGTAACTTTTGATGAAGCTAATATGTATTGCAAGGAGAAAGAAATTTCTACCAATGAGTTATTGCAGGTACCTTACTTGAGTAAGAAAATTGATGAACTAAACCTTACACCAATGGTTATATCACATCCTCCTCCACAATATGATGAAGAAAGTGAAGAAGAAACTGTGGAAGCAATTGAACTTCCTCCAACAGCAGACGTAATTCCACAAGAGGAATTCACCCCAAATGCTGTTGTTGAACCAACTCCACCATCTAATCTTGTCACACTAAGGGATCACCCTAGATCTCAAGTGATTGGAGATATGTTAGTAGGTGTACTGACAAGGCATCAACTCAACCATGATGTGATGCATGCCCATTTTCTTTCTCAATTTGAGCCTCAATCCATAACTGATGCAGAGCAAGATCCCCACTGGATTATTGCAATGCAAGAGGAGCTCAATCAGTTTGAGAGATGTAGAGTTTGGGACTTGTTTCCAAGGCCCAAAGGCTATCCAATAATTGGGACCAAGTGGGTTTTTTAGGAACAAGCTTAATGCTCAAGGTGTGATTGTAAGGAACAAGGCTAGGCTTGTTGCTCAAGGCTATAGGTAAAAGGAAGAGGTTGATTATGATCAAACCTTTGCACCTGTTGCCAGGCTAGAGGCAATAAGGATTTTCCTTGCTTATGCTGCTTTCAAGAAATTCAAAGTCTACTAGATGGATGTAAAAAGTGCATTTCTGAATGGAGAATTAAAATAAGAGGTTTATGTTGAACAACCTCCAGGTTTTATCTCTTCATCTCATCCCTCTTATGTTTTTAGATTGCATAAAGCTCTCTATGGTCTAAATCAAGCTCCAAGAGCTTGGTATGAAACCTTAGCTAGCTTTCTTTTAGAGCATAAGTTTTCTAGAGGCATGGTAGATAGGACTTTGTTTTTCAAGCATCATAATGATAAAATACTTTTGGTACAAATATATGTGGATGACATAATATTTGGCTCTACTGATCCCAAACTATGTACAAGGTTTTCTAACCTTAAGTATTCCAAGTTTGAGATGAGTAGCATGGGTGAGCTCTCCTACTTCCTTGGCCTCCAAGTGAAGCAGACTCCTGATGGCATTTTCTTATCTCAATCCAAATATGCTAAAGAGCTGATCAAAAGGTTTGGGATGGCTGATGCCTCAGCTAAGAAAACACCTATGGCTACAAATGCTGTGGTTGATTCTGATGAACAAGGAAAATCTGTTGATCAGAAATTGTATAGGGCCATTGTTGGGTCCCTTCTATATCTCACAGTAAGTATGTCTGATATAATGTTTGCTACATGTCTTTGTGCTAGGTTCCAAGTGAACCCTAAAGAATCTCACCTAATTTTATTAAAAAGGATTTTAAGATATAAAGAGTTGCCCAGATCTAGGACTCTGGTATCCAACTGAATCAGAATTTGAGTTAACTTGATACTCAGATGCTGATTTTGCTGGATGTAGAGTGGACAGGAAAAGCACTTCAGGCACATGCCAGTTTCTTGGTGCTAGACTTGTCTCCTGGTTTTGTAAAAAGCAGACATCAGTGTCTACATAAACTGCAGAAGCTGAATATATAACATCTGGCAGTTGTTGCTCACAGATGCTATGGATACAAAATCAACTCCTGGATTATGGTTACAACTTAAATAATTCAACCCTATTTTGTGACAGTACCAGTGCTATATCTAGAGCACAGAATCCAGTGCATCATTCTAGAACCAAGCATATAGATGTTAGACATCATTTCATTAGAGAATGTGTGGACAAGAAAAAAATTAATATTACTTTCATTCCCACTGATTTGCAAAGGGTAGACATCTTCACCAAATCCTTGGATGAGAAAAAACATCTATCCTTTATGAATCAGCTAGGTATGATGAATGGTGATACCTTAATTTAACCTTCTATCTGTGGTCGAAGAACTTGATAAAATTCGTCGACCTGAGATCGACGAACTAAGGGAAGTTCTTGAGATATTTCGTCGACCTGAGATCGACGAACTCTTTGTGGAAGTCTTTTGTCGTCGACCTGAGATCGACGACCTGGCTTCAGAAAAGTTTTCATCGACCTGAGTACGATGAAAAGTTTTCCCCTCTTCTGACTGAGATTGACAAATTCTTTTGACTATAAACCTTTCGTCGGCTTCAGATCGAAGATTTCTCTTATTTCGTAGGACGGAGTTTGACGGTTCATATTCTGAAAAACCTTATAACTAGATTTTCTTTGACCTCCATCCCGCGCTTTCTGTTCCCCGACACTTGATTTTTTTTTTGCTTTCGTGTTGCAGGACACTAATGGCGATTCTAGCAGGAGCTCTTTCCGGCATGAAGTTCGATATAGGTTATCAATTTTGATTATTTTCAGCAATCAGACCATATCTTCAAAGATATTCTGCAGTTATTCGAGGAGCTCAGTTTGAAGACCCTAATGTATGCCAGAATGAAGATTGCTGGTTCTGAAATAAGAGAGTGGGTTTATACTTCATCTACCCCAGATGCTGACACGATGGTTGGATCTATATTGGGTAACGCCATTTCCTTAACCCCAGATACTCTTTCTGAAATCTTTAGACTAGTTAACGGTGAAGAGGATATTGAACTTGAATTTTCTTAATATGAGGAAATGCTGACTTTGATGGGTTACTGTGGAGACAACCCAAATAAATTACTGAAGAAGCATCTATCTGCTGAATATAAATTTCTTGTAGATGTAGTCGGTAAAGTGTTGCTGGGCAAGCATATAACCCATGATCACATTACCAGGCAGCAGTTCTTAGTGATGAGTGATGTGGTAAACAAGAAGGCTGCTAATTGGGCCAAAATTTTGTTCAATCTGATTAAGAAGAAGAACAATAAGAAAGAAGTTTGCTTTGGAAGTATTCTTAGAATCTTCCTCAATGCCAAGGCTGCTGAATCCCTGGTCGCCCCGACTATATTCATCAACGCCTCCAAGAGGCTGACCTGCGCCTTGTTTGGCAGGTGGGAGAGGACTATCTCAAAGCCGTCCAGGGTTTCCTCCTCTAAAACCTCTGAGAGTATTAGGGCATTACCAGCCACTCCCCACCCTGCAGAAGAAAGTTCCATTCCCCCTCTTGACCAAACCCTTTCATCATCCCTCCAACAAATTTCCTCAGCTCTAGCTCCTCCTGTTTCCCCCATCCACCCTGCTTATCCAATTCCTCAACCTACCCTCCTCAGTCCCTATCATTTCATCCCCAGTGCATCAACAACAACAACTTCTAGATCAATCTCAATCTCCAGATTCAATAACTCCACCTCTATCCCCCTTCCATCTCATCTTCAAAATCTCACTTCTCCACTCTCTTTCAACCTTCTTTCATCTCCAAGCAATTCTTTAGATGAACCAATGTTAGATTGTCATCCCTCATACTCTTCAATCATCAATCCATCTATCTCTACCCAAACCCCTCCACAATTTTTAGATTTATCTTCTCCATCCATCTCTCTCATCTTAGCATCCCTCACACCCCTTCTCAAACAGCTAGTAGCATAGGCTATTTCACCTCTTATTATGTCTATTTGTACCCTTGCTGCTCAGATTTCTACATTCTCTGTTCCATCCTCTTCTATCAGGAGCCTGGCTCTAGTAGCCACTGAAACCAGGCAGGGGGAGATACTCAGTGAAGAGGTTGCACAAGCAGCAGATACAGTAGCAGTAGCAGCAGTAGATACAGAAGCAGATACATAATTTATAGCAGAAGCTGACTTTATTGATACTGAACTTATTGATGCTGATCTTATTGAGTTATTGGATACTAAATTTGAGAGTAATCCTTTGGAAATTCTTTATGGAGATTGCCTCATTGCTCTAGATTTTGACCTAGATTCAGTTATAAGATCCTTTGATCTTTTATACAACAATTGTCTTTTTTTGTATCCTTTCATGGGTATACAGATATTGTTTGCTACTCAGCTCCCATTAGTTCAGAGAATTTGCAGCAGATACAGAAAAGTTTTGAAGATCCTGAGCCTGAACTCATCTTAGTTCCAAAGGCTGAGCTTATTCAGGTGGCTGAGGATGAATCTTCTAAGCCCAAGGACTTTTCTCCTCCCACCTTTGTCTTCTCTACCTCTCTATTGACTGACATGGATGAGATTCTTGCTAAGGATATGGATTTGGAAATTGCAGCAGTCCCTGCTGAAATCATTCCACCTCCAGCAGGTCCTCCTCTAGTTATCCCTCCTCCAGCTGCAAAGCTAGTTCCAAATCAAGTCATTGCTGAGATTGATGCTTTGTATGATAATCCTTAAAGATCTTCTTATGATGATCAATCTGATGACTCAGATTTTGATGATAGTAGAAAGAAAATGTCTAAGAAAAGGAAAGCCCCTTCCAAGGCTATTCCAAAGCCAAATCCAAGTAATGATACTCCATACTATATTTTGCAAAATATTACTCCCTACCCTGGTATGCCCCAGTGGATGTGGTTGTCTAAGAATGATAAAAGGCTAGGAAGAAGAGAAGAAGGTACTCTCCTCCTCCTCCTCAAAAGTTCAGGAGAGGTCCTCCTCCTCCTCCCTCTTCAGGTTCCTCAAGCAATTTATCTCAGAAGCCTACTTCCATGACAAAGACTTATCAGAGATAACCCAGACAAAGCTATCAACAGTCCTCTTCATGCAATCGACCTTCAGATTCTTTAAAGAAAGTTCCTACTGAAGAACCAATGCAAGATTCTAGTCCAAAAATGCCAGAGTCTCCTCCAATTCCTTTTGTTGATCCAGAACAAGAGACTTCTGCCAGGATGGCTAGGTTCCATAAGCTTATAGGACTTTCTCAGATTATCAAAGCAAAAGCTGAAGGCAAAGATATCTCTCAATTCTCAATTATGTCTTCCTACAGAAAAGAAGAATTACTCAGGTATGCTAAGGCTAATAAATTTTTCAATGTTGATGATTATATGAAGTTGCACCCAGAGGCTGTTGTTCCCAGAACTTCTTCTCAAACTATAATTGGAGCATCTGACATGTATATGTCAAAGAAAGAAGCTGTCAAACCTAACAGAGTAATCAAATTCAGACAACTTTCTGAAGATTCAGACAAAGACAAAGCCCAGAAGAAGAAATGAGTTTCCTTTTTTTTATTTTTTTAGTTGTCTTTTGAACTCTATTCTCTTAGTTTATCATGAAGCACAACTCTGTAAATATCTGCTGAATATTTTTTCTATCAGATATATTTTCTTCTGCTTTATGATTATGTTGTTTTTGTGTTAGTGACCTCACCCAAATAGGGAGAGATTGTTGGATCCCTAGTTGGATTTGGGCTAGGTTCACTAACTTAGGCTGA
The DNA here is from genome assembly GCA_039513925.1 of Platanthera zijinensis. Classification (NCBI taxonomy): domain Eukaryota; kingdom Viridiplantae; phylum Streptophyta; class Magnoliopsida; order Asparagales; family Orchidaceae; genus Platanthera; species Platanthera zijinensis. The sequence goes on along the minus strand of CM077088.1, from coordinate 74,873,642 downwards.
GTGTGACCCAACATTGTATTGCTAGGGTCATGAGTAGTAGTCCTAGAGTTTAGGCTAAGTCTCGATTAGTGCTACCTCCTTGGACAAGCCAGAAGTGGACTTCAGAGAATCAGTTTTAGCAGATTTCAGAAGTCAGTGATCAGTTTGAAATTCTTCGAACTCAACTCGATGATCGTCGATCTCAGATCGACGAACTCAGAGTTAATTCTCTGAGCTGAGCTCGACGTTCTCAGAGCTCAGGTCGACGCTTAGTTTTCTTCTATCAGTTTCTCAGCTCGACAAACTCAGAGTGCAGATTTGGAAAGTTATTCCCAGTTAACAGATCGCAGAGCTCAGGTCAACGAACTTGAATTCCCTGGTCGACGATCTTTGATCTCAGGTCGACGAATTCTGTTTTGCATTCGAAGTTTTCTGTGTAGTTCCAGAATGAGTCATTCCCTCTTCTGTTCCTTATTAGCAATATTATTCTGAGCATTTAATGCAAATATTCTTCCGAATATAGCTGTTATTTGGCTGCATTAAATGTGGTATTCTTTAGAATAAATATTTACTTATTCTATCAAGAATAGTTGGGAAACTCATCAATGTTATTATTCCAGCCGTTTTCTATTCCCCCTAGCAACCAACATTTATGGAAAGAATTAAAAAATTCAAAGAGAATTTTTTTTAGGAGTGGAATAAAAAGGAATTCTCTCTTCTTCGAGAAAAATAGACAAGAAAGACAGTTACAGAAACAGGAAGAGATATCGAGAAGCATTGCACAGGAAATACTGAACAAGCACTCGACGCTCTCAACGCTTTTTCATTCTCTGCCATCACTGTAGTTTGAAGAAGAACAAATCATCAAGATCAAGAGTCTTCTTCAACCTCTATTCTATAAATCCTCAGAGACATTCTATTCAACATCTGTTACTGGATTTCCTGGATCTTGGCATTTCAAGCTGAAGACCTACTCACCCTTTAGCAAAGCTTTGTTCTTTTAGAAACATTCTACTTCTCAGAAGGAGCTTTGACATCACAAGAATCCACACAATCTTCTCAGTTATATTTGAGAAAAGAGAAGACTTCCATCAACATTTTTCATCCCATTGTATAGGGTTATAACTCCCTTCAAAAGTTAGTTTGGTTGACAAGTCCCCCTCCAAAAGACTTGAAGTTTGTTTTTGGGCACCTGATCAAAAGCCTGAAGGGTTTCCTGATCTACCTGAATCAGATCTTGTGGTGGCAGTCACCTGATTAAAACCTGCTAGTGGATTCCTACCAAGGGTGGTAGAAGAGTGGATGTACCCAGGTTTAGGGGAACCACTATAAACTTCTTGTGTTGTCTGGTTGCTCCTTTTCATTTGTTTTTGTTGTGCTTATGATTGCTGGATTATTTAGCTTAGTTCTTTCTTATTCCTTAACTAATATATGGTATCACAATATTTACTCTGATATAATCTAGAAAAAGAGTCAAATTTTTAATACTCTATTCACTCCACCCCCCCCCTCTAGAGTAATCTGACCTAACACCCTCCTTTCACAACAACACCAAGACCAGAAGCTCCCCCTTCTTCTTGACGAATAGGCTCGAGTCTGAAGTAGAGGCAAGACAGCAGTAGAATTAGAGGTATTCTGTTATCTTCCCATACCATGCTTGAGGAGCCTGTTTCAAAACATAAAGAGCCTTTCTGAGCTTACAGACGTAGCCTGGATGTTCTTCAGAAACGTATCCCAGTGCCTGATCCATGAAGATGTCTTTGTCAATTTCCCCATAAAGAAAAGCATTCTTTATGTCCAGTTGCCACATCTTCCAACCATGGCAAGCTTCCAAAGCTATCACCACACAAACTGAAATCATCTTAGCAATAGGGCTAAACGTCTCTTCATAGTCTTCATCATACTGTTGCGAGAACCCTCGAGCAATAAGGCGAGCCTTGTACCTCTCGATGCTCCCATCCATCTTCTTCTTCAATTTATACACCCACTTGCAAGTCACATGAGTGATTCCATCAATCTTGGGCACAAGGTACCAGGTCTTATTCTTCCTGAGGGCAGCCATCTCCTCATCCATGGCATCTTCCCACTTCTTGACTCTAGTGGCTTCATTAAAGCTTGAAGGCTCTCGCTCATCTAAAGGGCCTGCAAAAAAAAACATGAGATGAAGCTCACCATATTTCCTTCTCTATACCGAGCTGGTGGCTTGATGGTCCTCTTCAATCTCCGAAGAGTTTGACCCTTGCTCACCACCTTTGTTGCTTCTTTAGAATCAGCTCCATTCCCAGGAAAACTTGGAGCATCGCTCCCCCTGCTTCCTGAACCAGAAGCCTCTGCCTCAGAGCTTGATACATCTAGAGCTCCTAGTGACACAGACAGCTCCACTTGAAGATCTTCAACATCCTCCTTCTGTCCTCCATCAGACTTTCTCTCTTGTAACTCCACAGAGCTACCTCCATACGACGTCAGTTCATTAAAGACAACATCTCTTGATACAATAAACTTCTTCGTCACAGGATCCATACACTTCCATCCCTTCTTCTGTTCATCATAGCCCACAAAGACAAGCTTCCTTACCTTTGCATCAAGCTTGGTCCTTAGAGAATTCAGGATGCATACGTAGCAGGTTGAACCAAACACCCGAAGGTGTTCCACGCTAGGCTTCTCCTTGAACAGTATCTTAACAGGAGACTTCATGTTGATCGGACTCAAAGGAATCCGATTGATGACGTAGGTAGCATAGGCCATTCCTTCCACCCAAAAGGACCTCAGAATGCCTTTTCCATGAAGCCAGCATTTGCAGGTTTTCGTCAAATGATGGATCTTCCTCTCCGCTACTCCATTTTGTTGTGGAGTATGAGCATAAGTGAGCTCTCTCTGGATCCCGTGCTTCCTGCAGAAGTTAAAGAACTCAGATAAAACGAACTCACCTCCATTGTCCATTCTAAACTTCTTGATCCGCAGGCCAAGCCGACCCTCCACAAGCTCCTTGAACTCCACAAACAATCGGAAAGAATCTGACTTTTACTTCATGAAATACACTCCAAGTGTATCTAGAATAGTCACCAATCAGAACTGGCATGTATCTTCTGCCTCCAAGACTAGTAGTGATGGTTGGCCCCATCAGGTCAGCATGGATGCACTCCAATGGTGCTTTACTCCTTGTTTGCGAATTGTCAAACGGAAGACGATGAGGCTTACCATACTGACACCCCGCGCAAATGTGGCCATCGCCGAAGGATGAAATCTTAGGCAAGACTTTCACAAGACTCTTATTTGCTATAGATTTCAACTTGTCCATCCCGACATGTCCTAGTCTTTCATGCTATATAACAGCGCTGTCGTTGACCCTCATTCGATCAACATAGGAGCTTGTTGATAAAATAAACAAGTCCTTTACTCTTTTCCCAACATGAGCAACATCAGCCTTTACCGCTGATATGTTGCGGAGAAACTTCACTTCTATTGGACTGAACAGAACGTGATAGTCTGCATCCACTCCATTGGTCATCGAGAAGAGGTTCTTCTTCATGCCCGGTACGTGATAGACACTTCTTAAGGTGAGTGGACCCCTATTACTACCCAAAGACACAACACCCTCCTTCTCTACTGCATGAACAGTATTATCAACAATAATAATAGCTTCGTTACCTGTGAATGTCTGTAGAGAGAACTTTGACTCATCTCTAGTGAGGTGATGACCACACCCAGAGTCCACAATCCAGTAATCTTGGTATTCGATGGTTGACAAGGCACAGACACAAGTTCCCGTCATAAATGCTCCTCCCCATCCAGCTTCCTCAGCACTGGAACCAGCTTCCTCTTTGCCTGCAGCATGCCCAGGCTGCAGCTTGACCTTGCAGTCTTTCTTGAAGTGTCCTAGCTAATTGCATCTGTAGCACATAAGCCACTTCTTCTTCTTCCAATCCTACTTAGGAGCAGCGCTCCCCTCTTACTGATAAGAAGTTGAAGGGCCATCACTAGGAACAGTCTTCTTCATCTTCTCCCATCTCTTCTTCTTCCCTGAGAAGAGATCCTCACTACCTCCTTCAGAGATAGTAACTCCGTCCATTTGCTTAGCCAAATATTCCTGCGAAGCCAGCAGGTTCTCCAGCTCCAGCAATGATGGCTGAGTGGCCTGGCCTTGAACAGAAGTTATAAAAACCACATACTCCTTCTACAAGCCGTGGATTATGTGCCTTTTCAACTTAGCTTCAAAAATGGGCTCATCAGGATCTAACACTGAAATCTTAGAGCAGAGGTTCTTCATTTTTAGAAAGAAGGTAGAGATGGAGAGATTTCCCTGAGTTGCCCTAGCTAACTCATTTTCTAGGAACTATAGCCTTGCTACGTTCTTCCTGTTGAATAACCCATCAAGGGAAGTCCATATCTCAGCAGTATATTGACATCCTAAGATGTGATCAAAGAGTTCTGGTGAGATAGCTTGCTTGAGAGCAAACTCCGCTTTCACGTTGGACTTTCTCCAAGCTCTCACCTCAACATCACCAGCACCACCAGCAGCAGTAAACTCCAGCTTATCGTCACCATTGATGACATCCCACAGATCCTCACTAAGAAGATAGCACTTCATACACGACTTTCACTTTTTAAAGTTAGTCGGTGTGAGTAGCTCGATTCCAAGACCCCTTGCATACCCAGCTTCCATTGCACTAACTTTGGTTACTCATAGAAGTAGAAAGAAAACTGAAGGTGATCACTGCTTAAGCCATTATTCCCTCTGATACCATGTTAAAATTTCACGAGATGATCAACGAGATAGCCTGATACCAAGTAAAGACTTTCAAGACTATCAATATGACATCTTGATCAAGCGAACAACGGAAAACCAGGCGCAAGACTACTCAACACAAATGAGTCAAGTAAACCAGATGAACAAAGCTAAGCAAGAATCATGTACTTTTAAAAAATCTACTTTACAAATCCAGACATACATGGTGAGACATGCTTGCCAAAGAATCTGAAGAAAGCAAAAAATTACAAGTCCAATCAAACCACGCAGACTCAATGAGTAATCGCCGGATCTGCTTCTAAAGCTAGTCGCAAGATCGCAATAAGCCGCACGGACAACCCGTTATTCCAATGCTGAAAAGAACTTAGTCCGTCGAGCTGCAAATCGCCTGACCGCGAGGTTGCCTTGTTGCCAGATGAGCGGGCGCAACCACCAACTGAAACAGGCCGCCCAGTGACGGACAACTTATTGAACAGAAGAACTAGTTACATAAGAGAAACTGCCTGGCCGCAAGCGACCTGCTGTTAACCGTTGGTTTAGACCGTAGAGTCCACACCAACCTTAGAACCAAACTCCTGGCTCTTCAGTGCTGTCTGCACAACCTGTACAGCAAGAACCCGGTTAACCTCTTCAAACCGCGCGAATAGAAAAGGCCAGCCCGCAAAAACTAATTGCGAGTAAGCTTACTGTTCATTCAGTTAAAATATTGTCATGTGGGGGTCCTATTTATAGGCACGGAGAGGATTGTGGTCAACACCCTAGTGGATAGAAACACCACACCAGCTTGCAGCTAGCACAAGACAGTCTGCCCAGTTCGCATGGACATGGACATACACCAATCAATCTGCCAGGCATCAAGGAGAGGTGGAATAGACATCAGTCCACATCTCTGATGACACCGCACCAGCTTGCAAGCTGTAGCAGACACAACATCAGTCTGTAATACAATTCCACGACTAAGGCACAGACCGCCCAGTCAATCAGCGGACAATGTGGACTCTTGCAATCAAACTAGACTTGTCACACATCGAGACCAAGTCCAGCAACTAGAGTAACACTAGCGCGAGCTCCGCAGACATAAACTAACAGAACGCACAGTCTGCTCAGATCGCCAGCTTTAAACCAGTTCGCCTAGCCACAAACTCTGTGGTTAACTCCTAACCACACCTCTAGAGATCTAGGGCACAGGCCAATGCCGATCTCGCGAGCACAAGAACAGTCCGCATAGAGCGAACTCCTCGGACTCCAAACCAGATTGCCTAAGCCGCGGACAATCAAACTATCTGCACGGCTTTCACAAAGGACAAACCATCAGGCCGCAAACAACAGACTACTCAGGCCGCACACCAGTCTGCTAGACTGTCCGCCCAGAACACTCGGTCTGCCAAATCAACCCCCACTTTCACTTCAATAATTTCAACAAGAACTTCTTTTTCCTGGGATTCTCTGAATGGTCAGTCTTTTTGTGAGAAGAATCTCCACCAAGACCCTTCCAGCTGTCTTGCCTTTTTCTCCTTAGAATCTTTTTAAATTGCCTGGAGAGTAATGACAATTCTTCTTCAGTTATATCTTCTCTAGATAAAGCTGTTTAAGAGTCTTCTGACTGTGTTTCTTTTCTGACTGTGGGTGCAGTCTTTTATCTATTTTTCTTGGATGAATCGGCCTTTAAAGCCAGTGTTTTCTCCTTACTATGAACCTTAGTTGTGTCTTCTTCAGACTTCCCGAGGTTCAGTTGCATTTCATGAGATAGCAACTTGTCAAATAGATTATGGGGGTCTATATTGGCTAAGTTACCCATTTCCCTGATGACATATATCTTAATGTCTCATTCCTTGTTTAGGGACCTCAAGAATTTATCTTTCAGTTCATAGGTTGTGAATTTTCTTCCATAAGTTCTCAAGTTGTTCACAATTCTGAATAATTTCTCAAAGGTCTCAGTTACTATGTCTGTTTTGTCTTGCTTGAAGGCTTCATATTGCTGGTTTAATAGAGATTTTTTTTGTCATCTCTAACCTCATCAGTGCCTTCCATGTACACTATCAAAGATTCTCACATTTCTCTAGCTATTTTATAATGAATCAGATTTTGGAATGTGGAGTCATCTATGACATTAACAATTATGTTCTGAGCCCTTTTATCTATAGAGGCCAGAATTATTTCATCCTTGTTTATCTCCATGTAAGTCCTAGGTGTCCTTATATTGGCATCAAGACATGACACTTTCATAGGTATGAAATGTCCTTCCAATACAGTGATGTATATTCTTGGATCTGCAGCCTCCATAAAAAGTCTAACCCTTTCCTCTAGATTCCAAAGTTTTCTTTAGAACAGATTAGGATTTTGATGGAATGGTTTTCTCTTTGAGCTAAGATTAGATCTCGGTTAATCCTTAGGATTCTCACTAGGTTGTTATTCCTTCACAGTTCACCTCCCTCTGATACCAATTGTAAAGTGTTTGTTTTAGGAAACTGATTGACCTAGAGGGGGGGGGGGGTGAATAGGTCCAATTCAAATTTATTCAAATCTTGGCTATTTATGGACACAAAAAATTCTTTAGCCAGGAAGTTAACACAACCACATCAATTAAGAAAATAGATAACATAGATCAACACAGATCCAATCTAACATTCACAACACAAACAGCAGCATAACACACAGGAATTTCATAGTGGTTCCCCAAATTATGAGTACATCCACTTCCCCCTTCGCCCATCTAGCAATGAACTAGATTCGACCAAACTCCTCCTTTCTTTTCCTCAGATCCTCAAATCTTAAACCTCAGAGCCCAACTGGCTCCTACAACTCAGATTCCCTTCAAGAATACTACCTCAGAGTGCACCTTCACTCTTACACCTCAGGCAAACCCTTGCCCTACACCCTCAAAACACAACTATTCCTACAACTAAGAGAAAGTCCTTCTACAACCTCAGGCTCTCATCCCTACCTCAGCCTTTATAATTTAGGCTTACAGCTCAGAGATATATATATCTCCTACCCCTCAGATCTGCTACCAGATCTTACAAAATAAGAATTAAAGTAGACTAGAATTTGAGATTTGATAAATCACTAGATCTTGATGAGTAATCTTCTTCCTTGAACTTGATTGAGAAGAAACAGTTCAACCCTTCTTAGCTTTTTCAAAGCTTCTTGAAGGAGAAGGTAGGGTTGAACTTGGCTAGAGAAGATTGGAGTTGATCCACGATCTGCCTCCTCTCCACCTTCAGAATTCTGTTGAATTGATCTGATAGACTGAGATGAGAAGAATGAGAAAAACTATATCGTTTATATTGTGTTGGTCTCCTTATATAGGCTTTGGCAAGAATGACCAGCTACCCCAGTTAATCCACTGACATTTGACAGTTCTGACAGTTATCAGTACTTCAGGCTTCGAATTTTGGACTTAGAAGAATTTCTATCTTGAGAGCTTCTGCATAAAGGTGTTGATACCAGTTTTGGGTGCTGACACTTCTGTACTTAAATTCTATCGACACCAATCCTGGGTATCGACACTTCTCTTATAGGGGTGTCAATAACAATCAAGTGTGTCGACACTGCTAGCTTCTTGTCTCAACACAACTTGAATAAAAGGTGTCGACACTAGTCTTTAGTGTTGACACTGCTGGTTTCTTGACTAACAGTGTCGATCAAAGTCCTGGGTGTCGACACAGCTTGCTTCCTATCTCAGCACTACTTAAATAAGGGTGTCGACACTAGTCCTGTGTGTCGACACAACTTGATCCCTTGTCTCAGCACTGCTTTTACAAAGGTGTCGACACTTGTCTAGTGTCTCGTCACTTTTGTACTTATTTTATGTTCTTCAACATAGAACCTGCACAAGTAAACTCAACATACATCAAATATGAATTTGTGTATATCATTTAGTTGAAAGGGCTTCTTCAAATCAGGTACACAATTCCCAATGTACCCAACATCTTTCTCTCGGACCCAAAGTTGATAGTAGCCAGATCTTAAGTCCATCTTGGAGAATAGGATGCTCCTTGGAGTTGATCGAACAACACGTCGATCCTTGTGAGCGGATACGTATTCCATATAGTAAGCTTGTTCAGCTCCCTATAGTCTATGCATAAATACATCGTCCTGTCCTTCTTTACAAATAGCACAGGGGCTCCCAAGGGCAAGGAACTTGGGCAAACAAATCTAGCATCTATCAATTCTTGAAGCTGGATCTTTAACTCAGACAATTCCTTGGGGGCCATTCGGTAAGGTGCTCGGGACACTGGTCGAGCTTCGGTCATAAACTCAATCTGGAAATCAACTTCTTATTGCAGGGACAAACCTAGGAGGGACTCTGGAAACACATTTGGAAAATCTCATACCACCAGCACCTCATCGAGTACTTGATTCTTATTCTCCATTTCAAAGTACATAATAATACTTCGTATTTCTGCCGGACTGACCTCACAGTCTGAGCGAAAGTAAAAATAATATGAGAGATAGAGGGTATACCTGTCAGTATAATGATCCTATCCGTTTGGGTTTTGAAGCTTGACCTCTCGGGTTGAATAGTTTATTTGGGCCTTATGCTCAACCAGCCAGTCCATTCCCAGTATGTGGTCGAATCCGGTTATTACTAGGATCGTCTCATAAATTTCGAATTCCACGTCCCTTATTACGACCTGGAATGAGCATTTTTTCGTAGACATCATGTCTGATCCGTCTAGTTGACGAATCCGTATAGAGAGTTCAGACGAGCGGACGACATTTTCCTTAGATGTAATAAAGTCATGAGATACAAAGAAGTGTGTTGCTCCAGTATCAAAGAGAGTTTTTGCAGGGTATCCTTCTACTAGAAGTAGTCCTGAAGAAGTAAGGAGTAGATTTGTACATGATATAGCATATATCCGATATAGATATATACATGCTCAAAAGCTAATACATAGGTAGAAATATCTTGCATATCTCTAGCATGTCAGATATATACCTATTATTACATCAGGGGTTGGTCCGTGCTGGAGATCTAAGGCATAGGCCTCCAAGGGTGCTGCTCGACCATGCTGACCTCTCCTGCCAGCTCTACCTCTGCGGCCTTTCTAGCCTGTCCTCGTGTTGCCTGTCCCCCCCCCCGAATAGCTCTTAATCCTGTCCTTCCTGCCGCATGCAGGTAAAAAGCCCTCATGTGTCCTGGCTACTGGCACAAGAAGTAGTTCCCAGCAAAAGGAACATCTCGTCGGGCTTTCGGCACTGGCTGTGGTACTGGAGCTAGCCTGGGCTCCAACTGGGGTGTTGGTGGGCGCCTATATGGCTCTCTATGCTCTCTCTATCTGTGGTCTCTCTCCTTTCGGCGGGGAGAAGCCCCTCTATCTCGTCCCTGAGCTCTGGGGACCTCCACCAGTGCTCAGCATTGTCGGTCCACCATCCTCTGATCTAAATCTAATATTGCGGCACAAGTCGCTATAGTGTCAAAGGTAGACTGAGATATCATAATCAAGGCCTGCCTCGGGTCATCTCGCAAGCCTCGGTAGAAGCGAGTAGCTCTATCTCTGTATGTGGCTACTGAGTTCACAGTAAAACGTGCCAGGTGGATGAACTCTCTCCCATAGTCTGGCACTGTCCGGTCACCCTGACGGATTTGCAGGAACCTCTCCTGCAGCGAAGCTTGGTTGGAATCCGAGATGAAGTGCTCCAGAAAAGCCTCTAAAAACTCCCCCCACATGATAGTACTCAACGGTCATCCTCTGAACGTCGAGCGGTTGGCTGCTCTCCACCAGTATCTAGCATATCCCTCTAATAAAGTCACAACTAGTGACACTACAGCTACTGTCAAGCACATCATTCCTACCAATAGCTACTCTACACGCTCAACCCACTCATCTGCCTGTATAGCAGTCTCCGTGCCTCTGAAGATGGGAGGCCTTAGCCCCCTGAAGGTCGTCAGTAGGTCAGTGGGTACCATCAACTACTGTGGTGGTTGTGCCAAAGCTGCCCGGAACGTCGCCAAAATAGCTGTCAATGTTTGCCCTAAGTCTGTCTCGGTGAACGGTATGGCTACGAGGGCAACTGGCTCCGGAGGTGGGGTGGCAGGGACATATCCTCTAGAGGAGGATCTCCCGTTACTGGACTCCAGTATCTTGAGAAGTAACAGGAAACAAATATCAATATTTTGCAAAAATAGGGGGAATATTTGCAAAACACTAACAAAGCGGAAATGAAGGTGCGTGGGTGTGCTATCCGATAGTCTAGAATCCCTAAGCCTCTACACTAGGGTCTACTAGGCTTTCGCTGCATGATTCATCCCGAACCAAGGAACAAAGCGAGGGACAAAGGGATGCTGAGATTGTTCCACAAGAACGGATCGTGATCTCTCTGATCCATTTGTAGGACTGAAAGTTAGGGTTAGATCTGATATACTCTAGAGGGGGGGTGAATAGAGTATATATGTATATTTTAAAACTTTTCCTGAACTATAAGGATTGTACCTAAACTTAGATACTATATCACATCATACTAAATTGAAATAAATGAAATCACAAAAAAGCTAAATAACACAGCCACAACAAGAACAAGAAGAAGAGGGCAACCAGACAACACAAGAATTTATAGTGGTTCCCCAACCTGGGTACATCCACTCTTCTACCACCCTGGTAGGAATCCACTCAGGTTTTTGATCAGGTGACTGCCACCAATGAGCTTTTGATCAGGTGCTCAAAAACTAAACCTCAAGTCTTTTGGTTAGGAGACTTGCAACCAGGAATCACTTTTGAAGGGAGTAGAGAACCCTTTTTACAGAGGGGGTGAGAGAGTGATGGTTTCTTATCTTTCTCAAATACAACTGAGAAGACTAGTGGAATTGATGTTAACAAAAAGCTCCCCCTGAAATATTGATTTGTTCAGGGAAGAATGGAATTTTTTCTTCAGGGTGATAGGCTTCAAGCTTTCAGCTTTAACCCGAAGAACTTCAAGGAACTTCTTGATAGATGTAGTATTGTTGTCCTACTGAAGGTTCCTGAGAGTATGACAGAAGAAGATTCTTGATTTGGATGGTTGTTCTTCTTCTTAAGAAAGATTGTTCTTCTTTAGGTCTAGCAGTTGTTGATTTCTTGACTGATCGATTAACTATGTCTCAAGAAATCTATATGTCTCTTAGATTGTGTCTCTGTGTGTATTGGAAGAAAGAGAACTTCTCGTTTTTATATTTTCCATGTGGAAGTCCTTTTGAATTTTGAAATTCTTCCTATAATTAATGCTGACGACCTTGGAATAATTTGGCATTGATTTATTTCCCCAACTGTCCCTTAGAAAAATGGCAGACAATAATCCTGATGAAGACCATAATTAATGCTCTTGTCTAACGGTAATATTAAGAGAATATTAGAGCATTAATTATTCAGGAATAATTGCCACATAATAAGGACAAAAGAGGAAAATAACCAAGACTGGATTCGTCGACCTGAGTCCACAGTTTGTCGAGCTGAGAATAACTGTTCGTCGAGCTGAGATCCAAGATCGTCGACCTCTAAATGTTGCTTGATAATTTTCTTCTTCTGTGCATCAAGTTCTTCGAGCTGAGATCTAAGATCGTCGACCTCTGAGCCCTAAGAACTGAGTTTGTCCAGCTGGTCCAAGATCGTCGAGCTGAGCACGACTTTCGTCGACCGGAGATCTACGAACGTAGAACTCCTTTTTCTAAGTCTTGAATTCTCTAAGTCTTGAGTCTCTGACTTTGTTGAAGGCTGATCCCTTGCATTGTTAACTCTAAGGACTTGACCTAGACTCTAGGACACAACCATGACCCTGGTCTATACATGTTGGGTCATATTCTAACTTAGTGAACCTAGCCCAAATCCAACTAGGGATCCAACAATCTCCCCCTATTTGGGTGAGGTCACTGATTACATACTCAATAAAAGAAAATGTACAAAGCAAGAACTCAATATATATCTGGCAGAGAATTAAATAATAGGTATGCAACAGATATATTTACACTATTAGATTTGTAACATAAGACATAGTTTATCAAAAATGTACCACAAACATATAGCAGTTCAGGTTCTAGTTTTTTTGTTTCTTCTCCTTTGCTTCTTTGTCCTCATCACCAGGCTGAGTAAAAATAATTTCCCTGTTAGTATTGGCAGCTTCTCTTTTTGACATATATATATCTACTGCACCAATCATTGTCTAGGTTGAGGTTCTGGGAACTACAGCCTCTGGGTGTCTAGCCATATAATCTGTAGAATTAAATACCTTCTTGCTTACATGAAGTCTTTCAAGTTCTTTCTCTCTATATGAGGACATGGTAGTGAACTTGGTTGGATCTTCTCCTTCTTCTCTGGCCTTCTTTATCTATGACAGACCTATCAATTCTTGAAGCCTAGCCATCCTGAAATTAGGATCAACATCCTGACTGACAGGTGATTGATCATCTTGGGAGGGTAGCAGAGTAGCAGGCCTAAATTGAGTAGACTGTGTTTGAAAGCTTGTTGCTTTCTGGCTTTCACCACTCTGAGTGTATAGTGACTTTGGAGGTGCAGTTTCACTATATTTTCCTTTAGGTTTGTGTGATTCTGAATGTCTTCTTTGTTCAGCTTGCTGTTGGGGAGGAGAGAACTCTGGCTTTTGATAGACTACTTTCTTTATCTGCTTTGTACAACCAATATTTCTTTGTTGGCTGCTTCCATGAGATTGATGTCTAGATGGACTTTCTTGTCTCTGATAAGTTCTGGTGAATGTAGGCTTGGAAGGTGCATCTGACCTTTGAGAAATGGTTCTTGAAGCACCAGCAGCTAGAGGAGGAGGAGGAGGGTCCTTCCTGTATCTATGAGGAGGAGGAGGGGAGTATCTTCTGCTTTTCTTTCTAGCCTTTTGTTCATTTTTTGATAGCCACATCCAAGATGGCATCCCTTTGTATGGAGTTATGTTTTGCAGAATATAGTAGGGAGTGTCATGTGTATTTCCTGGCTTAGGAGCAGGAGGAGGAGGAGCCTTCCTTTTCTTAGAGATTTTCTTCCTCTTTGGGTCCTCATCATCATCATCATCATCATCATCATCATCATCTGATTCTTGTGGATTGTCATACATTTCATCAATTTATCTTATTGTATTTTTGGAAATTTCTTTACTTCCTGGAGTAGGGATAACTTCAGCATGGACTGCTTCAGTTTCCATCGCAATGTCTTGAGCTATAATATCATCAAGATTGGGGAGGGGGCTATTATTCATAACATAGGATGGCTCAGGAAAAACAGATGTCTGATCATCAGACTTATTTGCTGGAGGAGCTGTCAAACTTGTCTTTATAGTGTCTAACATCTCTGAGCTGGCAGGAGAGGTATAACACACTATGACTTTAGATGATAGAATGGGGAAGGTAAGACATAAATAAATATATGACCCAAATACTTTTAGTAAAGCTACTAGATTCACTTTGGGATTAATGAAATGAATCCTTCCGGGCAGAATCTTTGGCAGACTGACCTCTTGAGTATTTGACACTATAATATCTATACAATAAATATTACTTGCATCTGTGGTTGTTGTTTCTGCAACATCAGTTTCCATATCAAATTCAAGAAAATTCATGAAATCTGTTTCCATAGCAATTGTTCCTGTTGCTGGTACTGCTGTTGGTTCTGTTGGTGCAACTGTTGTTGTGTCCATATCTTGTTCAACTAGTTCATCTGCTGCTGCTGCAACTGCTGCTACTTCTTCATGAAGTATCTCCCCCTGCCTGGTTTCAGTAGATACTAAAGCCAGGCCCCCAAATGAAGAGGGAGCAGTAGTGAGGGCAGAGATCTGGGCAGCAAGAGAGGATATGGAGATAACTAGAGGAGAAATGACCTCTATTATAAGAGATTTGAGTAGGGGTGTGAGGAGAGTAATGAGTGGGGTGACAAGATATGGATCCCGGTTTGGAGAAGTGGATGGTGGGGCAGTAGCTGGTTAAGTGGAGATTGCAGTTTCTGAGGGGGTGATAGATGGAGGTGAAATGGGAGTGTCTAGGGGGGAGTCATGTTGAGGAGAGGGAGTGTGCAGTGTAGATGATAATATGTTGAAGGATGGGAATGAGGAGAGGCTGATGTGGGGGATATCAGCAAGATGAGAGGGAAGAGGGGATTGGGGTGGTGTAGGTATGGATGTATCAGGCTGAGGTGAAGGAGAATGAGATGGTATATGTGTAGGGGAAGAGGGAATTGGAGATGTTGGTGGTGTTAGGGTATGTATTAGAGTGGTAGTGGAGGGTGGAGTTGGTTGGACTTGTGATTGGGATGGAACTTGAGGGGCAGGAGGTGGTGGAGGGGTGGAGAGGATCCCTTCAGTGGGGTGGGGAGAGGCTGGTGCAGCCCTTGTACTCTCAGAAGTTCTTGTGGAGGAGGAGGTAGCCTTAGTTGGCTTTGTGATAGTCCTCTCCCCCTTTCAAAAAAGAGCACAAGTGAGTCTATTAGAAGCATTGATGGATATGGTCGAGGAGACCAGGGATCCTGCAGACTTTTCCTTGAGGAAGATCCCTAGGATCCTTCCAAAACACACCTCTTTCTTGTTGTTCTTCTTTTTAATCAAGTCGAACAGAGTTTGAGCCCAGTTCACAGCTTTCTTATTTACTATGGCACACATAACCAGGAACTAATGCCTGGTGATGTAGTCGTGTGCTGTGTGCTTTCCTAGCAGCACTTTCCCAGTGATATCTGTAAGAAACTTATACTCGGCAGACAAGAGTTTCTTAAGTAATTTGTTTGGGGTGTCTCCAGAATAACCCATGGTACTCAACATCAATTCAAATTCTTCAGAGTCTATTTCTAATTCATCCTCACCATTTCAATCCAAAAATCTCAGTTAAAATATTGGGGGTAAGAGAAATAGCATTACCCGCGATGGTTCCAGTCATCGTATTCCTATCTGTAGTAGCTGTATAGACCCACTCCCTGATCTCTGTTGCAGATATCTTGATGTTAGTTGTAAGCAGAGTCTTTAGTTGTTAATCTTCAAGGAGTTATAGAATGTTTAGGAAGATTTGATCGGAGTACTGAAAAGAATCAAAGTCTAAATCAAAACTAGAGTCAAACTTCATAGCAGTAAGAGATCCTGCGAAAATTGCCATGAGAGCACCTGCAAAGGAACGAAGATCAAGTGCAAAAGAACTGAAAGCGCGGGACGGAGGTCGAAGAAAACCTAGATATAGTGTTTTCCGGAATATGAATCGACAAACTCCGTTCCACGAAAAAAATGAAAAGATCTTCGATCTGAGGTCGACAAAATAATTTAGAGTTAAACAGTTCATCGATCTCAGTCTGAAGATTTGAAGACATTTCGTCGATCTCTGGTCGACGAAAGTTTTCTGAAGTAAGTTCGTCGATCTCAGTTCGACGAAACTAACTTAGCTCACAGAGAGTTCGTCGATCTCCGGTCGACGAAAATCTCAAGAACTTTTCCTTGTTCATCGAGCTTCGTTCGACGAACTCTGGAAAATTCGTCGATTGCAAACATAAACTAAACTAACCCTTCTCCATTTATCATTCCAAGCTGATTTACAAAGAACAAGTGATTTCTTTCATCTAGGGGTTTGGTGAAAATATCAGCTCTTTGTAAATCAATGTAGATATAGACAAGATTAATTTTGTTTTTTTTCTACACACTCTCTAATGAAATGATGTCTTATGTCTATATGTTTAGTTCTGCTATGATGGACTAGATTCTGTGCTATAGCTATAGAACTTGTTTTATCACAAAGTAGAGTTAAATTATGTAAGTTTAACCCATAGTCTAGGAGTTGGTTTTGAATCCACAGCATCTGGGAACAACAACTGCCAGCTGCAATGTATTCTGCTTCAGCAGTTGATGTGGACACAGATGATTGTTTCTTGCAGAACCAGGACACTAACCTCACACCAAGAAACTGGCAGGTTCCTGAGGTACTCTTTCTGTCCACTCTGCATCCAACAAAGTCAGCATCTGAGTATCCAGTTAACTCAAACTCTGACTCAGTAGGATACCAGAGACCTAGACTAGGACAACCCTTTATATATCTTAAAATCCTTTTTAGAAAAACTATATGGGATTCTTTGGGGTTCACTTGGAACCTAGCACAAAGGCATGTAGCAAGCACAAAGGCATGTAGCAAACATGATATCAGGTCTGCTTGTTGTAAGGTATAGTAAGACCCAACAATGCCCCTATATAATTTCGGATCCACAGGTTTCCCATGCACATCAGAATCTATTACAGCATTTGTAGCCATGGGTGTTTTCTTTGCTGAGGCATCAGCCATCCAAAACTTTTTAATAAGCTCTTTAGCATATTTAGCCTGGGAAATGAAGATGCCATCAGGAAGTTGCTTCACTTGTAGACCAAGGAAGTAGAAGAGCTCACCCATGCTACTCATCTCAAATTTTAAATGCATTAGATCAGAAAAACTTTTGCATAATTTGGGATTAGTAGAACCAAATATTATGTCATCTACATATATTTGTACTAACAGTATTTTATCATGATGCATTTTGGTAAATAAAGTCCTATCTACTATGCGTCTTGAAAAACCATGCTCTAAGAGAAAGCTGGCTAAGGTCTCATACCAAGCTCTTGGAGCTTGCTTTAAACCATATAGAGCTTTATGCAATTTAAACTCATAAGAGGGATGAGTTGGAGAAACAAAACATGGAGGTTGTTCAACATAAACCTCTTATTTAAGTTCCCCATTTAAGAAAGCACTCTTCACATCCATTTGATAAACTTTAAACTTTTTGAATGCAGCATAAGCTAGAAATATCCTTATAGCTTCTAGCCTGACAACTGGAGCAAAGGTTTGATCATAGTCAATCTCTTCCTCTTACCTATACCCTTGAGCAACAAGCCTAGCTGTGTTCCTCATAATCACTCCTTGGGCATCAAGCTTATTTCTGAATACCCATTTGGTTCTAATGACTGGGTAGTCTTTTGGTCTTGGAACCAAAACCCAAAGTTTACATCTCTAAAACTGATTAAGCTCTTCTTGCATTGCATTGATCTAGTGGGGATCTTGTTCTGCATCAGTTATAGATTGAGGCTCAATTTGAGAGAGGAAACTTGTAACACCACGAAACTCAAAAGAGGGACGGGTGACGTTTTAAGCCAAGTCTGGGACTTAGAGAGGGCGTGTCACGGGCGTGTTCGGCCACGGGTCATGTGGTCGACGTTTTGATGATCGGCGATCGTCGAGTTGAGGCACATGGCCTGGGACACGAGCATGTCCCAGGGCGTGCCACGCTAGGGAGTTTTCTGAGTCATGTACATGGGCCATGACACGGGCACAGACACGGGCTTGTCACATGTGACACGGGTGTGTCGGGTGCCGTGTCGCAGGTCGTGTCCTCCTCGGGAAACAAGTGTTGGTAGTTGCACATGGGGCGTGACACGGGGCGTGACACGACCGTGTCGCATGCCACACGGGCATGTCGGAGGCCGTGTCGAATGTCCGTGTGCTGGTTATCGCATCAGTCGAGATGGCGAGTGGGTGACACGGCCATGCACATGGCCGTGTTGCAACCCGTGTTCGGCCCAGATTTTGTAATATTGGGCTGAATCGCAGCCGTTCGATTTCTTGATTTGGGATCCGACGGCTCAGGGATGTTGCTGGTATATTATATCCCGGAAATAGGGTTTAGAAGCCCTCATTTCACTTGGGCTTTATCTCTCTAAGATCTATAGAGAAGGGAGAGCAAGGAGGAGGAAGAAGGCCAAGATCCGGTCACCGGCGGAGCTTCGGAGCTCCAAATCGCGAGTCGTCTTCGGATCCGCAGAGACAAGGAGATTACGGTGCTTTCTATCCGCGTAGATTTCCATGGAGCCGAGGAAAAACGCAAGGGTAACGATTCTCTTCTTGAGCATGTGAAGCTCTTCTTCATTTGCATGGGAAAACCCTTCTCTCGCAAGTGTGCGGAGAGATTGCGGTATTCCTTGGGGTAGATATGTAAAGTCTCCCTTGTTAGAGTCCAGAATCATAGTACGGACATAGGCATGATGTGTGAAGCCTACTCGGACGTGTTGGTCTGGATCGGTGATGATTTGTTGTGCATTTTTAGCCGGATAAGACTCCGAGCATTTTGATTCTTTTTGGGTTGCTATACGGTAGAATGCATCAGGGAATCTTGGGGATTAACCCCGAGGTGCACCCAGAAATCTGGACGGAAATGTATTTTTGTCATATCGGTGGACTGGGAGCCAACTGGGTACATAGCGGGGCTATGTACCGTGTTTGAACGATATTTGGGACTGGGGAAGCTTAGCCCGCGTCAAAGGCCAAATGGCAATGGCGGGGTGAGCAACGGGCTGGTGGACCCCTACCCGCTCCATATGCTCGGTTAAAGCGACCTAAAGTTTTACGTGGGACTTACCGAGTTTGGAGATCGAGTCTAGGCTACGGCCGAAAGGACTAAATGCTCACGAGGTTGCCACCCTGGGGGTGGTGGCGGAGTCAAGGACCGGACGGGGTTCAGACTGGCCCGCCGAGTAAGTGCCCTGAGAGCACGGGGTGTACGGCCGTGTGAGCGTGCACCTGTGATGTGATGCTTATTTTGCTATGTTGCTTGTTTTGCTAACAAGTGCAGGGAAGAAGTTTTGCCGCCCCGGTTTGGGGGCGGAATCGTTATAATTTAGTCAGCATAGCTGACCGTTGCCTTTGTTTACCACCGTGCGGTGGATTGTTGCTTGCAGGTGCTGCGGAGCCGAGCGATAAATAGTGGGCTAAAGCCCAAGTTGCTGTGCCGGCCCTCGAAGGCCAATTGTTGAGTGTTTTACTTTTTGTACTCATGTGTGACCGGCCTGCGTGCCGAGGTTTGGAAGACACTTTTATTAAGCAAACTCCTGTAAGGCCATAAGGCCATTTCTGTTTAGTGTATTAAACATTCCTTCTTAGTTTGAGTAGTGGACATTCATGCTTGGTAGGGTTCTTTATTCTTTGTACAACTTAATAATTTACTTTCGCTAGATGCTCTGTGTAGGATGTTGTAATTGGTTGAATGGTCTCAATAAGTAACCAACCGGTCTGTTCATAGTATATGGCGTCGGGCCCCGGCCGGACCTACTGCTATATGCCACGTGACGGATAGGGGTGTTACAAATTGGTATCAGACTACTGGTTTCGGTCAAGCTTAAATGAATTCGTGGGCAAATTCACTTTTAGGGGTGGTGAGCACATGCGTGTGCGTCATCGTTATAACATGAAAAGAACCCATGAATGTCCACTTAGGAATGAAAATACACATGTTTGAGGAACCTGCGTGTTCCTATAATTGCTTTTTGCAATTTTGTTCAGTCACTTATGGTGTTTTGAATGGCTATAGGTGTCCGGAAGTGGAGCGTGGTAGTCTGAACACACGTTTGCTGAGCAAAGTACTGCACCAAGCGACGCGCCTGAGACCCCTACTTCTTTGGAAACTATAATAAGAGTGGTTGAAGCGGTGTTCGATGTGACCAATGCACAATATGGAAGTAATGTGCAACCCTTTGTCCCTGAGATGGCCCCAACATCGGGCGGTATGGTTGAGCAAAGGGCATTTGGAAGCCAATTAGGGCAGCAGATGAACATGACTGTGGTGCAGGGAGCGCATTAAGTTGACACATATTTGCAGACGTTCCTTATGATAAGGCGCTACCCAGGCTTTGAATGGGAAAGCGAGCAATCTATAGTTGATAGATTTTATAACGGTCTACGCAGCGAGTTGCGTATTCTACTGCTAGGACCAAAGTTTATTGGGATTCTGAGCTTTGGTGGAGTCGGCCAGAGCTTTGGAGGTGGAGTTGGGGAAAACTCACCAAGTACCAGTGAATAGGGTACCAAACCCTACAGATCCTATAAGGACTGCCTATCGAAAGATACCGAGAAAAGAGGCTGGGTCATCTATTACCCAAACTACCCTCAATTGTTATTCTTGTGGCAAGAAAGGGCACCTCGCCAGAGATTGTTGGGAGAGTGCTCAGAAGACAAGGAAAGTTTTGGCAGGAGCAGTCGAAGATGCTTTGGCAAAGGATTCGGTGGTCAAGATGACAACCACAAAATCTGGGTACCGTAGGTGGCATAAGAAGGCTAGGAGGTCGGGTCTAGTCCCTTCCTCTAGCACATCTGGAGCGACTACAGTCCAAACCCCGGATGCATGCTTTGCTTGTGGAAAGTCAGGGCACTATGCCCGGGATTGTTGGAGTGGACGCCCAATGTCCAAAAAGAAGCCGGGGGAGATATCTGAAGAGAAAGGCAAGGCGGTGGCGTCCACCGCATCGCTGTTTACTCCTGCCCAACCGGGAGTGAACATCCTTGGCCAGCAGGAGGCCATGTGGCCGACCGTCGGGATGTCAGGTATGGTTTTCTTGTTAGCAAACTAGTTCCTTATGCCGGATACCTTATGCGTGGTAACTTAGAACTGGAAGTTCTAGGCTTTGTTTTGGAATATTGGTAATCCGGAGAGAGCATAGTTTCGATACGGGAACTTCGCATTCCTGTTATCCGAAGAATCTGTATCGCGCATCGGAGTTTTCCCTTCAATGGTAAAGGAACAATTTGGATGGGTTATTGCCCAGTAGTCGTCCAATGCGCGCGGAGATACAGTCTGGGCGGTAAGAGTCTTATTGAAAGTCAAGGATTCGACTTGCTAGCGTCGCTGTTGCCGCTAGTAGAGTTCGACGTCATCTTTGGTATGGACTGGCTTTTGGAGCAGAAGGCTTTTATCGTTTGCAACCGTAAAGAGACCTAGCTAGGTGTTGGGCAGGAGACAATGTTTGCGGAACTGAAGGGATCGAGCAGGACGCTGACGTCTGCCCTCCCGGTGGTCAAGACAGTTCGTGCGGGCGGAGAGTTGTTCTTCACGTTAGTGGAGGCTGTAACGCCTAAGTCCACTCTGGGTAGTATCCCAGTGGTTTGTGAGTATCCCGATGTGTTCCCGAATAATTTCCTTGGAGCCCCACCGTAGCGAGAGATCGATTTTACGATTGAGTTGTGCCAGGTGCCAAACCTGGGTCGTGCTCTCCCTATAGGTTGATGCCTAAGGTGATAGCGGAGTTAAAGGTTCAACTAGAAAAGTTGATGGAGCAAGGGTATATGCATCCAAGCTCGTTGCCTTGGAGCGCACCGGTCCGTTTTACTCAGAAGAAGGACAGGAGCTTGAAATTTTGTATCTGTTGCAGAGAGCTGTATAAGTTTGCAGAAATAGAACAAGTACTCGATCCAAATGATCGATGATCTTTCGATCAGTTAGTCGGGTCTTAGGTGGACTCAGTAGTGGGTCATAAGTCATGTTACCCTCATCTGAGAATGAGGGTAAGTGTTATCGCAAAGACGGCGTTAAGCACGAGGAATGAGCAATCTGAGTCTACGATCGTGCCATTTTGGCAGTCAAATGTGGCATCAGTGTTCATAGACCGGATGAACGGAACGTTCATGGAGTACCTAGTCCATTTTGTGATTGTCTTCATCGACGACACATTGGGGGTAATTGAAGTGCGAAGGATATCGCTTCTGAATATCTACTTTTGGTTTTGTGGACGCTAAGGAGGAACCATGTATACACCAAGTTCTCCGAACACGAGTCTTGGGTTATCCTCGTAGCGCTCCTTGGTCCTATAGTTAGTAGAGTGAGAGTGTGTGGGTCCAGCGTTGTTAGTCGCTATACGAGGGTGGCCTGTGTTGTCTCGGTAGCGGAAGTCCAGAGTTTCTGGTGTGGTCGGCTACCACAGGCGCTTCGTATAGGACTTCTCGCGGATAGATTTACCCCTCACAACGTTGTCAAGGAAAAGCTTAAAAGGTTGTTTTGATGCGCGAGTGCACCCAAACTTTGAAGGGTTAAAGAGTTGGTCAACCACGATGCCAGTGTTAAGTTTGCCGAGTGGAACTAAAAGCTGTGAGATCTACGACACTGCCTTGGGCAGTGGATTGGACTGTGTGCTGCTGCAGTGTGGTAATGTTATGGCTTATGGCTCGCATTAGCTGAAAGAGCACGAGGGGAATTGCCCGGTCTGCCATCTGGAGTTAGCGGCCGTGTGTTTTGCGCTTAAGCTGTGGAGGCATTGTTCGTATGGCGCATAAGTCGATGTTTGTACCGATCATAGGAGTCTGATATATCGGTTGGATCAAAAGGGTCGGAAATTGAGGTAGCAGAAATTGATGGAGTTCCTGGGGGACTATACGTTCGAAAGTTATTTTGTGCCCATTATAAGGCAATGTAGTTGCAGATGCGTTGAGACGCAGGGCTCCCGCCCAAGCCAACTAGTTGTAGGTTCATGTTGAGAGTTTGACCCGGGAGTTGGAGATGTTAGCTATCTCTTGCGTTGACAAGCAGACTAGCGTCGAAGCGTAATTAAATAGGTCGGAAGTCCAGTATGACCTGGCTGATCGTATTTGGTAGACTATGGTTTGGGAAGTAGCATGAAGGAAATCATGGGTGCGGCTCAGTGGGTCAAAGTCCCAAATCGATGATTGAAGGTGGGCTACCAAGGAAAGACAATTGTTTGTGCAGCCCAAGCATGGGTAATCTATGGGTGGAGTTGTGGTATATCATACCCAGAACTCAATTAACTTAGGAAGGCACGAAGTTGTGCCGATATCTGAAGAAGTGCATTGGTGGCCAGGGATCTAGAAGGTTGTGGCACTATGTGTGACAAAATGCCAGCCTTGTGCCTTAGTGAAGGCAGAGTGCCAAGAGTCGGGGGATTCTTGAAATCCTTGCCTAGTTCGGAATAGATGTTTGACTGGACTGTGTGCATGGTTTACCAAAGTGGCGCAGCAGGGAAACGACGCCTTTTGGGTGATCGTGGTTTGGTTAACGCAAGTGTCGCACTTCATTCCGCATAGGAAGGATGATCCGGTGGTGTAACCGACAAAGATGTCTATGGATAACATAGTTAGGTTGCACGATGTACCCCGCAACATCGTGAGCGATCGAGATGGACGTGTTATGTCCAATGATTGGAGGTGGTTACAGAAAGTGTTGGAGACTAAGTTGTAGTTTAGTCCAATCTTACATCCGCGGACGGATGAGCAGACCGAGTGGGTAAGCAGGATGTTGGAGGACGTGCTTCGCATGTGCGTCCTGGACTTCGGGAAGCAGTGGGAAGGCCATCGGTTTTTGGTAAAGTTTGCGTACAACATTAGCTACCAAGAGGGCATACAAATGGCGCCCTTCGAGGCCCTTTATGGTAGAAGTCGTCGCATGCCGTTATCGAGGCTAGAAACGGATGACTCGAAGTTGTATTGAAAGCAAGAGGTGTTAAACACTACCCCTTTGGTGCGAACCATATGAGAACTTTTGCTAATCGCTCAGGAGAGGCAGACTAAGTACTTTAACGCCACATATCGGAATGTGGAGTTATCAGATGGCGTATTGGAAGTTATAGTCATTCAAGAGTGTTTCACGGGAGCGATGCTTGGGGAAGCTGAGCCAGGTATACCTTGGACCACTTGAGATTTCTAGAGCATTTTGGTGAGGTGGCGTAAGAGCCTTCGAACTTGATCGTGAGTGATCAAGTTTTGGCGGACGAAAGGTTGACGACTAGGGTCAAACCTGTTCGTTTTGGAGACCGTGAAGTCGAGCGACTTTGTCTCAAGGAGATCAGGATAGTCGTGGTCCGGTGGGACAATTGCGATAGCGAGGAGCTCTCTTAGGAGTGAGAGCAATCTATGCTGGAAGTGTACCCGGAGTTGTTCCTCCTGGGTACCGCTGAGAGTTTCCGTTTTCTTTCCTTTAGTAATTCGTGGGCGAAATTCTTTTAAGAGGGGGAGAGTTGTAACACCCCGAAACTCAAAAGAGGGATGGGTGACGTTTTAAGCCAAGTCTGGGACTTGGAGCGGGGGTGTCACGGGCGTGTTCGGTCACGGGTCATGTGGTCGACGTTTTGACGATCGGCGATCGTCGAGTTGAGGCACACGGCCTGGGACACGGGCATGTCCCAGGGCGTGTCATGCTAGAGAGTTTTTTGAGTCATGTACACGGGCCATGATACGGGCACAGACACGGGCGTGTCACATGTGACACGGGCATGTCGGGTGCCGTGTCGCAGGCCGTGTTTTCCTCGAGAAACAAGTGTTGGTAGTTGCACACGGGGCGTGACACGGCAGTGTCGCATGCGACACGGGCGTGTTGGAGGCCGTGTCGAATGCCGTGTGCTGGTTATCGCGTCGGTCGAGATGGCGAGTGGGTGACACGGCCATGCACACGGTCGTGTTACAACCTGTGTTCGGCCCAGATTTTGTAATATTTGGCTGAATCGCAGCCGTTCGATTTCTTGATTTGGGATCCGACGGCTCAGGGTTGTTGCTGGTATGTTATATCCCGGAAATAGGGTTTAGAAGCCCTCATTTCACTTGGGCTTTACCTCTCTAAGATCTAGAGAGAAGGGAGAGCAAGGAGGAGGAAGAAGGCCAAGATCCGGTCACCGGCGGAGCTTCGGAGCTCCAAATCGCGAGCCATCTTCGGATCCGTAGAGGCAAGGAGATTACGGTGCTTTCCATCCGCGTAGATTTCCATGGCACCGAGGAAAAACGCAAGGGTAACGATTCTCTTCTTGAGCATGTGAAGCTCTTCTTCCTTTGCATGGGAAAACCCTTCTCCCGCGAGTGTGTGGCGAGATTGCGGTATTCCTTGGGGTAGATATGTAAAGTCCCCCTTGTTAGAGTCCGGAATCGTAGTACGGACATATGCATGATGTGTGAAGCCTACCCGGACGTGTTGGTCTGGATCGGTGATGTTTTGTTGTGCATTTTTAGTCGGAGAATACTCCGAGCGTTTTTATTGTTTTCGGGTTGCTATGCGGTAGAATGCATCAGAAAATCTTGGAGATTAACCCTGAGGGGCACCCGGAAATCTGGACGGAAACGTATTTCTGTCATATCGGTGGCCTGGGATCCAACCGGGTACATAGCGGGGTTATGTACCGTGTTTGAACGATATTTGGGACTGGGGAAGCTTAGCTCGCGTCAAAGGCCAAATGGCAACGACGGGGTGAGCAACGGGCTGGTGGACCCCTACCCGCTCCATCTGCTCGGTTAAAGCGACCTAAAGTTTTACGTGGGACTTACCGAGTTTGGAGATCAAGACTAGGCTACGGCTGAAAGGACTAAATGCTCACGAGGTTGCCACCCTGGGGGTGGTGGCGGAGTCAAGGACCGGACGGGGTTCGGACTGGCCCGCCGAGTAAGTGCCCTGAGAGCACAGGGTGTACGGCCATGTGAGCGTGCACCTGTGATGTGATGATTATTTCGCTATGTTGCTTGTTTTGCTAACAAGTGCAGGGAAGAAGCTTTGCCGCCCCGGTTTGGGTGCGGAATCGTTATAATTTGGTCAGCATAGCTGACCGTTGCCTTTTTTTACCACCGTGCGGTGGATTGTTGCTTGTAGGTGCTGCGGAGCCGAGCGATAAATAGCGGGCTAAAGCCCAAGTTGTTGTGTCGGTCCTTGAAGGCCAATTGTTGAGTGTTTTCCTTTTTATACTCATGTGTGACCGGCCTGCGTGCCGAGATTTGGAAGACACTTTTATTAAGCAAACTCCTGTAAGGCCATAAGGCCATTTCTGTTTAGTGCATTAAACATTCCTTCTTGGTTTGAGTAGTGGACATTCATGCTTGGCAGGGTTCTTTATTCTTTGTACAACTTAATAATTTACTTCCGCTAGATGCTCTGTGTAGGACGTTGTGATTGGTTGAATGGTCTCAATAAGTAACCAACTGGTCTATTCGTAGTATATGGCGTCGGGCCCTAGCCTGACCTACTGCTATATGCCACGTGACGGATAGGGATGTTACAAAACAGGCATGCATCAAATCTTGGTTAAATTGATGCCTTGTCTGTACACCTACTGCTATGTCTCCAATCACTTGGGATCTGGGGTGATCCCTCTGTGTGACAAAATAAGTTGGTGGAGTTGGTTCTGCAATATCATTTGGAGAGAACTCTTCTTGTGGAGTAGCTTCTGTTATTGTAGGGGGGGTCAGCTTCTCCCACAGTTTCTTCATCACTTTCTTCATTGACTTGTTGAGCAGGATGAGGTACAACTTTTAGGATAAGGTTTAAATCATCCAATTTCTCACACAAGTTGTGTACCTGCAAGGAGTCTTTGGTAGAAATCTCTTTCTCCTTATAAAACATGTTAGCCTCATCAAATGTAACATGCATAGATTCCTCTATTTTTAATGTAGATTTATTACATACCCTATAAGCTTTGCTGACTTGGGAATATCCTAGAAAAATTCCCACTGCATCCTTCGCTTCAAACTTTCTAATGTGCTTTTTGTCAATGTTATGAATATAACATACACAACAAAAAACTTTAAAATAGTTGATTATTTGTTTCTTCCCTTTGAGCAATCCATAGGGAGTCTTATGTTTTATTTTGTGTATCAAGCTTCTATTCAGGAAATAATTTGTTGTGCTCACTGCCTCTGCCCAATAGGATAGGGGCATGTAAGCATCTGCAAGTAATGTGCCTGCAGCTTCAATGAGTGTTTTATTTTTCCTTTCAGCTACCCCATTTTGTTGAGGAGTTCTAGGAGCTGAGAAGCAGTGCTTGATACCTTCCTTCTCACAGAACTCATGCATAAGAAGAGACTCAAACTCTGTACCATGATCACTTCTGATCAATGCAACATGAGTAGAGTACTCAATCTGTATGGTCCTGAGAAAATCTGTAAGAACCTTGAATGTATCTGACTTAGATCTCAGAAGGAATACCCAAGAGAATCTAGAGAAGTCATCTACAACCACTAAGGTATAAGATTTCCCTCCTAGGCTTTGTACAGCCACAGGGCCAAAAAGGTCCATATGTAGCAAGTATAATGTCCTAGGTGAATCACTCTTATTAATGGATTTGAAACTAGATTTAGTTTGCTTACATAGTTGACAAGCCCTGCAGAGTCCTTCCTTCTTGTAGGGGCCAGAAGGTAGACCTCTAACAAGGTTGTCCTTAGATAACCTAACAATATTTTTCATATTTACATGACCTAATCTTTTATGCCACAAGTCATTTTGACTGCTAACTATGTTAAGCAAACATATGTCTGAAGTAACAGAATGAAAATTAACTAGGTATATGTTTCCTTGTCTATTTCCAATTAAAACAGGTTTGTTTTGTTTAGAGGAAATAGTACAAGAACTAGAGTTGAATGATACCTGATAACCTTCATCACAGAGTTTCCATATAGAGATGAGGTTATGCTTTAGTCCACTTATATATGCAACTCTCTTGAAATTTACTACTTCAATCCTGACTTTGTCATAGCCCTCTGTTTGGCCACAGTTAAAGTCACCAAAGATGACATTTGGTCCCAGCTTGGGCTTGTAATCAATTAGATTTTCTTTGCTGCCTGTCATGTGCTTGGAGCAGCCACTATCCAGATACCAATGTTGATTGTATGTTGTACAGGTCTTCATCTACAAATAAGATAGTTAGTTGTTCTTGACCCAGGTAACCTTGGGTCCTTGTTGATTTACATAGCTATAACTAGAAATATAAGAACATTCAGGTTGATCTTTATAGACTTTGGGGTAATATCTTCTTGGTGGTATTATCCATTTACTGAAAGTATTAAAGTTGCTGTTAGAATTTAGGTTCCTGTTGTAAGAATATGAGATCGATGATTTCTGGTTGGATCGTCGACCTGAGCTCGACGATGTTGGATGAGATCGTCGATCTCTACTCGAAGAATGAAGATATTCATTCTTGGGGCACCAAAATCATAGATCTCTAGTCGACGAACCATACTGGTATTGTCGATCAAAGATCGAAGAATAATTATTACTTAAGTTTGCGTTCAAAGATCGTCGTTCTGAGTTCGACGATCTATTCATATATCATCGATCTAAGTTCGGCGATAACTGCTGAACATTATTGTTTTTGTTATTCTTCTAGTTGTTAAGTTTATTCTGAGTTTCAATTTGTTCAAGAAATTTATTGACCATATTAACCTGTTTAGTATTCTTCTTTCCTTTGTTAGATATAAACTTTACTGGTTTGTAAAGGTTATTTTTCTGAATTAGAGGTGGATCACTAGAAGAGGCACCTAGTCCTTGTTTGCTATTGTTAATCCTAGCATTTACAGTACTAGTGATATCTAGCAGTTGCAAACTTCTTCCATTTAGTGATTCTTCTAACTTCTTAGCCTTGCTAAGTTCAGATTTCAGAAAAGATATTTGTTCATTCATAAATCAGTTCATATGTTAGATTAGCATTTTCTGAGGTGATTTTGTCTAAATCATTTAGTTTTTCTCTGAGAAGCTTGATTTCCTTCTCAGAGCTGATCAAGTCTAAGCACAAATTTATAAATTCAAGTTTAAACTCATCTAATTCAAAATCATAAGATGTTATTACCTGATCTTCAGCTGATAAGAGTTCCTCATCTTCAGATTCATCTGTATCTGATCTGCTACAAATTGACTCAATGGCCATGAGGCAAACTTCCTTAGCATTCTGCTCTTCTTCATCCTCACTGGAGTTGGAGGATGTTGACTCTTCTTCAGTATCACTCCATGTTTCAGCAATAAAGCCCTTGTCTTTTCTCTTGTGATTCCTTGAGGAAGGTTTGTTGTAGTGACTCTTCCTTGAGTCCATCTCCTTTCTTCTATCCTTCTTCTGAACTTCTTGGCACTCAGAGATAAAATTCCCTAGTTTCCTACAGCCAAAACAAACTGTTTCTTTAGATGGTGTTTTGTCTACCTTGGCTTATCTTCATATTTTTATGGTTTCCTTCTGAAGTATTTTCTAGCCATCTTGAATAATCTCTTAGCAAAGAGACTCATCAACTCTTCATTCATAGGAATGACTTCGAAAATCTTGTGTAGCTTTGAAAGCTATGTTGTGCTCCTTCCTAGTTGGTGTAGGAGTCTTTACTTCAGCTGTATTTTCTCTTGCTTTCATCAGTTGCTCATAACACTTTAGCTTTCCTAGAAGAGATTCTATTGAGATCTCTGTCATGCTTCTGGCTTCTCTGATGAGCCAGATTCTTAAGTCCCATGTGTTGGGAAAGCACATAAGAATTTTGTCATTCACTTCAGTTAAAGTGATTTCTTTATCTAGGGTCCTTAGCTCACTGATGATGGAGCTGAGTCTATTGTATATTACTTCAACTATTTCTGCTTCATCCTTCTTGAAGTTTTCATACTGAGTGATGAGGTTTGATCTTCTATCTTTCCTCTCATCTGCTGATCCAGCCACCATTTGGTTCAGAGAGTCCCAAATGTCCTTAGCTGATTGACACTCAGCAACCTTTTGAAATATTTCATCAGACATAGTTTGAGCCAATATGTTCATGGCTCTGGCATCAGCTATCTTAGCCTTTTTCTATGCATCTGTCCATCCAGGGGGTGGAACTGCACTCAAGTCAGTTGATGTAGTTGAGGTTGAAGCCACTGGAGCTGGTGGTCCTATTAAGATAGAGTTAAATATATCTTCATCAATAGAGTTCATGTAAAGACTAATTCTTGCCTTCCAGATTGTGAACTTGGACAAGTTGCACACTGGAGGTATGATGCTTGCATATTCTTTGTTCTGTGTCATGCTGTATATATAAATCCAGTAAAGATAAAGAACAGATCTAACATAGGATCCTTGGTTCAAGGTTTTAAATTGTATAACCAAAAGGACCTCCTCTGATACCAATTGAAAGTTAGGGTTAGATCTGATATACTCTAGAGGGGGGTGAATAGAGTATGTATGTATATTTTAAAACTTTTCCTGAACTATAAGGATTGTACCTAAACTTAGATACTATATCACAGCATACCAAATTGAAATAAATGAAATCACAAAAAAGCTAAATAACACAGCCACAACAAGAACAAGAAGAAGAGAGCAACCAGACAACACAAGAATTTATAGTGGTTCCCCAACCTGGGTACATCCACTCTTCTACCACCCTGGTAGGAATCAACTCAGGTTTTTTTTTTGATCAGGTGACTGCCACTAATGAGCTTTTGATCAGGTGCTCAAAAACCAAAACTCAAGTCTTTTGGTTAGGAGACTTGCAACCAGGAATCACTTTTGAAGGGAGTAGAGAACCCTTTTTACAGAGGGGGTGAGAGAGTGATGGTGTCTTCTCTTTATCAAATACAACTGAGAAGACTAGTGGAATTGATGTTAATAAAAAGCTCCCCCTGAAATATTGATTTGTTCAGGGAGGAATGAAACTTTTTCTTCAGGGTGATAGGCTTCCAAGCTTTCAGCTTTAACCCGAAGAACTTCAGGAACTTCTTGACAGATGTAGTATTGTTGTCTTACTGAAGGTTCCTGAGAGTATGACAGAAGAAGATTCTTGATTTGGATGGTTGTTCTTCTTCTTCAAAAAGATTGTTCTTCTTCAGGTCTAACAGTTATTGATTTCTTGACTGATCGATTATCTATGTCTCAAGAAATCTGTATGTCTCTTAGATTGTGTCTCTATGTGTATTGGAAGAAAGAGAACTTCTTGTTTTTATATTTTCCATATGGAAGTCCTTTTGAATTTTGAAATTCTTCCTATAATTAATGCTGACGGCCTTGGAATAATTTGGCATTGATTTGTTTCCCCAACTATCCCTTAGAAAAATTGCAGGCAATAATCCTGATGAAGACCGTAATTAATGCTCTTGTCTAACGGTAATATTCAGAGAATATTAAAGCATTAATTATTCAGGAATCATTGCCACATAATAAGGACAAAAGAGGAAAACAGCCAAGACTGGATTCGTCGACCTGAGTCCACAATTTGTCGAGCTGAGAATAGCTGTTCGTCGAGCTGAGATCCAAGATCGTCGGCCTCTGAATGCTGCTTGATAACTTTCTTCTTCTGTGCATCAATTTCGTCGAGCTGAGATCTAAGATCGTTGAGCTCTGAGCCCTGAGAACTGAGTTTGTCCAGCTGGTCCAAGATCGTCGAGTTGAGCACGACTTTCGTCGATCGGAGATCGACGAACGTAGAACTCCTTTTTCTAAGTCTTGAATTCTCTAAGTCTTGATTCTCTGACTTTGTTGAAGGTTGATCCCTGGCATTGTTAACTCTAAGGACTTGACCTAGACTCTAGGACACAACCATGACCCTGGTCAATACATGTTGGGTCATATTCTAACTTAGTGAACCTAGCCCAAATCCAACTAGGGATCAAACAAGGACCCCTCAACCTTTGCCCGAGTAGGGTCAGAGGGGATCTTACTTTCCCAAGACGTCCACCCAATGCTCCTTAAGGGGTAATACCCTACACTACTGAGCACTAGTTGGTCGCCATGCTCAGCTTGAATCACAACATTCACATCACATCACAGAGTATTGCGGAAGCATTAACAGGAAACTACAACAAATATATATAATAATATATATTTAAATAGAAAGCACAAAAGGCCGTAGACATTGTTTATACATGGAGCCCGTGGGCTCTAATAGTACTACAACTAGTAATTCCTCTCTCTCAACTCTGCTCGCTAGTACTCACATCACAAAACTCGAGAGATGATGGGGGTACATCTGCTCGGGTAGTCCTATCAGCTAGGGTGTCGTTCTACAGTAACTGATCTCTATTGTGCTCCATCTCTTGTGAATGGTTATTAAGATAACCGTTAGTGACAAAGCTAAGTGGAATCAAATCACCTCCCCCTATCCACATCTTGGGGATGTGCGCACGCACCCAACAAAGTAAAATAGTCGAAGCAAGAGAGAGTTAGTACACCATTTCATATATAAACTAGAAGCGACCATAAAATGAGGTGCAATATAGTATAACTGGAATAGCATCAGCAGTATACAACATTTATAATTAAAGCTCCACTAGCACATCAACACATCAGGTATTCACAACCTATATTCATACCACAGGCATTCATAGTCGCAAACACACCATAGGCATTTATAGTCGCGCACACCACAGACATTCATAGCCAGACACACACCGCAGGCATTCATAGCCGTGCATACACCCTATGTCGACATAGTATGGACCGCTTTTCTTCAAGCAGGGTAGCAAACCCCGCGGGCCTCACCAATGTGGCCTCCAGTGACAATGGACAATCCTGCCACTTCTGGGGGTTGTCATACCGCACAACCTAGGCCCCATCGTACATCCTCGTGTACTCTTGGAAGTGAGCGATATCCGGTGGTTCAATATTTTGGCAGACCAGCGGAGGAAACCCAACAGGAAGAAAACATAACGACCGATCACCCGTGGTACTCATCTTCATGTCACCTTGAGTCGTCTAACTTTTCACACCGGTATGATCGATCTGCGGAAGTGACTGACCTGCCACAATTTATCGCAAGAAATTTATAAGCAAACATATGAGATAGTTCGTTAGCATGCACCAGGTTCCCAGCGGTTTGCCCTATTATACCTTAAATATTTTGGGCAAACGACATTTAGCTCGACTTTTGACAAGGTGCGTGGGAGCACTTATTTGGGCCTAACTTAGGAAGAACGGCTCGACTCCCGTTTTACCCAACTAAGGCTAAACCTATCAAATCACTACCCGTTAGGGCAGGACCAGTGCTTAGAATAGAGAATTGTAGAAACGGAAGTGCGGTAATATAAATTACTGTTAGTGTAATCTGCTGAATTGAAATGCTATAAAAAAATAGGACCCATATGAAACTGAAGTAGCACTGAACTTGAAAGAACAGAACTGAAAATAAATACTAAAAAGAACTTGACCAGTATGAGACTGAAATAGTATTTAAAGAACTGAACTGAAATAAATAGGACCAGTTCGAGACTAGAGTACTGAAATGAAAGTACTGAACTGAAATAAATAAAGGCACTAGACCAGTGCTACACTGGAATAAATCATAAAGAAAATGGTTATTAGTCCAATCACTTCATTCAGGAGGCTTCTGTTCCAACTCTGTTCTCAGGAGGTTTTAGTTCAGTTCAAACTCCATTCTTAGGAGGTTTTAGTTCAATTCAAACTCTGTTCTCAGGAGGTTTTATTTTGGTTCACCCATTATTTAGGTCTCATAATAGTTCTGTTGCCCCCTTTATTGTTGTGGCTTAATCAGATCTAAAGAATTTAAGGGTTACACCTTTATTATTCGTCGAGCATGATTGCTTGTATATTCAATTTTCAAACTTGTCCAAATTACTTGAGAGCTTTATAACAGATATAGGCGGGATGCTAAGTAATTCACGAAATCTCAGAATGCTCAGAGCTTGGGCAGTCTCCTCGGGCACTCTCGTTGGGGAAATGATTCGAAACTATAGTTGGCTAAAAAGTTGGTCGCGCGCCCCAATTTTTATTTTGAGAAAATCGGACATTTGATTTTCGAGCGCGACCCTAGGTTCCATTAAATTGGAAAAGCTACAATATTTATACCAAGGTTTCCAAATTTTAATGCAACCTTTATGGAGGTCTAAAATGAGTATACAATTTTTCTCAAAAAATTTTGAGTAATTTTGGGCCTCTAATTTTGCCAAATAATATTTAATTGGACTTTTAAAAATACCAAATAAATTCTAAAAATTATAAATTTTTTTTGAGGAGAAAGCCCTTATTGAGGGGAACAACTTTCATGTTCAAACATTTTTCCCTAAGAGCCTATATTTTTTTATAGAAAATATTCAAGATTTTGATTATCATTGGTCCGCATATAGCATATCAAGCTGATCCTGCGGCTAGGATTGCGCCAGACAGGGATATTAGCTAGCGC
Organism: Platanthera zijinensis; assembly: GCA_039513925.1. Classification (NCBI taxonomy): domain Eukaryota; kingdom Viridiplantae; phylum Streptophyta; class Magnoliopsida; order Asparagales; family Orchidaceae; genus Platanthera; species Platanthera zijinensis. The sequence continues at coordinate 74,839,350 of CM077088.1, read as the reverse complement.
TTCCCCATAGCACATCAGATGTGGGGTGCGCAGAAGATGAGGTGGGGTGGGGGGGAAGAGGATATCATCGCCGTCCATCTCATCATCGGGATTTGGACGGTAGTGATTTCATCCCGCCGATGACAAAGGCGGTGGCCTTCTACTACCGCCGGCCGGCCACTACTGGGCACCAGTGCCACCCCCGATTGGTTCATCGGTGGCAGCAAACTTCTGGGCGGTGGTCCGGCGGCCTGCCGCCGCCGGCCACCGCCAGAAATTGCTAAACCGAGAGCAGGGTGGCGGTAGCTCTGCTCCCAGCGCCACCGCGCCACCCTGCCTCTCCGGTGACTTCTTCGGCCATGCAACCACCCCCGACCAGCGCGCCGGGGGCAAGGCTCCTCTTTGGTGGTGTTCCAGCAACCAGCTGCCGCTGTCCGGCGTCAGAGCAAAAGTAGAGGAAAAACTCTACTCCACGGGTGCCGCCGGAGTGGCATTTTCCGACGGTGCCTCTACCGTCCACCAACGGTGGTAGTCATCCTCGTTGGTTTAACCCTTCCACATGCCACAGCCGATGCTGGGAGGGTCTAACCTCCTACGACTACCACCTAACCTGGAGCTTGGCTCGGGTGGTGCCAGCGGCGCTCCGGCCCCCGGGAGGCGCATGCAGTACATCAAAAAGATGAGGGAGGATGAGGGGAAGAGCTTCCACCTATGGTTAGGGGTTTGGGATAGTCCCGACTGAGCCACCATTGGAGGTGGTGGTGGAGCTCGGGTTGTGGAAAATTTTCTAGCAAGCTGGGATCCGGCAAAGGGGACCCTAGCTTGTTTGGGTTTGTGTGGAGGGAAGGAGGCTAGGCAAGGCCTTTTATAGGCATGGGTAAGGTGGCCACCCCTCCCCTAGATGATGTGGGATAAATCCCCATGAGGGGAGGAGCTCTTCTCCTCCCCTCTACTTGAGTTGGCCAGGTGGCACCATCAGTGTGCCCCTAGGTGGCAGCAATCCAGGGGAAGAAGAGGTGGCATGGGCCTTGGTTCTTAGGGAGAGAAAAGAGGAGGGGAAGTGAGAAATTGGGCCTACCTTGGCCCATGGCTCATTTCCTACCAAGTTGCTGGTTCGGTGGCCCAAGGAGTGAGAGGGGGTAGGGCTTTAGCCATTATTGAAGAGGAGGTGAGCACCTCTTTGGGAGAAAATCCAAAAATGGGTTTTTAGTGCAGGTTGACCAAAGTCAACTCTAGGTGGTTCTGCCTTGCTGGTCAAAGTCAAAATAGATCTATGTCATCGGGAATCAGGTCAAAGTTGGGGTGTCGTGTCATAATTTGTGCGCACGCTTTTCGGTGCATGATTATGCTTGATTTGACCACGAGTTGACCATTCATATTTGAAATTGATCGGGACATACTCAGTTGACTTTGTATTGATCATACGAGTACAATGCCACTGACCGGGGTCGAATCAGAGTTCGTTTGCTAATTATTCAAAATTCTCGCATCGCGGTGCGCTAAAATGGTCAAATTGCTGGTATTTATCGTTAGACTTCAAATTGTGACACAACAAGTTCCAGTGAGTTTGTATTGACTATACGAAGCCATAGGAACTTACATAACACAAATTGGAGTTCTCTAGGTCATTATCCAAAAATCCCGTTTTCGCGACGTTTTACGAGGAATGGCCCTACTTGCCATATGACCTCAAAGTTCAACGGAATGAGTTCCAATGCACTTATATGGGTTATACGAAGCCATAGGAACTGACGGAACTCAAATCGGAGTTTTCTAGCTCTATATACCCTGCTTAGGGTTACCTCTCACCCGAGTGTGGGCCATGGGTAGAGGTTCATGCTACTTTTATTGGGCCCACTAGGGTTCTGGTGGCCCAATAAAAATTGGGATGTTACAACTAAGTATTCTACAGCAAGAAAAAAATCTTTTTCTTTAAGAGAAGAAGGAGAAACAGAGCATTTAAAGTTGATGTTCATCTTCAAGGCCACTACACTCAACACTATTACATCAAAGGCTTGAAGAAACAGAACTCTGCAGATTGTCTTCTCAACACTAGCAGAAATACTGAAGATCAATATTTTTGTTGTTGTGAAGAAGATAGGATTGAATTTTCTCAGTTTAGAAATATGGCTCAGAGAAAAATTTCTCTAGAGTCAATCATCATCAAGCTTTACTCAATCTATAAGATCATATATTGATCTGAGTTATAGGCATGTATTATAAAGATTGAGTGTAAGAGTTAAGTCTCTAAGTTGTAGTATCCTACTTAGGATTTTAGGTAGGGTTGTTTAGCCTGAGGTAGGATCTCTGTGTAGATCTGAGGTAGGAGATCTAATATCTTTGAGTGTAGGATTATTTAGCCCGAGGTAGGAGTTGTTATACTCTGAGCTGTAGGAGTGCGGTTCACTCTGAGATGTATGATCCTATGGTATCTGAGGTGTAAGCTCAAAGAGCCGAGATAAAGGAGGAGTTAGCTGAATCTAGCTCACTGCTAGACAGGTGAAGGGGGAAAGTGGATGTACCCTAGATAGTGGACCACTATAAACTCTGGTGTCTTGTTGTGTCTTTTGAAAGCTAACTGTAAAATCTAACACACAACTCAACCAAATTCAAAGGTTTTTCAAAAGACTTAAAAACCTATTCACCCCCCTCTAAGTGTGTAGCTACTCTTGAACAAAGACTTTCAGATAGGACTTGTTGTGTTCGGGTGAAGATAAGAAGTCAAAACTTTGGATTGGAAGCATCTCTACTGCTTATATCTTAGTTCGATGTGATCTTTGGCCTAGACTGGCTCTCAGAGCAGTGTGTCTGCATTGATTACAACTCAAAGGAAGTCACTCTAGGACAGAACACCGAACATTAGACTAAATTTGCTGGTATGTGAGGATCGAGCAAGATACTGATGTCTGCTCTCCAAGTGGTCAAGGTGGTTCGGAAGGGTGCAAAGTTATTCTTCAAGCTATTGGAGGCTGTATAACAGAAGTCCAATCTGAGTGACATTCCTATTGTGTCAGAGTTTGTGGATGTGTTTCCTAAAAATCTCCTTGGAATTCCACCTCAGTGAGAGATCAACTTCACTATTGAGTTGGTGCCAAGTACGAAACTCGTATCACGCTCACCGTACCAAATGATGCCAAAGGAGATGGCAGAACTGAAGGTTTAGTTATAAGAATTGCTAGAGCAAGACTATATACGTTCAAGTATGTCACCTTAGAGTGCACCGGTCCTCTTTGTGAAAAAGAGGGACAGAAACTTGCGTCTATTTATTGACTACTGAGAACTGAACAAGCTAATAGAGAAGAACAAGTATCTGATTCTAAGAATTGATGATTTATTTGATTAGCTGGTTGGATCAACTATCTATTTGAAGCTAGATTTGAAGTCCGGATATTATCAGTTGCGGATCAGGGAAAGTGATATTCATAGATCTGATGCATAGGACCTTTTGAGAGTATTTAGATCGATTTGTGATCGTCTTTATAGATGGCATATTATTATACTCTCAGTCAGAGGAGGATCATATGAATCATTTGAGGTTGGTTTTGCATACCTTGAGGAGGAATCAACTTTATGCCAAGTTCTCTAAATCTAAGTTTTGACTTTCGTCTGTGGCTTTTCTTAGTCATATGGTTAGTGGAGAGTGTATTGCAGAGATCTGGTAAAGATAGTTACAATACGAGAATGGCTTGTGTTGAATACTATGTCGGAAGTCAGGAGCTTTCTTGGACTTACTGTCTACTATAGGCGTTTCGTAGACAACTTTTCAACAATAGCTCTACCTCTCACTATGTTGATAAAGAAGGATAAGAAGTTCATTTGTACGCTAGAGTACACGCGAGATTTTGTGGAGTTAAAAGGCTTCTAACCACGATGCCTATTTTGTAATTGCCATGTAGTGCAGAAGGCTATGAGATCTACAATGATGCCTTAGGGAGCGGCTTAGGCTTTGTTCTTATGCAGATTGGAAATGGTATAGCTTATGTCTCTCGCCAGCTGAAGGTGCACAAGAGAAATTATCATGTCCATGACTTGGAGTTGGCGGCTGTGAAATACGCCTTAAAGCTATGACGGTATTACTTATATGGCGTGAAAGTTGACATCTTTACGGACCATAAGAGACTAAAATATTTGTTGCACCAATAGGATTTGAATATGTGACAAAGGAGGTAGATGAAGTTCCTTGGAGACTACACTTTCGAGATACATTATTTCCCGGGAAGGGAAATATTATCACAGATGCGTTGAGTCGTAGAACTCCGACACAGGCCAACTGGATACAGATACATGATGAACGTCTTATTCGAGACTTGGAGGCCATGGAAATCTCTTGTGTTGGTGGGAACTCTAGTGCAAGTGAATGTTTAAACTTGATAAAGGGGCAATATGATCTCACGGACAGGATTCAACAAAAGTTGGAGCTGGATGGTAGCATGAAACGCTACTTGGCAAAGACTATGGATGGGTCAAATGCCCAATTTTCTGTTGGCAAAGGTATTTTGTGGAAGGTCGCTTATGCGTCTTGAATGTGTGTAACTTATGGGATAAATTGATGTACAAGACACACTTTATAAAGTACTCAATCCACCTGGGAAGCACAAAGATGTTCAAGGACATGAAAAAGCTTTTTTGGTGGTCAAGGATGATGAAGGACATAGCTCATTATGCGGCAAAGTGTCAAACTTGCACCCTAGTTAAGGCTAAATGTCATAAACCTAGTGGTTTCCTGAAGTCATTGTAGATACCTGAGTAGAATTTTGATGACCTATCTATGGATTTCGTGCATGGCATGCCGAGATTGCAGAGCGGGAATAATGTTGTTTGGGTGATCATTGACCGATTGACAAATGTGTCACACTTCATTCTGAATAGCAGGGACGATTCAGTGGAAAAGTTGGTAAAGCTTTATGTTGACAATATAAAACGATTGCACGGTGTGTCCCATAGCATCGTTACTGACCGAGACAGGCGTTTCACTTCGAAAAATTGGTGGCTAATCCACCAATTATTGGCTACTAAGATGAAGTTCAGTACGACCATTCATCCGCAAACAGATGGTAAGACCAAGAGGGTAAACAGGAAAATAGAGGATATGCTTCACATGTGCACCTTGAATTTCGGGAAGAGGTGGGAGGACCATCTCTTTATGATCGAGTTCACCGATAACAATTGCTACCAGACGAGTATTAATAAGGCGCCCTTCGAGGCTTAATACGGTAGGAAGTGTTGTACTCCATTGGCTTGGATAGAAACAGATGAATCGAAGCTATATAAGCATAAAGACATCTAAGATGCAACTTCAATGATACAGATGATTCAGGAGCAACTGTTGGTTGCTCAGGATAGGCAAGAAAAGTACTATAATGCCAAACACCAAAACATTGAGTTTTCAGTTGGCGATTGGGTTTATATCAAGATCAAGCCGTTCCAATATGTATTCAGGATTTAACGTTTGAAGAAGTTGAATCTGAGATACCTGGGACCATTTGAAATTATTGAACGGATTGGTGAAGCTACCTATCGACTTGCTCTTTCAGCAGAGCTAAGCGATTTGCATGATGTCTTTCACATATCGGTGCTGCGAAAGGCATTACAAGAGCCTACGCAAGTGGTTGCTGCAAATCTGGTGTCAGTCGATAGTGGGTTGACAACGAAGGTCAAGCCCATTTGAATCAAAGACACTGAGGTCAAGCAGCTGCGGAACAAGTTGAACAGAATGGTAAAGGTCAGTTGGGACAACTGTGGCCGTGAGGAACTATTATGGGAGCGCGAGCAAACAATGATCGAGGAGTTCCCCGAGCTTTTCCGTTGAGGTACATTTTGTATATTTTGTACTTCTTTGTTGTTTTATGAACTATTTGAATTTTGGGATGAAGTTTCTTAGGGGGGAGGGTGAGATTTGTAACACCCCAGTTTTCTCATATTTGAAAACAAATATTTTTCTGGTTACTGGAAGCTATCGCTCGACGATAGCAAGATACCGCCAGCAGTAGCAGGCGTCAAGTTTATGGCATCGTGAAAAACTAGTAGAATCAAATTGATGGCGTCGAGAACAACTAGTGGTGTCGAGTTGCTAACGCCAAGCGATAGCGATAATGTTGGAGGTAGTGATGAACTCGATCTAGTAGAATCCATGTAGTCCATCCAATCGAATCGATGCAGTCAAAAAAGTTATGAAGTCGAATTTGCTAACACCAGGAAATAGAGATACTGATGGTGATAGCATGCCACATGCCAAGTGATGCTAAGGTGTTCGTTAAGCGGCAAAGTGGTGCTGGATAAGACCACTGTCATTGCTTAAGCTACCGTCAGGTGATAGCGTGCTACTGCACGACGGTAGCGAATTTAAAAAGAATGGTCAGTTAAATTGGGCCATCCATTTATTTTTGCCTGAGGATCCTAAGTCTAGGATTCATCTCGTATATCTTAACCAGAGGAGTGTAGGAAGGGGATAGACATTTCTCTTTCACTCTCTCTCTCACTTTCTCTTGAACCTTAAGAAAGAAGGGGGAAGAAGAAAGGTGAGCTTGGAGGTAGCTTTTGGAAAGCTGAACTCAGCCATTGAAGGAGCTCTTGTGATCAGAGTCGCGAGCAGAAGCTAGATATTTGGAGAAGAAGGTATTGCAAACACTTCAATCCAGATCTCTTGAAATTTCATGTATCCTAAGCAATCTACAATGGTAATGATCTTCCTTCTTAGACAAGTGAAGTCCTTATTTCGCATGTACATGGAAACCCTCACCAATTGGTAGAGAATGGAAAATTTCCAATGGGTCGATCGGTGTTATCCCCAGTATTAAACTTATATATATAATCTGAAATCGAAGTACGGAATAGGCATGTTGTGTGAAGCCCATCCAAACAAGTTGGGCAGGATTGATGATGATTGATTTGCGTGTTAGAGAAGACTCTATGGATAATAGTGTAGTTTTACGAAGTTTTGGGGTGTGCAGCTTGCTACAGATAGTACTGGAGGTGTGCTCCAGGAAAACGCCTAGTTTTGGGACAGTAATATTGTTCCATCAGATACCTCTCAGTGGTAGTGTTACCGCTGGCATTAACTCCTAGAGAGTTATGTTTGTGAGGCCTGTCTCTTGGAGACTCTGAGCTAATATGCTGAGTTGTGAGCATGGAATGCCCATCTATAATGGCCATGAGTGCTAGCCTTGGAATATAACGTGGTTATGTATGTGTCAGCATGCAAGGGGAAGCTAATTCGGGTCGTGTCGGTGGGCATGACGATTTGAACAACCGGCTTGGATGATTTGTACCCGTCTTATATCGATCGACTTGGAGTGAGTCATTGGCTTGAATATCAATGTAATAGAGCACCTTTGACTTTGTCGTAGCATAGGAGAGAGTCTTAGGCTATGGGCCAAAAAGACTAGTATTGCTCAAAGTGGTGGGGCTTAAATCTCAGCACACCGAAAGAGTATTGCTCAAAGTGGTGGGGCTTGAATCTCAGCACACCGAAAGAAAGAGTGCCTTGTGAGCACAAAGCGTGTGGCCATGCGTGCTGTCGTTTGTGATGAATGGTGCTTAAATTGCACGTTCTTATGCATATATATTTACATGTTGCGTACCTGCAGGGAAGGAGCACCGCCGCCCAGTGTGAGGGGTGCGATCATTATAAATTGGTCAGCTAAAGATGACTGTAGCTTTGTTTGTCACGCCTTGGTGGGTTGTCCCTTTGTATATGCTGGGGTGCTGAGCGAGAAATAGCAGGTTGAAGCCCTTTTTGCTATGTTGGCTGGTTCTTGATAGCCTAAGTGCAAAATATTTACCATTTTCATGTATGGCTGGCATGTGTGCCGATGTATGTAAGACATATATACGAAGGAAACAATTTGTAAGGACTTAAGGCCAAACTCTGTGTATTTTTATGTCATTCATATGATTGGTTAGTAGACATTCTTAGTGTTGTGTTCATATATAATTAATGCTTCTACTAGAATGCAACTCTGAGGTAGGATATGTGAATGATTTGGTTTCAATGCGTAACTCCAATGACTGTTCGTGGAATATGACGTGGGGCCCCGACCGGACCTTCTGTTATATTCTACGTGATAGATGGGGTTGTTATAGATAGAGGAGGGGGATCGACTTGGAGGAGGAGGGCAATTTTTGCCATGGGAGAGTTGGTCGGAGCTTGGAGAAAACGAATCTAGATCTAGGAGTTTCGTCCATGACTTCTTGGTGGAGATAGCCGACCAGAAGAGGTGATCTATAGGTGGTTGGCTGAACAGAGGAGAGAGAGAGGGGGGCTTGAGGGTGTTTGGCGGCGAGGAGAATAAAGGGCAGGCCGGCTATCTCGCGAAAAATCTACTCTTGCAGCCCTGCGATCTGGAGTTGTGAAAAAATATCACGTCTTGAAATCGCAAAAAAATCGCAGTTTTGGGGCGGTGGCGACTCGAGTCGCACTCCCAAAATTTCTGTTTGGCACAGTGTTTTCAAAAATGGCGGCACCCCACTATCAAAATGCCGCGCCAAACAAAGCCTAAGTGTTGATCGAATAGAGCATTTTCAATTGAAGTTATTTGGCAGAACAATTTTTGAAAGCTTTTTTTAGCAAAAAAACATTTAAATGTATATTGTTCGTAGGTAATAATAAACATATAAGAAAACTGAAATGATTTACATAGCTCACAAAATAAAAAAAATGTTTACATTTGCAGAACATTGTCTTTTCCATTCTTATTTATTCACACATGCGATAAAATTTTTGATATTAATCAAACTTTTGGAAATGATGACTTCTTTTTGTATAAAAGAAAACTTAAAATTTTACCTACGAGTATTGTATAATTCTTCAACAATACTATCTCCTACTGCAGTCATATGATCAGTTTCCCCAGCATCAAGCATATCAGTTTCAATATCATCCTCTGATATTGAGTCTTCATCCTCTGAGAGTATGAATGAAGACTCATCAGCATCGCAAGCTGTAATTTCGGGTCTCGTCGAGATGGATACCTACGAATGAAGTTATGTAGTGTCATAGTCGCTAGCACAATCGAACGCTATTTCTTGAAATTGTATTGCGACATTTTTTGAAAAAAGTTCCACTTTTTCTTCCAAATTCCAATTTTTTGCTCTTTCACTCTTCGAAGAGATAAATGTTCATGTCTACCTTAGACATGACGATTCTCACATGCATAATCTGTCAAATGATATCTTGTTTATGGATATAGTTTTAAATAGATCATCTTTAATGGATATCTAACATCCACTAAATAATATTTACCTATAATTATTTGATATGTTTGTTAAACATATTAACTTGATAGTGAATGATTATAGCATATATGATTAGTTATTCAACAATTTGCCTTGAGTGGGATGTGAAAATTATATTTTTTTCATCTATCAATGCATGTGCTAAGATGTGAAAACCATGAGTGGATCCTCCAATCCCACAAGTGCAAATGTGATGCACATATTAAAATCGCAAACACCAATCACATTTTACGTTGTGATGTCATGACGTCAAATATATCTAATTTGATCTTCAACAGGTATCCTCGCATCAACATGTGTGTCATCAATTGCACAAGCATAGTCCTTAAAGAATGGTATGTAACCAGCATCATACCTTATTTCCGTCATGAACATGTAATAAAAGATTTATTTTGGTTATAAAAAGCACAAAATGACAACTTAGAAGATATTATAAAATAGAAACATCAAAGAACATATCATAAAATAGAAACAACACAAAATATTTCAGGTGGCACAAAATGTAATTCATAAAATAGAAACAACACAGAACATTTCAGGTGACACAAAACATTTCAGATGACACAAAACATTGTTCATAAAAAAACAACACAAAACAGAATTCGTAACAGTTTTTTATCTCAACAGAGATCATAACAGACATCCAAACATAGATCATAACACACATCATAACAGAGATCATAAAGGAAATTATAACACATCACTAGATCATGCTCACACAATAGTTTTTGATCCACCAAACTCTCTTATCAGCTGGGGTGCTCATGAAGATCTCTCTACTACTTTTATCCATATTATAGTTAACTACAAATAAGTAAATGTCGGGATCATAATATATTTCAGTAATACTTGAGACCAACTCCATTGCCTTATTGATAGTGACAACTGGAGGAGGCCACATTGCAAGTGTTGATTCCCACAATTCACACATCTATGATATAGTCATCTTTGCTGAAGTTGGTGGTAGGTCGATTGCCTATCCCAAACTCTATAATACAATGATCATAGAAGATCAAAACTTCATTTGAATCCCAAGTTACTGAGATTCCTCCCTCCTTTGACTTTCTCATTATACTATGCCACCAAAAAATACAATTTATGCAAAAGAGGAATGAATCTTTCTAGTTTAAAATACACATTACTTTCTTATTTAAAATTTTTTAAGAAATATTAGACAGACAACTTGATTAATAAGAAAATTATCTTAGTTATCCATCTTAGCTACCCTGTAATCAGGCTTAACAAAAAGCCCTGCCAAAACATCTTAGCTCTCAAGTGAATAATATCATACAATTACAAGACAATCAATAATGTAATTAACAGAACACAATGACGTCATTTCAATAAACAAATTGAACACTTAATAATATTTGCAATAACTAAAATATTTCAACAAACACATTGAACAAATGAACACTTGACAATTCATTGCATTAGATGTTCTATAACATGCTTGAGAAGCTTGACAAATTAATTCTAAAATCACCATAACAAAAGAAACTCAAATATTAATGATTATAATAATGTCATGATAGAAGTGCCACTACAATGAATCAATCTTCCTATCACTAGTCGATCTACATGCGGGGTTACGAAATTATGTAAATGAAAAGAGTTACTTTGATGTAAAGAAATACATGATCTTGGGAATAAATACATAAAGAAATCTTCCTGCCACTAGTCGATCTACATGAAGTCTATGAAGGAGTGAAGAACAAAATCTAACACGAATGTGTGAATGCCTGATTTTTTGAATATCATAGCAGTGGAAAAGGGGGTAATCTTGAACTCACCTTTGCTGGAACCAGACGACGAGCAGTGTTGAACCAGTGAAACCTGCGTCGATCATAGAAATCCCCTTGACACACCTAGGAACGGAAACGAGGATTACCTAGCGGAAATGGGAAAACTAGGGTGTGAAATAAGTGGGAATAAGAAAAACCCTGAACATTCTCAAGATGTTATCACCTGAATCTAGAGGAAGATAAGTAACTCATTATGATGTTATCGCCAATCAGAAGGAACATTTGATCGCCTGGATCAGAAGGAAGATGATATCGCCTGGATCAAAAGGAATATGTTATCGCCTGGAATGAGAAGAATGATCGCATACTATCGGGATGGTCGTGGACTCAATAGGTTTCCAAAGATTGCAAAAAGCTGAGCGGGAAAAGTGATTACGTGAGAGTAGACGTTGGGGATTAGTAGATTTGCAAACTAAAACAGTGCTTTAGCAAAATAGATTTTCATCAACTCTGTATAAGGAGTTGTTCTAAATAATTAAAAATAGCTCTGGTGGTTGGAATAGAACTTTTTCATCCTCCTGAGCTGTCCCAAACAGTCCCTAGACACTTTTAGTATTCCTTTTACAAATTCACATAGTCTATTTCCAGATTTATCGCTACCGTGCCCTACCCCCTCGTGAGACTGATGTGATCGCGAGTTCGCCGAATGCCACCCTTCATCTTCCTTGATTGGCCAATCCAACTCGTTGACAACATCACCACTTGCGTCCCCGATAACACTGACAACATCCTCTTCCCCGGCTGATCCATCGATTGAGCCGGATAAAACCGCTCTACCTAGCCCAATGACACATCCTCTGTTCTAGCAACGTGCAGCTAAGTCGAGCCCGATTTCAGCCCTCTCCTCCCCAAAAACTTTCTAAGCAGATGTCGATCACCGCCTCTTGGTAAAAAAATTCTTCCTTTTTCATTCTAGGGTTTAGGTTATATAAATATTTGTTTGATTTTTCTTCCCTTTTCATTTTACGGTCTAGGATATGCAAATATTTATTCGATTTTATGGTCAAAAGCACGTAAATTTAACATATAACGTGAGTTGTCATAATTTTTGTTAATATTCCATTTCCTTTGTGCGCAAATGGAAATGTCTCAACCTTTTGTTGTAAGCTTAGTTCTTAAATGATAATTTCTTTGCTTAAATGTTCTTGTATTGTTTGCTCTTAGACATCACAAATCATTTTAAGATAAATATAGTATTTGCCTTAAGGGATGAGTTAATCACATGAGAACGTAATATTGGTAAATCTCTTAATTTTGCTTTCACGATATAGAGCTCTAATAACCTAACTGGTAGACCACAATCTCGTGTTATACATGGGTGCGACAAAGCAGGTTATGCATGTGGGTCCTAATTAAAATGGATAGGTTAAACAAAGTCTGAGGAAAACAATCACTAATAAATGTGTCCTTTTTTAATTAAGGGAGAGAATGATGTTAATGTTGATGAATGGAAAGTAGAAGTATTATGTGGAACTCATAACCATAATGTTGTTCACTTAGAGGCACATCCCTATGCCAAAAGGTTTAATGAAAATGAAGAGAAATTTGTCACAGTTATGTACTCATTAGGATTTAAGCCCAAAAAATATTATCCGCACAAAAAAATATGGAAAATACCACTACAATGAGAACTATTTATGACCAAAGGGTATTACTATATAAGAAGAAGTAGGGGCGGGGGGGGTGGTGACTCAATTGCAATTTTTATATAATTATGTTATGGATGCATGATATATTAGTTTCAACATCATTATAGAGGATACAAAGCAGTTAAAGGGCTTATTCTTTGCACACCTGATATTTATCAAAATGAATTATATGTTCTCATATGTTTCTCAACAAGATTGTACATACAAAACTAATCAGTCGCATACCTCTCTTGCAATGACCATATAATATGGGTTCTGCACTAGATAGAATATGATTGGTAGGCATGATTGAGACCTCCTCTCATGCTAGATAGAGGTGCCCTATATTTCTCATGGGGTGTACTATATCTTATGAGCCTCAGTTTTGAGGAGTTGATACTCTCTTTTTAGAAGATTAGTAAATGTGAATATGTGCCCGTGAGACACTAGAATGTTTGGGTTTGTTATGAGGGACTCATATCGTTAGATTTAAATTGCGCATCAGATGCTAATTTGCCTAGAATTTAAAGAAGGACAAACATAAGCCAATTAGAACTCAAGTATAGACTGAAGCTTAGAAAGTCGTCTAGTCAACCAATTTTCAGATTTTGAGTAAATATGCTTAACATGTTTAAATTAAAACAGACATTTATGCTGTCAGTATTATTTCAAAAAACATGCATAGTATACTTCCATATAGTCTTTCTGTAGTGTAAAAACTTATTTTAAAAGCATGCATTCATATTCTTTCAAAATATTTTTAGTGTCGCTAGTTTTTCTTACTCACTAATTGGGTTGACCCATTTCCGGACATATTTTTTTAGGGGACACAGGTGGGAAGTTGCGCCTAGGATGAGCATGTTTGCAGAGTTCTTCTTATAGTTTGTTTTCATTTAATTGTTTTTCCCTTTTAGTACTGTACCATTTCCCTTTCATGGATAATGTATAACCTTAATGTATAAGTTTTTCCATGTACTAGCCATTATATAGTATTTTAAATGTATGATTCTTTTTATAAATTTAGTTAGCACTGTGAATTCATAAAATAATGAGGTACACTTTTACCCTTACCTGCATTTTCTACTTCCGTGGTAAGTTTACTTTCAGTACTTTTCAATTATATTTGCTATGTACCAATTTTATTACCGCTGTTTAGTTTACTTCTTATCATGAGACACAGCCAGACTACTGATTTGTTGGTAAACTAGGTTGTTGTGTTACGGATATCACGACAACAAATATGAATGTTAGAAATTTTATACTCATATTTACATCAACTGATTTTTCATCCATAACAATTATTCATAGAAAGTTTGAACCAAATGTATTATGCATCTTGCTATTGAAACTGACACATTATTGTTCAACCTTTTGTTGTATCTAGACATAATACTTGATCCAAGATGATGGCATGTTCCTATGAAATTTTTTCCTTTTATTCTAAATCTTAAGAGTTGGCATATGAATAGCATGTTAGTTCAAAATGTGGCTGCATACCAAATCATATGCCGAAATCAAGTGTAAGTCTTTTGTGTATGCTCAATAATGAGAAGTTACATCTGTAATCCTTAAGGCCCACCTACACGCCAAAATTGTGTCGCCCTAAAAAACACTGCATCAGCTCATCTATCATGAAAGGAATATGAGACGTCCACTCAAAACCTCCGTGCTCGGCATTTGGAGGCCGAGCCAAGGAAGAAGTAACAATAGAGGAAGAAGAATGTCAATTCACTTGACAACCTAACAGTACTTGATGTGGATGAGAAGATTATAAGAGAAAAAAAGAGTAGTTATGTGAAGATAGTTCATACAAAAACACCTCGGGTGAATTGATAATTTCATTATCATTCATTGGCTCTCCAGCAAGGCAGATTGGCCTTAAAACATCATTGTGGAATTGAGTGGCAAACAAAGGTGAGCCAAGCACCTTCTTAAGGTGTAATGGCATTTTTGACATACAACAACAGACCAAACGATTGTCAACCAAAATATGGCCTTATGGTTTTATCAAAATTGTGGCACACAAGTTAAATTTATAGCAATTCTACCATTTGTTAGGGCGATGTCATTAACAAACAAATATACACTGCTAGTAAACAAAAAAAACTAGGTTCGCTAATGTTTTGTATTTTTGTTGCCTCTGTAAAAAAATCCTAATAGCAAACCAAAGACTTAGGACTTCGGACCCTTATGCAGTCTGCCACCCTAACCCATTCCGCGAACCCGCTCGGCGACGGCACCTTGCTCGGCGGCTGCACGTAGACAGGTGAATATATCCAGCGATTTTACATGCTCAGCTGTTACTTCCAGTGACATCGACTATTATCCTGTTGCGGTATTTGCGTGTAAGGGTGTGCATGGTGCGATTTGGTGCGGCTTTGGCCCAAACCGCAACCGCCCCGCAAGGGCGTGGTTTTGCCCAAAGCAAAACCGCACCCCTCTGAAATTACGCGGTGCGGTTTCGATTTTGTGCGATTTTTTTTGTGGTGTGGTTGCAATTTCGGTGAGGTCTTTAGCAAGTGATGTATATAAATACAATAAAGATAATGTGAGATAAAATAAGATATACAATTTAAGTAAAAACACAATTATATGAGTTATATCAATTGAAATTTCTTAAGCTGATCAGTCTGTAGTTCTGGTATCAAGCAAAAGCTTCCAGAGCTATCAAACTGACAACTTGATCAAGCGGAAAGCGGGAACCAGGCGTAGGAACACTCCAATCAAAAACTGAGCTAAGTAATCAGAGATAATAAAGAGCAAACACAGATCTTGTATTATCAACTATCTTTTTTACAAAGCTTGGTATACATGGCGAGACATGATTTCGCCAAGTACAAAAGAGAAGCATACAAGAAACAAGATCAAGCCGGGCGGAATGCCCACCCAGACCGCCGAGTCTGCTGAGATCGCCAAGCTGCTGCTGCAGCACTACAAAGCCCTTCAAACCGCGTGGATAACCCGTTATTCTGCCGAACAACTGCTCTACAAGCTGCCGCCGAACTGAAGGAATAGACCGCCTAGTCCGCCGAGACCGGCGAACAGGTTATTGAACTTGAATAGTTGAAGAGAAGACTGGCCGATCACAAGATGCGACCTGCTGCAAACCACCGATTATTAACCGCAAGCTCCACTGATTCCTGACCACAGTCAGAACCAAACTTCTGGCTTCTCAGTGCTAGCCGCACAACCTGCAAACAACAAACCAGTTAAGCCATTCTCAAATCGCGCGGACTGCAAATCCGAGGCCGCATCAAATAATTAGCGCTCAACTTTTCATTCAGTTACTGTTGATGTGACGGGGGGTCCTATTTATAGGCGCGGAGAGGAGTGTGTTCACCGCCCTAGTGGATAGGATGACCACCCCAGTCCGCAACTAGCACAAGGCAGTCCGCCCAGTCCGCAAGGACAAAGCCGAACACTAGCCAAACCGTCAGGCACCAAGGCACGAAGCCAGTCCGTAATAGCTAGCGGACACCGCATCAGTCATGACTGTCCACGACCAACAGGCACTCCGCCCGGTCAACCAACGGACAATGCGGACTAGCGAACACCGCATCAGCCCGCAACATGTCCACGACCAACAGTCACTCCGCCCAGTCAACCAGCGGACAATGCAGACTAGCGAACACCCTGGACTTGTCACGGATTGTGACAAGTCCACCAAACAGCCAAGAGCCCGACGTGAGCTCGGCGGACAAGGCCCCAGTCTGCCAGCTCCCAAGACAGCCCGCCAAACAATGCTCCACCTGAGCAAGGCAACAAGCCGCTGTCAAGCACAAGAGTTCACATCAGCGAGCTTCGCGGACTCAGAATAAGTCCGCCATTACCGCGGATACTCCACCTATCCGCAAGGTTACACTAGGAAACTGCCAACTCCAAGACCACTAGCCAAAACTGACGGATACCACCATCAGGAAGCACAACAAGCCACCCAAACCTCACCATCAGTCCGCGCAAGCCGCTCCAACATACCGCCCAGGCCGCACGGTTTTCCTGATCAACCCCCTCCACTTTCACTTCACAATTTTCAACACTCCCCCTTGAAGTTAGAAGTGGTAATCAAGCCCAACAGTCCTCGTAACCGAGTAAACGACACCTTCGGCAATGGCTTCGTGAAGATGTCCGTGATGTTGTCCTCACTCTGCACATGCTCCACCATAAGAGATCCCTCCAACACCTTATCCCGAATGAAATGATGCTCGATCTCTATATGCTTGGTCAGCGCGTGACAAACTGGATTATTTACCAGTTTCAGGGCACTCTCATTGTGAAAGTGAAGGGATAGATACTACTCTAGAGGGGGGTGAATATAGTTATCAAATTTTGCACTAGACAAAACTTAATGGTCTACCCAACTCCCTTGGAGTGAAATGCGGAATGAAAAGATTATAGATATAGAATTAACCCTAAAGCCTAACACAAGTGTTGTGCACAAACTCAAGCTAACTGTAATTACAGTTAAGGCTTGGAAAACCTAATCAGCAACTAGCAGACCTAGTTATATCTAATCACAGCCACAATGCAGGAATTAAACAAGGCAATCCAGACGACACAAGGAATTTATAGTAGTTCCCCAAACAACTTGGGTACATCCACTCTTCTACCAACAAGGTAGGAATCCACTCAGGTTTTTGATCAGGTGCCCTGCCACCAACAGGATCTGCTTCAGGTAGATCCAGAAACCCTTTAGACTTTTGATCAGGTGTCTAAAAACCGAACACAGGTTTTTGATCAGGTGCCCTGCCACCAAGGGATACTTTTGAAGGGAGTAATAACCCTGTACAGGAGGGGGAAAGAAGGTTAAGATGTCTTCTCTATTTTACAAAAGATTAGAGAAGCACAAAGACTTGCACTGAGCTAGAAAGCTCTAAAGAATCAAGGCTCACCCTGGCTCAAAGATGTCCAGGTGAAGTCTTGCTTCAGTGCAGAAAACTCTTCAGAAAGATCTGAAGGAAAAACTACAAGAAGATAATAAATAATAAAATTAGAAATCTTCAAGCAGCTGTCTTCTTCTTCTTCTTTTTCAAAAGAACTCTGAGTTTGAACTTCCTGGAAGCAGGAGAACTCAGGTTGAAGAAGAGCAGAAGAGCTTAGCACTTCTCAGATGAATGAGTATTGCTGAGAGCAATGAACTTGATGAAGGCTTGAATGCTTGAATGAATAACTGGTTAGCTAGTTAGCTAGCTTGAATCCTTCTTCAAAGGATCCTTTTTATAGCAGCAACAAGCAACGGCTCTCTTCAATTTGAATTGTTTGTCTTCTTCTGAAACTTGAGACCTGGGCTGTAAATAACAAAAGGACAAACAATCTCTGCAGCAAAAACATTCTATAAAAGGAATAACCTCTTTCGAAGAAGCTGCAGGAAGCAATCTGATAATAAAGTACTAAATAAAGTCACATCAGAAATAAACTCTTTATAGCAGAAGAAAGACTTTTCAGTCTAATGGCTATAAAGGACTGACAGCAGATAAAGTAAAGTATAATGTCAGCTAATAAGACAAACAACTTTATCTGAAAAGATTTGACTCAGGCAAAAGGGATGGAGCAGATATTGCCTGGAAATATTATCACCAAACAATTGAAATAAAACATGCCAGATAATGTATTAATTAATTAAATATAATAAATAAATACAAAATAAAAGGCAGACAAAAAACGTCGAACGACCCTCGGAGATCGTCGACCGACGCACGGAGATCGTCGACCTATCGGGCAGATAGTTGAACGATCCAGATAGTCGAACTATCAAAGGAGATAGTCGAACCATCACACCAGATAGTCGATCTATCAGAAGATAGTCGAGCTATCAGATAGTCGACCTATCAACAGATAGTCGAACTATCAAAGCAAAACCGATAGTCGACCTATCAACAGATAGTCGAACTATCAAAGCAGAACAGATAGTCGACCTATCAATAGATAGTCGAACTATCAACGCAGAACAGATAGTCGACCTATCAACAGATAGTCGAACTATCAATGCAGAACAGATAGTCGACCTATCAACAGATAGTCGAACTATCAATGCAGAACAGATAGTCGACCTATCAACAGATAGTTGAACTATCAACGCAGAACAGATAGTCGACCTATCAACAGATAGTCGAACTATCAACGCAGAACAGATAGTCGACCTATCAACAGATAGTCGAACTATCAGAAGAAAGCAGATAGTCGATCTATCAACAGATAGTCGAGCTATCAGATAGTTGAACTATCCAAGCAGATATCAAAGCACACAGATAGTCGAACTATCAACCGATAGTCGAACTATCCTCGCAGACTGAAAGTCGAACAACTGATAGACAATCGTCGAACAGTCAGTCGACGATAGTCGAGCGGCGTTCGAATATAGTCGAACGAAAAACTACTTAACCAAATTCTTTATCTGGAAAAGCGAGGACTCTACAGCTAGACCACTAACCATTGACCATAGATATTTCTTGGGTCAAGGGACAAAAGGAGAAGACTAAACTCAAATCAAACTAGGGTACCAACAATCTCCCCCTATTTAAGTTAAGTCTCTCAAAAACTAAAACACAAAACTAACTATAGAGCAATAAAATTAATATAGGAAGTAGATAAACAATTAACAACAATTATCAAACAGATAAATAACAGTCAAACAAAATTAAGAGTCTACAGAGTCTGGCTTAGGGTTAGAAGAGCTAGGAACAAAGGAAACTTTCCTCAAAGGATCAATAGCCTCTTTCTTAGACATCTTCAAGTCTTGCATGCCAATAATCTTTAATTCTGCAGCCCTTGGAACAACGGCTTCTGGGTGCTTTTCCATATACTTTGAAGGGTCAAAGACCTCAGGGCTAACCTGGAACTTTTCGAACTCCTTCTTTCTGAATGTAGACATTGTGGTTAATCCAGTAGTGTCCTTTCCTTCAGCTTTTGCTTTCCTGATTTGAGATGTTCCAACCAATTCGAGAAAACGAGCCATCCTAAAGTTAGGATCAAGCTCAGGACTTTCATAAACAGTCTCAGAATGAGTATCATCTGGTTCTTTATCTTGATTAACTAGATAAGACAGGGGAGTAGACTTAGCAAAGTTCTTGCTAGAATTTTTAAACAAAATAAACTACTTACCTTTTGAAACAACTTTTTCAGAATGCACTGGCATTGGAGATGAAATCCTTTTCTTTGGAGAAGGAGGAGGGGAAAAAGTTGGTCTTTGATACACAACCTCCTTCACTTGTTCTCTCACTGTATCAGTTCTTTGATAGCCAGAATATGATTTACCTTGAAAACCTTGAGAGCTTTTCCTTGAAGAAGACTGAGAAGGAGCATATTTTTCTGACGGAGCAGAAGGATTAGCAGAAAGCTTGCCAGAGGCTCCTGCACCGGGAGGTGGAGGAGGAGGACCTTTGGGATTCCATCTGGGGGTAGGACTATCATATTTCTTAGCTTTCTTTCTCTCTTTCTGCTGGTTCTTGGAGAACCACATCCAATGTTAAAACTCTTTTGACTTGGGGTCAATTCCTTTCAGAATATAATATGGAGTATCATTATCACGATTGAGAGGAGGAGGGGCAACAGCTTTTCTTTTCTTCTGTGCAGCTTTCTTTTTCTTTGAATTCTCAGATAAATCTGAATCCTCTTCATCTTCAGAGTGAGATGATGGAGGATTGTCATATGGGTCATAGGCTTCAGAAATAGCCTTTTCCTTTAATTTTATATCAGCTTTCTCTTTTTCCTCTTCTATGGCATCCTGAGCCAGAAGGAAATCCAAATCAAGTCCTGGGGAATCATCCCAAACAGTTGATTTTTCAACTTGTAAATCCTTTTCTTTTTCTTCTAACAAAGATTGAACTCTTTGATTCCAAGCATCTCTTGCTTTCTCTTTGATTTCATCTTGTTTTTCAGACATATCTTCTATATCGTCTAAAAAAGAATCCAGTTTGGATCTACTTGAACATCAGGAACATCTGGAACAGCTTCTGAAACAACTGCTAAAACCTGAGCAGCTATATCTTCTTTAATATAATCTGTAGATTCAAGAACACAAATCTGCTAAATAAGCTAAAATCATTCCTTCTAGGTATTCACAAGCTAGCAAATTAATTGACTCGTCAATAAAGCGGATGAGTGAATTACCTTCATATTTTACCAACTCCCAGGACTCATCTAGATAGGATGTAATAATTCCTTCTAGGAAACGGGCAACCAAGGGAGTGGTGAGATCTTCTAAACAGACTTTCACAGCAAACTCAGATAGCATGACTGCATCAGATATTTCTTTGTCAGATAACACTGAAACTGATTCATCTTGAACTGTCATTACTACATCTGTCACCGCTGGAAGGGAGGCTGGAAGCTCTGAGGCTGGAGGCTCTGAGACATCTTCACAGAACATCTCCCCCTGCCTGATTTCAGTGGGAACTGAAACCAGACCCCTTGAAGAAGAGGGCTCAGCAGATTTAGAAAGGGATTGGATGGTAGCAGTCAAGGTAGCAATAGAGGAGGCAAGTGGAGCAATTGCCTCTTCAATCATAATTTTGATTGAAGGGGTAATCAACTCCAAAATACTAGAAATGAATGCTGGGGTTATCTCAAAAGATGATGGAATTGCAGTGGATGGAGATGCAGCAGAGATGGTTGTAGTGTTAGGATGAAAAGTGGTGTGGACTGGAGATCGAATTGGAGATGGAGCATGATGTGGAGAATGAATAAGGGACTGAATAGGAGACTGAGGAGGTGTTGGAATCCTCTCAGATCCTAACAGATCAAAACTAGGAGCAGATATCCTAGCCAGATGAGAAGGAAGAGGAGATGCTGGAGGGGAAGGAAGAACAACCGTGGTTGTTTCTCGAACAGGAGAAGGAGAAGGTCGTACTTCAGCTGAAGTTGATGGAACTTCAACTGAGGTAGACGGAACTGAAGAGGATGGAACTACTTCAGTAGAAGTTGATGGTAATGCAGAAGAAGATGAAGGAAGAGAATGAGCTGAGCCAGCTTCTACCGGGTGAGGAGCGACTGAATCAGTCCTAGTGCTCTCTGATGTTGCTGGAGCAACCCCTGTGAGAGCGGGTTTCACAAAAGTCTTCTTCCACTTGGAGAATAGATTCGGGTCCATCTTCTTACTCGCATTTATGGTTGTTGCAACGGAGACCAGCAGCTGAGGATACTTTTCCTTCAGGAAAATTCCAATAACCCTGCCAAGGGTAACCTCTTTCTTACTATTCTTTTTCCTTATTAAATCGAACATTACTCCTGCCCAATCAATCTTTTTCTGATTAACAATTGCACACATCAGTGCAAATTGTTGCCTTGTAATGTTGTCATGAGCAGAGTGCTTCCCAAGGAGCACTTTTCCAACTATCTCAGCAAGAAATTTAATCTTAAATGGGAAATTGACCTTGAGCAGCTTCGTGAGAATGCCCTTCGCATGTCCCAGCTCAGTAAGCATCCTTCCAAACTCTTGAGCATCTTGCTCATAATCTTCTTCACCATTTATAAATCCAAACATCAGTCAGAACGGCTGGAGTTAAAATTACCTCTTCTCCGCCGATGGTGCCAGTCATCGAATCGTCGGTGGAGGACGAAGTGAAAGCCCATTCCTTGATCTCGGGAATATTTAACTTTATCCTTGTTGACATTAATCTTTCTAGACCTTGATCTCGGCACAACTGAAGAATTTCTACAATCCCTGCTTCACAGCAACTGAAGGCGTCAAAATCGACGCTGAAACCTGCATCGAACTTTACAACAGCTAGCACTGCGGGAGAAATCGCCATTGAATTGCTGGAGAATGCGCGAGAAAGACGGAGAAGACGAAGGAGACGAAGCGGCAGAAAATCGCAAGCGGGAAGACAGAATGCGAAAAGTCACGCTCCGTCGACGATAAAACAAAAGATCTTTTAACTTAGGTCGACTATCGGCTTTATATTAGACCGGAGATAGTCGATCTACTAAAAAGATACTGGACCCGATGGTCGAACGGCCGTTCGACGATCGGTCCAGAAGCAGAGTAGTCGATCAATCGTTCGACTATTTCTGGCTTCTCAAACAACAAGCTATCGTCATCCAGAGATCGACGATAAGCTCGACTTGTTCGACGATGGTCGAACGCCGGTCGACGATCTTCAACCAGACAAGCTTTCATCAACCACAGGTCGACGATGGGCTTGACCCGATCGACTATCTTCGAACGTCGTTCGACTATCTTCAGACAAGTTTCAACATTGGCAGATATAGTCACACTTAGTCTCGTCCATTTATCATGCCAAGTTGAACTAAAAAGAACAGATGCTTCTGTTCATCTAAGGGCTTGGTGAATATATCACCTCTCTGAAACTCAGTGGATATGAACTCAAGACAAATCTTGTTCTTTTCCACACAATCTCTCAGGAAATGGTGTCGAATCTCAATGTGCTTCGTTCTAGAGTGGTGCACTGGATTTTGTGCAATTGAGATAGCACTGGTACTGTCACACATGATTTTGGTATTCTTGTGTGAGTAACCATAATCCACAAGCTGGTTTTGAATCCACAGGATCTGTGAACAACAACTAGCAGCTGCTATATATTCAGCCTCTGTAGTTGAAGTTGAGACAGAAGCCTGCTTCTTACAGAACCAAGAGACCAATCTCTCTCCCAGGAACTGACAAGTTCCTGAGGTTCTCTTCCTGTCAACTCTGCAACCAGCATAATCAGAATCAGAATATCCAATTAATTCAAATTCTGACTCAGCTGGGTACCAAAGTCCTAGATTTGGACATCCCTTCAGGTATCTCAGGATTCTCTTTAGAAGAATCAGATGAGATTCCTTGGGGTTGACCTAGAATCTAGCACAAAGGCATGTAGCAAACATTATATCAGGCTTACTTGCAGTTAGATATAATAGGGAACCAACAATGACCCTATAATTCTTTTGATCAACTGGCTTGCCGTGATCATCAGAATCAATAACTACATTAGTAGCCATAGGTGTAGGCATTGCTGAAGCATCAGCCATCCCAAATTTCTTTACCAATTCCTTGGCATATTTGGATTGGGAGATGAAGATACCATCAGCATCTTGCTTAACTTGGAGACCAAGAAAGTAAGACAGCACACCCATACTACTCATCTCAAACTTGGAATGCATCAAGTTGGAAAACTTTTTGCATAGTTTGGGATCAGTGGAGCCAAATATAATATCATCTACATACACCTGAACTAACAGGATTGTGTCCTTGTGATGCTTGACGAAAAGGGTTCTATCAACTACTCCCCTAGTAAAGTTGTGCTCTAAAAGGAAACTAGCTAGAGTCTCATACCAGGCTCTGGGTGCTTGCTTTAGTCCATAAAGAGCTTTCTGCAACTTAAACACATGTGAGGGCTGAGTTGAAGAAACAAACCCTGGTGGTTGTTCAACAAACACCTCTTCCTTAAGCTCACCATTCAGGAATGTACTTTTGACATCCATTTGAAAGACCTTAAACTTCATGTAAGCTGCATTGGCCAAGAAGATCCTTATTGCTTCTAGCCTTGCAACAGGAGCAAAGGTTTGGTCATAATCTATACCTTCCTCCTATCTGTAGCCCTGAGCTACAAGCCTTGCTTTATTCCTTACAATAATTCCATTTGCATCCAACTTGTTTCTATACACCCACTTGGTGCCTATGATCAGTTGGCCTTTAAGTCTTGGAACCAAAGTCCAAACTTTACATCTCTCAAACTGATTGAGTTCCTCTTGCATAGCAATGATCTAGTGGGGATCTAGCTCTGCATCTTTAAAGGTGAGGGGCTCAACCTATGAGAGGAAACAAGCGTGCATCACATCCTGTCTTAATTGGTGTCTTGTTTGCACACCAGCTGATATGTCTCCAATCACTTGAGATGTGGGGTGATCTCTAAGTATGACAATATCAGTAGGTGGGATGTGATCTTCAGCAACAGTTGGGATTAATTCCTCAGGAGGAATTTGATCTACTGTTGGTGGTACAACAACAGCTTCTGCAATGTCTTCATCACTGTCTGATTCAGTGATCTGAAGAGTTAATAGTTGAAGAATCTCTTTAGTAGCATCAGGTACCTGTAATGAACTAGAGGAATGAGAATTTTCCTTCTCCTTGTAAAACATCTGAGACTCATCAAAAGATACATGCACAGATTCTTCAATTTTACAGGTTGATTTGTTATAAACCCTATAAGCTTTGCTTACTTGGGAATATCCAAGCATGATTCCCATTGAAGCTTTTGCTTCAAACTTTCTAAGGTATTCTTTATTATTATTATGAATATAAACAATACAGCCAAACACTCTAAAATAATTAATTTTAGGTTTCTTTCCTTTAAGCAACTCATAAGGAGTTTTACACTTAAGCTTGTGTATCAAACTTCTATTCAAGACATAATTGGCTGTGCTAACAGCTTCTGCCTAATAAGAGAGAGGCATGTTAGCATCTGCCAACAATGTACTAGCAGCTTCAATGAGTGTTCTGTTCTTCCTTTCAACTACCCCATTTTGTTGGGGAGTTCTAGGAGCTGAGAAGCTATGTTTGATACCTTCTCTCTCACAGAATTCTTGCATGAGAAGAGAGTCAAACTCAGTACCATGATCACTTCTGATCAAGGCCACATGAGTAGAGTACTCAGTCTGCACACATAATAGAAAGTCTGTAAGGGCTTTGAAGTTATCAGCCTTAGTTCTCAAAAAGAAAACCCAACTGAACCTAGAGAAGTCATCTATAATTACTAAGGTGTAATACTTCCCTCCTAAACTCTGTACAATTATTGGGCCAAAAAAGTCCAAATGTAATAAGTACAAGATTCTAGGAGAATCACTCTTATTTACTGATTTAAAAGAGTTTTTGGTTTGCTTGCCTAGCTGACAAGCCTTGCATAGGCTCTCCTTCTTGTAGGGGCAAGAAGGTAAACCTCTAACAAGGTTGTGTTTAGATAACCTAGATATATTTTAAGGTTAACATGACTAAGCCTCTTATGCCACAAAGAATTATTATTAATTGTTACTTCATTAAATAAACAGATTTCAGAGTGAATTGAATTGAAATCTACTAAATAAATATTACCTATTCTAATGCCTACTAAAACAACATTATTATTTAAAGTAATATTGCAAGAAGAGTTAGAAAATGAAACCTGGTAGCCAGCATCACATAGCTGGCTGACTGAAATCAAATTGTGCTTCAGTCCTGTCACATATGCAACTCTCTTGAAAGTAACATCTCCAATTATAATCCTGCCATAGCCTTCTGTCTGACCACAGCTGGAATCTCCAAAGATAACCTTTGGGTCGAGCTTAGCTTTGAATTTTGACAGATGATTTTTATTTCATGTCATATGCTTGGAGCATCCACTATCCAAATACCACTTATTTTGAGTGATAGGATAGGCCTTCACCTGCAAGATATTTATTTAGACAGTGTGGACCCAGGTAACCTTGGGTCCCTTGTTTTTCACATAAGAAAAGCTAGAAATAAATGAAAATGCAGGCTGAGGGTGATAACCTAATGGGTGAGATCTCCTAGGTGGGATTCTCCATGCAGATGATGGGTCAACAAACCTAGGGTTTCTATTTTCATTTAGATTTCTATGGTACTGATGATGATTTTGAAAATCATATTGAAAACGTCGATCGACGTTCGACGATGGGCGCTCAGATCGTCGAGCTTCGTTCGACCATTGAGCTTCCGATCGTCGAGCGGCGTTCGACGCTCTTTGCATTTCTTTAATAAATTTCTTTCTTTTCTCTCTCTTAGCTTTATTTAAAATTTTATTAACTTGGTTTACTTGCTCAGTGTTCTTCATTCCACTAGAGTTCACTGGAGTTGAAAGATTATTTTTAAGAATAACTGGGGGTTCACTGGGAGAAGCTCCTAAGCCTAGTTTGTTATTACCTGACCTAGTGTTAGATATGCTGGTAATTTCTAACAGCTTAAGGCTTCTACCATTAAGAGATTCCTCTAACCTCTTAGACTTAGCTAACTCCATTTTAAGAAATTTAATTTCTTCACTACAAGTAGTGAGATCTTCTTTTAGCTTAATGTTTTCTGTAGCCATTAATTCTGAGTCAGCTAACTTATTTCTAAGTTCTTTTATCTCCTTTTCTGAACTAATTAAGTCTAAGCATAAGGATTTAAAATCTAATTTAAATTCTTCAGAAGTGAAGTCATAAGAAGATAGTACCTCATCTTCTGTTGGCATTTCTTCTTCTGAATCTGAACTCTCTGCAGCTGAGTGATTGCTGCAGGCATCTATTGCCATCAGGCAAACTTCTTTTGCCTTCTTCTATTCCTCATCTTCACTGGAGCTAGAGGAGGAAGATTCTTCATCAGAATCACTCCAGGTTTCAGCAATGAAACCTCTCTCTTTTTTCTTGTTCTTGTAGGAGGATGGCTTGGAGTGCTTCCTGTGCTATTCCTTTTCTTTCCTCTTGTCTTTGTTCTTCTCCTCTGGACACTCTGGTAAGATATGTCCAGGCTTCCTGCAACTATAACATATAATTTCTTTAGCAGGTGAACGGTCATACCTTGGTTTGTCTTCATAGCGTGAAGACTTCTTTCTGAATTCCTTTCTCCCCATCTTGAGAAACCTCTTGGCAAATAATGCCATTAGTTCCTCATTTGATTGGCTGCCTTCAGAAGCATCAGCAGCCTTAAGATCTAGAGATTGCTCTTTTCTTGTTGGAGTAGGGGTCTTTGCTTCTGCTTCTGCTTCCCTTGTCTTCAGCACTTGCTCAAAAGATTTGAGTTTGCCGAGAAGAGCTTCAGTGGAGATCTCTGTGGTGCTTCTGGCTTCCTTGATGGGCCAGATCCTTATATCCCATGTGCTAGGGAAGCACATAAGAATCTTATCATTGACCTCTGTCAATGATATGTCCTTGTCAAGGGTCCTCAGCTCATTGATGATTGAGCTGAGCCTGGTGTACATGGCTTCAACTGATTCAGCATCAGTTTTCTTGAAGTTCTCATATTGTGAGATAAGGTTGGACCTTCTGTCCTTCCTTTCATCAGCTGAACCAGCTACAATCTGGTTCAGTGTATCCCACATGGCTTTTGCTGAAGAGCAGTCGGCAACCTTCTGGAATACCTCATCAGACATTGTCTGAGCCAGAATGTTCATCGCCTTGGCATCTGCTATTTTTGCCTTCTTGTACTCATCGTTGTAATCTGGAGGAGGTACTGCACTCATATCAGATGATGAGGCAGTAGCAGCAGCAGGTGCTCTTGGGGGTCCTGACAAAATAGAAGCAAAGATGCTTTCATCAATAGAATTCATATATAATTTTATCCTTGCCTTCCAGATGCCAAACTTAGCTAAGTTGCATGCTGGAGGTCTGGTGCTAGAATAATCCTTGGACTGGGCCATGATAGTGATAGTGAATATCTATAAACTTTGGTATCTATCAGGATCTTGTGACTTAGGTGTTAGCCTATTCAGTCAGTCAACCTCCCTCTGATACCAATTGAAAATGAAGGGATAGATACTACTCTAGAGGGGGGTGAATAGAGTTATCAAATTTTGCACTAGACAAAACTTAATGGTCTACCCAACTCCCTTGGAGTGAAATGCGGAATGAAAAGATTATAGATATAGAATTAACCCTAAAGCCTAACACAAGTGTTGTGCACAAACTCAAGCTAACTGTAATTACAGTTAAGGCTTGGAAAACCTAATCAGCAACTAGCAGACCTAGTTATATCTAATCACAGCCACAATGCAGGAATTAAACAAGGCAATCCAGACGACACAAGGAATTTATAGTGGTTCCCCAAACAACTTGGGTACGTCCACTCTTCTACCAACAAGGTAGGAATCCACTCAGGTTTTTGATCAGGTGCCCTGCCACCAACAGGATCTGCTTCAGATAGATCCAGAAACCCTTTAGACTTTTGATCAGGTGTCAAAAAACCGAACACAGGTTTTTGATCAGGTGCCCTGCCACCAAGGGATACTTTTGAAGGGAGTAATAACCCTATACAGGAGGGGGAAAGAAGGTTAAGATGTCTTCTCTATTTTACAAAAGATTAGAGAAGCACAAAGACTTGCACTGAGCTAGAAAGCTCTAAAGAATCAAGGCTCCCCCTGGCTCAAAGATGTCCAGGTGAAGTCTTGCTTCAGTGCAGAAAACTCTTCAGAAAGATCTGAAGGAAAAACTACAAGAAGATAATAAATAATAAAATTAGAAATCTTCAAGCAGCTGTCTTCTTCTTCTTCTTCTTCAAAAGAACTCTGAGTTTGAACTTCCTGGAAGCAGGAGAACTCAGGTTGAAGAAGAGCAGAAGAGCTTAACACTTCTCAGATGAATGAGTATTGCTGAGAGCAATGAACTTGATGAAGGCTTGAATGCTTGAATGAATAACTGGTTAGCTAGTTAGCTAGCTTGAATCCTTCTTCAAAGGATCCTTTTTATAGCAGCAACAAGCAACGGCTATCTTCAATTTGAATTGTTTGTCTTCTTCTGAAACTTGAGACCTGGGCTGTAAATAACAAAAGGACAAACAATCTCTGCAGCAAAAACATTCTATAAAAGGAATAACCTCTTTCGAAGAAGCTGCAGGAAGCAATCTGATAATAAAGTACTAAATAAAGTCACATCAGAAATAAACTCTTTATAGCAGAAGAAAGACTTTTCAGTCTAACGGCTATAAAGGACTGACAGCAGATAAAGTAAAGTATAATGTCAGCTAATAAGACAAACAAATTTATCTGAAAAGATTTGACTCAGGCAAAAGGGATGGAGCAGATATTGCCTGGAAATATTATCACCAAACAACTGAAATAAAACATGCCAGATAATGTATTAATTAATTAAATATAATAAATAAATACAAAATAAAAGGCAGACAGAAAACGTCGAACGACCCTCGGAGATCGTCGACCGACGCACGGAGATCGTCGACCTATCGGGCAGATAGTCGAACGATCCAAATAGTCGAACTATCAAAGGAGATAGTCGAACCATCACACCAGATAGTCGATCTATCAGAAGATATTCGAGCTATCAGATAGTCGACCTATCAACAGATAGTCGAACTATCAAAGAAAAACCGATAGTCGACCTATCAACAGATAGTCGAACTATCAACGCAGAACAGATAGTCGACCTATCAACAGATAGTCGAACTATCAACGCAGAAAAGATAGTCGACCTATCAACAGATAGTCGAACTATCAACGCAGAACAGATAGTCGACCTATCAACAGATAGTCGAACTATCAACGCAGAACAGATAGTCGACCTATCAACAGATAGTCGAACTATCAACGCAGAACAGATAGTCGGCCTATCAACAGATATTCGAACTATCAGAAGAAAGCAGATAGTCGATCTATCAACAGATAGTCGAGCTATCAGATAGTTGAACTATCCAAGCAGATAGTCGAACTATCAAAGCACACAGATAGTCGAACTATCAACCAATAGTCGAACTATCAACCGATAGTCGAACTATCCTCGCAGACTAAAAGTCGAACAACTGATAGACGATCGTCGAACAGTCAGTCGACGATAGTCGAGCGGCGTTCGACTATAGTCGAACGAAAAACTACTTAACCAAATTCTTTATCTGGAAAAGCGAGGACTCTACAGCTAGACCACTAACCATTGACCATAGATATTTCTTGGGTCAAGGGACAAAAGGAGAAGACTAAACTCAAATCAAACTAGGGTACCAACACATTGTCACCGCATAGTAGAGTTGGACCGCACACTTCTTCATGGACGTCCTCTACTAACCTCCTGAGCTAGATGGCTTCCCGAGCTGCTAAGGCCGAAGCCTTATACTCTGCTTCCGTAGTAAAGACGGACACTGAGTCTTACTTCTTACTACACTAAGAGATACTAGCTGATCCACATGTGAAGACATAACTGGATGTTGACTTCCGATCATCTGAATCTCACTTATAATCAGCATCCGAGTATCCTTGAAGAATAAAACCCATGCCTTTCCCATAAAAGAGACCCATATCAGAAGTAGCCCTTATGTACTTCAGAATATTCCTCGCCGCCATCAGATAAGGCTTCCTGGGTTTTGCCATATACCGACTTACACGGCCAACCGCATAAGCAATATCTGACCTCGTAATCGTCAAGTAGATAAGACTCTCAACTAGAGCCCGAAACATCAAAGGATCTGGAAGAATCCTTCCCTCTTCTCGCCGAAGTTTGATTCCCGAATCAAAAGGAGTAGAGCAACTCTTCCCCTCCTACATGCCGAATCGCTGAACAAATCCGTTCCGCATAGCCCTTCTGGGATACGGGTATGCCGCTCTCTTTCCTCTCCACCTCAAGCCCAAGGAAATGGTGGAGCTCACCCAAGTCCTTCATCTCGAACCTTATAGCTAGCTCTACCCTGAGACTAGCTACCTCCTCTATGGAGTTTCCCGTGATGATCATGTCATCCATGTACAACAACACCAAGACCAGAAGCTCCCCATTCTTCTTGACGAACAAGCTCGAGTCTGAATTTGAAGTAAGATAACCGCAGAATTGGAGGTATTCTGCAATCTTCCCATACCAGGCTCGAGGAGCCTACTTCAAACCATAAAGGGCTTTCTGGACCTTATAGACGTAGTCCGAATGTACTTCAGATACGTAACCAAGCGGCTGATCCATGAAGATTTCCTTGTCGATCTTCTCGTAAAGAAATGTGTTCTTTATGTCCAGCTGCCACATCTTCCAGCCCTGGTAAGCTGCCAAAGCTATCACCACTTGTACTGAAGTCATCTTCGCCACAGGACTGAACGTCTCCTCATAGTCTTTGCCATATTATTGAGAGAACCCTCGAGCAACAAGGGGAGCCTTGTAACGCTTTAGCTTGTAAACGCCTTCTTCTTTAGCTTGTAAACGCACTTGCAAGTCACAGGAGTAATGCCATCAATCTTGGGCACAAGGTCCCAGGTCTCATTCTTCTTGAGAGCAGTCATCTCCTCATCCATGACATTTTCCCACTCCTTAACTCCAGTGGCTTTTTTAAAGCTAGAAGGCTCCCGCTCATCCAGGGGGCCTGCGAAGAAACAAGAGATGATGCTCACCGGGTTCACTTCGCAATAACGAGTTGGTGGCTTGATGATCCTCTTCGATCTCCGAAGAGTCTGCTCCTTGCTCACCACCTCCGCTGCTTCTTCAGAATCAGCTCTAATCCTGAGCATACTTGGAACATCGCTCACCCTACTTCCCAAACCAGAAGTTTCTGCCCCAGAGCTTGAAACACCTGGAGCTCCTGGTGACATAGGCAGATCCACTTGAAGATATTCAACAGCTTCCTTCTGCCCTTCATCAACCATGCTCTCTTGCATCTCAACAGAGCCACCTCCATACGATGTCAGTTCATCAAAGACAATGTATCTTGACGCAACAAACTTCCTTGTCGCAGGATCCATGCACTTCCATCCCTTCTTCCGCTCATCATAACCAACAAAGACAAGCTTCCTTGCCTTTGCATCAAGCTTGGTCCTCTGAGCATCTAGAATATGCACATAACAGGTTGATCCAAACACCCGAAGGTGTTCCACACTCGGCTTCTCCTTGAACATCATTTCCATGGGAGACTTCATGTTGATCGGACTCAGAGGCATCTGATTGATGACATAGGTTGCGCAGGCCATTCCTTCCGCCCAAAAAGTCTTGGGAATGTCCTTTGCATGAAGGCAGCACTTGCAGGTTTTCGTCAAGTGACGGATCTTCCTTTCCGCTACTCCATTTTGTTGTGGAGTATGAGCACAAGTAAGCTCTCTCTGGATCTCGTGCTTCCTACAGAAGTCAGAAAACTCAAACGAAACAAATTCACCACCGTTGTCTGATATGAACTTCTTGATCTGCAAGCCAAGCCGGCCCTCCACTAACTCCTTGAACTCTACAAACAATTGGAAAGCTACTGACTTCTCCTTCATAAAATACACCCAAGTGTATCTTGAGTAGTCATCAATCAGGACCAGCAAGTATATGATGTCTCCAAGACTAGCAGTAGCAGTTGGCCCCATCACATCACCATGGATGCACTCCAATAGTGCCTTGCTCCTCGTTTGTGACATATCAAACGGATGAGCCTTACCATACTGACACCCTGCGCAAACGTGGCCATCTCCGTAGGATGACAACTTCGCCAAGCCTTTCACAAGGCTTCTCATTATCATGGCCTTTAGCTTGTCCATTCCCGCGTGCCCTAGCCTTTCATGTCAGATAGCAGTGCTATCATTGTCTCTCATTCGATCAACATAAAAGCTTGTTGATAACACAAACAAGTTTCTTACTCTTCTCCCTACATGAGCAACATCGGCCTTTATCGTTGATACGTTGCGGAGAAATTTCACTTCTGTTGGACCAAACAGAATGAGAAAGCCCGCGTCAACTGCATTGGTCACTGGGAAGAGGTTCTTCTTCATGCCAGGTACGTGATACACACTCCTTAACGTGAGCGGACCCTGAGCACTCTCCAAAGAAACTACGCCCTCCTTCTCTACAGTATGAACAGAGTCATCAGCTGTAATAATAGCTTCGTTACCTGAGAATGTCTGCAGTGAAGAGAACTTCAACTCGTCTCCAGTGAGGTGATGACCACACCCTGAGTCGACTATCCAGTCATCTTGGTAGTCCACGGTGAAAAGAGCAGGAACACACGTGTTTTTCAAAAAAGCTCATCCCCACCCGGCCTCCTCAGCACTAGAACAAGCTCCTTCCTTGTCTTCAACATGCCCAGGCTGCAGCTTGACCTTACAGTCATGCTTGAAGTGTCCAAGCTGATTACACCTGTAACACTTCAACTCCCTCTTCCAGTTCTTCTTAGGAGCAGCGCTCCTCTCTTGCTGATAGGAAGTTAAAGGCTCATCATCAACAGCAGACTTCTTCTTCTCTGATCTCTTCTTCTTCTTATCAGTGAAGAGAGCTTCACTACCTCCTTCAGAGATAGTCACCCCGACCATCTGCCTAGCCAAGCTCTCCTGTGATGCCAGCAGATTTTTTAGCTCCAGTAAGGATGGCTGAGTTGCCCATCCTTGAACAAAAGTCACAAAGGCCACATACTACTTCCGCAAACCGCGTACTATGTGCCTCTTCATCTTAGCTTCATAAATGGGCTCATCAGGATCTAATGCTGATATTTTAGCGCACAGGTTCTTCATCTTGAGGAAGAACTTCGAGACGGACAGATCTCCTTGAGTTGACTTAGCCAACTCATTCTCTAAGAACTGTAGCCTTACTACATTCTTCCTGTTGAACAAACCATCAATGGTTGTCCATATCTCAACAACAGACTCACATCCTAAGATGTGATCAAAGAGCTCAGGTGAGATAGCCCGCTTAAGAGCAAACTCTGTCTTTGCATTAGTCTTCCTCCAAGCTCTCACCTATTCAGCAGAACCAGTAGCAGCAGTAACTTCTTGCATGTTGTCACCATCGACGACCTCCCTTAGCTCCTCACCAATAAGATAGCTCATCATACATGACTTCCACTTCTTGAAGTTAGTCGTTGTAAGAAGCTCAATGCCAAGACCCCTTGTAAAAGCTCCTTCCATTACAACATCGTTGATCTACTAGCTTCCAGAAGTGCTGGGCACAACTGAGGTTGATTCACTGCTCAAGCCACTGTTACCTATGATACCATGTTGAAATTTCTTAAGCTGATCAACCTGTAGTTCTGGTATCAAGCAAAAGCTTCCAGAGCTATCAAGATGACAACTTGATCAAGCGGAAAGAGGGAACCAGGCACAGAAACACTCCAACCAAAAACTGAGCTAAGTAATCAGAGACAATAGAGAGCAAACACAGATCTTGTATTATCAATTATCTTCTTTACAAAGCTTGGTATATATGGCGAGACAATATTTCGACAAGTACAAAAGAGAAGCATACAAGCAACAAGATCAAGTCGGGAGGACTGCCCCCACAGACCGCTGAGTCCGCCGAGAATGCTGAAACCGCCAAGCCACTGCTGAAAAACACTGCACTACGGAGTCCGTCAAACCGCGCAGACAATCCGTTATTCTGCTGAACAACTGCTCTACAATCCGCCACCAAACTGAAGGAACAGACCGGCGAACAGGTTATTGAACTTGAATAATTGAAGAGAAGACTGGCTGGTCAAAAGATGCGACCTGCTGCAAACCGCCGATTGTTAACCGCAAAGCTCCACTGATCCCTGACCGCAGTCAGAACCAAACTTCTGGCTTCTCAGTGCTAACCGCACAACCTGCAAACAACAAACCAGTTAAGCCCTTCTCAAATCGCGCGGACTGCAAATCCGAGGCCGCAGCAACTAATCAGCGCTCAACTTTTAATTCAATTACTGTTGATGTGATGGGGGGTCCTATTTATAGGCGCGGAGAGGAGAGTGGTCACCGCCCTAGTGGATAAGATCACCACCCCAGTCCGCAGCAAGCACAAGGCAGTCCGCCCAGTCCGCAAGGACAAAGCTGGACACCAGCCAAACCGTCAGGCACCAAGGCACGAAGCCAGCCCGCAATAACTGGCAGACACCGCATCAGTCCGCATGCAGTCCACGACCAACAGACACTTCGTCTGGTCAACCAGCGGGCAATGCGGACTAGCGAACACCGCATCAGCCCGCAACATGTCCTCGACCAACAGGAACTCTGCCCGATCAACTGGCGGACAATACGGACTAGCAAACACCCTGGACTTGTCACAGATTGTAACAAGTCCACCAAACAGCCAAGAACCCGGCGCGAGCTCGGCGTACAAGGCCCCAGTCCGCCAGCTCCCAAGATAGCCCGCCAAACAATGCTCCACCTGAGCAAGACAACTAGCCATTGTCAAGCACAAGAGTCCGCATCAGCGAGCTCCGCAGACTCAGAATGAGTCCGTTCTTACCGCGGATACTCCACCTATCCGCAAGGTTACACCAGGAAACCGCCAACTCCAAGACCACTAGCCAAAACTGACGGATACCACCATCAGGCAGCACAGCAAGCCACCTAGACCACACCATCAGTCCGTGCAGGCCGCTCCAACAGGTCGCTGATGGGCTAAAACCCAAACAGACAAGCGTACCTGTCGAATCGTAGTACCAAGGTCGTATTTAAACACGGGGTTATCAATTACTGCTACTCACGCTTGAACTATTATCCTACAGGAAAATAGTTGGATTTTGAGAATTTTTTTAAGTAAAATGAACGATAAATTGCGAGACGAAAACTTATATAAAAAAGGCTAGCATTCGATCATTGATTCACCATGAAATGAAAAGAGAAAATCAAAGGCATAGTTTTAAATTAGCAAATCCAACTCGGCCGTGACGGATCCGAAAATGAGACAAAATCTCGCTAGAGCATTAGACCTCCTAACTTATAGACTCTTTGATCGAAATCTCTTTACAAACTAAAGAAGCCTAAAGTTGCATTATCGAAGTGATCCGCACTATTGGATTTGACTCCAATCCGGAAGATTTACGTCGTCCTATCTCTAGGGTTGTGTTCAACTCCTTCTCTCTTTGAGTGATCTTTCACATCCACGAGCCTCTCGGCTACTCGAATATGAGATCCTAAGCCTACTACCGTATACCAGAAATATGGAGTCGACGAAATAAAAATCAAAGAAGGACCGAGTAGAATTAAGCAAAAATAAAACTATGGAATAAAAATAATTCTAATTTCAAATCATGGATCCTCATGATCAAATGCTAAGAGGAAATTAGCTACGCATGACGGAAAAGAAAACGACAATAATAAAAGGAGAAGACTTCATATTTCTTATAATAGAGGGGAAAAAAGTACATAATAATGAAAACAAAATGATACTACTAAAACAAAATGAGAATACAAGTAAAGCAAGGAACTAGAAATGAAAAATTACAATAAGACTCTATTGGTTGTACTCTCCAAAGCTATCTCCAAAAGCCAACTCTCAATCCAACCTTTCAAAGCATTAGACTTGGGTTCCTTTTATAGGAGAGGAGGGAAGCATCTAGAATAGGGGGATACCAAGGGTGGCCGGCCACATGGGGGAGAATGGGTTCATGCATGGGTTTAATGAGGGAGAGAGGAAATGACTAAATGCATGCATGATATTAAATGGACAATATAAAATATGAAGGGGGGATGAATGGAAAATAAAAGAGGGGAGAGGAAAGGTAGGGGCCGGCCATGTATGAGGGAGAAATGCATGCATGAAATAATGAGGAGAGAGAGAGAAAATGAGGTGGCAAGGAAATAATAAAAGAGAGAAGGGGGTGGCCGGCCAATGCATGGGGATATTCATGCATGTAGTAATAAGGAGGAGAAAGAGAATTTAATGTAGATGGAGAGAGAGGGAGAATAGTGGCCGACCATGCATGGGGATATTCATGCATGGCATTTAATGAAAGAGGGGGCTGCTTGCATGTGGTGGGCTCGGGTTGGAGGGTATAGGCTGCATGGGCTCGGGCAACTTCATCCTTGCTTGGTGGGCTGCTCCATGTGGGCTTGGACAAGTTGGAGGGCTCGGGTAGGGGCTGCACCTATGCACAAGTAGGCTCAGGCTTCTTGAAAGGTGGGCTAGCCGAGCTTCATGTAGGGGGCTGCATGGTGGACGGGTTTGCACTTGTTAAAGGCTCCAATAGGTGGGCTTGGGGGCTTGGGCTGCTCCAATGTTCAAACCTAAAAAACAAAACAAAACAAATTAGCTAAAATAACAAGATATAACTAAACATAAAACATATAACAATTCATAACACTAAAACTAAACAAAATAATTATAACATTAATAATAACATATCATTATAGAACTAAACTTTAACAAAAGATACTAATATTTTAAAATAAAACTAATCATAACGATAACATAAAATAACATCAAAACAACTAATAAGATTATAGATTCCTATATTATAAAAATAACAAAACAACAACATACATGCATACCAAAAACATAAAATTGTAATAAAACGTAGGGAAATAAGCTACTAAATTACCCCCAAAAAGGATGACTAAAACTAGTCATCAAACTCCCCCATGCTTAGACATTTGCTTGCTCTCAAGCAAATAGAAATAAAGACTAGGGAAAAACAAAAAAAAGAGCAAAAGATATATATTTTTAGGTTCCATAGTTAAGAAAAGCAAAACATGAAAAATTAAACTATCCTAATTTCCATGTTATCAACTAGTGGGGTGAGAAGTGCACGATAGAAAACTTGAAAGTGGAACACTAAAAATTTCATTAAAACATAAGAAAAGTCTACACATTTCTAAATCTTAAAAACAAGGCATCCAAAATAAATAAAAATAAGAAAAACAAAAGTAGAGGTTCTAAGTAGACGGCGCATTAACAAACTACTAGGTTGCTAGATAAACATTAACCCTAAAACACTCCAAGATAACCTCCAAAGAAATCCATCAATGATGGTGGCCATAGGCTTGTACGTTCACACTTTCTCCACTACGCGAATTTACGTTCTAAAGATCAATAGGACTTCCAATAGGCGTTAAGACTTGGCTTCGGTAAATGATTAGGAAGTGGAATCAAAGATAAACATGAGGGCTTTAGGCACTAAACCCAGGTGAGCTTAAAAATAAACAAAGCATAATAAAAATGAGAAATAACAAGTATGTCATTTCTCCAATATGAAACTACAAAACAAGGGCATGAAAATTTTCTTTTATAAACTTGGCCAAACATAAACTTTTTTTTGCATTCAATTTTTTTTTGATTTTGATTTTTCATTTTTTTTTTCAATTTTTTTTCCTTTTTGAATAACATTTGATAAGAAAGTTCCAAAAATAAGCTTGAGAATTTCCTATTCATTTCAAAAATAATATCCCTCCCACAAAATAATTTTTAAGCTCAAGGTTATAGTGCAAAAATAGGAAAGGTATTTGGCTTTGGTGAACATAATGAAATGAATGGTGGAGCTAAAAATAAAGAAAATAAGGAAAAGGCCCAAAATTGTTTTGCAAGGGTTTTGTTTTTGGTGGGCAAGAAAAGCTCAAACTATTCAAATGATGGCCTAAATCATTTCTAAAGAACGTAAAAATGACGCAAATGCTTCGAGAGTAGCTTGGTACAAGTTCTAGACACCAAGAAAGACTACCCCGCAAATGAAAAAGAGCAAATGATACCTAACAACCATTCGTAAGCAACTAACCGAATAAGAAGACATAACTACAAATTGTTAAGTTATGACGTA
Organism: Platanthera zijinensis; assembly: GCA_039513925.1. Classification (NCBI taxonomy): domain Eukaryota; kingdom Viridiplantae; phylum Streptophyta; class Magnoliopsida; order Asparagales; family Orchidaceae; genus Platanthera; species Platanthera zijinensis. Next base: position 74,800,630 of record CM077088.1, on the reverse strand, counting down.
AAAACCGGATGCCTCTATTTAAGAAAAAGAAACTAATGGAACTGAACTATGCTAAAATGATAAGTTTAGAAAACATTTTCAAAAGATTCTACATAGAACTACAAAAACCGCACGGGCCTACACATCACTTGAAGAAACATAAAAATAATGATATAAATAATTTTAGATTTTGTTTTTCAAATTGATTTTAGCACACTTTTTTTTTGAGTTTTGTTTTTTTCTAAATTTTTTTGGGTTTTATATTTTATAATTTTTTTGGATTTTGAATTTTGATGACATAAAATACTATACTAATTTAAAACATAAAATTTTTTTTCTTTTTGAAAGAAGAAAAACAGAAAGAAAAGACCAAAAGAAACTAGACCCCCCTCCCTCATGCTTAAATTCTTCATTGCCCTCAATGAAGAAAACATAAAGAAAAAGAGAAGGGGACTGAGAAGAAGAGAAAAAGAAAAAAATGCAGGAAAATAAGTAATAAAAAGAACAGGACTTCCCCAGGTTCGTGAGATGAAGGAGGATGTCGCTCCCCATGCTTGCTTTTTAGAGTACTTGATCGTCAGCAGGTATGACTTGATCCATTTGATATCAGCAGCGGCGGAGCGGCGACCACGATCATGGACTTGATTGGCCTCCGGTAGAAAGAGCAAAATAAAAGAAAAAATAGAGAGTCCGTGGGCAGATGCCCAATAATGTTTTTTATTACAATAGGTCAAAGTCCGAATAAAAAAAAGTTTCGTAATAATAATAATGATGTCCAGAAATAAAAAATGTCCATAAAAAAAACTAAGAGTCCAAAAGAAGATTCTCCTTTGCAGGAGTCACAGAATCATTAGAAAAATAGAGCTTAAGTTTGCGTTCATGCACTTTAAATTCACCCCTCTCCGGGTGCGAAAGTAACACAGTTCCATCAGAAAAAACATCCTTGACCGCAAACGGTCCAGACCAACGAGATTTAGATTTTCCAAAGAAAATGTGTAATCGTGAATTTAAGAGAAGAACTTGATCGCCTGGTTTAAAATTTTTATGGTGACGGAAGTTCTTATCGTGATAATTTTTTTCTGCAGGGTCAGGTGGTTTTTCAAAATAATTTGGCAAATTTTTATCATTTTCAAAAATAAGATTTTTTTGTCAAAAATCAGTCATTTTCGAATGTTACTTGTACGGACATAACAGTGTTTTCAAAAATAGTTGATGAGGGTCCAAAAAAAGAAGAAGAAAAATCATTTGGAGAGAAATAGGAGTCTTCTTTTAAATCATCAATGAAAAAACAAGAGTCATCATTTTGTAAAGAGTTTTTCATCGATTTATTAATATCAAATGTTACTTCCTCATCTCCAACGTGCAGAAAAAGTTGTCTCTCACTCACATTTAAGATTGCGCGAGCGGTGGCTAGGAAGGGTCGACCAAGGATAAGAGGGACCTCGATGTCCTCTTCAATATCGAGAATGACAAAATCCACCGGGAAGATGAATTTGTCGACCTTCACTAGCACATCCTCAACAACTCCTAACGGATACTTAATCGAACGATCGGCTAACTGAATACTCATGCGTGTAGGGCTGAGAGTGCCCAAACCTAGCTTTTTAAATAAAGAAAAAGGTATCAAGTTGATGCTCGCTCCTAGATCCGCTAACGCGTGTTTAACGAAAAGATCACCAAAGACACAAGGAATGGAAAAACTACCCGGATCGTTTATCTTTTTAGGAAGAGTAGAGTTTTTAACGACCGTCGAGCATTCTTTATTTAGCGTTACATGCGATAAATTTTCTATTTTTGTCTTGTTCGTTAATAAATCCTTAAGGTACTTGGCATACTTAGGCATTTGACTAATTTCTTCATGAAATGACAAATTTATATGAATTTGTTTAAATATTTCCAGAAAGCGTTGATATTGATTGTCTAGTTTGTCTTGCCTAAGTCGAGCCGGATAAGGAGGTGGCGGAAATTCCTTTAGAACAACTGGAGCATCATTTTGAAAACCATCTTTTTCTTTTTGAGAATCAGAAATAATAGAGCTATCTTTTTCTTTTTCAAACGTAGATTTTTCTTTTTCAAGATTTAAGTTATCACTTTCCGTGGGGGTAAAAACAGGAGGGACAATCACCCTTGGCTCTTCCCTTGTGGTGGGCTCGTTAACAACCTTACCGCTCCGAAGGGAAATCGTATTTGCGTGTTCCCTTGGGTTAGGCTCAGTGTTCGAGGGAAGAGTTCCAGGTGGTCTCTCGGAAAAGGCCTTGGCGAGTTGGCCGACTTGGTTTTCTAAGTTTTTCATTGAACCCGTTAAGTTTCTAATAGTGGCATCGTTCGAGCTTATATACTTAGCGAGAATCTCTTCCAAAGAGGAGGGTTTTTGAAAATTTTGTTGCGGTGGTGGTGGTGGTGTAAAATCATGCGGTGGGCGTACGGCGTTAGCGTTATTACTCCACGAGAAATTAGGATGGTTACGCCATCCGGGGTGATAAGAATTAGAAGAAGAATTAAAACCAGGCGGAGAAGAAAAATTCGAAAAAGCAGAAAAATTGTTTGCAGAATTATTTTGAGCAGGCCTGGGTATGTTCCCCAGATAATCCACCTGCTCGGCGGCAGCAGCATTTTCAAATACCTTAGCGGCGGAGGGAGCAGTCATCTCCGAGATCTTCTTGTTCAGCATTTCCACTTGTAGCGCCAGTTGCGACACCGAATCAACTTCAAAAATACCTGCAGGTTTAGATGGGCGAGTCCTAGACGAATTCCACTGATATGTGTTCATCGTCATGTCCTCGATAAGCTCAAGAGCGGCTTCGGGAGTTTTGCGGTCTAAAGAATCAGCGGAAGCGGCATCTATCATCTGCTTAGTCTCTTGGTTTAGCCCATTATAGAATGTCTGGACCTACAACCATACAGGCAGAGCATGGTGTGGGCATCTTCTCAAAATCTCTTTGAACCTCTCCCAAGTGTCATAGAGGGTCTCAGAAGCAATTTGAGAATAAGAAGTAATATCATTTCGAAGCTTAGCAGTTTGGCGGGGGGGAAATAGCGAGAGAGAAATTTTTCAGTTAAAATGTTCCAAGTAGTGATTGATCCTCTTGGAAGAGAACTCAACCACTGTTTGGCTTTGGTCCTTAGGGAGAAGGGGAAGAGTCTTAGCCTCATAGCATCGTCTGATACACCATTGATTTTAAAGGTGTCACAGATTTCAAGAAAATTGGCAATATGCAAGTTCGGATCTTCATCTTGTAATCCGTCGAACTATACATATTGCTGCACCATTTGAATGATGCTAGGCTTAAGCTCGAAGTTATTGTTCGCAATCGCAGGTCGAACAATACTTGATTCATTCCCTTCCAAGTTGGGTCGAGCATAATCAGACATAGTCCTTTGCTGAGCCATTCCTGGGTTAGGGTCTCCCATCTCAGAATTAAAATTACAATCCCCGTAGGAATCCTCAACCGCTGTTTGAGAAGTGGAAGCCCCGAATCGTAGTTGTCTCCGAAAGGAGCGTTCGATTTCCGGGTCCAAATCAGCAAGTAGCGACGGATTCGCTCGGGTCATGCACTAGTGCAGAAAACGAGGGAAAATGAAAATGAAAGCTTGAAAAGGAAAGAAAAAGAGAAGAAAGGATTTTTTTTTAAAATAGATTTTTGAAAATAGATTTTTACGGCTTGGCTCTCGAACTTCCCGAGGACTACCCGGTGAAGGGTTCGCCCGGTACTAGGTAAAATGGTGGCGCTTAAAGCCTCTTACCCTTTTCGAGAGATTTTAGGTGGGGTAGAAATAAGGTGAAGCGGGTTGATTATAAATATTTAAATATATAAATATAATTTTTTTTTATTTTTGTCGAAGTAATAGCGCAAGCGTTTTCAAAATATTGACGAAGAAAAGTCCCCGGCAACGGCGCCAAAAACTTGATGGGCTAAAACCCGAACAGGCAAGCGTACCTGTCGAATCGTAGTACCAAGGTCGTATTTAAACACGGGGTTGTCAATTACTGCTACTCACGCTTGAACTATTATCCTACCGGAAAATAGTTGGATTTTGAGAATTTTTTTAAGTAAAATGAATGATAAATTGCGAGACGAAAACTTATATAAAAATGGCTAGCATTCGATCATTGATTCACCATGAAATGAAACGAGAAAATCAAAAGGCATAGTTTTAAATTTGCAAATCCAACTCGGCCGTGACGGATCCGAAAATGGGACAAAATCTCGCTAGAGCATTAGGCCTCCTAACTTATAGACTCTTTGATTGAAATCTCTTTACAAACCAAAGAAGCCTAAAGTTGCATTATCAAAGTGATCCGCACTATTGGATTTGACTCCAATCCGGAAGATTTACGTCGTCCTATCTCTAGGGTTGCGTTCAACTCCTTCCTTCTGTAACATCCCATTTCCGGCTAGACCCCTAGGAGTCGGTTGGTTGTGGTAGAACCCTGGGGAGCCCAGAAATCGAAATAAAATGACCAAGAATTCGGGTCACGGGTTGGTCACGCCCGTGACCGACCCGTCACACCCGTGACCTAGGGCGTGACTCACTCGACGATCTTCGACCTCAGGGAGACGATCGTCGGACGCCGAATTTTCAACCCGGCCCTGTCACGCCCGTGACCCAGGTGTCACGCCCGTGACCTGGGGGCGTGACTCCTTCGACGATCGTCGATCTCAGTTAGACGATCGTCGGGCGTGGAATTTGCCTCATGGCCTGTCACGCCCGTGACCCGCAATGTCACGCCCGTGACATAAGGCGTGACCACCTTCGATGATCGTCGATTTCAGTTCGACGGTCGTCGGCCAGGAATTGGCCACACGGGCATGTCACGCCCGTGACCCACAATGTCACGCCCGTGACATAGGGCATGACCACGCTCGACGATCGTCGATCCCAATTCGATGATCGTCGAACCAGAATTGGTCACACGGGCCAGTCACGCCCGTGACCCGGGTGTCACGCCCGTGACCACCCTTCGACGATCGTCGATCTCAGTTCGACGATCGTCGAACCCAGAATTGGCTAGCCGGGCCTGTCACGCCCGTGACCTATGTGTCACGCCCGTGACCAAGGCCGAAAAGACAGCCAGACTGGAAATTTCCGTAACCGACGCCATAATAAATTCTGATTATGGGAATGAAAACCAAGGGTATTTATGGGCCGTTTCCTACTTTAATTATTTAAATAATTAAGGAAATGTTGGCCCAATAGGAAATCGCCACCTGGCGAGCACCTCTTCATCTCCAGCATTTCAACTGCCATTCGTCATAACCGAAACGTCATTAAGAGAATTATTAATGGCCGCGGACGTTTCATCCTTTCCCCTCCCCACTTGCTGATCTATAAAAGACTCCTAAGAGCAAGAGGAAAAGGTTACACTCTCCCTCAAACTGTTTCAGATTTTCCCCCTTGCTGTTGAAGAACTTCCGGCGACGCCACCACCGCGCCAATGGCTTCCCGACGCTCTGCACGCCTTCAGCCCGCGAACAAGGTCCTCCCCTCCCTCTTCTTCTACGGATAGATCTTAGAAATCATTAGGAGAGATATCGGACTCAAAAGAGCCAGATCGGGTGAGCGTATTCGTGGTTTTCCGAAAATTTCATGGTGGCGGGTTCGCCGGAAACCGCCTCTCCGGTGGCCGTGCCGCCGCCCGACGATAGCTCTCACCTCAACAGAGGTGGTGGTGGTGGTGGCCGGCCAGGTAGATGGCTGGATGGCCGGGAAATAGCTTGGAAAAGCTACATGAAATTAGGTTTTCAGGGCTCTGTTTCGGGCTGTAGAAGAATATGAACAGTGCCATTTAATTAGATTTTATTTGTGAAGTAATTTCTGAATGAAAATATCTGTCACTTTAAATAATTTGGGAAAACTATCTAGAGGCTCCTACAGGAAAAGTGGTCAACATAGAAAATGTAGCCCTTGAAGTCTAGTTTAATTTAAAATTGATTTCACTCGATTTAGAATCCTGGTTAGACCACAGCACTCTTTTTGGTGAGGTCTATCTAGAGGGCCGTCTGAACCTTAGAAAAATTCCCCACTCTAAACCAGTCATTAAAATGACTTGAAATTTGGGGTGTGGCCTAATCTTACCTATATCTAGGAGCTATCCAAAAATGAGAATTTTTGGGAAATATTTTTCTATAGTTTTGAGAAAAATTCAATAATCCTAGTTTAATTTAATTAGATGGTTAAATAATTTCCAAACCCTCCCAAATTTTGAAGAGTAGTCCCTGGGTTTACCATAAGGTTCTGTATAATTTTTCATCTTATTTGGAGATGGTTTGGATTAGAAATGATCAACCCTAAGTTTTGCCCTAATAAGGGGTCTTAGGTTAAAAGTGCACTTTTGAGATTTAAGTGGTCAGATCACCTCAACAGAGGCTGAGATTTTTACCACTGGCTAGTAATATTCTCTAGCCCCCCCTCATAGAGTTTGAGGTGGATCGGGGTAAGTTTGCCCTAAGAACCAAGGACAAACCCTAAGGATGGATCTTGGTGGTTTGTGAAGGTCATGTGGTCAAATGATCTTGGATTGACTCGAAATTGGGTGGAGAGAACCATAGGACCAATATAGTTCTCTGGATGAAATCTTAGTAGATTTGGAGACCGTTGGGATACCTAAAAATCTAACCCTAGTTTAGGGTGCAAAACTTGTAGAGATAGGAAATGACACTAAATCACATTGAAAAGTGTTGAGATTTGGGTAGAGTGAATTATAGGGATGGTACAAGCTCTGGATATTTTACTATGAATTTTAAGATTATTATTTTGGGTACTTCATTAATGATTTAGTAGCTTATATGATTCACTTAGAAAATTTATTATGGAACACACACTTCCTGGAAATGGATGAAATTTAGACAGAGAACGTTTATTATGGTTTTAAATCTCTGTGAATTTTTATGGGATTTTTGGAAGTTTAATTTTAAGGCTTGCTTCATTAAGTATGTTTCACCTTGATTACTTGATTAAATCTTTAGTGGTGTTTAGCAAGCTAGTAAAATTATGATTCTTTGCACAAAGATCTTTTATATATCATGCTACTGATTAGTAATTTTTCTATAATTTTTCGATGAATAATTTCAGTACTTCCTTCATTACGTAGAATTAACGTGATTATACTGGATAAATTATTTAGAGGCTAAAGACTTTCTGTAAAATTCTGGGAATTTGTATTTGAGGTTATCTTGCTGTTATTTAATGATCATGATTTTTGAGTAGCCTTTACTTAGGAGGATCATGTAGATCATGTTTAAAATGACCCATGGCCCGTCCTTTGGGAAAATTAAATAAATATCAGATTAATTAGGAAAATTATAAGTTTTTGGATTTAGACAAATTATGATATGGTAGACCTCCAGTAAATATTATAGGAGATTTGGAAGATAATTTGGTGTATCTCCCCTTGTGTACCTCATATAGCTTAGGATGGTCTACATATAGTAAAACCACGGAATTTTGATAATTGAAGGTTGGTAGGGTAAGTTAAGATTGATTTCATCATTGGAAGTCAGGACAAGTAGAGTGTGAGACTGGTCAAGGATAAGGGAGTACGGGAACGACGAAAGATCGTCCATCCCGGGAAGAAGAGGAAGAGTTTTAACACTCTAGGGCTAGATCTAAAGTAACTAAAAGGGGATCGGGTTAAGGGAGATCAACCAATAATAATAAGTGCCTTGCGAAAGGGAACTTCGGGCCGTAATGCCGCCGTCTTGGTTCCTAGTGCCCCTTGAGAGCCCTTCACGGGGTATACCGGGGGCAGTTCTGGGCTAACGTAAACCATAGGAATAATGAATTAAAAGAGCAACTAGTATAACTAGGGTTGCACATTTACACTCCCCGATAGCTAGGAAAGTAGAATTATAGGATTGGTTGTCATTCAGACAGTAGCTCTGAAGGTAGATGCACGGACGGACTGTCCGGGGGGCCGAGGGCTCGAGGGTTGGAGTGCAGAATAAAGGTGGTGGGTCTTCGGTATCTGATTGTCGTTCACACCGACATCGGTACGCTGACTCGGCGGTGTGGGACACTTAGCCAAAGAAAGTCTGGTGGGTACAGCCAGCAGTAGTACGCGGATACTCTAGGTTGTGTTTTTCTAGGGGCGTACGGAAGGGCTAGGCCTGGTAGTGTGGATGCCCGCCTAGGAGTGGGGGGGCCGACCCACTGTCTCCGTTTTCCACTACGGAGGTTCCTGGGAGTGAAGCTAGCTGCCCGAACAGGGGGAACTAAGGTCAGTGCGCATAGAGTCGTGTGCGTGTGTTGCACTTGCATGAATCATGGCATAGCATATCACTACACTCATATTTGCATACAACCGACACCCCAACGTATAAATCGGTATGGGACTTTTTATACGATGGGAGCCTTGCAGAAGATCCCTTAACTTATAAGTTTGTATGGGCATTCATATAAGTTAAGGTTACATACTTACTTGTTTGTTTACTTACTGTTCTCTAGCTGCCTTTTTATACAATTTGCTACTTATTAATTGCTCTACCTATTACAATATTTACACTGTTCACCTATTATAACTTGTTAGTTAGGTCCACCGTCACCTGCTTGATTATTCTCCACTTTTGTAGCTTCCCTTTCCTCCTCTCTGCCCGGTGCTTAGGAGCCGTGGTGGGAGGGGTAGGGGATGATAGGGCTTAGTCTTTATGACTAATGGTTTTCGAACCAAACATTACAGGAGCTCCGGATGGGAGACAGGGACCAGCACCAGCGGAGTACGGTGCGCATGGAGGTGGGACAGTCTAGCACCGGTGCACCTGCGACCAGCTCCGTGAGTGATTAGTATTTTCTTAGCTTCCGCGATGAGTGACTTGTAGTGAGGACTCTGATGTACTGGGCTCGAGCCCATTTATCTATTTTCCTATTATTACTATTAATGGACTGGTTATGATTTCACTTTTATTTACATGTTTCTGTGGACTTGTTTACATTTTTGTATAAATGCTTCTCTCTCTTGTGATCGAAAAGGGCCGGCAGAATTGGCGTTTTGTAGTGGTTGCCTTCCCGTGAGTCGGTGCCACCGCAAAGCGGCAATTCTGGGCTAAGACCCCGGTGGTTGAAAAGAAAAAAAAGGGGTCTTACACCTTCTTTGAGTGATCTTTCACATCTACGAGCCTCTCGGCTACTCGAATATGAGATCCTAAGCCTACTACCGTATACCGGAAATACGGAGTCGACGAAATAAAAATCAAAGAAGGACCGAGTAGAATTAAGCAAAAATAAAACTATGGAATAAAAATAATTCTCATTTCAAATCATGGATCCTCATGATCAAATGGTAAGAGGAAATTAGCTACGCATGACGGAAAAGAAAACGACAATAATAAAAGGAGAAGACTTCATATTTCTTATAATAGAGGGAAAAGAAGTACACAATAATGAAAACAAAATGATACTACTAAAACAAAATGAGAATACAAATAAAGCAAGGAACTAGAAATGAAAAATTACAATAAGACTTTATTGGTTGTACTCTCCAAAGCTATCTCCAAAAGCCAACTCTCAATCCAACCTTTCAAAGCATTAGACTTGGGTTCCTTTTATAGGAGAGGAGGGAAGCATCTAGAATAGGGGGAGACCAAGGGTGGCCGGCCACATGGGGGAGAATGGGTTCATGCATGGGTTTAATGAGGGAGAGAGGAAATGACTAAATGCATGCATGATATTAAATGGACAATATAAAATATGAATGGGGGATGAATGGAAAATAAAAGAGGGGAGAGGAAAGGTAGGGGCCGGCCATGTATGAGGGAGAAATGCATGCATGAAATAATGAGGAGAGAGAGAGAAAATGAGGTGGCAAGGAAATAATAAAAGAGAGAGGGGGGGGGGGGGGGGGGGGTGGCCGGCCAATGCATGGGGATATTCATGCATGTAGTAATGAGGAGGAGAAAGAGAATTTAATGTAGATGGAGAGAGAGGGAGAATAGTGGCCGGCCATGCATGGGGATATTCATGCATGGCATTTAATGAAAGAGGGGGCTGCTTGCATGTGGTGGGCTCGGGTTGGAGGGTATAGGCTGCATGGGCTCGGGCAACTTCATCCTTGCTTGGTGGGCTGCTCCATGTGGGCTTGGACAAGTTGGAGGGCTCGGGTAGGGGCTGCACCTATGCACAAGTAGGCTCGGGCTTCTTGAAAGGTGGGCTAGCCAAGCTTCATGTAGGGGGCTGCATGGTGGACGGGTTTGCACTTGTTGAAGGCTCCAATAGGTGGGCTTGGGGGCTTGGGCTGCTCCAATGTTCAAACCTAAAAAACAAAACAAAACAAATTAGCTAAAATAACAAGATATAACTAAACATAAAACATATAACAATTCATAACACTAAAACTAAACAAAATAATTATAACATTAATAATAACATATCATTATAGAACTAAACTATAACAAAAGATACTAATATTTTAAAATAAAACTAATCATAACGATAACATAAAATAACATCAAAACAACTAATAAGATTATAGATTCCTATATTATAAAAATAACAAAACAACAACATACAGGCATACCAAAAACATAAAATTGTAATAAAACGTAGGGAAATAAGCTACTAAATTATCCCAAAAAAGGATGACTAAAACTAGTCATCAACCGCCCAGGCCGCGCGGTCTGCCTGATCAACCCCCTCCACTTTCACTTCACAATTTTCAACAATATCGTCATACACTATAATAAGAAAAGAAGTAAAGCAAGTAAAAAAACAAGAAAAAATTATATTAATTACTAATATTAATTAATAATTTATAAGTTATATTTTATTTAGGTGTATGTGATGTCACGTACTTATGAAAAATAAAAATATATAATTAGTCGGTGTGATGTGGTTTAAAAATTGGTGCGATTTGTACGGTGCGAGTAGTTTTTGCGGTTTTTCATTCTCACCCTTATTTTTGTTCCTCCTGCTCGATTTTTTTGACTTTCATGCTTGGTTTGACATGCTTGTTATTCCTGCTTGATTCCTTCCTAAAATGGTTGCACCTGTCTAAAAGAATGTGAGAAATGGTTGTTCCCATGGGCGTAGCTAGTATAGGTCTAGTGGGGGCACGTGCCCCCCTTATTTATCGGGGAATAGGAATAGCTGAAGAGGGATTTCACCATTTATCGGGGAATAGGAATAGGGATTTCGCCATTTACATTTCCCGCCGCTGCTCCCTGCGCTAACCTAGCCACCGGCCCGCCGCGGCTCCCTGCGTTGCTCCCTATCCGGTTATCCTGCATTCCTGTCGCTGCTCGCCTTCTCCTTCAAGGCTTCACCTGTGAACCGGCGGTACACTTCTTCTTCCTCTTCACAGAGTTCACACCCGACTTCTTCTTCTTCTTCTGAGTTCTGGCCCTTCTCTGATTTTACATACCCGGCGCCCGGCGGCCCTTCTTCATCTTCTTCTCCTTCTTCAGTTCTTCTTGGATTTGTTCTGATTTGTTCAGATCGCTCTGCCCCCCCCCCTGTCCCTTGATCGATTTCTTCTTGGATACTTGATAGCTTGTTTTCTTCTAGTGGATTTGTTCTGATTTCTTCTTGGATTTGTTCAGATCGCTCTGCCTCCTAGTCTCCTACTTGGATCTGGATCGATAGCGGATAGCCACGCCAGCGGCCAGCCTCCAACTTATCCTCCAGGACCTCTACCGGCTAATAACTCAAGGTAATAGTCACTGGATCTGGATCTGGATTCTCCTTCCCTTATTTTGTTGTCTAAATATTTCCAACTTATCATGTGCATTCAATTTAATAGAAGCTAGAATAAATTCTATCTCAGCTTATTTACTTATTTTTGTTGTCCAAAAAAATGGGACTTCAGATTATCGCTCTTATTTTGTTGTCTAAGAACTGGAATAATATTTATCTCAGTGATAACCTGGAATGAATACCTTATATATTATCGCTCTGCGCCACTGCCTCCTTATTTACTTGGATCTGGATCTATAATTCTGACATTTTCTTCTTGGATTTGTTCAGATCTATAATTCTGACATTTCTTCTTGGATTTTTTGGTTGATTTGTTCAGATCGCTCTTAATTCTGAAATTGATCCACTAAATAATTTTTTTTGCAAAAATTTAGCTATGCTACATATCTTAATTCTTTAATTATTTTTGTTATACATATTTATGTATTATTGTCGTAAAATAGTGCCCTCGCTAAAGCAAAATCCTAGCTACGCCCCTGGTTGTTCCGGCATGCAGCTGGAGGAGTTCGAGTACTGCAGCCCGAGGGACTAACCACTAGGTTAACTGGACGATTACCTGCAGTATGGCAAACATCTGTTGCGCAGTCTCACGGCGAGCTTGTTCGAACCTAAGCTCCAAAGTCTTCAGAGAGATAGAGCTCCCCAAACTGGGTTGGGGCCCTGTGGGAGAACAATGCTGGATATCACAATCACTCGTGTTTTAACCGAACTAGTCCCTACCAACTCTATTTGGAAGGTCACATGTTCGCTTTGTTGGTGCCAAAAACGCATCGCACAAAACACACACTAAAACAAGGAAAGGGGAGAAAAAGGTTGAAAGCGGTGGTTTTACTTCGCGGCCAAGAGGGGTAAAAAAGATTGTCGCGAACGGCCACACCAGACTACCCGCAATGACAACTCTACCTGTTATGGGTGATCTTAATAACCACTAAGAAAATATTACAATGAGAGGTTGCCGTAAACGGAGATCAAGTAATTGGGAGAACACACAGAACGTGTTTGCAGCCTAAAGAAAACTAGGCTCTGATCCGAGCGAGGATGCCCTTCTTGTTAATTTAACCCACTTTTACAAATGTAAGATTTTGTTTTCAAATTCCATAATTTATTAATCGGATAAAGGGAAATACGTGTAACGCGTATTTCCAATTATCCGTGCGCAGGGAAGGGTGTGATAGCGGGGCGGCCGGCGGCTGCGGGCTCGTCGGTAGCCCTGGGCTCGTTGGACGTCGACGAGCCCAGGGCGGCGGGCGGCCGGCGAGCCGGCAGCTGCCGACCGCCCTGAGCTCATCGGCGTCCAACGAGCCCAGGGCTGCCGATGAGCCCGCAGCCGCCAGCCACCCCGCTGCAATGCAAATTTTTTTTAGCAGGGGCAGTGTCGCCACCGCCGCCCCTGTTGCATTTGCATTACAGCGGGGAGGCCGACGGCTGCGGGCTTGCCGGCCACCGGCCGATCTAGGCTCGTCGGAGTGGTCGCGGACGAGCCCAGAGCGGCCGTTGGGCGGCGAGCCCGCCACCCCCTGCTGTAATGCAGCGGGCACTTTTTCCTTGCCGTTGGATTAAGTCCAACAACATTATTCCCTGCGCGCGTATATAAGGAAATCCGCATTACACAAATTTCCAGGGGACCCTTTATTAATTTATATAATATAGTTTTCTAATAATTGTCTGCCAAGACTATGTTATGGACCAGCTCATTCACGGGTCTAATCCCATCGGTCGAGCCCACAACATGGGTCGCGGACCAGCACACCTAACCCTTCTCCGCACGTGTTTTCGGTGTGACGGGTTGTTAAGGCGGGGGCTCGATCCCCTGATCTCCTTGATGTAAGTTGTTAACGGTAGCTCACATCACCGGCTGAGTCGTTGATCAGTTTGTGATGTGAGCTAGCGTTAAGAGCTTACATTAAAGAGGTCGGGGGATCGAGTCCCCGCCTCAACAACCCGTCGCATCGAGAACACGTTTGGAGAAGGGTTGGGCCGGCTGGGCCGCAGCCCACATTGTGGGCTAGACCAACAAGATTAGGCCCGTGAATCAGCTGTTTCATAACAGAATACTTCAATATGTAGGAACTTGAAGATATTTTGGGGAGCCTTCGAAGACTCATTTATTTGATCTTTATGTGGCACAAAATCATGACAATTACTTGTACCATTTTGTAATGCTAAAAAATCTAGTATAATACAAACACTTATGTCTAACGAATGAATGTAACTTATTATTTGTTTGAGATTTTATAAAAAAAATTATCATGATCTGCTAATAATAAAAATATTTCCAAATAATAATTTTTAAATTTGATAATTTGCTAGTAATTAATAGTTCTTTAAAAGCCAAACATGACTTGGTAATAACAACACTCAATTTTAAAACTAGTATACCACACATACCAAAGCTTATAAGATGAAAAAAAAAGAGGCAATGGAATTCTTGGCCAAAACTCGATGCAATCACAATGTTATATTTCCACTTTACCTACACTTTGCCCAATGAAAATTGAAGGATAATTTTCAGATAATTCTATTTATTCAAAGTCCTAGAATTGCAGGTTTCATCAGCAACACATCTTTATAGGATGTTTTGCCCATCAGAAGAGAAGCAATTAGCCATTAAGAAAATCAAATTAGATAAATGACTTTTGTACAATACCAGCTCAACATCCTCTACAAAAGAAAAAGAAGAAATCTACCAAACGTTAGTTCCCACAATATGTTGAAAGGCACCAAATCCAAATGCCCCAAAAAGATTAAGGGCACCAAAATTTACAGTGCTAGCATGAACAAATGTTACAACTTACCTTACATTTGTTTGAAATAGTGTTTAATTCAGAAGGCCAAAGCCAAAAAAACATATCAATGAACCCCTAAATCTGCTAATTTTGCTAAAAGCAGCGACAGTTTATCATCCTCCTGTGAGAACTTAAAAGTGAAGCTTCTGTACCCGAGAGGGAACGTCTTGTTGCTCTTTATTCCTCCTCCCCTCTTGTTATGGTAACCAGGATAGTCTTTCTTATCAAACTCCACAAGCTCCTTAAGAAACAGCCTCTCCTTCCTTGCCAAACTTCGAATTCTCCATTGGGCATAATGTCCATCATCTCTATGGGCAACATGTATCTCACCACTTTCACTCAGTAAGCATTTAGCACTGCTAAAGAAATTACTTAGCAATTCCCTGTGTCTCCTGCATGTTAATCTACATTAGAGTTCGAAATAATAGAATAAAAGCAAATAGATGATATCACTACTATACGTGCTCTGGGGGCCGTGGGTGGCGGCTGCGGCGCCGAGTTGCTAGATTGTGTGGAAGCATTCGGCCGAAGGCCGCTTGGAGCATCAAGCATGGGCGAAGCCCGCCTGGATGCGACCGAAGGCCGCCCGAGAGCATCGAATACGGGTTTAGCCCGTGCGAGGATGCTCGTATATTATTTTAAAATTATTAATTTTTATTATATAATTTATTCATATATTATAAAAAAAAATTAAATTTTTATTGATATATTTTTTATTAAATAATTTATTTATTTTAATTATTTAAAATTATTAAAATTATTATAAATGAATAGTACTAAAAAACTTAAAGAAAGTAAAAAAATAATATTCAAACCATTTTTTTGTATTTTTTTATGTGCAGTGGGCCACAGAATCCGGCAGAGAAGTTGACGGGGATCCATAAATCATGCACCTGGAGGGGTTCGCCGCAAGGCAGGACCCACATTTGTTTATTCGCCCAGGAAGGCTTGATCGGATCGCCGATCCGACTCCGCGGTTGGGTCCGGCACGTCGTCGCGAGTCAAAAACATATATTTGTTTTTTTTTGTTTTTTTTCCATGTATTTTGTGACCGACCCCACCGGCCAATCATAGCCGTTGATGGGGATGCCCTAGTTGTTCTTTTATTATAAATAGATGTGTAGGGGCTGAAATGAGGCTATTGCAGAATTTGGAGAACTTCACTCCCGGATTCCAGCGATCACCTCTCAGTGCCGACGCCGTGGAACCCTAGGTGACGACTCCTAGGTGCTCGATCTTCCCCTCAAGGTAACCCCTAGCCCTAGCCCTCATTTTCCACCTCTCACACCCCTCATTCAGTCGTCGGCAGCCCCTATTCCTCCCCCAAATCCGGCGGCTTGCAGTGCAGATTTTCCTGCAACCGCCGGCCAAACCGGACGCTACCCTGCTACCCCCTCCTCCACCGACCCCCAGCCTCCTTCCCCCCAACCCGGCGACCCATCCTCAGCCGCCGCCTCCCTCCCACGCCCCCTCCATAACCGGCAGTCCCCTCCCTACCACCGGCCGGCCACCTAATCTTATCCTCTTCGTGGAACCACCTTCAAACCACCCTAATTCTCTAGATCCATTCAGATCTGAGAATTTCAGCCCCGATCCGTTATTTCCATCACTCATACTTTTCATTTTCGCTCGAATCCAACCCTAAATAGCGGATCCACCCCTCCCCGGCCGAGATCTACTCGTACGTGGCCGGATCTACCCCTTTTCTCACCCAATCTCATCATTTACCGTCGAGGACAGCCACCGCCTTCATTTTCACGTCGTCGGTTCCACCTCTGATCGACAATCTACACATCCGGACCCTAATTTTTCAATGTCTCGGTTCAGCCCGCTACTTTGTGAGTTTATTTTGTGATATTGGATTATTTAATTTGACATTTTCATTGGTGAATAAATGTATGTGTTGTGATTCTTGCTCGTAAAAATTGTTTCGGTACACTAATAATTTGCAGGAGAAGAATTTCGCCGCGTGCTTTGTTTTGGCCCTTCGAGCGGAGGAAGCCATTATAAATTGCCAAAATTAATTAATTGTTTTCAATTTCAAATATTTGTGTGGAGTTGGAATTATCATTGCTCAAATTTATTTGTCGAGATATCGACGATTACATTGCATTTAGGTTCAGATTCGCGTGTCACCCTTGCACCATCACCTAGCGTCGTAGGTTTTGTGCACATGTAGTCTACCCCTACATCATTTGATATCAGAGGCAAGGTTAGGCCAGTTCCATGCTCCGTAGTGGTAGGATCTTTAGAGGAAGCATGTTAGAGCCGCAATCACCGATGACCGAACGACGAGCTCGAATTCGGGCGTCGCTTTTGCTGAGTTTCAACGCCTTATCCTAGATTGTTTTGACGCTTTAGGTGCCAAGTTCAACGATGTACGTCATGATCCTGCCGAGGTGAATCTTCGTTTAGACCACTTAGAGAATGTCAGGGATACTACAACACAACGTGACAAGTCACTTCAGGACGGCCCTGATGCTCCTCCACGTCATGACCAACGCCCAAGAGATGGTCAGCCTCCAACAGACCACCACCGTCGTGATATTCATCATCGAGCCCCAATTCCGCCGGTAAAGCGAAATCCTGACTTTGTGATGGAGCATAGGACAGCTCCGACGCGGGATAGGCTTCCCCATCATCATGATGAGTACCGTATGCCACGTCAGCCTCAGCCTGACCCCAGAGATCGTGTGCCCCCACACGGTCGCTGCGATTATCACCACGATGAATATTATCCCCCAGGTCGGAGAGAGTGTGGTCCCCCACCCGCTCGATACAACTACGCCCATGACGAGTACCTCGAGGATTATCCCGACCCACGGAGGGGAGGCCACCAGCACGACATCACTAGTCGTATTTGACTCGACGCCCCTTTGTTCGATGGTCGCCTAGATCCGAAAGCCTTCAACGATTGGATTTTGGACATGGACCACTATTTCGAGTGGTATGAGATGAGTGACGAGCGTTGCGTTCGCTTTGCAAAAATGAAGCTGGTAAGGCAGGCTAAGGTACTTTGGATTAGCATAAAGAGAGCCTTGGAGCGAGAGTGTTATTACCCCATCACCAGGTGGGATGAGATGAAGCAAAGGTTGAGTATATAGCTCGCTTCAACGAGCTAGTCGTTGGGAGTGACATCTCGGAGGAGCCTATCGCCACTACCTCCCGTTTCAAGGCGGGCCTTCGTTCCGCCACTACCTCCCGTTTCAAGGCGGGCCTTCATTCTGAGATTCGGAAAGAGTTGATTTCACATCGTTTAGAGACGATCGATCAAATATTTCAGCTCTACGAATTTCTATATTATGAAATTGTCTTAACTGCCAAACTAATGATATGGTTTTGGAGGCCCTACGACTTCTCATATGGTATTCTCCAAGCATTTCTATGCATAATTTTTCAGTCATTAATATGTGTGTGTAGTTTTAATAATGATACTTTTTTAAACATTAGGTGTCTTCACAAAATAACATGTTGTTTCTTAAATTATCTTGCTTATGGTTCCTTCATTTGCACAACAAGTTTAATTCAATTATCAGGCCTCCTCGCATCGACTCCACCTCCAGTTGAGCTCGGCTCCTGAGAGCTGTCGACTCCATCTCTAGTTGAGCTCGGCTCCTGTAAGATGTAGATTCCTCGTGTGTGTTGTTGTCGTAGTCCGGGCCCCCTATACGAGCTTCCCTCCTGCAGGCTGACAACCCGAGTCGACTCTACCTCCAGTTGATCTCGGCTCCTGAGAGCTGTCGACTTCATCTCCAGTTGAGTTCGGCTCCTGTGAGCTGTCGTCTCTCCACCTACAGTTGAGCTTCCTCCTGATTCAGTGTTGATTGTATTCTCCGCCTACAGTTGAACTTCCTCTGTTAGGTGTCGACTTTGTCCTTCGACTCGGTTGAGCTCGACTCCTATGAGGTATGTGACCATGCAGGTGCGAGCAGCGATGTGCGAGCATGCGACTGCGATCATGCAGGTGCGAGCATGCGACTGCGACCATGCAGGTGTGAGCAGCGATGTGCAAGCATGCGATTGCGACCATGCAGGAGCGAGCAATAATGTGCGAGTATGCGATTTCGCACATCATTGACCGAATACGCGAGCAACGAGCATTCAACCTGTCCGCGCCTATGAGTCTAACGAGTATCATCATCAAACGAATACACGAGCAACGAGCACTCAAACTCTCAGCGTCTAAGAGCATAACGAGTATCATCATCGAACGAATACGCGAGCAACGAGCAGTCAACCTCTCCGCGCCTATGAGCCTAACGGGCATCATCAACAGGCGAGTACACAGATGCAAAAATAAGAATGAAGTACAGAAATATCTTGTATTATGGGCGAGTATTACATGGTGTTACAAAGTTTCTAAGTTTTACAACGATATACAAGTTTGAAGGCAGGAGGTCGCCGACCGACTATGACTCATCGTCGCCAGTATCAGGCTTATACTCCTCTTCTTCCTAATCGCCAGTCTCGTCCTCGCTATCCTCCTCGTCGTCGTTATTGTCGCTAGTCTCTCCGTTATTGTTGTCGCTGTCGCTGGAGCCAGAAGCCGAGGAGAGGACGGGATTGGACAAGTTAGACTCCTCGGCGAGCAAGCCCGGGATGAGGTCGGCAATCGTCAAGTTGTCGGCCTCCGGGCCGAGGAAGCCATCCATCCTCAGCTTTGCGAGAACGGCATCCCCCGTTACTCGTGTTATCCCGGCGGATAGCAAGCATCTCGTCCCCGTGGAAGCGAATCTTCTTGCCCATCCAGTGCGGACTCGCCTCCTGCTGTTTCTCAACCGGGCGAGTACCCGAGGGACCAAGGTGACTTCGAAAACCATCGGACGAGTTTCTAACTTGGCGACCCGGATTTGGGAGATCTCCAACTCGGTTTTTGTATTGGCGAGCTCTTGCTCGAGCTCGGAGATCTTCTTCTCCGTTTCGATCGCGGCGGCCTGCGAGTATCAATAGCAAGGATTAAAAAAATCACCAAGTAAAATGACGAGAAAGTCGCGCAGAGAAGTGCGAGCTACCTCATACTCTTTCCATCGGGCAGATTGCATCCCCAGATCGATCGCTTTCTATGAGATGATCTTAAACACCTCCTGCGACTCGAGGAGCCTCCTCGTGGTGTGATGGCCCAGCTCGACTCCTCGCAGGAGTGCGCGAGATGCTGTGTGGGCGAGCACCTCTGGGCTTAGGTCCGGCATCGACTCGGCATCCGCTCGCCCATATAGCGCGAAGGCGACGTCATAAGCCTCCCCCTTGTCCTCCCAGTCTTCCAACTAGGCGGGTAGTTGGGATGGAAGTATGGCACCCCGACATCGATTGGCGACTCCCTCCCGTCGAAGAGCTCGCGGGAGGTCCTTGCTCGCTTACTCGCATGATCATGGAATTTGGCCTTCTCCTTCCCCTTAGCGAGCTTTTTCTGCGACGGATCCTCCTTGTCACCACCTCGTGATTGGCCCTTAAAGCCCGCATGAGACGAGATCTCCTCCACTTCAGACAAGTTCAATGAATCCTGGCGCGACGAAGCGACTTCCTTCGCCGGAGGAAGTGGTTCTCTCAAAAGCTAGCGAATAGCTGCAGAGAAGGGAGAACAGTTAGTAAATTTCCAACAGCGATCAGAGGCAGTTTAGCGAGTATGGTGGAATCTCGCCAAGAAATCTACCTTCGCCGGGAAAGACCTCGTCCAGCGAGTTGACATTCAGGCGCCAATGGATGACGTCGAATTGCCGACCGTGGAATGCTTCAAAAAGTTTCTCGCGCGCGCCTTCGAGAATGGGCGGCAAGAAGGCGACGTCGACTGGCTGGTGTGGCCTGCGCGACACTCCTTCAAACTCGTCGGTGAAGACGACTAGATACTCATCCCACTGGTGGACTTTATTCGTCGTACCGACCAGAGTGCGGACATGAATGCTGAAGAAAATAACCCCCTCAGATGCCGCGGCAAAGGCGAAGACCTTCTTGAAGACAGAGAGGTCGAAGACGATCTTCTCTTCCCGCAGGAAGCAAAGGAATCTCATGACCATCGTCACTCCGTTTGGGTTGATCTGGGCGGGGACTATTCCGAAGTACCGCAGGATCTAGCAGCACTCGGGCCACAACGGAAGTCGCAGGTCAACTTCGAATTGGCGGAGGGGCAGGACTATCTCATCTTCGAGGAAGGTGTTTAGTCGCTCGGTCCGGGCAGGGAGCCTGGTCGAGTATTCCTCGGGTAGGTGCCTTTGGCGGAAGTCTTCAAGATCTCGCTCGGTTGCAACAGACTTTTTAAAGACGCCTTCTGTGAAGTTGATCGCGTGGGCTTGTCGGCGGGCGTTGGCCTCGTCACTAACCATATTGACGAGGAAGGGAGAGAAGAAGAAAGGGAAGACGACTAAGGTTTCAGCGAGAAGGAAGGTGCGAGCAAGAGCAAGTACTCGCGAGCAGGATTCAGAAATCGCAACAGCATTCTAAAGGCTCACCTACCCTTACTATTTATAGGCAGAGGCAAGGGGGTATATCAACCTCGCGCGAGTATCGACCTAAGTCGCGTGCTAACCGAGAGATCAACACTAGTTACGAACTCTATCTAGCGCAAAGTCATTCAGAAGCTCGCCAGCTCACCATACTCGCCCTAAACCTGCACAGACAACTTAAGACATCACAGAGTGAAGACGAGTGTAAAAGCAAAACGCGAGCATCAACACAGAGCAAAAGCATCAACATAACAAGTCAACGGAAAAAACGCGAGATACAATCTCGCCTTATCACATCCAATAATCAGTTCATTACAATGTCGCCAGAGGCGAGCACAAATGGAAGAAAGAAAAAGCAGAAAAATTCCTAAATCCTAGGAGGCCACTGCTCTGGAAGAGGTGGATGTCGTCCGACCGAACCCATCTCGCGTGCACGTCGGAAGTGCTCGCTGGCCACCGCCATCGCGTCATCGCCCCATCACAGCTATTCCTCTATCCTTACAAGTCGCCCAGCGGATCTCATACTCGCCCGCATGTCGGCCAACTCTTCATAATAAAGTTGGATGCGATGGCCAGTCATCGATTGCCGTCGCTCCAACTTGTGGATCATGTGAAAGCGGGCCTCATAAGACGCCAGCCGGTCCTGCAGTTCCTCCATCTTCGCCATCCTCACCTCCAGTGTCGAGATCTGGCGATGAGCCTCGTAGATGGCGAGTTGGTCGAACTTGACCTCCAGCTTGATGTAGGCACAGACGGCAGCGTAGCGATATTCGTGACCGGAGGGCGTTGATGAAAGCCGCTACAGGGGTTGCAGGGCGACCTGTCAAAACAAGGAAGAAGTTGTCGAGTGAGTTAGAGAGTAGATATCAGTATTCAGACCAATTCAACAGCAGGCGAGCTACCTTGCCGAGGAGACCGAGATCGGCGAGGGGACGGGCTGCGGCGAGATGATTCTCGCGGACCCGACGACGAGCCTCCTGGGATGCGAGGTCTTCGTCGCCGAAGGATCCTTTCTCCTCGCCTCAAGGACAGGTATGTCAGACCCTTTCTTAAGACCGACATTGATCCGGACGGTATGCCCGGATCGAGGCTGGTGTCGAGCTTCGAGGGCGACCAATGGAGTTGCTCGCAGAGGAACGACATCCAAAGGTTCGCCTGTAGTAATCGGCGGAGGAGCTGCGAGTATATAAACAAGTCAGCAAAAAAAAACACAGGTAAGTCGGCAACTTATAGTCTTCGACAAGATGGTAACCTTGTGAGGCAGCGAGATCTGCATGCGGCTGTGCTTGGGACACGGCGATTCCGGAGCAGGAGAAGGAGACGACGAAGGGATGAGAGAGAAGTCAGGATCGGATACATCGAGAAGATCGCTCAACCCGAGATCGTCGAGAAGCTTCTCGGTATATGTTGGAATTTCGGGATGTTTAGCCGAGGGGACGACATCCTCAGTGGGCGGAGGCGAGCTGGCGAGCTCGAAGGCAGGCGTTTTCTTTAACTTCTTCAATTTTTTCTTCTTGAGGGGAGGAAGGTCAGCAAAAACCTCACCTTCTCACGGCCTTTTCGACCTTGTAGGCTCGAGGAATCCAGACAAGGCAGCAAGGCTCGCTTGAAAGGTCCGCATGAATATGGGTTTGACCACCCCTATTATTTCACGTGCATGTATTAGGTGCATTTGTTGTTTTTCTTTGTTTAAAAATTGACTGAACAGTTAACATGTATCTCAATGTATTCACTTTATATGCAGATTTTTAAACTTTTAAAAAAAATGGAGAAGATTTCTAAGGTTTTATCTTAATTATAGGTTTAAATTTTTTTAAGGTTCTGATTGACCCCAACATGTCAGGTTATATATTAAGGGCCTATTTGAGAGAGTGGTGGCAGTTGAAAAAGGAGTGGTAGAAAAAGGAGCTATTGAAAAAAATCTATTGCAAATGAAAATTTGTTTGAGTGAACTTCATTTGTAGAGCTTTTCAGAACAGAAAAGCACATTATAAACGGTTTCGCAAAACTCCATTGCGGTGACTGTTTTAGGATTCTTAAAACAAAATTTCTAATTAATCAAGAAGACATAAAAATTCCTAAACAACGTTATTTGAAAACGAAAAACAAAAAAGAGTGATTTTGTTGAAAGAAATTATGAAATTTATGAAGCAAAACTTCTATCCACCACAACCTATAGCAAGCAAAACTTTGTTTCACCGCAACCTATACCAAGCAAAACTCCAATTCACCATATATAAATATTAACCATAAGTGTTAGCATTGACCAAAAGTTAACATTGGATCCAAGCATTCACTAATTGAGGATCGTAGGATCGTGGACTGCAAATAGCGAAAAAGAGAATACCTCCCTTCTCCAACCCAACGTGCTCCTGATACCCATTTTCTGTTGAACCTCCGCACCCTTTTTCCCACTCCAAAACCCGGGTCAAGGGTTGGAGGGGCGGGGCTAATATAAGTACGAGCGGACCGTCTGGGTAGGCGGTGTGGGACTAATCTCAACATGCCAACTTTGGGTTCATGCTGGACCGTCCAACACGCACCCTCAGCGTGAACCTGCCTCTGATACCATGTTGAGGTAAAAAGCAAGAACTTTGGAGAAAAGAACACATTCAGCATTGCAGAAAAATGGAAGAGAAAAGAAACGGGAAGTTCTTCATTTCATTCATCTTGTCACATTTTTGTTTACAGGTTTAGGGACAAGTTCCCAAGTTTTGTTCTTTTCTATTACCTTCATTTCTTCTTCCATAGCTTTGCACCAGATGGGATTGCTGGCAGCAGTTTTGAAATTTCCAGAGATATCATTTTTGATGAGGAGACTCCTTGGGTTTGGGATCAGACCACTCTATCTGAGACATCTATGGGGGTTGCTGAACTTACAGGTCAGCCATCCTCTCCAATTATGCAGCCAGATCAGTTTTCCACACCTGTTGGGGTTGCTGAACCAGTGGAACAGCCATCCTCTCAAGTGGTGCAACCAGATGATATTCCTACATCCGGATATGACACTGACAGTAGCTCATCATCTCTCAAGAAGACAAAGTCCATAGATGATATTTATCTTAGAAGTGAAAGAGTCCTCCTCATCAAAGAGGAACCTGAAAATTTCAAAACTGCTGCCCCATCTGGTGCAAAACCCGAGTCAAGGGTTGGAGGGGAGGGGTTAATATAAGTACGAGCGGACCGTCTGGGTAGGCGGTGTGGGACTAATCTCAACATGCCAGCTTTGGGTTCATGCTGGACCGTCCAACACGCACCCTCAGCGTGAACCTGGCTCTGATACCATGTTGAACCTCCGCACCCTTTTTCCCACTCCAAAACCCGGGTCAAGGGTTGGAGGGGCGGGGCTAATATAAGTACGAGCGGACCGTCTGGGTAGGCGGTGTGAGACTAATCTCAACATGCCAACTTTGGGTTCATGCTGGACCGTCCAACATTTTCTCCCCCACACACTCACTGCTCACGAACGTCCTCCGCAGCCGGCCTGCCCGGAGCCCACTGGCAGGGTCGTCGGACCCCGACGAACCCGCCGGAGGTAGTTCGGCGGCGCTCCGATAGGGCCACCGCCACCGCCGACGGTGGCCCTGACTGTGAGGCTCAGACTAGATCTCACAGTCAGGGCCCGACCACCGCCGGCGGTGGTCCTGCCGGAGCGCCGCCGAACTACGGTGGGTTCGTCGGGGTCCGACGACCCCGCCAATGGGCTCCGGCCAGGCCGGCGGCGACAACCCTAAAAGCCGTCAGTCGGGGAGGGGAGCGAAGCCCGCCTCGACAGACCAGGTACTGTCGCACGGGGCATGGGGGGCCCGTGCACTGTCACTCGTACTTAATAAAAATAATACTCTAGGCTCTAGCATTTCTATAGATATCACGCACTAATTCATTGTCAGCTACACATTATTCAATCCTATGGGGTTTGTTTAGCACGTTGCACCTCTAAAATACGAGTTTTTGATAGTGTGCACCCCAAAAATTTAAATTTGGCATTTTGCACACCCGAAATACATTACTTTGGCACTCCGCACCTCAGTCCAAAATTTTAGGGGTATTTTTGTTCGGGAAGCACCGAAAATTTAAATGAGGACGATTTTGCACCAAGCTTCATCACGTGCTTGCACCTCCTTCCCATCCTTGTGACCTTGTCGCTTTCTCGTGCGGGATTCACAATCTGAATGAGGAAAGCGCTGCCACGCCATTTCATGTGTGAGGCGAGTAGCTGTTCCATGGAAAGCAACTTGAGGTTGATTGCCTTGAATATGTCTACGTCGTCCACGCCGAGGAGCAATGTTCCCAACAACTCCATGATTCCGGCAATACCGAGTAGCGAATCGTGGTCGAAGGGTGGTGCGGGAGACAAAAATACCCCTGAAATTCCGTCTTGGGGGTGCCAAATGTCAAAGATAATGTATTTCCATGGTGAAAAGTGTCAAAGATAATTTATTTCGATGGTGCAAATGTCAAATTTAAACTTTTATGATGCAAAATATCAAAACACCATATTTAGGGGGATGCATAGCGCAAAAAAGACATTTTTATGAAAGTCATTGGTAACTAGCCGAAGTGATGAATAAAACACTTACAAAATGAGCTCTTCATCCCATTCCCTGTACCTGGGATCATGCCCCGCGTGAGGAAAATTGAAAATGATTCGATCGAACCTCTTCGTCTTCAGGAATCGATCATCTTGCATGTCTTTCACATCAATGCCATAGAGCAATTTGCACCCTAGCCCTTCGAGCTCATCAAGGTGATTCTCAGCAGTCCTATGCTTCTTCATCAAATCAACTGGAATGCAAACAAACAATATAAGCTAAAAAAAGAAGACTTTTACCCATGGGATATAACAAAGAAACTTTAAAAATAAACTATTTGAATATTTCTATAGCAAAAAGTTTTGATATTTATCATGATTTTGATCGATGGGCGATTAGATCTCACCTTCACTGTCGCGGGAGGTGGCCACCATGTTCCCTGCGGATCCGAAAGACCTAGCTAAGCAGGCGGAGAACGAGAAGTCTCCTTCACCAACAAGAAGTATTGAGTGAGCATTGGAGTAATGCATTATCCACTTCTCCTTCTTCGCAGTAACATTACTCCCTGTTTTCTCGCCGAAGAACCCAACTGTTGCTTCCATTTGATCGGCGGAGGAAAAAAAAAGGTCTCTGTGATTGAAGTTATCTGGCTTGAGGGCAGTTCTCCGTATATAAGAGTCGGCTCTGCTTCAAAGGAGGCGAACAGGCTTTCCAGCTGTCTAGGGATTGCCATAATGGTGATATACTTGAGAACTCCCTCATGGAAGCAGCAGAAGGAAATGCCCTTGGAACTTGGAAGGATCTCTGTAAATGGATTTTGTGCTAATAGCGAACAGTCGTTCGACGAAATGTCTAGTGACTTTCAAACTCCTCAGACAATTCTGTAACTTGAGCACACTAATATGAGCACACTAAAAGGGGTAATGTTATAAGTAGTTTTATAAGGCCATTGTTATAGATCATGTTTGGCTATATAAAAATCATGATTATATACAAATCATATTAATTCAAAACTGACTATATGTAGACCAAGTTGTTATATGTAGACCAATGAAAAATTAAAAAAAATCAAACTTAATTTTCTTATAAGCAGTCATTTAATATTATATTAGAAGAATATGTAAGACATCTTATATTAGCAAACATTACAAAATAGGTAATTCAAGACATAAAACTGTTAAATCCTTCAAAAATCCATGACATTCGTCTTCTTCGCCAAGTGAAGCGAACCTGCAATCAATGAATAAATTTTAGATATCCGATTGAATCAAACTCTTTGTTACATAAGAATTTAAACTTCAAAAAGCTAAAAAATAATTTATACCTTAGAAGACACCCAAATCTACTATCTCGCATGTTGTGGATATTTGTTGATTTGAAATTTGTACTCGTGTCATGTATTTGTCCTCCCATGTGCTTGCAATTGGATCACAGAACTTTTTCTAAGAAGAGATAATACGAGGTAGTGGACATCCTTCATGCATCACCAAATGTACAAAATGATTTCCATCTATGTAACCCATTGCAACTAGCATTTGTGTTGGCGGCGGCGGTGAATTCAACAGTAGAAAAGTGCGGCTTTGAAACTTTGAAAGTTGAATAAAAGCTATATTATAGCATGAAGCTATCACAAGACTCATATCTGGCATTGACATCCATTTATTTGGGGGCGCTGGTATTTCCGTACATTGAAGAGAAGACATCAACTCTTGCAATCTTTCCTCCCCATAAATTTCAACATACATGCTCACTTTAACCTTGAGTTCATTGATAAGATCTAACCTCACTTGTGCTCAATTTTCACCCATTTCTAATGCTCGAGCAACAATACGGAAATCATAATGGTCATCACCAATCACATTAAATACCTCTTTAATGTGCTCCGCCAAAAATGTTGGAAATTGCTTACAAACTTCAATAAAGAAATGTTGTGTCGAAGTTAGTGTATTTTTCCTTAGTTGATAGCCCTTTTTTTTGCCACTGTTTTCTTTGAGATTTTTTTTTGCACCACTACATTTTCAGACATCAAAGCATGCTCAAAAAGAGATGGGTCGCATTTTGTAGATTTTGGGTCATCTTTAAATTTTTTGTAGCTTCCCCTCGGTCTTCCTTTTAAGCTTAATGAAATACTTCTCTCTACCATTTGTGTTAAAATTGAATTCATTAACTCCCTCAACTTTCTTTTTATTTCTTGTCTTTGATCCATAGTAGTTTCGTTAAACCTTTTGTTAATTCCTTCAAACTCAGATGCAATATCATTTGAAAAATGCACCTCACATGTTTCCTTCAATGATAACTGCTTCCAATGAGGGTGTATCATGCATAAAGGGAATGAAGTTGATTGCGTAATATATGAGACTAACTCATGGGCACAAGGCAATCACATAGAATACCTATTTTTGTGCGCACACTCCCATACTTGACAATAGTTTGAGGACCTCACTTTGTCTTCTTCCTCTTTTATGAATTTAAGTGCACTAACTGATACGCAACCAATAAGATTAGTGTATAGTGGGCCCGTAAATAAAGTGCTAACTTGAATCGCACTATACCCAAATGACCTCTTTATTTCAGTATGTTGTAAGTTAATCATTTGATCAAACTTTTTCCAAACGGTTGTTAAGTTGTCAATAGATACCTCAAGATATTTTTTAGTTGCGAGTGTCCACATTCTACTCGATTTGTAGTAACATTCCCTAGGTGTAAGAATTTGTCTATCCAAGCGGAGACAAAGTACTCCTTATATGGCTCAATCCATGTGCTAACAACATAGGAGAATACCTTTGGGTATTTTTCTGCATAGCCAATGAGTAGTTAATTGAACTCTATGTTGAACTGTACCTCAGTTGTAGCATTCATTAACATTTGCCATTTACCCAAAAAAAGATCGCAGTCAACACCCTTAGTAAATAGCTTTCTGCAATGAGCCAAGATATTTCTGTGAATGTGAACTTGACACAATAAATTTTTGGAATGCGGAAAAATAATCTTGATAGCATTCATAAGTGTCAACTCTCTATCAGTGATCAAAACAAGTGGTAGAGAGCATGAATCCAAAATTGATTTGAAACAGTCAAATGCCCAACGATAGCTATACTCTGTCTCATCTGACATAAATACAAAGGCTCCAAAAAATGATTGACTTGTAAGCGTGACTCCAACGATCGATAATAAAGGCATCCGATATCGATTCGTTTTGTAAGTGCAATCCAGTTAGAACACAGATGTAAACATACGACATAGCCTAATAGATATATGATGTGCAAAAAATAAGCTCTCTAACTGTTTCCCATCCGCCTTCACTCTTGTATAGCATACATAACCAACGTTTGTAACACATTGGAAGAGAAATTGATGGGGGACCTACCTCCCAACTCTTGCTTATAAACCATTGCTCTGTGATTGTATATGGTTCTAATTGTTGTAGTATTCCCTGGATTGTTCTTCTTTATAGAAGAAAGTATTTTCCGTGGTTTAACCCCGGTGACATACATATTCTCAACCATCTTCTCCTCATTTTTATCTAATCGGCCTGCATATGAATGCGCCTCCAAATGTCCAGATTCGTGATTGTGCATTCCACACACCACTTCAACTCTCCATTCATCCACAAGTTTATCCTTTTGACCTCTTACTTGAAAAGGGCAACCACACTTTTTTGAACTGCTCTTACGCTTGTTTTGCCGAACTTGTTTAGGGTTTTCACGAAAATGACCGGCTCTATCACAACCCAGCAAAACACGTGGACGTGGTCTAGTTGTAACTTTATCAGAACTTAATATCGTTATAACATAATATAGACTCCTTCCAACCTTACGTGCCCACTCAATCAAATCTTCCTTTGACGTAAACACCACGTTTGTTTGAAAAAACAAAGTCACATCTACATGAGAAATTTAACAACAATACAGAATAACTACTTGGAGCGCAAGCAAAATAATATACATGATTGAACATTTTCGAATAGAATAAAATACCATATTCCGGCATAGACGAAGGAATCTCCACATTATCCAACTCCATTGCTCTAAGTGCTAATGATTGATCCTGCAACAATATGCAAAAAGTTGTGAGAATTCATTCATGAGCAAGCTTCTCAACATGCCCATAAGTGGAGTAGTACCTGAAGGAAAAGTTGTGAGAATTCATTCATATTAACATTTTTTGTGAGTTTAAATAGAAAATATATGCTCGTTACATATTTTGAAGTATCAACATGCCGGCATTTTGAATTATCAATTTGGAAATCAATAAACTGCATTTTTAAATAAACTACATTGTTTTATACCCTCTATATATATTCAAAGTATCAAATAATATAAAGATACCAAAACTGTAACTAAATCCTGAAATCAATAAAAATATCAAAACTGAATCTTTTGCCCAAGAACAAACCCAAGATTGAAAACCTTTTTTATATATACATTTTCTCTGATTTCTTCAAGTTCACCCTAAGTTTTAACCAAAGTTCTCTTTCAACACTTAAAAATGATAACCCTTGAAAAAATGAATAAGCTATAATGTACAACCCCGTGTTCGCCGAAGGGGCTCAAGTAACCAGGCGGACCGCCCCCGACCCGCGCATCAAAGGGTGGGCCGCCCCCGACCCGCGCATCAAAGGGTTGCCCTAGCGAGCCAGCCTGGCCCGCACCCTCCTAGACGGGCCAGTTCGCGCCCCCCACGACGGGTTAGTTCGCTCCCTCCTAGCGAGCCAGCCCTGCCCGCGCCTATGTTGGCGGACCAGCCCCGCCCGCCTCTCCTAGGCGGGTCGGCCCGCGCCCTCCCGGCGAGCCGGCCCCTGCCCGCGCCTCACGCCGAGTGGAGGCAGTGAAGGGCTTCTCGCTCGATTCCCAACGGGGAGGACCTCTTACTGTCTTACCCCATTGGCCTGCTCCTAGCCGGTCAATACAACGGGGTCTCGCTATTGGCAGACCCAGGTGGGCTGCATATAGCTGTTTAGAGCAACGGAGTTCGACTGTTGGCAGGCCAGCCCGAGGGGCTTTTAGTAAATTCAAGACAACAGAGGTTAGTTATTTACAGACCATCTTCAAAATCCTATAAATATGACCCAAGGGGTACCTCAGAGGGCAGACTTACTTGCTCCCCAGTCTTCTAGCGCTTTCTAAGGTACCTTAGCCCGACATCTGGCTAAGGAGGGGAAGCGCTCAGTGATCTTCCGGGTTTGTGGTGGGACCTCCGAGCCGGGCCCTTGGTCTAGTCCTTTGCTCTCTTTTCCTTTGTTATTTTTCTTGCAGGAGCGAATTAGGTGCGCGACCACCCATTCCCCAAGGGTGAACTCCACAAGAGACCGATTTTCCGGTTTCAACATATAATAAAATGACAACACTTGAACATCTGTATAAAAGAATGCAGTTTATTTAACATATGCATAAGCTATAATATGCAAAAAATTTGGTGAGGTTATAATTGAAGAATTTTGTTGAAATTTTGATGACTACAGATGTTCAAAATTTTATTCAAACTATATGAATTTTGGCCCTAGTGTATTCTTGAGTTTGTCCTAAACTTTACCAAAAATTTGAAACCATCCTGAATGGTTAACAGGTTTTAGAAATCAATGTGAATCCATCAAAACGGAATTGAGACTACCAAAATTTAATACTACAAGATAAGCATTAAGTGTTAATTTCAATTAGTGCTGGGTGATATTTTTTCTAGAACAAGTTTGAAAGAACCCTAAGAATTACATGCCAGCAATTTGAAAGAATCCTAAGAATTTCATGCCAGCATTTTGCTATATGCTGGGAGAAATAAAAAACTAAAATAACAATTTGGAAACCCCCGCAGGTCCACAGGAAAGGAAACACCGCGCCGATCATTGCAGAATATTAACCCTTAGCAAAATGTGATATTGAAATACAGCAGGTCAAAATCAGCCTGGAAATAGAGCATATCAGATCTAGAGTTTGCAAACTGTTAGGGATTTACCATTTGCAACGGAGTCGTCGGAGTAGAATAGTAGTCGACGCCCTATCTCGCCGCGCCGGCCACAGGAAACGGAGTCGCCGGAGTCGTCGGAGTCGATCTTGTCGCAGGGGAGGGGGGAGACGGGAGCGGCTAGGGCAAGAGACGGGAGTAAGTGATTTTTTTGGGAGGGGGGAGAGGTATTTATTTGATTTGTATATAGTAGGAAAAAAAAAAAAAACCAAAATTTTGAGTTTGTATATAGCTATACATAATCTGTATATAACAATGACCATGTTTTATTAGACCTTTCATACCGCTTTTCTGCTTTAAGAAAACTTCCAAAAGCGTCGTGATAGCCATCCTCGTGATAGCCGACAGTCCAGACATTAGCGACGCTTTACTACTAAAGCGTCGCTAAAATGTTTAATTATCATGGTGCTTTATACAAAAAAAAGGCGCCAAAGCTGTTATCAAACATTGGCCTTGGTTTTCTTAACAAAGCGCCCAAAACTCCGCCAAAAGAAAACATCCTTGTAAATTTATTTTGCTGTAGTTAGATCCCTTAGCTTTAAAAGTCTTCTAGAACTTTCTCAACACATTTCAATTTAAATATGGATTTGCAGTCCACAATTATTTCTCCGGGAAGCCAAAGGCTGCGTTTGAGAAACTGGCGAAGCACCGTTTCGGCGGGGCCGATCTAGAGGGAATCTGTTTGGGAAACCGGCGTGAGCTTCCTTTAAAGACGGCCAACGTGAAAAGGAGCACACCAGACATTTTGTCGATGGCCCTGGGAGCACCTATCGACCATTATCATCAGCCGTATTCTCTCTACTTTCTGGCGTGCCACCAGGCTCGTTTCTCAAAAACAGCCAAAGAATCACTTCTTTGAAAAAGATTTGAACCAAGACACTCCAAAGTTGAATTCAAAATACATTTATAATTAATTTACAATGAGAACACTTGCGGCAATCAAAATATTATGAGAAATATTGGTAAATAAATTTTATGAATATGAGAAATATAAGGGAATATAAAAAAGTAGTTTCGGGTAGAGTTCGGAGTTCCACCCGTTGACGCAATTCTATATTGAGTAGAACACTAGAAACAAGAGTTCATGACGTGGAGGCTAAGAAAAGGATTATAAATTAAGCCATTATTATATTCTTTAAATTTCATGCTTTGAAATGCTTTATCTCGCTTTTTTTTGTTCTTTGTTGGCCCTCTTTTTCCATTAAAATCTTTTGGCATGGGCAACTTTATAATATCTACATGTGCTTTTGTGAAGATAACTCAAATGAGCATAAAATAGTGCAAAGGGATCACTTATATAGATGTTGTGAATGCTATTAAGGGCAAACAAGACATTGATGATCTACACTACAAAAAAACATTTTTGAATAACTGGTGCCATATTGCGGCTTGAGCGCACCTAGTGCACATTATGTCTTGCGCACACCTCGTACCATTGAACCTTCAGCACACTCGGGCACACTGCGTCTTGCACACACTAGTGCACACCTCACGCACATTGCGCCTTCCACACACCTTGCGCACATTGCGCCTTCACAACTTTGCGCCATTGCGCCTTGTGCACACCACGCGCACATTGCGCTTTCTGCAAACCTCGCGCACACTGCGCCCCTGCACATCACGCTACACACACATTGCACCCCATGCACATTGCGCCCTGCGCACCTTGCACACCATGCACATTGCACCTCGTGCACATAACACTATGCGTACGTAGCACACTCCACACACTTTGCGCCCTCCACTCAGCAACAAGTTCTTCGCTCCAGACTTCTCTGTTTGCAATAGGAGACACTGCAGATTCCAGATCGCGCCAAGCGCGCCGCTCCCGCTTCCAATCACTCGTTGTAGACTCCAAATCGCGTCAAGCGCGCAGCTCCCGCTTCCAAGCACCTATTGCAAACTCCAGATCGCTCCAAGTGCGACACTCACACTTCAGATCATCAACATAAGACTCCAGATCGCTAAGAGAGTAGTGCTCCTCAGCGTAAGAAGAAAATGCTTAGCTCGCGAGAGGTGTCTTGTCACCCTCGGAGCCTCCCTCCTCTCTTAACATTTGTAATAAGAGGCATGTCACTCTCGAGTTCTATGCAAAGCATTGTAACGACACAACGTAGATAGTGGAAGTTTGGTCGGCATAGCTCCGACCACGTGGCTTTTCACGTCTTTTCGGGATTTTCCACGTTTAAAAAATTATCTTGCCAACTGTCACGTTCTTTCCTTTCTACATTAATTGTGCACCCTCGACCGCTCCAGAGCTAAGATGGTCTAATTTAGACCGATCTACCGGGAGTCTCGAGCCGACCAACAACAATTTGATGCGGTCTGTGGGAAAGGAGTTCCCCGAAGTTCTGAAGATTTTGAAGACAATATCCGCTGAACCGCGATACTCGAGACTGACAGACATAGCAAGAGAAGCTACCGCATTGTTGAAGGCTCGGTCTTGGGGAGAATGTCTGTAAGACCCCTTTTTTTCAAACCACCGGGGTCTTATGCCCAAAACTGTCATTTCGTAGTGGCACCGACACTCGGGAAGACTGCCACTACAAAACGCCAATTCTGCCGGCATTTTCGATCACAAAATAGAGAGAAGTAAATATAAACTGAATATAATCAAGTCCACAGAATCATATATAAATGAAAATCACAACAAGTCCATCAATATAGAAAGAAGAGAGTACTGCAAAAGATCAGTACTGATGAAATATAAACGGGTTCAAGCCCAGTATATCAGAGTCCTCACTACATATCACTCATCGTGGAAGCTATAAGAAAGACTAATCACTCACGGAGCTGGTCACAGGTGCTCTAGAACTAGACTGGCCCACCTCCATGCGCACCGTACTCCGCTGGTGTTTGTCCCTGGGCTGCTGGTCCATGTCTCCCATCCGGAGCTCTTGTAATGTTGTGGTCTGAAAATCATTAGTCATAAAGACTAAGTCCTATCATCCTCTACCCCTTCCCCCACGGCTCCTAGGCACCGACCGGAGAGGAGGAAAGGGAAGCTACAAGGGTGGAGAGTAAGCAAAATAGATGATAGTGGAACTAATCTAG
Organism: Platanthera zijinensis; assembly: GCA_039513925.1. Classification (NCBI taxonomy): domain Eukaryota; kingdom Viridiplantae; phylum Streptophyta; class Magnoliopsida; order Asparagales; family Orchidaceae; genus Platanthera; species Platanthera zijinensis. Next base: position 74,766,199 of record CM077088.1, on the reverse strand, counting down.
CAGTTATATATATTGTATAAACAGCTAAGGTAGAAAGATACAATCTAGCAGTTCTACAATGGTGAATAGTAAAATAAACAAGTAGAATAGGCAGCATATGTAAGAAAGACAAGGTAAGAAATAAGTAAACTTAACTTATATGCATGCTCATACAAACTTATAAGTTACAGGATCTTCTACAAGGCTCCCATCGTATAAAAATTCTCATACCGATTTATACGTTGGGTTGTCGGTTGTATGCAAATATGAGTGTAGTGAAATGTTATGTCATGATTAATTCAAGTGCAACTCATGCACACGACTCTATGCATACAGACCTTTAGTTTCCCCTATTCGGGCAGCTAGCTTCACTCCCAGGAACCTCCGTAGTGGCAAATAGAGACAGTGAGTTGGGCCCCCCCACTCCTAGGCGGGTATCCACACTACTGGGCCTAGCCCTTTCGTACGCCCCTAGAAGAACACTACCTAGAGTATCCGCGTACTAATGCTGGCTATATCCACCAGAATTTCTTTGGCTAAGTGTCACACACCATCGAGTCAACGTATCGATGTCGGTGTGAACGACTGCCAATACCGAAGACCCACCACCTTATTCTGTATCCAAAACCTTCCGAGCCATCGGCTCCTCGGACTATCTTGTCTGTGCATCTACCTTCCGAACCTACCCATCGGATGACAATCAAACCAACCAAGTCAACCTCCCGAGCTACGAGGTGCTGTGAATGTGAAACCCTAGTTATACTAGTTGCTCTTTTAGTTTATTATTCATACAGTTTACGTTAGCTCAGGACTGCCCCCGCATATCCGTGAAGGGCTCTCAAAGGGCACTAGGAACTATGATGGTAGTTGAAGGGCCAGTCGGAGTGAATCCGACATCGTTCCCTTCGCAAGACACTTATATTATTGGTTATTACCTTATCCCGTATCCTTTATATTATAATGGGTCTTACCTAGTGTATTTGACTCTTCCTCTTTACGGAAAAGATGATCCTTCATCGATCCAGACACCACTTAACACTAGCCATTCCAACACTCTACCCCTCCTATTCACTTGCCAAATCAATACACTGATATGTCATCTCCCTAAGTTCATTTTGCACCATAATATGATTCCTGCAGTTTTTACTAAACGCAGAACATCCTAAGCTATATGATGTATACAATGGGAAGTACTCAAAATATTTATACAAATTACCTAAGTTATTTACTGAGAGTCTATCATGACATAATTAGGCTAAATCCAGAAATTCACATTTTTACTAATTTGTTTGATATTTAATTAATTTCTTTCCAATCCAATCCATGCTTGAATTGAACATGATGTACAATATTTTCTCAAGTAATAAATACTAAAAATTTATGAACACTAGATAACAGAGAGTTAACAATCAACCATAAATGCGTTGGCTTCTAATTAATTAATCCAAAGTAAATTCAACCATCATGAATAAAGAAGGAAGTAATACAATTTATCATCAGATAATTATAGAAAAATTACTGAATCTTAAGGGTGACCAAATAGGATCTCTGAGTAAATATTCTAATTTTCAAGCTTACTAGGTGCCAAAATTAATTCAAATAATAGTTTTACTGAAAAGTATCCCTTTGTGAAGCAACTATATAACAAGACTTTCAAAAATTCCACAAAAATCTACAAAGCTTTATAACATCATAAAATGTCCTCTGACTAAATTTCATAAGATTCCAGTGAGTGGTTAATTCATAAGAAATTCCTAAGTAGAAAGTATAATTTGATGGTTTGTAAATGAAGTACTATATTTATTGATCTACAATTCATAACAAAATTCCAAGACATAAAAATCACTATGAAAACACTCATGTCAAAGTTTCTCTATGAATCAATGTCACATGACTCGTTATAAAATTCCTAGGTGTAAAGACCTAAATACTTTTTAAGTGGTTTATGTGGGGTATTTGTGTCCGACCACTACCCAATCACTTCCTAGGGCCTTTAACCACCCTACAAGTATTTATTCTAAATACCAAGTCCATACAAGGAAATATCACCCTATGTCCTTCACAAACCCCAAAGTCCAACCTTAGGGTTTGAACTAGGGTCCTAGGGCCTTTAACCACCCTACAAGTATTTATTCTAAATACCAAGTCCATACAAGGAAATATCACCCTATGTCCTTCACAACCCCCAAAGTCCAACCTTAGGGTTTGAACTAGGGTCCTAGGGCAACCCACCCCACATCTTCTTCAATACTCCTGAGAGGGTGTGTTTACTGACCAATGGGATCTCCAATCCCAACATCAAGTAAAATCCCCAATCACAACTTTCCCCCAATTTACCCCCCAACCAACCCCACCACACCAACTTATTCTCAAAAAACTCTAATTGCAACATCAACCCACCCCAAATT